>CAOKZL010000220.1:0-600000 GCA_948472985.1 Iguana delicatissima
AATTCACACAAGGATAATGCTGTTTCCTGTACAGAAAAAAATGCTTTTGGTACCAAAGCAACCCAAACTGAAACCTTATGTCAATTTTCTGTGGAATAAATCATGAACTGTAAGAAAATTCTCATCAGACCAGGTTTCTCCTTCTCAGGGTCTTCCAACACTTGAGAAACACATTTTTCAAATTTTTAAAAAAATATTTCCAGATTCTTCCCATTCCAAGTTTGTTGATATCTTTCTTAAATGATGGTACCCACCACTGAAGACATAGGTCATTTCTGCACTACACTGTTAATAGCACTGTGGTTCCACCTTCAACATCCTCTGGAAATCTGGGGTTTATAGTTTACTAAGGCCAAAGAGTTTTCTGGCAGAGAATTCTAAATGCCCCTCCCTAAACTGCAAATCCCAGGATTCCATAGGATGTTGAACCTGGAATAATAGCACTATAACAGTGTAGTGAGGAAATGACCATGGCCAGTATTGTTGTTGCTTAAGGCTAGAGCATTAAGCGGTTTTCTCAAAATTTGAGCTCTAGGATGGGCTGATGGCACAGCTAGAGATTGAGAAGGAGAGAAGACAAAGGCCTAAAATGCAACTGGAAGATGGTACTTCCTGTTGCCAAGCAAACAGAAGACCAGTAAAGGGCTAATCAAAAATATTTTCCTCTTTGTCTGCTACAGAAATCTCCTTCAGTGTCACCCAAATGTGACAAGGGCTTGCAGCACAAGCCATCTGTAGAGCCTCATATTGTGGAAAGACAGTCTACTGGAAGTAGCTCTTGTGGTTCTCAAGGAGACCTTTAACCCTCACTTTATCTCTGTTAAATATACAAAGGATGTGATATATCACTAAATGATGGTCCATCCTTGACACAATTCAGAGAAGAGGTACCAACCAGTTCTGTTTCAAAAGTTATTTCCACATTGTTTTCAACCATATTCATTCAATTTGATAGAAAATAAAGTGATTTGGGGATTGTTTTTCCAAAGAAAAAGAAAATATGGGTGATATTTTGTGTGTAGGTATGCTACTCTTTAGGGATGGGCAAGGATTTGAGATTTGGGGATCTGAATCCCCCCACCAAAATAGGCAAACTGAATCTTTCAAATCCTGCTGGTGGAGGGCAGGAGAAGGTAGCAGGGAGCGCTCCCCGTCTGCCCCTGGCCAGATCCTGCCCTGGGCGGTAGCAGAAGCTTGTGAGGAGCATGATACCGCACTCCTCACCCTTTTCCCACCCTGTCCCAGCTAGATCGTGCCACGGGTGGGTGGCAGAAGCTTGCAAGTAGTGCGATCACACGCTCCCTGCCCTTATCCCACTGACCCCAACCCAGATCCTACCCCGGTAGGTGGTAGAGGCTTGTGAGGAGCGCAATCTTGTGGTTCCTGCTCTTTTCCCACCCACCGCCGGCCCAATCCTGCCTGGGGTGGGCATGAGAAGCTTGCTAGGAGTGCGATCCCCCATTCCCCTCTCTTCTCCTGCCGGCACCAGGGCAATCCTGGGATCCTGAAAGTTTTCCTGAAACTGAAAACTATTTTTTCCCATTAAACAAAGATGTCAAATTCTGCTTTAAAAACACTTTTAAATAGAGGTACTTTCTTTCTCTTATTTTTTAAACGCTTTTATAAGAAAGGATTTGAAAGATTCAAGATTCGTGAGATTCGTGGATTCCCCGAACCTTCCAGGGATTCGGATCCATATTCGGATCCAAAAAATTCTGGATTCATCCCATCCCTAGTATTCTTGCTGTTACCCTTAATATGAGCTGGCCATGAAGTACATGTAAGTATTCTCCCTTCCACTATATAACAACCTATCCAGTGGCACACGCTTTAGAAAGGCCCAGGAGAAGATGTCATGAGGCAAAATAAATTATGAAGAAATTCTAATGTGTCCTGAGAATGAGGCAGGCTATCAAAAGTCCGCCCCCCCCCAGGAGGAAAATCTTTTCCAGAACGAGATGCAGTTCCAGGCCTCCCCCTGAGTTCTTTCAGTGTCAGACACTGACACATATCAGCACTGTAAGATAAGCCTTATTGGTGCTAAATGATGCAGCAAATGATTCACAGCAGAGAAACATTCCAGCCCTTTTGCTCATCTGGGCCCAGTATCCCCTCACAGCCAATGGTAGAAAATTTGCCCCCCCCCCACTAATTCTATTCAGACTATCCCAGGCTAGCAACCAAATTCAGTCTCCATCACTGGCTATATGGGGTACAGAAATGTGACCCATCTCCACACAATATGGATGAGAACTGTGCAACATAGGAAAATTCTCTCTCCCAAACTGTTTCCAGCCTTTGCATATATTTTTTCCTAGTCTCCAACTGCCAAGCTAATCTCTCCCTTTATCAGCCCATTGGAATATTAAGATCATCCGGAGAGGTCCTTGTCTCTTTCCCGCCACCCTCTCAGGTGTGCTTGGTGGGAACAAGAGAGAGGGTCTTCTCAGTGGCTGCCATCAGGCTTCTATAAATTGATGGGCTGGGTCCTTTTAATGTTGCAATACTGTATGACTCTGGCCATTTCCACACTATGCTGTTATAGTGCTATTATTCCAATTTCAACATCTTGTGGAATTCTGAGTTTTGTAGTTTACTGATGCCAAAGAGCTCTCTGGCTGAGAATTCTAATGCTCCTCCCTAAAGTGCAAACCCTAGGATTCCATAGGATGTTGAAAATGGAATGATAGCACTATAACAGTGTAAGGTGGAAATGGCCTTTGTTTTTAAGGTTAGTATTGTTTTTAATATATTTTAAATGTATTTAATGTTTTTAAAATATAATGTTTTAACTCTATAAATTGTTTCATCATTTTTTGCATTTTATATTTATACTTCTATGTATATTTTAACTTGTACTGTTTTTATGTTAGCTGCCTTGAGTCCCATTGTCAGGAGAAAGGTGGGATACAAATATATAAAATAAAGTAGTAATGCACAAAGTATATTTTTTAAAAAATCACCAAATAAACTCTTTCATGCTGCTGGACAGCTGTTAACATTTGGCCATGATGCTAACCAGGACTCCAAAACCCATCTGTTTGGTGCCACAAGCAGAACTTACTACAGAAAACTTTGAGGAAGGATGCAGAACAGAATTGGCTGTTTTGTTTTTGGTGTAGTACTAGGACTCACAGACACAGGAGGCATTTTGGGACTCTGCTCCTTACATGACTGCTGATACTGTGATCGGCCACTTGGATCAGCAGTGATCATCGTAGATTCAATAGAAGCTCTGGGTGGTTTGAAGGTTCACTGAATCAGCACTCAAACCAACACCTGAATAAACTTTTCCACCAGACTACCACTCCACACCTGGACATCCTGGTTTCTGTTACTATAAATATCCTCAGCCAATCATGTTGGCATCTGAGGAAAAGAACTATGGATCTGAATTCGAACTCTTCTTGATACAAAATAGGAATATGAAACTTTGATCACATTCATATTTAGGAGTAGAAATGTAGGTAAAATCCATTGCAGAATCTATTGGTGCCCAGTTGTCCTTCTTTTGAAGGGATGCTGGGCTGCACAATATCACTTGAAGCAAAGCAGGAAGCGTCTGCTGACCTTGAAATTAGCACAGATATTTTGAATCCTCCACCCCCCACACTGTGCAGTGTGGTGGGAAGGGAATGTGCTTTGTTGAAGGGAGGCCATGGTAAATCATGTCCTCACACTGTAGCGCCATGACACAGAGAACTATTTAAGCTTCTGTTGCCCTCAGCTTTCCCTCTTTCTGGGTTTTATTGGCCCACCTTCCTGTCTCTGACACCATGTGAGCTTGCTGGTCACTTTGGGTTTGGGTAGGAATTCTTTCCCTTTTCCATGGTTGGATTTTTGTTGTTGTTTTGTTTTGTTTTTTTGCCTACCCTATACTGTCAATGGAGAGTGGGTAACTGACTTCAAAGTGGTGTCTTAAACTGGCAGGTAGCAGGAAGAAAGGTGAGTGCAGTGAATACCCATGGCACACATTTTGCAAAGGATTATCTTCTAGCTCTGCCCCTACTTGTGGGTAGGGAAGGAGGCTCTCTTTGGACCCGGGGGGTTACCACTTACTTTAAGCCTGTGACCTGGGAGGTATCCTATGGTCTCTCTTGCAGCATCAGGCCAGCCAGGGAGTAATTCAACAGGTTGGGTTTCTCTTTGAGGCTCAGGGATTCAGCAAGAGGAAGCTAAGGATGAGGGCTGGGAGAGACCGCTGGCTTCAGCTGCTCCATACTAGGTTGCTCCCCCACTTTTGCACATCCCAGAGTACAATCCTAAATAGGGATATTTAAATAAAGTGGGCCATATTTGGAACCCAATATCTTGGGTCTGGTCTCATTATTTCATTGTTCCATTATTTCATGTAGTACAGTTTTATATATCCAAATGTACATAAATGGCTTTCTATTGGTGGTCCTTATAGAAGAAATGTGGATTATTTTGTAGATCATTTTCCAACCCAACAAGAAGAAGAAAGAAGTCCAGAAAGCGCATCCTACTGACAACACAGTGAATGAAGGACAGGGTTGCAGATGAAACAGAGCTTCTGTGCTTTTAATTGTTGTACAGAACAGGGAATTTCAGCAAGTGTTAAGCAACTGCTAAAATTTCCTCTTCTTTATAAGGTGCAGGAGCTCAGTTCTGTGTTTAACACAACCCTAACAAGAGCACCTGAACTGCCAAAATACATGCAGGTGGGGTTATGCTTGATTCCCATATCACTACCTGTGAGAAAGTTATTTTGAAGACTGTGAGCCTAGTTCTCAATTGAGGCTTCCTGCTATTTAATACTGAACTGTTTCCAGTCCCATAGCTAGTTCTTGTAACTGCCTTCAGGGTCAAAGAGTCAAATCTTTCCCCTACCAGTATTATTTAAGTGCTTAATAGATTATGTAAACCCTTGTTCTTTAATAATGATTTTATTTGTACTTCCTCTGGGGGTTCTGACTTCCCAGGAAATCAAGAGAGCCCTGCAGCACCTTCTTCTGTTTCAGAACTCACAGGAGATAACACCATTTCACTGTCACTTGTGCTGGAGTTTGGTATTTTAATGGATTTCTTGCCCCTTGCCTCCACAGTTAAAGTAAACGTTGACATAGCTGGGAATGATGAACAAACGAACAGGAGGAATAAAATGGGGTTCTTTTTTAGCAAATATTTATAATGTGGCCTCAAGTCGTACTGAGTTTTGGCACCTTCTCATGGTGTCTTCTAATCAAGGACCCACAGCTCCCTATGTCAAAAAGAACCCTGGCCTACAACAGTGTTTTTGCACTAAACAAGGCAATACAGGTTAAGCTGGCAAAGAATGGGGCCACTTCTGCACTAGACTGTTATAGTGCTATTATTTCACATTCAACATCCTATGGAATCCTGGGGTTTGCAGTTTAGAGAAGGGCCTCAGGCTTCCAGAGATGACTTTCCCCCCATCAGCTTCCACATTGTTATGATTTCCACTTTGGTGGCCAAACTTATTGATCTATACTTTTTCAACATACAAGCTTAGCCTCAGGCCCCTCCCTAAACTGCAAACCCCAGGATTTCATAGGATGTTGAATATGAAATAATAGCACTATAACAGTCTAGTGTGGAAACACCCAGGGTTCCTGCTCTGGCTGATCCTACTGCAGCTGCATGTGCCTGTGTATAACAGGCAAGATAAACAGCAGCTGGCTCCAGAATCCCTTACTGAGTGTGCATGAAGAGCAAAACAGAGAGACAAGGGAAGAGCAGCTAAGTTTGTATGTTGAAAAAGCATAGATCAATAAGTTTGGCCACCAAAGTGGAAATCATAATAATGTGGAAGCTGACGGCGGGGGGAGTCATCCCTGGAAGCATTTTAGAAACAATCTTCAAATGGTCTTTCAAAGCTTTCGAAAGGGTTTTTGTCTGTTTACACAATGCTTACCTAATTTTGTTGTTATATGTTCCTATTTAGTTTCAAATAAAAAGTTTGCTGAAATATGTTGAACTGCTCTGTGGTGTAGGAACCAATCTCTATTCTTTCTGTGTTATTTCTGCCTTTGGAACCAAATTCTCTGTTAAAGAAATAATGGCCAAGAAGCCATCTAATTCATTAACTGAATCAATTTGTGAATTTCAGAAAATTTACCAAACTAAAGGAAATTCTCACCCATTCCCTAAGCATCAGCCACTGGATCATAAGACTACTGACATTAATGGTGTGCCATTTTCTTACTATGTCTCTGTGAGAAAGAGCAACATTCAAATGGTATGAGATATTATCAATCATCATAAGGGTTCATCAGTCATCCATAACATCACAAAACAAAAAGTGAGCAGTGCTTTTTTTTTTTTTAAAAAGTCACATGGCATGTGGCACAAACATAGCAAATAAGCAATGTATATTCCTTTATGTTTGGGGGAAAAAAACTGAATTTGAGTCTCTCAATCTCTAATCAAGTGAGTAATGTTTAGTGACTGTATAGGCTGCATTTCCTAAACAGAGCAGTTGCATGAATGATGTTGTGCTATCTATATCTACTGATGATGATACACTTAAGGTACAGTTAGAAGGATCACAAAGCATGCTTGGCAAAAGTCACAGAATCCTATACTTTCCAAATCTCCAATATATAAAGCTCATTCACGTGTTAGAAGTAGGCAGTAGAATACGAAACCTTGATAGCACTGCTACTAGGAGATGCAAGACTGGAGATTTCTAAGAGGCAGAAAGGTTGAAAGACTTAAATATCAGGAGGTAGATGGACAGAGTGTAGTCCTTTCACTTTTTGATGAACTGATAATCAACACATAGAAAAAGTCATAACTAAGATAATTTGGTGGCCTTTTGTTTTTTTAACTCATTATAGAAGCATTCTCTTACTGCCCCTCAGCCTCACAAATTAAATACTGGAGAACTCCATTTTGATAATCTTACAATGGCTCAATATACGTAAAATTTACATTACAGCTATTATGGCTTCATGTTCTTTGGTGTATTTTTACTGTTCATCCTTCTCTATTTCCTTCATTACTCTTCTTGATGTTGTTCAGATACTTTGTTAGTATTCTTTAACTGAGATGTCAATTTAACATTTCCCATATATGGTAAATGCAGAAAAGCTATTTTTAAAAAAAATATCTATATTGCCTTCATAGAATCATGGAATCAGAGTTGGAAGAGACCAAGGGGCCATCCAGTCCAACTCCCTGCCATTCAGGAACACACATCAAAGCATTCCCGACAGATGGCCATCCAGCCTCTGCTTAAAAACCTCCAAAGAAGGAGACTCCACCACTCTCTGAGGCAGCATATTCCACTGCCAAACAGCTCTGACCATCAGGAAGTTCTTCCTGAGTTTCAGGTGCAATCTCCTTTCCTGCAGCTTGAATCCATTGCTCCTTGTCCTAGTTTCTGGAGCAGCGGAAAACAAGCCTGCTCCCTCCTCGACATGCCATCCCTTCAAATATTTAAATATGGCTATCATGTCCCCTCTTAACCTTCTCTTCTGCGGACTAAACATCCACAGCTCCCTAGGCCACTCCTCATAGGGCATGGCTTCCAGACACTTCACCATTTTGATCGTCCTCCTCTGGACACATTTCAGCTTGTCGATATCCTTCTTGAACTGAGATGCCCAGAACTGGACACAGTATTCCAAATGAAGTCTAACCAATGCAGAATAGAGTGGTAACATTACCTCCATTGATCTAGACACCATACTCCTATTGATGCAACCAAGAATAGTGTTGGCTTTCTTGGCTTTCACATCACACTGCTGATTCATGTTCAGCTTGTGATCTACCAAAACTCCTAGATCTCTTTCACATGTACTGTTATCCAGCCACATGTCCCCCATCCTATATTCATGCATTCCAGTTTGTCTGCCTAACCCCATCTTGATTACTGCAATGCTGTCTACGTGGAGCTTCCCTTGAAGACTGTCTTTGATGCTGTAGCTTGTGCAGAATTTTGCATCGTTCCTTTCATGAAAGGTGTACCACACCTACTCTTCTGGTTCATCTGTATTAGCTGCCTATAAGCTTCCAGACCTAATTGAAGACTCTTTTTTATTATTTTATATTCAGGTTTTAGTAACAATACAAAAGACTATGCATCAAAGCTTAAGCAGATACGTTTTCAGTACAAAGAACTGTTAGTAGTACTGGTCTTTAATACATTTTGTTATCTCCTTTTCTTGTCATTTTTCTTTTATCCTCTTATGTCTTTGTTACAGAACCAATACTGTGAGGTATCTTGTTCAGCTCCAAAATCAATATCATCCACAATTGTATGTCTATTAAAATGCATTTCTCCAAAATTTCAGCTCGTTTTGTCATGGACGTCAAGGAGATGATTCTTCAGACGCAAACACAATAAATTTATACCATACCCACCAAAGTTGTTGTACCAGTTTCCATAATGCAAGGCCTTAGTTTCACCATCAATGTTTGCAGTATACCATATTCTGTTAAGCCAAGGTTCTTGAGGATGGGATGTTTTTAAAGCCTAAATAACCAAGGTCACGAGAAACTGAAAGAGCACCTTCTCTTACACATTCCTATTCCCTGAGGACAGTTGGGAGGCTTTGTTACAGAGCTTGTCCTTTCAGAAGCTTGAGTCAAGGAAGGTTAACATGTGACCTTTCTTGGTCGTTTCACATCTACTCTCATAATTGGTGTATTGGCTAGGACTGATGGGAATTGTAGTCTAACAACACTCTAAATTTCTCAGAGTCTTTTCCAGTAATTACCATTTATCAGTTGTATCAAATAACTATCACAAAATGAACCTTGCTGAACTGTACTAATTTTAGAGACAGGGTTATGAGAAGTTCTTTCTTTGTTACTTCCCTCTTTTCCCCCTCAACTCTCTGTTCCTTTAGCTCTCCTTCAAGGGGTTCAGAAGAGGCTGGTAAAAACAGTTTAGATCAGGCTTTGATACACTTCCTCTTGTGCTAATGAGGCCATTTGAATTCTTGTTTCATTGAAGTCCTTTCATTTCAGGTCCCAAGTACTTTTTGAGCAAGTTCATCTTAGACTGGCCGTTGACTGAAAAGAGATTTTCATTACCCACTTTAATATACAGGCCAGCCACTTCTCCCCCAAGAATCTATTCAGAGCTTCCCTTCTACATCTCAATAAAGGCAATGTTACCCTGATTTCTGGGGTCCCTTGGGGGACACCTCAATATGCTCCACATGATGGGGAATGGAAACTAGCCAGAGCACAAGCAATAGCAATGCGAGAGGCAGGGTAACCTAGCGGGGTCTTTTTACCCAGTTTTTACGGTGTCAGACCAAGCCAGAAACCAAACTAGAATGTCCAATAAATGATTTTATTGAATGCAAGTCTCACACACTAGCGCAATCACACACACATGCACCCAAGAGCTATTAAGAAAAAAAGAGAGGAAATTGGATAGGGAAGTATTGAAGGGGTACAGTTGGGGTAATACTGCACCTTTTCCTGAAGTCCTGGGTCCAGGAAGGCAGCAGAGAAGTGGGGCTCAGGACAGAGAGAGCTGAGGGGTTCACTCAATGGATAGAGAAATGGTCTGCTGGGATGACCAGGAGTGATCCAAAGAACCACACAAAAATTGGGACTATTTGTAGGGGAAAAAGTACCTGGAGGACTAATCCTTTCCCGGGGAGAACAAGGGGTGTTGGAGCAATAACGAAGCTCCACCATGATAGTTTCCTTTGTGTGATGGGATTGCAAGGTATTGCCAAAGTCTCAGGATCTTCAGCTGTGTTAGTTTGTGGTGTGACTTCATGTAAACGATCCTCGCCTGATGGAATATTTGCTCAACTTGGGGCAGACACGCTAATCCCCTCAAGTCGGCTTCTCGGGGCTGAGGGCCCTTTGTTTATTGTGAGTTTACACATCTTGAGGTCTCCTTGGGCTACATGACTGGGGATTTTACTGGCCTGACCTGGTTTTCGATCCTTTGACCATTGCTGCCTACGTGCCCATCTGGGTGACCTCTCAGGCATATTGAATCATATTTTAATATCAAAATTGTAGACCCTGGGACAGGGTTTACCAGTGAGATAATAGCAATATTTACTGCTCTTGGGACCTAGCAGACAAGATTAGGTTTCTCTTGTATCCTTAGGAGTAGAGCAGAAAACTCACCACATGATGGAAAGAAGAGTACAGTGCCCATTTTCCAAGCTCATAAATGAAAAAGAAAAGAATTGCCCATCATCACAACCTCCACTACATATGTCTGTGGAGAGGTGATGTAGTTTGGTGGGCTTTTTAATATATGTATCCCAGGATGGTACTCACTCTTCACAATAAACCTGCAAGTAATTTGGGATTTCTGATCATTCAGAACCCTTCCCCTTCTTGTTGTTTCTTGTTGCTGCTGCTGCTGCTCTTGCTAGTATGCCTTCAAGATGATTGACTTACAGCAACTCTATCTTAAGTTTTTCACAGCAAGATTTATTCAGAGGAGATTTGTCATTGCCTTCTTCTAAGGGTGAGATGGTGTGAGTTGGCCAGGTCACCCACTGGGTTTCCACAGCTGAGTGGGCATTCAGACATCGGTCTCTCAGAGTCCTAGGCCAACAATTAAACCACCGTCCCATAGTGACTTTTCACCTCTACTGCAGGGTCTCCTATACATTGAGGCCTTACTGCAGTTTTGTAGAGCTCTCTACTTTAAAGTATATAGACCATGAGATAGGCTTCCCCCCCCCCATATCCCAGGTCCCCACTGTCTGAAAGACAAGGGATTTTCCTTGATCCCAGCACCATCAAAGAGACGTTTAGTGAGGACACAGAAGAAAGTCTTCTTGGTAGCTGCCCCCAGGCTGTGAAAATCCCTCCCATAGAAGACTAGGTCAGCCCCCGTCTGCTCTCTTTCCACTGGCAATCAAAGATGTTTTTTGTTTACCCAGGCCTCTGGCTGTCAATTGGCTGTTGTGGAAGATCTTTTAATTGGGGTGTGCTGCATTATATTATATTTTAACTATAATAGTTTTAAATCAATGTTTTAATATGATTATTTAGTTAATTAGTTTTATATCATCCCTTATTTTAACTGTATTTTGTTTTAGCACATATTGTGAACGACCTTGGGTCCCATCCTGGGAGAAAAGGAAGGATATAAATTTGATAGCTAAATAGGAAGGAAGACAGACAGATTTTTTAAAACTGGTTAGTATCACAGAATGTGCAAATTTCTGAGATGGATTTTTGTGCGTTCCCATTTTTGCACATTTTGCAGTACACAAATTAGTACTGCAATAAATGTTTCCTTGCTACCTGGCCCATTACAAAATAGTAGCACTGAAAGGGTTGTTTGTGTCTTTACGATCAATCAGCCCATCTCTTTATGCTTGCTGTGCACATGTTTAATTACACAAAGGGACAGGTTGCCTGTTTTGCACAAATTGTGGAAAATACAGTGAAAAGTAGATCTTGATGCTTTGCTTTCATACTGGGGTCAAGAATTCATGCAGGGTTGGAAAATCATTGGCAATCTGTCATAATAGGGTGAGGTAGCCACCTCCAATGCTAATCAAGACAACACCCAAGGTCCTGCACCAGGCACATAGATACGATGTGGCTATGCCCTGTCTCCTGGCCTAATCTCCAAACCTCACCTAAAAATCCAGGCAATCATACTGAGGGACAGAATTCTATGGTGCTGGTGACCAGGATGTTAAATTATGACACATCCAGACTCCTCCTGCCAGTGCTTGGTGGTGTGATGAGCAAAAGCAGGGATCCAAAGGGATCCTGTCACAACTCCTCATTGCACCATCGCTCACTGGCAGGAGGGAGCTAGCTGTGTCATCCTTCAGTGCCCAGCTCACCAGCACCACAGAACACCATCCCTCTGTATAGCTGCCTGGATTTTAAGGTGCGTTTTGAGGGTATCTGAGATCATGGTAATGTGAACACCAAACAGTTACAAAGTTGTGAGCCTAGCTTAGAACCCTGTAACTGCCTAACAGGATGGCAGCCAACAGTTAAAAGTTTGTAGACTGTAGACAGATCATCTGTATATTGCAAAACATTCAGAAACAGAGCCAGCCCAAGGGATTTTGCTGCCTGAGGGTGTCCCCTCCTATTCCATATACAGTGCTGGTGATGAAGGCTGTTCTTGAAGCCATCAGATTAGCTTAGGAGATGTAGAGCAGGCTGTGTAGCTTGTGTAGTTCTTTCCTCCAAAATCCTAGGGTGGTTTCCACCACAGCAGCCAACACCTAATGATATGGCCAGCCCTGTTCAGAACATTCTAGCAACACAACCATATTCTGTTAATGTGGGATAGTGGTCATGTCCACTGGGACTCACTGTCACTCCATATGAATCAGGTCACTTTTGCTATGGATGGCCATCATCATAACTAATCTTCTATATGAAGAACATTTGATGTAACTCCGAGGAACCCTTCAGAACACAGTTGGAGAACCACCAAGCTTAGAGAGCCATTGTCAGTCAGTGTAAATTGAGCTAGAAAGAAAGATATTCATCATTTGCTATATGCAGCTTCATAACAGCTTCATAACATGTTCTTCATATTTTGGTTGCATTTTCTTTCTTCCTTTACTGGAGAATGGCACGACAGTGTGCCCTCCATATATGCAGGAGTTCCATTCCAGGAATCCCCAAGAAAAACCAAAAAAAGTGAATGCTTGCATCTCATTATTTTCAACGGACATGACCTGCACATGCCTATGACAGCACGGGAGCACACCCATTGCTTTCATTGACAATAATGGGTATGATGCTTCACGCACCCTTGGATTCGTGTAGGCTGGGGTTGCACCACAAAAAGGCAACATTGTACAACTCTTTAAGGCAGGGGTAGGAAATCTGCATCCCTTCAGATATTGTTTAACTTCCACTCCTGTTGTCCCTCACCATGGGCTATGTTGACAGGGGGAGTGATGGAAAACAATGTCCACAAATATCTAGAGAGCCACAGATTCCCACCGTAAGGTGTCACTACATGAAGTACTCCATTCGATATCATGGTCTTGGTTTGAACAAATCAGTCATTCTCATTCAGGGCGAAACAGAATGGCAATTAGCATCATGCATTCAAGCTTTGTTGCCTGACCTTGGTTGCCACAATGCTTCCCAGCAGAAGCAAACACAGAGACTCGCCAGCTTCAGCTGAGGTGAGCATGCTGTTCTTTTCCCAGGGCTGTCCAGCCACTCAAACCATTGATATAAAACACAACATGGAGAGGTTGTTTCTGACAGCAGCTAATTAATTTCTAAACTGAAGAGGAACAATTCTGGAAAGAATTTTTAAATCCATCACAAGTAACCTGCCTAAAAATAGAAGGAAAAACAAAAAAGGAAAGAGTGCTTTACTTTCTAAAAAAGACCTCCTTGCATCGTCTGATGCTTTCTTAAAATGGAATCTTAAAACTGTGTGGCCTATGAGATACAAAGGTTTTTGGGATTAGTTTTCTAAAGCATGTGGATTTATTAGAAACAAAAGCCCAAAGGGGAATTTTTTGGCAAAGAACTCTAACCTATTTTCTTTATTCAACAGGTAGGAAGAAGTATTTGACCTCACAAAGCCCTGCTATTTCTGTCAACAAGGCCTTCTATTTCTAGCCACCTAAATAAAGCATTTTAATCAAAGCAAATCCTTTAAAATCTTTCTCCAGATCTAAAACTTTCAAACGTTTATATAAAGAGGATGGGGAGAAAAAGAAAGGGAGACTAAACTTAAGAGACTTAACTATGTGTGTCTTTTTGCAAAGTAGTAAATATGTTAATCTCTTTGAGATTTTCCCTCAGGGTTTATAATCCATTATTTATTTAACCCCTTGACAGATAATATCTTGGTCATTTCTGCATTTTAAACTTTTAAGCTCAAAAAGAAGAGAAACAAATCCTTCATATGAAATACTGGTTTAATCCATGTCACTCTGGGAACATAAAAACTGATGCTTACAGTAAAGATATGTTTATATCAAAGGCCATTTCCACTCCGGGCTTTTAAAATGGTGCAGAGCGACCTCTGACAGAGGTCTTCTACAACGTAGAGTGGACTGGGTTGGACTACTTTTTGTAGTTCCATACCTCAGTCCGGTTCTGGTCATGCAGCGTGCTTTTTAAAAACTTCTTTTTAGAGGTTTTTAAAAAGCACAGAGCGTGCGACTCCGTCTCCACGGTCTGGAGCAGATTTGCAGGCGCGCGCAAGTGCGTGCCTGCAGATCTTCCGGGGGTGGGCTTTCGGCTGGCGAGCTTCTCCAGTTGGTGGAGAGCCTCCATCAACCGGAAGCCGCCATTTTGGACACCAGAGGAGTGCGGAGCGACGAGCTCGCACTTCTCCTCATCCCGACGGACTCGATCAGACGGAGAAGAAATCTGGTGAGTTCCGTTTTTGCCTGGTTATTTTCCAACATGAGGAAAGAGCCAAAGAGAAGTAAGTTTTTAAGGTATTGTATACCATTTACATGAAAGGGACTGATCTGAAGAGGCAAGAACGGAGAATGAAAAGCTGAAAGGAAGAAATAAAAAAGCAAGCAAAATTTTCTGCAGTTAAAAACTGGGCAATGTTTTGAAACTGTGGGCTGTTGCTTACAGTTGCAATATGCTTAGCAATTTTTTTTTCAGTCTAAGCTATGCACTCTGGGCAACCTACCTTGACTAGAAGAACCAATATGTTAAGTAAGAACATACCATATATACTCCTATATAGGTTGACCTCATGTATAAATGAAGGGAAGGTTTTGGGGCCAGAATTACAGATATTGATATGGCCCATGGATAACTCAAGATCCCTTCCACAGAGAGGGGAAAGTGCTAGTGCCACTACAGGGGGCCAGCCGCCACTGGCCACCACCACCACCACCATTTTCCCTCCCTCACAAAGAGCCACCACTGCCATTGCCATTTTCCTGCCCAGGCACTTAAAAAGGCCAGAAGCAGCACTGTGGTAGAGAGAGTAGAGGGAGTCAGTGTTTCTTTTAGGTTCTCTCAGGACTGACTAAGCTCTTGCCTGTTTCCACTCTAGTCAGAGAAGAGAATGGTTCCTTTTTTGATAAGAGTTAAGGTGTAATACTTACATTGACCCATGGATAAGTCAGCCTAGGTTTTTTGGGGGGGGGGGTCAATTTTTTGACTAAAATTTCTAGACTTACACATGAGTATATGCAATAAGTATGTAAGAAGAGCTGTGCTGGATCACACAAAATAGTATTGAGTCTAGCATTCTGTTCACACAGTGGCCAGCCAGTTAACTATGAGATGCCCACAAGTAAGACATAAGGTACAATTGCACCCTCCATCTCACATTCCCCAACAATTAATATACAGAGCAAAGTTCCTCAGTCAGACTTCCCTGGAACCCTACAGTTCCACAAGAGGTTACTAGAGATTCCATGAGAGAGTGTGATCAGGGAAAAAAACACCTAAGGTATAATAATTTTTATACAGTTGTTCCCTGACCCCTATCAATTATTTCAAGGGCTTCTCCACAGTAAAAAGGTTGAGTTAAGGCTGATACAGAGGTATAATGCCCCTACTAGAGGAACTGATGCATAGTCATCTTTACTAGTAGCTCAAGATACACCGAATCTCTCTGAATTTCTTTGGCCTCCTTTAAAAATTATCTACATTAGCAGTTGTCGATACATCATATGGCAATGAATTCCATAGTTAAATCTTGCAACTGTGTGAAATAGTACTGTCATCTATCCTGGATCTCTCACAATCCTGCATCAGTAGATGATTTTGGGCTCTTATATTATGAGAGATGGAGAAAAGCTTCTTTGTATCCGCTTTTTCTACAGAATGTGTTATTTTAACGCTGGGGTGATTATCTTTTCCTGTCTTCTTGCCTGTCTGCCTACCTACCTACCTACTATGTACTTGGCTAACTCCTCTATGAACTATGCTCCAGATCACATCTGGCAGCAGACTACAGGCATATGTTGGTAAATTTGTACAGACTTCAGAAGTCCATGGCCATGTTCAATATGCAAAAGCAACATCTGAAGTCACAGAGTATGGAGAAATCTGTTTCACTTCATCTCTCACTTTGTTTTCTGTTAAAAAACCAAGAGGTTTTTTTTCTATGTATGGTAAAATTTCAATTTGTGTCAAAAATTAACCACACAAAATTTTCAGCGATCTGTACTATCCAAATCTAAGAGCAATGGTGGTTCCCAGCAAGGAAATGACTATGTTATTCCCACCTTCTGGGTAGCTGTTGGAGATGAGAAGCCTATCAGGGAAAAGAAGACAACCCTAATTTAGCAGTGCAAAATACACATGAATGCACATGGATTCAGACACAGAATTATAAGAGCTAAGCATTTGAAGCTCTGTGCCTATTCTAAACTCTGTTCTAAACTCAAACTTTTGTTTATGGTAACATAAATTCGAGTTTGGAATTACCATGAAAATTACTACTAAAAGCAGTCTTCAGTGAAGGGAAAGTTTATTAATGTAAAGTATGGTAAAACTTGCAGAACGAGAAAGATGAAAGTATACTTAACTGAGCAGCTGATATGGAATACTGGCCTTCATCTCTTTCTGTACTGTACATCAAGAAATGTACACATATCAATAAAATCATATTTTTAAAAAAAAAACAAAGAAAGTGAAATTATCACCTGTCATATCCTTAATACAGATCATGCAGAATGCCTGGAAGAAACCTATGACTAAGCAGAAGCTTTGCATTGCATCCAGAAACCCTGTTAGCTGCCATGTTCTCAA
The DNA here is from genome assembly GCA_948472985.1 of Iguana delicatissima. Lineage (NCBI taxonomy): Eukaryota > Metazoa > Chordata > Lepidosauria > Squamata > Iguanidae > Iguana > Iguana delicatissima. The sequence goes on from CAOKZL010000220.1 coordinate 16,660, forward strand.
CTATCCTTGAGTCTGGCCAGATTCATCAAACTGAGCTGGCTATTTTCTTGCAAACTTCTGTTTATGAAGAAAATTATACAGTGTGATTTTCCCTGAACTTGGAAATGTTATTCTTAAGCCAACAACTGCCAGAACTCCCCCCTCCCCGAATATGTCCGTGCTGAGTGGGGGACTCGGGAATTGCAATCTGTTTTTTTCCCAAGTTCTGCTCCCCCAGCCCCCAGTTGTGTTTTGGCTTTGCCATACCTGGCATTGTCCCATTTGCAGGCCCATGGGGGAGAATTAAAGTAAGTTGTAGCTTCTGTTCTCCAGAAAGGAAGACACCATTTTCATTTATCTCTCTTCCTCATTTTTCTCCCACCCCCAGCCATTTTAACATAAGACGATACATGAGAGGGATGCGAAACGCAGTTGGAAAATGACACTCTTGAAAGAGTGTGGCTTTGCAGATGCCTTAGCCACACAGATACACACAGATGGAAAAAATGAGTAGGTGATGACAGATTGAGGGCCAGCCATCCTCTCAAAGAGGAGAAGCTGTAGAAACCACAGTTGGGAGCAGCCAAAGTTTATGATGTGTGGATGTGTGTATGCATGGTCGGGAAGCGGATGATTTCAGCATGCCTTGTGCGCATGCATGTATGGGTTACTAAGGATCAGCCATACTGGACACTACATTGTAGGTCCTTTTGGCCTGTTAAAAAGAACAGTGTACAGGTGCGTTGTGCCCTGCAAATGACCATAAATGCTCCAAGTGCTGAGCTTCTCAGCCTGTCCATAGAACAGAAGCATGATGTAATGCTGCCATAGGCTATGCACAAGAGAGGAAGGTCAGAGCACACAGCCTTTAAGCTAATCTGAGTATCCATCCCCCTTCTTGAGCTATTGGACTGTACGCCAAAGAATCTGTCCGACCTGGACTATAGCCAGACAAGGTCCAACTCAGGAACACAAAAGCAGGCCTACTAAAAGAGTGGTTCAAATAAACTTGCTGTACTCAGCTCCAACCCTGAGGCTAGGATCTGAGCTTCTGTTTATGAAGAAAACAAGCTTATTGAGTTTGGGGCTTTTATAGCACTAGGATTCCACTCCAACTGCCACAGCAACATCCTATGAAATCTTGAGATTTGTAGTTTGGGGAGGCAGTATTGCTTTCTGGCCAAGAATTCTAAATACCTCTCCCTGAACTGCTCTCAGGGCTCTACAGGGGAGAACCATGGGCAGTTAAAATGGGATCATAATGCTACAATTGTGCAATGTGAAAGGGCACCTAGAGAGATACAAAGCAAAATATACACACATATTTCTGACCACTTGCTTTGTGAGGAATATGCCTAATCCTTCCTTTCTTTGTTTTTAGCCAGTGGGTAAACATACAACTTTGCTTGAAGGCATGCTATAGAAACAAAGAATCACACACACACATCTCTTGTACCAATTTAGGGGTTTCTCTGCTTGAAAATTAATTATTGCTCAGTGGAAAAAAAAAATGAAGAAATCAGGATTTAAATGCAGTTGTGTCTCATAATAGCATGTCCATCCAAAAGTAAAAGTTTGTACTTTTCCTAGTCTAGGTTTAATTTCATGCTAAACAAAACAGATTTTTTAAACTGAGTTTATCAATGTGTAAAATATCAAGCCAAGAGAAACACAAAATTTCTGTCATTGTCATAACCATATGAGAATACCACTGTTGTTAAGAGAGCATATGTAATATCAGCTCACCAAAGTAGCCTGACATAGTTATACCTATATGGCAGAATGGGTGGGCTGAGAGAGAGTGCTGCATGATAGTCCTGCAGCATAGTTCATCACAGTTCCATTTTATCCATTCTCTTAGGGAATCTATGTATATTTTAAGGGGAAATCAGCCAAGGTAGTTATTAAAGTAAATTAATAGAATCATAGAATCATAGACCTGGAATGGACCACAAAGACCATTGAGTCCAACCTCCTGCCATACAAGAATACACAATCAAAGCATTCCCATCATGGATTGTGGTCAAAGCCAGGTGCCACGCATCCTATATCTGTGCATTTCAATTTTTTTCTGCCTAAGTGTAGTGTCTTAGATTTCTCCTGTTGAAATTCATTTTGTTAGTTTTTGCCCAGCTCTCTAATCTGTTAAAATCATTTTGAAATCTGATCCTGCCCTTGTCGCAGCATTGGTAGCTGATGGTTCCCATGTCAGTGGGATGCTAAATCCACTCTGGGATTTTAGTCTGAACTGTCAAGGAGTTATTCTGGTTGCTGAACCATATCTTCCAAAATAGACTGAGCACTTTTGGCAACTCCTTTAATGTTCAAAACCCAGATCAGATTCATTGCTGCACTGAAGTGGAAGCTACCAGCTATCACTGAACAGGAAGAAAGGGTAATTATTTTTACCAGTCATGGAAAAACAACAGGGGTGCTCTTGTTATTGGGCTGTTGTTGCTGATATAAACATTTAAATAGGTGTATTTGTGTGTTTACCTCAACCTAAACGTAGCTGATTTTTGTGGCTTGGTAGGCTGAGAGGTAGTGGGGCAGGGGGCAAGTGAATATTTTTCTTTTTTTGTTTTTGACCAGAAAAAATAAAATTGGAGGTTTGTGGGCAAACCCTACAAGAATTCACAAATGAAAATTGGGATGTGTGGTCAAACAATATCAGAGGCTGATCAAGATGGCAAACGGTGTTAATGAGCTAGGAGAGGCTGCAGCAGTTTGCTTCTGCCTGAGCCTACTGGGACAGACAACAATCTGACTCCTTCTTTCCTGTCCCCCTGCTGAGTTGAGTGCAAACTACTTTTGCACTTTGAACTCAGGCCATTTGCCCCCTACGTTATTATAGTGCTATTATTCCACTTTCAGCATCCTGTGGAATTCTGGGGTTTGTAGCTTACTGAGGCCCAAGAGCTCTCTGGCTGAAAATTCCAAATGCCCCTCCCTAAACTGGAAACCCCAGGATTCCACAGGATGTTGAAAGTGGAATAATAGCACTATAACAGTATAGTGCAGAAATGGTCTCAATTCACAGAAATGGAAGTAAGCTGAGGACAAATGGGGAAAGAAGGATGAGGAGAAAGAAATTGGGATGTTTAAAAAACAGCTGAAAAAGCGGGATGACAGAGGACGCCAAATCAGGACAGATTCAGGGAGTCCACCATAACCAGGACTCCTAACAGGTTTCAAGCCATTGTTGCATTGTAATATTGTTGCATTTAATTTTTTAATAAATTGCATGCTGCTCATAGCATGGTGCTTTAGAAGTGTCAAAAATAAATAAGTGTCACAGCCTCAGCCAACCCGGGTAATGGTCAAGGATTTTGCTTCTATTCCAAACTATCTGGAAGTTACACAGCAACCTCTCTGCCTGAATGAGAGAAGCAGGCAAGTTGGTCCAGAAAGCCAGCTCTCCTATTGCTGTGGATCTCAAACATCCCATCTGTTCTCTTAGTAGTTGTCACTATCCTATTTTGTCCCTGATCTGCCTTTGGGGAATGTTTGAAAAGAAGTTGCACAGGTGTGCAGTCAATTATTCATGTTTTCCATACCCACACACATGTGTCTAGCCAGAGAATCAGTGCTGCGGAAAGTGTTTGAATTGTCACAGCTACTCTGTAAGAAGGACGTACTGTAATCAGAACTTTTGTGACACTAAATTAAGCAAATTTTAGGTTTTCAGAAAGTAAACTTCACCAGCACCCCCTCTGCCTCTCTTTCTTCTTCCTCTTCTTCTCCTTCTTCTTCTGTTGTTGTTGGTGGTGGTTGGAATCACCCTCTACACACAACCAGACCTGTATGCATTGGGACATTGGCCACACACTGCTGCTCCCCTAAGTAATGATATAACAGCAGCCCTCTATTGGATATGAGTGTTACAAAACTGACCAAATCTAATTTCCACATATGTAAGTCCACTTACATACTGACTGCTGTTATTACCCCCACCACTATCAGTTATGCTGCATTTTCCCCTATAATAGAACTCAAAGCAGCTTGCAGATTATTAAAACCACTGCAGATTAATGAAACTACAGTATTACAGATGGCTTCAACTCCATAGATTTTCAGCAGTGGGAAGAACCAGACCCAAAGTGGAGAGGAAGACAGACTTTCCACTCAACTCTGATCCTCAGAGTGAGGGGAAGAATCTCAGGGTGAGAGCACCACACTGAAAAATATATGTGCACACACACACACACACACATATTCCTCTTTGTTAGGCAGGATTTTTTTTATTTGATTAGCATACTCTGTATACTTAATTTTTTATGCTTAAGGACATTGCAAGAAGGTTGTAACATCACCAGGTCCTACCTTTTTGGGGGGTTATTCCTAGATCTCAGGTTATGGTCTTGAAATCTGAAGGCCTGGGATACTCTAGACCTAAGCAGCTCCAGTGGAAACAGAAATCAACTATCCTGATTTAGCAGTCCTAACTAATACTCTGTCATCCCATTTTTCATCTCCTTTTAACAAGTCACAGTTTCTCTCTCCTCTTCTCATTCCTTCCCCAACCTTATCGTCGGTTTACTGAAAACTGAGTTAAAGTCCAGAAGTAGTTTGTACTCAGCTCAGTGAAGACGAAGGGAGGGGAGGGGAATCTTTCCCTTCTCAGTAGGTTTAGGCAAAAACAAACTGCTGCAGCCTCTCCTAGTTTATATATTTTTCCTCCTTAAGAACTTTGTCCAGCTTTACCATATTCCAGTATTTGATCACATGTGTCCTGTTTTTTTATCTGTGAAATGTTGAAGAGTATGATATACCTCTTACCTTTATTCAGTGTACAATAAAAAGAAAGAAACATTGGTATACAGGAATCCCCATTTCCTAGATTGTGCCAGATTCCCGTCTTTCAAGTATCAAGCCAGAAGAACGTGTGGAACACAGTAAATAATATCAGTATCATAGTTGGGGCAATGAGGAGGTACAGCTTGGGAAGAGCCCAAAGTCTAGACCGAGAGGCCTGAAATTCTTCCTTGGGACTTAAGGCTAGAGAAAGGATGGGCATCTTCAGAACGGAGGTTCCATCTAGCCCTCTTGGGATCCCAATCTCACCTGCTGGGCTTCCCTGGGAGTCAAACACTCTTTCCCATAACACCTTTGTTTGGTGAGCTCTCATTTCTTTTTCATCAGGTCTTTGCATTCTAAAAGGCTGAATCACACTCTTGGAGAAAAAAATCGGATATAAGGAAAAGTGTCTCACTAGAAGCAAAGTTGAATAAATGGAGGCTGTCCGACATGACTATATCATGAGACCACAGTACTGTTACCAGGCCATAAAGCTCCATGCTTTGATATGGTTTAATTGGAGATATATGACTTAATTGGCAAAATATATTAATACTTTAATATAAATATATTAATGGTCATAAATATAAATTATACTCTGCTATGGCTGGATGGCCGTACTAGACAACAGGAAAAGACTGGCAGAATACATGCATTGCAAATTAGGTCAGAAGAGATCTTCAGGCATAGCCAGGTCATAGTCAGAAAATCACCAGGAAACTCTAGTGATAATGGACTTGCAGTTGCCCTCTGATGACTCAACCTCTTAGGCAATAGCATCTGAAAGACAGCTAATTGTCTTACCTCCTCTCCCTCTGACCAAGCAAGCTTTCCTTTTGTCCTCATACCTGTCAAACAAGTAGTGAGCTATCAGGACACCCATTAGCCCTTTGTCATCTAATGCTAAGACCATTAGCCCATTCCATTGTCCACTCTGCAAACTCCATTGTTAACTCAGCTGGAGAGCCATTAACACTCTCACCCTCTAGGCAGAAATTGCGTATTTAAACCTCAGTTTTTGGCCAGTCAATTCACAATACAACTGACTGCTGGTTGCCACTCTGCCACTCTGATTCGCATTTGTGTAGTGTCCTTAGACTTGTGTCTAAGCCACATCACTGCTTCTTTGTTGCTCTTCTAAATCAGTAAATATCACCCACTTTGCCCTGAAAATCTCACTATCCAAAATCATTCTCCCTTTTCCTTCAGTTAACGTTGTGCTATTGTGTGACTGCTTGGATCTTGTGCATGTTATTGCATGGATCTTGTGCATGTTATCACAATTCCCGCAATGAAACACAATTAAGCTTACTATTGGATCTCTAGCTGGTTCTTCCTTGCAGAAGTACTGGTAAACATAGGTGTAAAAGATCTGATAAAGTTACCCCCAGTTTGCAGGCCTTCTCTTTGAGCTAATATTTCCCACCTTTTCACAGAGGTACTGACATTGTGGGTAGACCCCTGAGGCATCCATCTTTTGGAGTAACAAGACTCACTGGAAAAGATGGCCCTACTCATCACTGGAATTTAGCTTCATCTTCCTATACACGCATACACACACACACACACACACACACACACATCATCTCTGTAACTGAATGTAACACTGAATGAGGTTTCTCATTCATTGGCCAGATGTTCTCCATCCCTGCCCCATCTGAAGAATCCCATGGGCAGAACACTTTGTTCTAGAATGTTGGATCCACCCAGTATGTTTCAGTCTCTCCCACTGAAATCAAGGGCACTTATAAGTGGTTAAAATTGTTCGGGTCTTGCCTTCATTTTTGAAACAAAGGTTACTATGAGACTTTTCTAGTGCCCTTGTCCCACCTTTCTTAACCAGAAATGGAAAATTATTATAAGAAAGGAGCAGAGCCTGAAAAAATTGGCCAGAATCCTGCTGGAGACTTACATCTTTGTAAGTGGATTTGTATCTATGGGAATAAGAACTGGGCAGTTCCCAACTTCTGTATTCAGTAAGGAGCTGCTGTTATGTCACCATTTAGGTGAGCCAGCACTTTGTACACTGGGATACCAGCTAAGGATCACTGATGCACATTGGAACACTCCTGCCAATGTCCTGTTATGAATCTTCGCAATTCTCGAACAGTGCTTCTCCTATGTAGTTAAGTATATGGAAAGTTACATAACACAGAAGATTCCAGCCATTTTTTTTTTAGACTTGTAACTGCCACACCCAACACAACCACTGGACAAGATGTTTGGGAGAATCTGGCTGTTACACTCCAAAAATGAACTTTTTCAAACTCTCTTCCTAACTTATGCAACATTTTCCCCTTTCTGATTAAGTAGCCAATCATCCAGCCTTGATGGGATTCATTCATTTGCACATTCTCCAGCATTGCTTCCCAGAACTGTTATGTCTTCTATGGATATTTGTGAACAAGGGCAGAATAGCCTTTAGATAGCATGTTACCCTGATTTCTGGGGTCCCGTGAGGGACACCTCAATGTGCTCCAATTACTGAAGAATGGGAATTAGCAAGAGCACAAGCTAAGCAATGCAAGAGGCAGGGCAACCTAGTGAGATCTTGAACCCAATGTCTACAGTGTCAGACCGACTCAATAATCAAACAGAAGTAAATTGAAATTTTTTTCCTTTTATTTTGAAACACAGTCAAAACATATGTATGCAAACACTCACACAGACCTAATGAAAGAAAGGTAGGAGTTGGATAGAGGGTTTTTGAGAGGGATTTCTCAGGGAAATACTACACCTGATCCTGAAACCCGGTTTTTCAGAAGAAAAGTCAGTTGGACCGGAGATTCTCAGCATGTGGAGCCTGATGGGAAGGCTCGTCGAATGGAGCAACAGCAAGGCGCGACGGAAGTCAGAGCGATCCGAAGAAGTGCTCAAAATCAGGGAATCTTATGGGGAAAATGTGGCTTTAGGCTAGTCCGTTCCTGGGGAAAACAATGGGTTTCCGGCTGGAGACAAAGCCTCCGAACGGTCAGTATTTTGCATGATTGAATTATGACAGTGTTGTCAATAGCGTAGCCAGTATGCAAACGCAGAGTGCTTGATGGTTGGATATTCGGCTTGTCAAGCTGCCTGCTCGGCGCAGGGGATCTTTTGTATGCTGTGTGCAGTTTAAGAGGGCACTTGCCTGGAGGTCTCCTGAAGCTGCAGTCTGGCAATTAGTGGCCTGCCTGGATTTATTTTGCATTGTTCAGCTATTTTCGGCTGTGCCCATGTGCGTGCTTGTCCGGGGGCCTCGCAAGCACATGGAGAGGAATGAATAGTGAAGGCCAAATTCTTGATATCAAATGATATCTAATATACCACAGATCTGGACTAGAAACTACAGTAACAAGCACCTGCCTCTGGAATTAGCTGCTGTGGAACACCTTGGCTTCAAATGATCCCTTTATCTCCAAGGTGGCATTAATGACCCACCATTTCAAATGACCTGACCTGATTGTTCCAAATATGAAGTTGTTATCAGTTAGCCACGGGTGTAAGTTAGTAAAGCTTCTCTAAATTAATCCTGCCAAGCAGCAATGTTATTTTTAAAAAGGACACAGAGAACATCAAGTCTATGAGAGGAAATGATAAAATCCATGTTGTATTCACAAGGTCTCATGACATCACCAAGAACCAGAGCTTGAAAAAAAAAAAGTAGCTTGCAACTTCCAGAACAGGCCAGTGGCTACACTGGCTGGGTATTTTTTGAGTTGTAGTCTAAAAAGTAAGTTTTCTAATCTCTGTCAAGATTATTGCTAAAATGTAGATATATACACACAAGGGGGGGAACCCTATCACTGAAGTTATACTGTGTAATGTCTCCTGGCCCAACTCCTCCCCCTGAATTTAAGAGCCATCAGCAGTACTGGGTGAAGGATGTCTAGTCAGCTTCTGGCTGGGGTTCAAGGAAGAAGATGTTTCCACACCCTTCCACCAGCAAGTGAAGGGCGTGCAAGTGCATGCAACAAGAACATGCAGCTAGGGTCATGCTTCTGATTGTTGCAGGTTCATTTGCTGGTGGGAGGGTAGTGGAAACATCATCCCTGATATGCCCCAATCAGAAGCTGAATATAATCCTTTGGCTGATCCAACTGCCAACTCTTAAGTTGGGCTGGGGTGGCATTTACTATTGAATACAAAACAAAACAGTACAAAATTGAACCTGTAACTGCAATATTGCATGACCTTGTATACTTGCCAGTAATGCAAACCCGAGTTTCTGGAATGAACTGACAGAAGTTGCGGTGGCACAGGTATTAGCAATTGTAACCATAGGAGGACTTTGAATGGAGTTCATTACAGGCTGCTGTCAGAACAGACAACACTAGTCTTTCTATCTGTGGTAGTGCTACCTCAAGCAACAGCCAAAGAATGCCAGACCTGTCATTCCTTTTGTGTTTATTGGCTGTCATGCAGTACAGTTGGTATAAAATTCAAGAAGGTTTTTTTATACAATTGAATCAGAGAAAAGTTCAAAGAAAGAACTTCCAGTCTGTGACCTGAATCCTACTGGTCAGTCCCAACTAGACTGTTGCTGTTGTGTGCCTTCAAGTTATTTCTGACTTATGGTGACCCCTAAGGAGAACCTATCACAGAGTTTCCTGGGGTTGAGAGTGTATGATGTGCCCAAGGTCATCCAGGAGGTTTCCATGGCCAAGCAGGAAATTGAACCCTGGTTTCCAGGGTCATAGTCCAAGGCTCAAACCACTATACCCCACATTGGCTCTGTCTAGACCGGAATCACTGACATAACTGCTGAATTCTGAGTCAACATATAGATACATCCTGCTGAATCAATGAATATATTCCATCTGAGACTAACAATAGATTCAGACCTGTAGAAGTTGTGTGGCCCTCTAGATGTAGCTGGATTGCACATTCCAGCACTCCTACCCCTTGATTAGGCTGACTACAGCTTCTGAAAGTTGCAGTCCAACAATAATTGGAGGGCCATATAATTCCCACTTTGATCCAAGCATTTATTGCTTGATGGCATCAAGGTCAAACAAAACAACAACAACAAAAGAATGACAAAATAATAGAAGCTATGCAAAATTGCTGCAGTAGCACTAAAGGGAAAGTTAAGTGGATTCGGTGGCTCCAAAAACAGTCCTTTGTACAAGGTTCTTAACTGCACATCATTCAAGGGAAGCCAGGCAACTAGAAACTTTCTCCCACATGGTTCATTACAGCATGTACTGTACTCAAAACCCACAGGTTCATTTGCCTGGCTTACCTTCAATAATCTTTTACAGGATACTGTGTAGCCACTATTGAATTTCAGCTGAATTTCTTGAAAAGAACATTTCATTACCTTACCAGGTAATAGTCACACTGAATGACCTCGTTCGCCCACTTGCTTTCACAGCCATCTATCTTCAGACTGTTTAATTCTACAATTTGTCTTGGATCCACTCTCATGGCCTCGGCTCTAGCAGTAGAGTGTCTTGTTTGTTTTTATAGTTGCCCACATTTTAAAATCAAATGAGGTTAAACATTTCACATCCATCAACAGATGCAAAAACCAAAACCCCAGCAGGCACTTCAGAATAGGCCTTCCAGTTATTCTTGTCACTTTCTTTAAATTGGGGGAGTTTGCACTTAAGAATTTGTTGGACTCCAAGCCCCATCAGCACCAGACAGCATGGTAGATGGGTCAGGATAATAGAAGTTGGAGTCTAGCCACAAACAGAGGGCCAAATATCTCCCACCTTGGATCTAGTGTATTTAAGATGATAGTCACCTTGTTCACTAATAAAAACATTAAGCCATTTGAATAAATATTTTCCCCATGTTGTGCTAATGGTTGTGAATGATGGAGGCTACAGTTTAAAATACAGAAAAGGCGCTCATTTGGGAAAGGTTGCTTTACAACATGGGAGTAGAAGTGGCCACCACCAGAAAAGAGGACAGATAACAGAAGAACATGTGGCAATTTATATATTCAGATGCCAAACTAGAAATGGTTCTTGTAATTTAAACAATAATGGGGGAGACTGTGACCAGGTGACCTGTGGGACTGCTCAGTTTGCTGTCCTTGTGCATCTTCCTTCTTATGATTCTTTAGCTTTCAATCAAACCTGGACCAGACAGCCCTTCAAAAAGAAGGGGTTTTCACAAACAGGGTTAATGTTAGGGCATGCCCTCCAACATTTCATAGCTTAAAACCAGGACACGTACAGCTGAGCAACATTAGAGTATATTCAAGATGGCAAAAGATGGAAGAACGCACAAGCTAAGAGAGGCTGCAGCAGTTTGCTTTTGTCTGAGCTTCCTGACAAGGACAAAGATCTGATGAATTAACTGAGTGCAAGCTACTTTTGCACTTTGAACTTAGTTTGGGGCAATTGAAGTAAACTGAGGACAAAGGGGGAAAGAGAGAGGAGGAGAGAGAAACTGGGACACTTTTGAAAGCAGCTGAAAAAGTGGGATAGCAGAGGATTCACTGGGACTATCTCTGCCAAGTTGGAATTGTTGGAAAGCACGAGAGAGGGAGAAAGCTTGTACAAATTACCAAGGAACAGCAGTCTGGAAGGGGTCCCAGCACCTGACTTTATTACATATGCAGAGAAGCCCCAAATCCCATATTTTTGATCCAGCAGAAAGAGCAGGCTCCATCTGAACTCACAACAGACTGAATGTGCCCCCCCCCACATTTGGTATGCAGCAAAATGGGCTCCAGTTACATACCAAACGTTGCAAGGATCTGACTGTTGGAAGTGTGGCTGGCATCTTTCTGCTCTCTGCTCTACTGGGCCAGCTGATTGAGAAAAGTAAAACATGAGACAGACCTATATAAATCTGGCTTCAAGTCTTCCAAGAGAAGGCTTTTGCAAGACCTCCAGGCTCCTGTGAGATACCTGCTCTCATGGGAGCCTGGAACTCACGGAAGATGAACTTCTCTTGCAAGAATAGGCCAGTGCCACGTGTATCAGCCAGTCCTGAGCTGATGACAAGGGAGGAAAATGAGAGGAGGAGAAAAAACAGAGATATTTTAAAAGCAGCTGAAAAAATGGGATAACTTAGGATTAACTGGGACTGTCCCTGCCAAAACGGGACAGTTGGAATGTATGTATATGTGACACAGAGCATAAACCATGACACAAAATTAAGTGTAACTGTTTGGTTATAAAAAGGAAAGAGAAAGCATAATCAAATAAACCCTCTAAAAACTCAGCAAAGGCCTGCATTCCATACTTTGGCAAGCACAAAAAGATTTGACTGGGAAAAGTTGGAGATTTTCTAAATCACAATATGCTGAACTTCTAACAAGAATTGGTGATATTTAAAAAAACAGATTTGTAATTTGTATGGAGCTGAAGCAGGATTCATCTGGGATTTGGAACTGGGCATTTCAGACCCAAGCATCTGGAAGACATGAATTATAAAGAACAGTGAAGGAGAATGTATCTTTAGTTATATCCTTAATTACTAATAGAAGCACCTGCAAGTTGTCAGGCAGGCACTACTACATATCTTCAAACAGAAGTTATGGAGACTAGGCACAAATTCCTTATTGTCAACACCACTAGAAGATCTGCATGTTATGAAGCTAGCTAACCAGGAAATCTCTGTACTCGGACCGTTCTTGGAACTCACAAGTCAGGAAACAATCTCATTTCACCTCCCAATCACCTATCTCAGTTGCTTGTGCTACAAAACTTGTCACTCATGGAGGCTACACTAAGTTGCTCCAGGGTTGTAAGTCAAGACTATCCCGGGCCTTGAGACATGAGATCCCGGGATGATCTCTAGTGATGTCACAGGAGGCAGGCCCTGGAGATGTTAAAAGGGGCATTAAGCATGATACATGAAGCGTCATTCACAATTGATGTGGGAGTACATGATGAAAAAAAAAAAACTTTTAGTCTAACACAGTGGTTCTTAACCTTTTCTTTAGCATGGATCCCCTTTAAATATCTTTGTTGCCACAAACCTCCAAGACTTAACTAAAGGTGACCTCTTCTTGCTATGTGTGATAGCAAGAAATATCAGGTGCTTTCACTCAGCCAGTCAGTGTCATTCACTTGCATGTTGTCACCATGTACAGAAGTAACAAATGCTGAGTACTTCTTTTGCTATCAAACAGTTTTGTAACTTTCGAACGCTTTGAGAGATTGTAATGAAATTTTGTACAAATAATGTCCGTCACCAATGAGAGACTTTTGCTCTTTGAGATCAATATATGACTATCCACCTGCATCTGTCTGTCTTCCTTGCTTCCTTCCTATTTTAACTGTAAAAGCTTATAACATTTCTAAAAGCCTTCACAGACTCCCCCTGAGAAGACATTGCAGACTCCTGGGCCCTTTTCGCACAGCATTTGCTAAGCAAAAAAGGGCCTGGAGCCTCGCGCGATTGTGAGGAGCAATCTGCATGATGCCTCGCAATCACACAAGGCTCCAGGGGCCAGCAGGTAACGATTGCCACCTTTACATTTTCGGCTTTAAGCTGAAAATGCTGCGCAATCGCGCATTGCTCCCAGGCCCCGTGCGCACTTACCTGGCATGCAGCGCCTCGGGAGCCAGGCCAGTTGCGCTTCCTGTCTCAGTGCAGCCTGGGAAGGTACGAGGCTGCACTGCGAAAGGAAGAGGCAGGGCTCTCACGCAAGCAGGAAGCTCGTGCGGAGCTGAAGAAACCTGGATGCGAGGGCCTCTCACAAGAGACTGCTCACGCAAGCACCGCACCCCAGCGCCGAGAAGAGGTAGGATGTGGAAAGGCCCCTGGTGATCCATGGATCTCAGGTTAGGAACTGCTGGTCTAACAAATATATAGTCAGCCCTCTGGATCCATGGATTATGTATCCATGGATTCAACCAACCGCAGCTTGAAAATATTTTTTAAAAAGTCCAAAAAGCAAACTTTTATTTTGCCATTTTATATAAGAGATGTCACTTTACTACACCACTGTACATAATAGGACTTGAGCATCCACCAATTTTGGTATCCATAGGGGTTCTGGAACTAAACCCTAGCGAATACCAAGGGCCCATTGTATACACAGTTTTCAAGGTGAAGGGTCTAGGCTCTGAGATCTGGTAACCCTAAGCTGCTCACCTGCATTCTGCTTGATTTTTCATGAACTGCTCACATGCCTAAAGAGTTTGGAAAAGTTGCTTTGCTGGACCACAGCTCCTAGAATCCCAATGCCAGCACAGTCAGAGGAAAAACAGGACATGTATGGCCAAGCAACATTAGAGTGTGGCCAAGGTGGCAAAAATTATTCATGAAGAAGAACACTCAAGCTAGGAAAGGCTGCAGGGATTCACTTTTGCCTGAGCCTGCTGGGAAGAGTGAGATTCCACCCTCTTCTCTCCTCTTTCTTCTGCTGGCTGTCTACTACTTTTGTACTTTGAACTCAGCTTTCAACAGCTGAAGTGAGTTGAAGACTAGTAAGATGATGAGAGAAAAACTGGGATATTTTAAGAACAGATGAAAAAGTGGGATGATAAAGGATTATTCAGGATTGTCTTGCCAAACTGGGACAGTTAGAGGGTACGCTGTTGGCTGAAGGATTCTAGGAGTTGTAGTCTAAAAAGGCAAATTCTCAAGCTCTGCTACTCAGGTTGTCCTTCTGTATCCTAAGGTATACGCTAATCTTCTCTCCCTCCCTCTTATTTTATAGCTGCTTCATCAGCTTTTACAAGTCCTATAAACTGTGCAACAACTGTATTTTCTGTGATAACTTGTGTGAAGGTCTTTTATCACTACTAAAGCATGGTCCTTTAAAAGCCTGAACTTTATCAAAGCCTTGATGTGAGGCTGTGGTCATGGTGGGAAGACTTTAACATAAAGAGATATGACTTCCAGATAAGCTTGGGCCTCCATACATCTTGTTCCCCCTTTCCCTTTTTAGCAAATTAAGTTCTTTATCGACCATCTTATTGTTCGTTTTACCGAGCCAGATTCCTACAACAGCTAGCCAAGTTGAAGCAAGGGAAACTTTTGGGAAAGACCCAAATGGCTCTTTAACATGGATCGGTACCAACTGAAAGGAAAGGTGAAAGGGAAAATGGTCTGAAAGGCCAAGGATTTGAAAGCCCATGGAGGATTTCAAAACCAGCAGAGGTCTCCGTTTATGGCTCCAGGCAGGAGTTTAAAGGAAAGGTCAGATGGCATTTGTAGTGATCATCTGCAGACAATAGGCAATGTGGTGGCTTATGACTACAGAACTCCCTCCTTCCTTCCCCTTTTCCCCATTTTTTTTTCTTTCATGAAAGCTGTGAAGGAGAGGTTGGACACTTTCCTAATGCACATGCTGTAGTTGAGCCAGGACATCTGGGGCCGATGCAGAAACTTCTGGGTGAGATGGACTGTGTTACTACACTGTAAATTAGGCTAGATAGACATGAAGGCCCCATCTGGCCTTAATCTGTTGCTCTCAGGAACCATTGTGCCTCTGAAATATCCCTTCATTCTATCCATACTATGCTTTGAGATGGGAGGGCAGGAACTGGCTTCTTATCTGTCCTGAAGAGAGTGGGGATAAGGGAGACTGGACAGTCAATGACTTTTGAAACAAAATGGAGCACAGCAAAACCAGAGGGATGATCCCTTCCCAACAGCCACTGAACACTTTGAGTGCACTGAGTAAAGGACAAGAATTTACTTGTGAAAAACTCTGCAGAAAAACAAAAACATTACTCATGACTAGTCACCACCTCTCATTTAGGTCAGTAGTAGAGCTTGGGAATGTTATTTGGACTCCAACACTCAGAATTCTTCAGCCAGTATGAACACTGGCTCATGCTGGCTGGGGGATTCAGGGAGTTAGAGTCCAAGAAGGTAACATCTCTAGGTTTTATTGAAGAGTTTGCATGCTACATACATAGTTCAGATGAAGTGAAATACCCTTACCTCCCAAGGAGGTGATAGTATTTCAGTGCTCAATTGGAGGACTTCAGGATGCTTAGCATTTGCTGGCTTAGGCCATTTCCACACGGGTTGAAAAAAATGGTGCAGTGCATCCTCCATGGAGGACGTCTACACCTTGGAGCGGACTGGGTCCGGACTACTTATCGTAGATCCGCACCTCAGTCTGCTCTGGAACGACCCCAAGTGGTCCTCCAGCGTGCTTTTGAAAAACCTGATTCTTCAGGTTTTTCAAAACGCCAGAGTGCGCCATTGCATGCCTGCTCTCCAATGCAGATTCACAGGCTCGCACCAATGCAAGCCTGCAATCTGTGGAGGGCGGGCTTTAGGCTGGTGAGCTTCAGTGGTTGGTTGTGACCCATGACCAACCAGAAGCTGCCATTTTGGATGCCGAAGCAGTGTGGATCTGCCATCATGCACTGCTCCTCCTCGCCCCAGACCAGACCTCACCCAAAGAAGATCCGGTGAGTAGTGGCAGGGAGCGATTCCCTTGCAGTGTGCGGAAATGGCCTTATATTCCCTTCCTTTCCTGTTTATATTTTGAATATTTTTTTAGATGAAATTATTTCTGGGTTGCTGCAAATTTCTTCCATGGCACCAAATATGGCCTCTCTCTTTAGGTGATTTTTAGCCTTCACTCTTCATTGCTCTCACGCATCTTCTGTGACATCATCAAATAGTCAGATATGATTGCCTACCTTCTGCTCTTAAGTCATCCCATGCATGCTGCAATTCCTGGTATTATGGGCTCATCTGATGATAGGGAAAGAGCTTGGATTCTTCTTTTCACAGTCTCCCACCCATCAAATTGGTGAGCAAATGACACAGGTAAGACGCTGCACACTGTGAAAACAATGCATGTGACAGTCACTGCACATATACAGACATGAGCAGGTTGAACATGCTGAACAAAACACTAGCTTCATATTAGATCTCAGAGGCTAGGAAATTTCAATCCCATTTTTCAGCCACCTCGTTGACCTGCCTTGCTGGATTTATAAAATCACAGTTGCATGTTTCTTGCAGTTAATGGGAGAAATAAACCAAAGCTATTAAATTATAATGAAGAAGTGGTAACATATGGTACCAATTAAAATCAGTGATCTTAGCAAGACTGTTGTCTAATGTGAGAAACTTAAGGCCTATGTTGTCCCTGTCTGCACCCTGTAACCAAGGATGTTCTTCACAAATTAATACCATCAATGCAGTCCTTGGTTCTTCCACTGAACTCAATAAGACCTCTGGCATCCAATTGAAAACCACCATATATTTTAATCTTCATCCAGACAAATAAACTTGTATTGCGTGACTCGTTCTTGAGTCTTTTCTGACCTCAATGAGAATTTCAATTTATTGTGTGGTATAAAATATTCCACGTGCACAGGAGTGGCTGTGGCAGCAGAACTGAGGGTATTCTCAGATGCACAGACACCCAGAGCCAGAAAACACATGTTCATGGGAGATGGAATATTTGTTCTGATTCATTGTTACCCTACTTTTCCTGCAATAAATGGTGACCCACCCTATTTGTGTCTAAAAATACTATTATTAACCTTAGTTAACAAAGGGCCTTCTCTCATTACACTGTTACAGTGGTATTATTCCACTTTCAACCTCCTGTGGAATTCTGGAATTTGTAGTTTACCAAAGCCCAAGAGCTCTCTGGCTGAGAATTCTAAAGGCCCCTCCCTAAACTGCAAACCCCAGGATTCTATAGGATGTTGAAAGTGGAATAATAGCACTATAACAGTGTAGGGTGGAAAGGCCCAAAGCTCTGACAAAGGAGTCCATATTTATAAAGGTGCTTTACACTTTATCCCCTCTATCTAGCTTTAGTGACATCGACACTGGGAGGATAGTGAATTCAGGCTAGAGAAATACAGACTTTTGGCAGCATATCTGTGAACAATGCAATAATGCTTGAAGTAGGAAAGAATGTGACTCTGTTGCAGCCAGTCCTACTACAGCTGTGTGTGCTTGTATAAAACAGTAAAGACAAACTGCAGCTGCCTCCAAAATCCCTTACTGTGTATGCATGAAGAGCAAAACAGGGAGAAAAGGGGAGAACAGATAAAGCTGCTTCACCAGCTACCCTCAACATGTGATAAAAGCAAAGTTTGGCCACCAAAATGGAAATACAGTCAGCCCTCGACATTTGCAATTTTGACTTTCACCGATTTGATTATTTGTGAGTTTTTTCAACCCCCGCCCCCATATCAGGCTCTTTTTTTCTGGGAGAACCTTCCCCACTGGCAACTCCTATTAGGCTGAACAGCCCTTTAAAATCCTGCCTCTGGCCCTCCTCCTCCTCCTTCACCAGCCTCTGGCTGGCTAGCTAAGATGGCACAACAGCCTGATTTCTAAGCACCATAAATCCTCTCTTGATGCCCCCACTCACCCAAGGAAGGAGGTAGGTGAGAGAGAGGAAGTATAGGGCCACCATGCCAAACCACACTCCTCCCTCTCCTTTCCCTGACCTGGTTTGCACCCTGGGTGCTTGATCTCCCCACCATGCCTCAGCACCTTTTTCATAGACATACATTTTGATCTTTGCAGTTTTTCCACCTTTTCAGGGGTCCTGTGCCCTAATAGTGAATGTGGAAGACCAACTGCAGTGAGAAGAGAGAAGACTGGTGAAAGAAAATAAATCCATCTCTGGATACCTTTGGGAAGAAAACTTTGAGTGGTTTCTAGAAGGTTCAGGGGGTGGAGAAGGAAATGACCCCTTTTCTTTCTATGTTACTTTTGCCTGCATTACCAAATTTTCAGTTAAAGAACTCATGCCCAGAAACACCGCTACTTCATTAACTGAGGGATACCTGTATTATTTTTATCTCTTAATAACCTTGACCATGGTAGGAGACTGAAATTCAGAGAGAGAGGGCAAAATTATGCTTCCACTTTCTGTAAATCTCTGCATGTGTAGTTATACTCTGATTGTGCTACGCAAGCTTTGTGTTGAATGGCAATGCTGTGCAACTAAATGCACACCCAAACAGGCAGCTGAATGCACACCTGAATATGCATTCAGTCTCCCCACACGATGGCACCACATGTCACTTTAATTCTGCAGCCTTGAACTGATGCAGACATTCTGCATCAGAGCCACTTTCACAGATTAAGTTACATAGATACCAAATGAATTCAAACCATCATGTGAGAATGCCTACCTGGTAGGGGTAATTCTGTGTGAATTCAACAGCAAAACATGACTCTGGGAGGACTAAAATGCCCCTGTCTGCCTGGATGACAGTTAAATATTGTGTGGCTGTTCGTTCCTTAGCCAAGTTGTGCAACAGCCAGCTTGGCGTAAGCTCAAAGTAGGCTGAATATTCTCTCCATTTTGCCAGATTCATCCTCCATGAAAGTGGGGTGAATGGTGGGGAGTAAATATATTGTAGATACAGTAGATTTTGTAAGGAAGATTTTTTTAAGGCTCTTTTGAGTTGAGTTGAAGAACTCTTGAAAAAATATTTTGACTTACATATAACTAGATATAATCCTTTATCAGTGGCCACACTAAGTGAGGCTTCTGAAGGCTGATCATCAAAGCATTTGGAAAACCAAAGGTTCTCTACCTTCACCTTAATCACTAAATGCCTGATGGTTTATTCCCCTTCCTCACACACACACACACTGATATTCATTCCTATGCTGGCTCTTGAAGCAGGGGCAACAACTTGGGGCTTAAAGAAAGGAGGAAGGGAAAAAAGGGGGGACAGAATCCTGTCACTCTCTGTTTAAGGTAAAACTGAGTGTTTCATGGAGTCCTCAATCCTTAATCACACAAATACTAAGGCAGCAACTGTAGTGAGCTCTCCCAGTAATAATAATGGCTACCTGCAGTGATGTATTTAAGTCTTTTACTCCAAGTCTCAAGTCTCTACCTTCAAGTCTCAAGTCAAGTGTCAAGTCTAGAAGCCAATTTTATACCTCAACCAAAATTCCAGAATTATTGGATAGAGTGAAATAAATTCAGTTTTAACAATTTAACAATTTAAGCAAAGTCGGCTCTCCACATTTGCAATTTTGCCATCTGCAGCTTCGAAAGCGGAGAATGGGATCTTATCTGACTCTCCATTACTGAAGATTCAAAAGGATCCTTCTTCCTCAAGCCCATTGCCTAACACATTTGTTGTTCCCCTCTGAGAATGCACCCTGCACTCTGGGGGCGAGTCTTGTCTTTTGCTCTTAGGAAAAGTTTTAGAAGGCTCCTCCGATATGCAGCAGGGACAGGCTGCTGAGCAGACCTCAAGCCTGCCTCAAGCCCATTGCCTAACCTGTTTACTGTTCCCCTCTGAGAAATGCACCCATACTTTGGGCTTGAGATATTGTCATGAGACTAATAGGCAAAAAGAGATGGAGGCGTTGTTCAAAGTTGTAAGGTTTCTGGATGAATGCATTATGTTACTAACCAACGGCATCAAGTCAGTCATTAAAAGTATACAAGTCACGAGTTGAGTCGAGTCAGTGCATCATTTATGGCTGAGTTGAGTCCGAGTCGAGTCCAAGTCTATCAACTCGAGTCTACATCACTGGCTACCTGCAATCTATGCTATGCACATTTACTTGGGAGTAAGATATCTCGTGCACATGGAGGGCACTTTTAAGTACACACTGTGCTTGTAAGAATCTTTGCATTTTAGTATGTTTCAGTGATAGTTTTCTTTTTTTTAAAAAAAAAAGAAATCTACTGAGCAGCTGGTGACATATCTCTGGATTCTGTTGAGCGCTCTCCAGTATTTGCCTCTTCTTTTACAGCAGATTTTTATATGTGTATATATATGTGTGTGTGTGTGTGTGTGTGTGTGTTAATATATGTTAAAAATTCATAAAATACAAAAAATAGAAAGCAATTAAACTATCAAAAAAACCTGAAATCATATAAGAACATAAACTATTTTTTAAAAAGAGCACAACAAAGTTAACAAATATAAAATCTAGGCCTGTTGAAACAGAAAAGTCTTTACCTGTCCTTGGTAAGACAGTAGAGAAGGTGCCAGCCTAACCATTCTGGGAAGGAGTTTTGAAGCTTCTTGTACTGGTATCATGCTTGGGAGTTTCCTGTAGCCAGCAGGTTGGCTTCATCACTAGGAAACTGACCAACACCCTGATCTAGTAGGTCTCTCCTTACAGTGTTTACGATGCTATTTTCTATAAGTAACATTGACTTTTTTTTAACATTGGTTTTATTGTCTTTTATTTCTGAGGTGCTCTTGGAACTCCATATGAGTCTGGAAAGCACCATGAAGGTATATAAACCTAGATAGTGAGAATTAGCCTTGCCTAATGCTTAATGTTGGACTAAGGCTGAGGGTGGCAACAACCACAGATCTCAGCTCACGGGTGTAACCAAGGGAGGGGGAGATATTGAGGGGGTTGCCCCTCAAATAGGAATTCCCGCCACATAAAATGTCCCTTCACGCCCCAAATTTCTAGCACAGAGGTAATTTGAAATGTCAGCTGATTACTCAGAAATTGAGTTTAGGCATCCAAAGAAGAGGTAACATACTAATTAGATTAAATGCATAGGACTCTATTTTTAAAAAGAAAGAATTTTGTTCCTGTATATACCTCTGTTTGCCTAGGAGAAGATGAAAGAAGAATCTCTTACAAAGAAAATATATAGGGCATTTGTTTTTAACTGCTGTTCAGCTGATAACCACCAGACAGCAGCACTCTTTAGATGAGTATTCAACAAGCTGCATTCAAGACCTTCCGTTATTTTATTGCATCATTACATGTGATATAACATGTTGCTAGTACATTAAATGAAACACTTCTCCTTTTCCATTAGTCACTGCTTTCCAGTACCAATGCATTCCACCAGCGTACAAAAAAAATATGTGACTTATATATTTGATTCCAATTTGTCCTCCCCCTTTTTTTGGTCTGTAATATAGGGGGAAATGTACCAAAAATACCCAAACAAACAAATCCACAGCTGTAGTAAAGAGAGGAGGAGGATCCAATTTTGTGTCCTTAAGAAAGCATGCAATCGTTTAAAATGTTTGAATGCAACTTCCTGAAATGTGTTTGCCTTGAGCAACTTATTAAGAAAGAGTGGAGAAACAGCCAAGAGAACAGAAGCTGATTGACGCAGACAAGAACATCTTCATCTCTGACTGGTCCTCATTTTGGACTAGTCAGGAATTATCCTTGTTTTGATCCATTTTCTTCTAAGGCTGTTTCAGTATTCTGGCAGCAGGAATGAGGCTAGTAGAGCTTCCAGGTCAGGACTATACCAGGTTTCAAGGGCAAAACCTGAGACCGAGAGATGTCTCCTTGTGATGTCGCTGAATAGAAATCTGGTTTATGTCATTAAGCATGAGACTGCTATGCATCAACCACAGCTGTAGGGAATAGCTCTTTCAGATACTAAAAAAGCCCAAGTGTTAACAGATGAGGAATGAACACCAATATTTTTTCTATAATGTGCTTTTGCCTGAAATTCCTCCTCTTTGCCCTGAGAACTGGGGCCAGACTGTGAGACCCAGGGCCAGTCCCTGAGATATGACAACCCTAAAAACTAGTGTTTGTACATCCGAGTGCCTAATAGACTGAGGATTCTTCCAGACTGATGTATGGTTTTTGACAGTATAGCTCTTTGGGTTTGTTGGGTTTTCCCTCAGTATCCACTCCTTCCATTCTTTAGGAATGTTTGTGGATCTGCATTAGGGTTCTTCTGAGGGTTGTTATTTGGGGTGTAATTTGCTGATCTGGTCCAGAAATATGAAGGGCAAATTTTCTCCTCTCTGATTTTCTTAAGAAGTTAAAATGCTATAATGCAAATGTGCCATTTCACTGATGCTCTGTACGTTGAGAGGAGAAGGAAAGATGGGAACAAAAGTTATTTTGTTGTTCTGCTCTATCTCATATTTGAAAAGATACCTACTCAGTGGTGGGAATAAAATGTGGCAGAGGGTCCTAGGAATTGCTGGAAAATTACCTGGAACCACAGAAATGCCAGATAGAGGAAGAGAGAGAGAACTATCACAACAGATGCTATCTGGAGAAGCCCAGATCTGAAAATGAGAAAATCTCACCTCTGCAATGACCTCACTAACAGGATGATCCTATCCTTATGTAGAAGGTTTGGATGGTGTGATATCTCAACTGCCCTGCTAGGCTCCTGCTTGCATAGGAGTGAGAGAGCTGTGGCATTCGCTGCTCTTCCATTTTTTAAGCACTGAGAGAAAATAGATGCAGGCCAGGGCTGGTTTAAATATTCTTCTATAATGAGAACAAGTCTAAATATTCTGAAGACATAAGATCCCGTCTGATCTTGGAAGCTAAACAGGACCAGCTCTGCTTAGTGCCTGGATGGGAGACCACCAATTAATATCATGTGCTATGGATTATATTTCAGAGGGAAAAACTGGCAAAACCATCTCTGAGTATTCCTTGCCTAAGAAAACCCTTTGAAATTCATACATCAGCAAGCAGCTTGAAAGCACACACACACACACACACACACAATCACTTTGATCATAGGCTTCTTACTCAAGGTAGCTGTCACTTACATTCATATAGCTATAACCATATCTAGATAGATAAAGGTATATAATAAAAGTGCCTGATTGACTTTTTAATCTGAGAAGAAGTCTTCCTTTCTTTTATTAAGGCTTCTGTCTCCTCGTCAATCATTCCAAAAATGAGAGAAGCAAGGAGAACAGAACCCACCAACACCAGGATTCACTGGCCTTGCCTTGAATTCCAGAGTATTCAAGCTAAAATTCAATAACTTTTCCAAAGAAAACTTTTATTCAGGACAAAAAAAGATATAAATACCCAAAGAACCATCTTGCGTCGTATAAAATATCCAACATCAAAGTTCTGCTTCACAGTGTGTGTTCTTCTGTGGCTTTTATTAATTGTTTTATTACTGCTTATATCGGTTTTACAGCATTCCTTCATTTTTAAGATCTTCGGCTGACCTTTATTAGCTTTTATTAATTGTTTTATTACTGCTTACATTGGTTTTACAACATTCTTCCGTTTTTAAGAGCTTCAGCAGAGCTGTCTATTTATTTTAGTCTGTTCTGAGCTTCTACCCCTCTCAATCTCTCTCCCTTGTTTTAAACGATTTTGATATTTCTTATAAGCCACTCATGATATTTTTATAGGAAAGTCGGTTAGAAATGCCAAGGATAAATAAATAATAAATACATTCAGGTGCATGGGAGTGAATATGAGAGTTTAGCTTTAAACTGAATTGTTTTTCATAGCTCTTCTCTTTTTAATTGCATTTTGTTCTTTTAACTGTAGGTTTCAATAGCTTTAATACTGTGAATTGTTTAATTCCATTTTAATGTTCCCTTATGGCCTGTTTTTAGCAGGATTGTTTGGATTTTTTTTAAATGGTAAGTTTCTTTAGTCTCAATTTTGCGGGGCAGACAGGATAACAAAAAACAACAACAATATAAATGTAGTTTTATAAATGCACTCTGCTAACTTTGAAGCCATAGATTCAAAAGACAGGGCAAAACTAATAAGTTCTCTGAAAAGTTGCTTGCTCTAAGCATTGTTGACATGTTACGTGTATAAAATTTGTGTTACTTTTGTCACATAGGTGCTCCAAACAGCAGTTAAGAACTTTGATTGTACAGACTTCCCCAACTATGTACGCTTCATTCAGCCAGCCTGTGAAACAGACAGAGATGCTACCAAATGGAACAATTTTCACACACACCCAACAAACTTCCAGCAAGCCACACCTGTGCAACAAGCAAACAGAAACCACATGGAACTGGCATGGCATCACTTTCATTTTTAGACATCTTCTAGCAATTTGAGTGTGATTGGAATGGGTAGAAAAACAAAATTTCTGTGTTTTGTGGCAGTTTTGACTCAACTTTTGGACAGGTTGGGAGTTGAGGAATGACCCACCTGAGAACTTGTAGGCACACCCAGAGGACATGCAAGAGCTGATGAAGTGGCATTCACAAGCCCCACAACCATCCCTGATGTAAAAGTATGTAAAAGAATCAGTTTTTTATAATATTTGGATTATTTGGAAGAATTACTTTAAAGAACAAAATGTTATGCATACAATTTTTTAAAAGGGGCGTAAAACATTTTTAATGTTCTGAAATCTCTCTTTTTCCAATATTTTTATTATTAGGAAAGCATATAAAATACATATATAACAAGAAATAGAATCATAACATAAAAACAGACCAAAATGAAAATTATAAACTTAATCTAACTAAATCTAAGAAAATGTCATCTAACTAACTAATCTAACTAAACTAAAATATATAAAATGATACATAAAATTATTTCCAACCAACAACATATTCAGTATTCATCATTTTAGTTTAACCCTTATATTAGTAGTTACTACATAGGAATATTTATTCTAATATTTATTCTAAATTAAATTAATAGTTGATATTTATTCTAAATTAAATTAATATTTATTCTAAATTAATATAATAATTTCCTGTACATATCTTTACTCTATATGTCTTTCCCTTTAGAAATAAAGAAAGTCACAAAATATTAAAACTGGAAAAAACAACAACACCTGTTTTCTCCTTATACTTTTCATCTCTGGGTATCTTATCAACTCAAATTCATAATAACCTGATATTCATCAATGCTCTTCTTCTTCATTCTCTGTTTATGTTTTATTAATCTTACAATTATTCCACCACTACCTATAACCAAAATCTTTTCAACTTAAACCTCTAGACATCAGTCAAATAAATCATTATCCATGCTGCAATTTCAAGTCAGTACCTTTTAACAAAAGAAGACCTTCCTAGTACCTTTAAGTTTAAAAAAATATTTATCCCACCCCCTCCTTTTTAAAACTTTGCAATGTCTCTATTTCTCTAACAACTTTTCCATTTCTTTGCTCTGAGTTAACTTCCAGATGTTCTCCTAATATGAATATGAGTTCCTGTTTTTTCCCATCACACTGTCCAGTAGAAGCTCTCACTTTCATTATTGTCAATTCCAGCAAGCTTTTTATTTCCACTTCATTTCTGTACGGAATCTCTTCTTGTAATGTTCTGCAATCTCTTCGCAAATAACACTTCTGCAGCAATGCATTCAAAAGAAGCTGATGGTTTAAGTTGTTTTCGCTAAAATAATTAAACTGAACTATGTTGCTCCTCAGTACTTAAAAAAACCCTATATGTTGAGAGTTGTTTACTTATAAAAAAAAAATTAATAACTCTGCAATTCTAGAACACCAAGGGAAGTTGACTCTTTCTCTGGAGGCTTTTAAACAGTGGTTGAATGGTCATCTCTCAGGCATGCTTTAGTTATATATTCCTGTCTGTCAGGCAGTTGGATTAGATGGACCTTGTGGTCCCTTCCAATTCTATGAATCTACAAATTTTAAGATGCTAGTTCTAAGCTCTGGCGTAAGTGCTCCCTTTAGAACTACTGAATGTGCCTACTACTGAATGGGAAGCACGCATGGACAATGGCAACATCCAGGACAGACCCAGTAAGTATAGTTCCATTTTTTCCCCAGCATGAAGATGGAGAGCATGATGGGAACACCTTGGGCAGGTCTACAGTCTGGGGCAGGAAAGTAAGCAAAGTGTGCCCTCCAGCTGCTGATGGATTGCAAATCACAGCAACCTTAGCCAAAACAGGCAAGGGTGAGGAATGCTTAGAACTATAGTCCCACAACATATAAAAACCATTCCATTGATCAACCTTGGTCTATAGCATCTAGTCATCTTCCAGATATTGTTGGACCACAACTCCAATGACCTCTTATCATTGACTATGCTGACTAGGGTTGACAGGAGTTGCAGATTGACAATATCACGAGACTCACATATTACCACATATTGCTCTGTGCCCAGTCTAGAGAAAAAGCCATTTATCCCTTGTGCTTGGTAGGGATTTATTGACCATGTTTCAATGAGTATCTGAAGGAAAATATACTCAGCAAGAAAGCTGAAAGATTTTAGAATTAGAGATGGTGCTGAAATTCTAAATTAACCAGTCTGTAGGTTGAATAAACCTAAAAATGATATAAGCATATGCAATTGCTGAGATGTTAGTTGCTTTTGTTGCTACAAGAAATAAGAATACTCCATTTGCAAAACTAACGAGTTTGTTTTAAACTATCACCTATCTCTTGCCAGAGGAAACAATCAGTTTAAAAGTTTGGATAGGACATGGTTACAGCAACAGAGATGGATGAACATACACTGTCAGAAAAGCAATTGTCTCACCGAGTATCAAATCCAGAGAAGAATACACGGAAACACATGATATCACGCTGTAAGAGTATGGAAAAGTACTGGACATGCCATGTTCCCAAGATGCATTTTGGTCTCATAATTGAGAGATAGGTCATTTCCACACAAGACTGTTATAGTGCTATGATTCCACTTTCAACATCCTATGGAATCCTGGGGTTTGCAGTTTAGGGAGGGGCCAACCAGCCCCTCCATAAACTGCAAACCCCAGGATTCCATGGGATGTTGAAAGAGGAATCATAGCGCTATAACAGTCTCATGCAGAAATGGTCATACTTGATTCTTCAAATAACATAAATCTTGCATGTCAGTTAATACCTTGTTGTTGTTTTCAACCTCCCATGGGGTTTTCTTGGCAAGTTTGTTCAGAGCAAGAGTTGCCTTTGCTTTCCTTTGGGACTGAAAAAGTGTAACTTCCCCAAGGTCGCTGAGTAGGTTTCCATGGCTGAGCAGGGATCTGAACCCTGGTCTTTAGAGTTGTAGTCATATGCTCAAATCGCTATACAACACTGCACTTGATTCAAAACTTGGTGAACTAATTACAGCTTCTGGGTCTTTAGTTCCTGCATTGCTAGTTAAAATATATACAAGATAGGCTGAAAGATTACTGTTGAATACCTAACACTGCAAAACAAAGAAACAGCATTTTGGTATTCAAGGAGAACACCAGTGTCTTCGTTGCTCTCTTTTCAAAATCTTACTTTTAAAAATGCTGTTGTTTATTGATACACAACATCTTTGCTTTCCAACATATTTCTGAGCACAGCTTTGTTACACCTCATTTCTATATCCTTCAAAATTTAAGTCAGTGAAAACATACAAGCATTTTTCTACGCAGTATCATGAATTTATTTTGCAAAAAAATTTCCCTTAATATATTAATTTTTTTACATTTTTTTTAAAGAGCCTCATCACAAAATCTAGAAGACTTGAAACACAAAAGATCAATGTCTTCTCCATCTACATATCAGTTTGGAAAATGTGAATTAGTTCAGTTTGTATTGAAATGATTTAAAAAAAAAAACTCCCTCATCTCTGAGACCAACATTAATATATAGAATAGTGTTCCACACATCTCTGTTTTCTCTGTGGTGTGGATGTTCCAGGAGAAGTATTTATCTGTATTTGGTTTCCTTTCAAAGGAGAGAAGACTGGAGGCTTAAAAGGCATTTTTGCAATATTTCAGTTTATTTACTAATATACAAGTTGACCATAGGTGGAGGAGAGCCCACACAAGATGACCAGGAAAAAAAAGAGACACTCCTACTGTCGTTTGAGCTTCAACAGCTCTACTCAGCTGTTTCTGTGACTCTTGAGTTCCTCTCTTTCTCTCTTCAACAGCAATGCCTTTGAGCTGCTCAGGCAGACAAATACAGACCTTGATGGCATCAGCTCAGGGTGGGGAGAAAGGTATAACCTTATTGGAAGAAGGCCTGCCAGCTACTACCTAGTTTCTGAGAGAGCATTCACTTGTCTACTTAAGAGAACTACAGCTCTCTGAATTCCTCAGCCGCCATGGCTAGTCGGGAAGCTGTGGTCCCAAAGAGTAACTTCTCCAGGCTCTTCTATTTAGCCAGCCTTCTCTGTGAGAGATCGGAGGTAGGACATAACCAGACCTAGCCAATTTGTTTGATTAACCTAAAGCAAGAGACCTTCTGTCCCGATAAAAATGAGGGGTGGGTGACTGTGGGAGGCTAGGCAGTGGGGTAGCTACAGCTTTTGCCACCCAGAGGTGGTCCCTGAGTTTGCCACCCTTCTCAGGGGAGGGAAGAGTTGTCCAAAATACCAAATAAAAGACACTTGATGGGCATTGGGTGATTGGGCTCTGGGTGCCTGTGCTCAGAGCCACACCGGTATTCCTGTAGCAAAGACGGGCCTCTCTCTCTCTCTCTTTCTTTCTTTCTGTCTCTCTCTCTCCCCCACCTACTCCTTGGGGGCTTGGCTGGGCTGGGCTGAACCCCAGTCTCAGAGGTAGGGGGTGAAGGTGGGTCCCTGCCTCCTCAGGGCTCCTCCTCTCTTCTTTTCCTTTTCTCCCTCCTTCCTTCTCTGTCTGACCTGGAGGTCCACCAGCATCAGTGGTGCTTCTGCTTTGGCTGGAAACAGGTTTGACTGCAGAGGGAGGGGAGGGGGCGAGGCAATGGGCAGCCCTCTTTTCCTGGGGTGGCATACCCCCTCCAGCAGACCTCTCTGGGAGGGTCCAGGAGCCATCTAGCCACTGGGCATCTGCCAGCATGTGGAGGGTGGCCTCGCACCTCCCTCCAAAATGTGCCAGCTGGGGTGTACCGCTCCCCATCTTGGTATGCCGCTGAGGCTACGAGGGTTTATTAGCCCCCCCATTCCCCTGAAAAAATAACTTTTCCCCTTTAGGGGGTGTGGGGAGCATTTTTACCATGTTTGAGGGGAGGGTTGAGCAATTTTAGCCCCAGGAAAATCTTTTTTTAGCAACAGGAAGTGACCAGAAATAACTTCCTATTCACATTCCTCTCCTGGGTCTAAAATGGTCCAGAGGCCCAAAATCATGGCACCCCTGAAGGGTATTTGGGGAGATTCTTTTAACCACTGGTGAGCCCCAGGGTGCACAAAATGGCCCTGAAGAGTTGCACTTTGCTCATACCTCCCATAAACATACCTCCCCTATCCTGATGGTAGTTTGAAAGAAAAGATGGATGGCCATCTTTCAGGAGTGCTTTAATTGTGTATTCCTGCATAGCTCAGGGGGATTAGACCAGGTGGCCCTTGTAGTCCCTTCCACCTCTATGGTTCTAGGACAGGTAGTCATCCAGATGATCAGAGATCCTCTTCTTGTTGCTTTTCTTTGTCTGTTCTCTAGGAGAAATACCAGATGAAAGTGACCGTGTGCCCTGTTCTGTTGTGTCTAGGATGTTGTGTGACATTTGTTGGTGATGCCAACTGTTGATCAGATGATCCTTTGTATAATCCTTGGCAGAGACGTTAAGAATGTTGAGTCTGGAATTCTGGTTCGATGCACATGTTTTTTTAGGACGGGGGAAAAAGCAATGATGGAGCTGAAAGGGAGCAAAGTTGCTGAAGAGAGAGAAAAAAAGAAGAGTCAAAACTTTTAATTTAGAAATGCAAAGTAATATTAAAAATTGGGGTTTCCAAGGAATTTGAGGGCAGGGAAGACCAAGCTATACATCAAACTAGGGTATAGCTGCACTACACAATTATAGCACTTTGAGGCCACTCTGATACAGAAACCCATCAGCCACCATGGGATAAATGTTTCATAAAGTTCCAAAATATCTACCCTCCCATTGCAGAAAATTGCAGAAAAAGTTTCCATCTCCTTTTTTTTTATAGGTTCCTAGGGAGAGGGTTTTTTCTAATAAGTTTTTATTATATTAAACACTAGCGTATATGCCTGGCATTGCCTGGGATTTTATTTTCTCATGAGTATTACTTGCAGAAAGATTTGAGATTCTGTGTCTCTAATTCCCCAAACTGTCTTGTCCAGTACCTGTAACTCTTCTCCATATTCCCCAATCCAATCTGTACTCAGAGTTATTAACAGAGAGGTTGGGTTTCTGAGAGAATACACTGCCCTCCTCCTCCTTGCTGCTAGGTCTCATCTCCAAAGCAACTGGCCTGGTCCAAGAGCTCTCTGGCTAAAAATTCCAAAAGACCCTCCCTAAACTGCAAATCCCAGGATTCAATAGAATCTTCTTAGGCAGCCAATCATATGAGGTCTTCACTTGACACAGCCAATCATATGAGATCTTCGCCAGACACAAATAGACAAACATTGACTTTTGTATATTAGAGAAACATAACAAAAGGAAAAGCAAAATGACTAGAAAAAAACCAATAATACATATAATCTACACAAACTAAATACAAAATTAAAACAGAAATTAAGATACAGGCTAACAATACAACCAATACTAACAGTACCAACAATCCACATAAGAAAACATTACAAATAACATTACTACAAATAACTAAAAAGGGTTGGTTCTCACCCCGTTGCATATAGTCCATTATACTTAAACACTTACACCTAAGTATTAAATCTATCCTTAAAATGATAGCTAATACATGCTAGTAATCACAGACCATTAAGCACCTGTCACTTTTATCAAAAGAGATTTATTCACAATATTCAACAGGTCTCATGGCAGTGATTTCCACTTGTTGGATTTCTGCCTTCCTTTCCTTTGCTAATCATTCCTTTAAGAGCTGAATACATGAATATGGTTCCAAAAAGGAAGGCTATAAAAAGGGTTTGGGAGGGTGGCTCCTTTGTTAACAGCCACCTTACATATTCTACCACTACCACCTATAGAAGAGAAGCAGTTTTCTGTGGTTGCATGGGCCTCTCCCAGCATCCGATGAAGGAATACCCCAAGCAGAAGGACTTTGAGCATCATCTTGTTACGTCTTTTGGGGAATGTACAAGACATCATGCTGCTTCTGCCTCAGGCATAGTGTCGCCAGTATTTCAAATCAGCAATAACAGATTGTTGAAATTCATGACATGCAGAGTTGACGTCAGGAGGTAGCTATTCAAAAGTTTGTGTTTAGGTAGAATACCAAAGGAGTGCACGATTTCAGCTAACTAAGGGCACATCTAGACTGACTGAAAAGTCCTCAGTTTAGTTCCTATTCTTTCTGATTTTATACTGGGTTAAAATAAATCAACAGGTGGAGCTGGTATAAAAAGTCTCCGATCATAGCAGGAGTTTACAGAAAATATTCTGGGACAAACAAAGCATGTATGGATCTCTAAAACAGAATCAGAAAAAACAGGAACAAAATCTGGGACTTTCTGGTCTTTTTATTCGGTGCGGATGTGTCCTTAACTATGTAATCCTCTGAAAAATTAGTGTATTGTCCATATTCATAGATTACATCATGCACATCTTTCTGTCTTCCTGAAAGGCATAAAGAAATGATGATGATGATGATGATCATGATGGATTTATAGCCCACTTTCCTCCTGATGGTGGAACTCAAGGAGACTGACTAGATTAAGATACAGCAAATTAAAACATCCATGAAGTATAACATTTTAAAAAAAGAATTGAAAAAGAATGAAATAAGGGACAAACGTTCCCGCCCTCAAATAATGGCCATTCCTTATAACAAGGGAGTCCTGGCAACTCTATTTAGGAGGAACCTCTCCTAACACAAAAAAGTGAAGATGTTATCACAGGTCTCTGTGGTAGCAAACAGACATGTGGGTCCTTCTGTTACTTTACACTCAGAGAGATGACTGCCTAGTACTTTACTCTCTGGCCAAGCTGGTAGGGATGAGATATGACATTATGGGGGTGGGAGGGCAGGTTTCATTCCCTGTGCAAAGGGGCGGGCAAAACTCAGGCCACACATTCTGTGATTCTGACTGTTGGAGTCCACATAATGGAAACTATGGTAAAACATGATGAGTTAAGAACTTGCTGTCACTCCTATAGTAATGGAACCATGTGGAACACTCTGCCCTGAGGTCCCACAGGACTCTGTGCTATGGATGGATGATCTGGTAAGCTCCTGAACCATAGAGCTGTTATAGGCCTTTTCCGCACTTTGTTTTTAAAATGGGGCAGCATGTCCTCCAGCGAGGATGTTTGCACTTGGGGTGAACTGGGTCCAGACTACTTTCTGTAGTTTCGGACTTCAGCCCGCTCCAGAACGACCAGAACTGGCGGTTCTCCATGCTATTGAAAGACCACTTAAAACAGGTCTTTCAATAGCCCGGCGCGCCCCAGTCTGTTGCTGCGCTTCTGTGTAGATCTGCAGGCTTGCACCAGCGCGAGGCTGCAGATCTTCCGGGGCGGGCTTCTGGCTGGCGAGCTTCTCTGGTTGGTGGAGTGCCTCCACCAACCGGAAGCCTTCATTTTCGTCCCCGGAGCAGTGTGTAGCGCAGGCACACACTGCTCCACATCAGCATGGATTGTCGGAGGGAGCGCGCCAGTCTGGTGAGTAGCAGACTGCCCTGTTTTCTTCCCAAAGTGCGAAAAAGCCCATAGTTACATTTTCTGCAACTGTCGCAATCTGGCAGTGATTGGGACAGTTGTCCCAGCTGCTTTTGAAATGCCCCGGTTTCTCTCTCCCCTTGCCACTTTTCTTATTTTTTGTCTGCTTATTTCAATTGCTGTAAAGTGAGTGGAATGCACAAAAGTAGTTTGCACTCAACTCAGCAGGAAGGAGAGGAGAAAATCTTGCCCTTCCCAGTAGTCTCAGGCAAAGGCAAACTGCTGCAGTGTCTCCTAGATTGTGTATTCTTCCTTGTTAGTAATTTCACCATCTTGACCCCACTCTGAGATTGCTTGGCTGTATGTGTCCTGGTTGCCATCTGTGAAATGACAACAACTACAATGGTGGTGAGGGTGGGTGTGACCCTTCCCTCCATCACCAAAGAATTGTGGAGGAACCAATGTGTTCCCCAGACATGAGAAAGGTGCCCACTCCTGCTCTGAATGGTTTGCTCAGAGATATTTCAGCTGCCACAGACTAGGGGGAAAAAAAGGCAATTGCTGCTCTTTGTGATTACAAAGCTATCCAGTGGCGGGCTATTAAGCAAATGGCTGAGTCAGAGTACAAGAGAGAAAGAGAGAGAGAATTGGGTGGCTGGGAATGTTCTTGGCACTGAAATAGAGTCTGATATTTTTGAATTTTCATGGTAAAAAAGCTGAACACTCAATCTGAAGGGTGTAGAAAAATGTACAGAATATTTCTCATAAACCTAAGGAGTACAAGTTAATTTAAAACACTCATGGAATAGGCCACAGAGAGTAACATGAACTCAATCACCCAGATTTAGCATGGGCACTCCATGTGCAGAAGGAGACTTTGGCATGTGGACTTCACCACTTCTCCAACTGGTTTTCATTGTCTCCCTTGATGAATGATGTCTCTTCCTTCTTGCAATGGCTGATATGTTCTACTGCAAGAGAGAACTTCCTGGAAAATTACCTGCAAAATGCAGCATTAAAATAATCCTAGGATTTCAATCACTGTTTTGGTGATCTAAGTTGTAAAAGGAGGACCAATTAAACATCAAGGCTTTCTAGGCTCCAGTTGTGAACTATTAGTTATTCTCAAGTCCTGTCCACCCCACCAGGTTAAACCTTTGACCTCCTGCATTGTGCCTTAGACACATCTACCTTAATTCACACTAGAGCTTTCTGAAGAATCTGTGCACTACCAACAAGGCACAAGCTGACTTCTTTAGAATCTGCTCCATCAGGTCAGTTACATAATAGTGCAGTTGGACTGCATCTCCCAGCAAACTTAGCCAGAAAATCTTGGAGCGGCTGATCAACCACTTCTGGATGGCCACAAAATTCCAACCCCTGTATTAGATCGTGTACGGGTGTTCTGCTTTGATACTTTGCTGGTACATAGTCAGACTAAATAGTTTGACTTTTCTTGGAACTTCTTCTTTCTCTCTAGTTTGAAAACTGGGCTTAACATTTGCCTGTCTCTAGCCCCTAGTAATTTTACATAGTCTCCCAAATTTCATAGACAGAAGGATGCTGATTGCCAGAGAGGCAAGTTCTGTTACCAGATCATCTGATCCTGAAGACATGCAGTCATTAACTAGTTAGTTCTTCACCAACTCCTTATCAAATCTGACTTGCAGTCCAGCAAGGTTATACACAGTTCTCATTTGGAGAGAGGGCAGAGACAAAATAGTGGTATTTTTGCTTTCTCTTTGTCATCTGCTAACATTTCATCATCCTAGCTGGACAGTGAGCCTAACACTTCCTTCCAGACATGACAGATTTGGCCCTCTCTACATTAAGTCCACAAGCACAA
The DNA here is from genome assembly GCA_948472985.1 of Iguana delicatissima. Classification (NCBI taxonomy): domain Eukaryota; kingdom Metazoa; phylum Chordata; class Lepidosauria; order Squamata; family Iguanidae; genus Iguana; species Iguana delicatissima. The sequence continues at coordinate 51,303 of CAOKZL010000220.1, forward strand.
CCTGAATAAAATAATAACCTTGCTCTCTCATTTTAGCAGCTGATGACATATTGCGTTGAAGTATAGATCCTTCCATATAAACATTATGACCAGGATCCTCCATTGAGGAGACAGTGTTTTATGCTCATAAAGGTTTTTTTTAAAAATTACTTTTAACACAAACCATCTAATTCACAATCAAAGAAATATATGTTTGGAAAAAGAAACAGGAAAAGCAGAAAGAAGAAAAGGAAAAGGAAAACCCTAAAACTAAAATGCAATCTAACACACTAAACTAAAACCCTGAATGCTAACTAATAAAAACACTAAATACTAACTTACTGAAACACATAAGGGCGCTGAACGTCCCAAGTCAAACTGTAATTAAAAAAATAAGAAGATAACATATATCATTCTACTATTACAGATCCAACCAAGTAAACCTACTAGAACAGTGGTTCTCAACCTGTGGGTCCCCAGATGTTTTTGGACTTCAGCTCCCAGAAGCCCTGAGCATTGACCATAGTGACTGGGGCTTCTGGGAGCTGAAGTCCACAAACATCTGGGGACCCACAGGTTGAGAACCACTGTACTAGAAGTACTAGCAACCATAGCCACAGATTGTTACATTCTCAGATTTCTTGTTGCTCAACAATGTACAATGTATAAATGTATTTGAATAGGCTTCTCCTTTAAAACCCATGTCAAAAAGAAGTCATGCCAGACTAATCTAATCTTCTTTTTTTGATAGAGTTACAAGCTTGGTAGATGAAGGGAATGCTGTGGATGTAGTATATCTCAGTTTCAGTAAGACCTTTGACAAGGTACCCCATGATATTTTTGCAGACAAGGTAATAAAATGTGGGTTAGACAAAGCTACTACTAGATGGATTTGTAATTGGCTGGCCAGCCGAACACAAAGGGTGCTTACCAATGGCTCCTCTTCATCCTAGAAAGAAGTGACTAGTGGGGTGCCACAGGGTTCTGTCCTGGGCCCAGTGCTATGATGAGGGAATAGAGGGCATACTCATCAAATTTGCAGATGACACCAAACTAGGAGGAATAACTAATACCCCAGAGGACAGGATCAGAATTCAAAGTGACCTTGATAGATTAGAGAACTGGGCCAAAACTAACAAAATGAATTTTAACAGGGAAAAATGTAGGGTATTACACTGAGGCAGAAAGAATGAAATGCACAGAGACAGGATGGGTGGTACCTGGCTTGAAAACTGTATGTGTAAAGGATCCAGCAGTCTTAGTGGACCACAAGCTGAACTTGAGTCAACAGTGTGATGCAGTAGCTAAAAAATTCAATGCAATTCTGGGCTGCATCAACAGAAGTATAGTGTCAAGATCAAGGGAAGTAATAATACCAGTTTATTCTGCTTTGGTTAAAGCTCACCTGGAATGCTCTGTCCAGTTCTGGGCACCACTGTTCAAGAAGGATATTGACAAGCTGGAAGATGTCCAGAGGAGGGCAACCAAAATGGTGAAGGGTCGGGAAGCCATGCCCTATGAGGAGAGACTTAGGGAGCTAAGTATGTTTAGCCTTACCAAAAAAAAAAAAAAGGGTTAAGAGAAAACATGATATCCATGATTAAATATTTGAAGGGATGTCATGCTGAAGATGGAGCAAGCTTGTTTTCTGCTGTTCCAGAAACTAGGGAATGGAGCAATGGATTCAAACTACAGGAAAAGAGGTTTTATCTAAATATCAGGAAGAACTTCCTGACAGTCAGAGCTGTTCAGCAGTGGAATATGGAGTCACTTTCTTTGCAGGTTTTTACTGGAGGCTGGTGGCCATTTGGTAGGGGTGCTCCAAGTGATTGTTCCTGCATAGCAGGGGATTGAACTCGATGGCCATTGTGGTCTCTTCCAACTCTATGTTTCTATGATTCTATGATTTGGCAATTTTGGCTAACTCAGTAACCTTAACAATCTGTTTTTCTATCATCAGAGCTTCAGTCCCTTTCCATGTTCTTTGTGGTGTTATCACATATCAAAAAAGTAATCCATATTTACTATTCAATTCTTTATCTGTATACCCAGCAAAAGCTTTTCTGATGACATTACAAAATCCACTTTAATTTTTTTTTGAATTAGCATATAATTCTTAGAACGATAACTTTTTGCCTTCTTACAAATCCAGCACATAAGAAAAAAGGAGCCCTTCTTATCTTGACTTCCCCAACATTAACTTGAAACATTCTTTGACATCTTTGATAACTTATTTAAGTTTAGATACCCTATGTACATCATCTTATACATGTTTTCTTTTAAATTACTACAAAAAGTAAACTTTATGTCTTTTAGGTCTTCCCATCCATACATTTGAACATTGTGCCCCAAATTTTGGGTCTGCCTTATCATATACTCTTTTACAGGTTCATCTTCTGTCTCTATTTCAAAAGGCATTCGTACATTTTTTAAAAAAAATATTTGGTACCATCTTTACAGAACTCTAAATAAAACTCATTTTTTTCAACCTCTGTGGCTAGATCTTTCTTATCTTGATGGACTCTATCCTTCAGTTGGATATCAGCAAATCAATTAAGATCTTTGCTTTCCTTAAGAAGCATCTCACTTGATTTCAATTTCCAGCTGTCTTGTCCAAAATGCATAACAATAACATCATCATCAACAACAACAACAATAATACCATCTCTGATTTTTAACCATTCTTTCCTGAAAACAGTTTCCTTGGTGAGGTGGCTAATATTACATTAGAAAAAAGAATTCTCTCATATTTATATCACACTCATAAAAGAGGCTTTCTAATACAACGGACTTTAAATTCAGCATGTGCCTTAACTTTATCCTACCAAAAGTAACCATGCCATCCAAATCTTAAGATTAAGTTCCATGATTCCCTCCTCTCTAAGCAATATCCATTCCTTTAATCATATAAAACAACAGGCCTTGTAATGCAATTTAATATTAGGAATTCCCAGACCACCCTTTTCTTTAGAATCATACAAGGTTTTAAATTTTATTCTAGGTTTCTTTGCCTGCCAAACAAATCTGGAAATTTCATTCTGTCATTGTACAAGCAGTATTCCATTTCTTATTATAGGAATTATTTGGAAGTAGAACAAAAGTCTTGGCACAGTATCTGCTTTTATTACTGCAAACATGTGCTTTTATCCAAAATGGATATATTTAACTATCCCATTTTTAAAATTTCTTTCCAGACTTTTTCAAAATTGTTTTGAAATAATAGACTATTATTTATAATTGTAACTCTCAGATATTTCGTCTTCTTTTTTTCACTGTGAAACTGGAAAGAGCAGTTAATTCCTCTTCCTCTTGTGAAGGCATGTTTTTAGTCAACAGTTTTGTTTTGTCACAGTTTACTTTAAACCTGGAGAATGTCCCAAACACCTTTTCCCCTCAAAACAACTTTCACAGAGTCCAACGGATTTTGCATCATTATCACAAAATGCCGCTCATAGAGTTATGCAACAATTTGGCAACATTGTCTTGATTGTGAATTGTGATCTTGCAAAAATAAGCATGCAACACAACATATATGTCTACACGTATCCCTGTGCAATGTGCTTGCACATCCATGTGTAATATGCATTTGCATCCATACACAAGCATTTGCATCTATAGATGCGCACAATGCACATGTACAAATGTACAAGGGCATGTGTAACACACATGCACATGTGCATCCAATGCCATCATGTGTGCAACCCTGTTTCCACAATCTTAAACTGCATACAGCCTGAATACAAAAATGTTCAACAGCTACCATAGGCAAACTTACGTATGTGTGAGACATGAATAGGATTCTAGCTTATGATTAAAGTCATTGGTAGACATAAATTCCATTTGGCAATTTTTTCATAACTATCTCACTGAAGTTGAGAGTTTGTTTGTTTGTTTGTTTGTTTACTACAGCTCCCAGAATTCCCAATGTTTGCAAGGATAACTTTTTCAAGCTGTTCTCTTTCATGAAAAAGGTCACAAAACTGATCCATCATCATCATGTTAGCCCAATGGGCCATCTAAATGTTGATTTTTTTTAAAAAAATAGATCATTATTTTCATTATTTTTCTTTACATCATGTTGTGCTTTTCTTTAGCTTAGATCATCTTTAGCTTCTTCGTGAAATAACCTGAAGTAAAGAGACAAAAAGGAGTTATCATCTTTAGCTTCTGGGTGGAGCAGCATGAAGTAAAGAGACAAGAAGAAGTTATCAGAAAGTTATTTTAGGTTTAGGTTCATGTCACTGATGTTATTGTGACTGTCCACATCTGTTTTATGCTCCACTTATAAATTGAGTTTATGAACAAACAGATCACACTGAGCAGAAGGAAAAATTCAGCAGAAAGACATTGCAAAATCAAATATCTAAATCTCAAAAGCAGAGTAGGTTGTAAAGTAAGAAGCTGATCAGAGCTCTTATTAAGTAACACCCATGTGTCCATTCAATGCACTTGAAACACTCAGGGCTAAATTGGCAATAAATAAATAAATAAATCTTAGCAATAATCTGTTAAAAATTAATCTCTTGGTTGAGTCAATAATTCCTTCCTTTAATCTACATGAAAGTGGAAAAAATGCAAGACAGCCCTGTTTTACACCAGATGTCTTGGTGTGAACTGTGCATAATGTAGCAAGAAGGGTGAATAAACAACAACCGCCATGGGATATTAGGAGACTGTGCCTCTGGTGGTGTGCAGCAAAAGCGTTTCATATTTTGCAAGTGATGCCAGCTGAACTGGTTGTACCATATGCAAATATCTCACTCCTATAGACAATCCTATAACACTGCTGGAAGATATCACCGAAACAGCATGTGGAGCAATGATTCCCACCTCTGGTTCAGAAACTGGCTATCAGTCTGGCCTTGGTATATGATTTTATATTCTAGTACAGCGGTGACCTCTGAAGGGCAGGTTCTCATCCTAACAGTCCCGACGCCACTCCCTCCCCCACAAAAGAGAGTCCAAAACCGCAAGCAGGTATAGTGATTCATATCAACAAACCAGTTCTAGCCATCATTGTTTCCTCCAGAAGCAGGCAGTTTGAAAAGTAAATGGGTCTTACTTGCTCACTCCAGACAAAGTGTTCCCAAAACACTTTGCATAAGAGAGTCAGTTAAATATGTACAGTCATCCCTCCACATTCTCTAGGGTTAGAGGCACAGACCCTCATGAAAGTGGAAAAACCGTGAATAACTTTAGGCCCTCCCAAACCATATTTAACACACACAAAAAGTATGATCACCATATTCAACCCACCATGGATTCCTTTGGGACATCAAGGGTTCCTTCACAAAGCAGAAGAGGGTGGCTGGTGGGGTTTACTGCCACCTTTACTGCTGCCTCACACCATTTTTAACAGGAATTTACAAGCCTCATTCTTAGTTTCTCAGTTTCACGAGGCTTGCAGTCCTTATTAAAAATGTCATAGGGCAGCAGCAGAGGCAGCAGCAAATAATCCATGAATAATCAAATCTGCAAAAGTGAAACCCACAAATGTGGAGGGCTGACTGTATATATTGTTACTGGAAAAATTCACTACGTAACTTACTGTAAAGATTGCAACTAAGCTCAGAATGAATCAGAAAATCTGGGAGTGGGTAGCATACAGTGTTTTTGATCTGCTAAGCTCAACCTCCTGGCACTTTGGCTCTTTCCACATGGGGTTAATAAAACGGTGTAGGGCAACCTTGACCGGAGGTCGTCCGCACCTTGGAGTGTGCAGGGTCGGTTTTAATTTTGAGTTTCTATACCTCAAACCGCCCTGAAGCGGCCGGAGGTGGTGGCGTTGCGTGTTTTTTAAAAACCGGTTTCCAAGTGGTTTTTATTAAACACAAGCGTGCAGCCCTGTACCACCCCGTCGTGGCACCCCGGTGTAGATTTGCAGGCGTGCTCTAGTGCGTGCCTGCAGATCTGCCAGGGGGCAGGCTTCCGGCTGGTGAGCTTCTCCGATTGGTGGAGCGCCTCCGCCAGTCGTAAGCCACCATTTTGGATGCCACCGGACGCTGCCAGACACCGCAGGAGTGTGGAGCGGTGAACGCGTGCTGCTCCTCACGGCGACGGACTTACCCAGCTTCATGTAAGCTCCGTTTCTGAGTGCTTTGCCCCGTTTCTCCCTCCACGTGTGGAAAGGGCCTCTGACTCTATTATCCCTGATTGCCTTGCACAATGGTTTGAAAGCAGTGGAAACATTGCTTTGGCTCATGAATGATCTCTTCCTGCCACTACATATGGAGAACATACTATGTATGCATACATGTATATGATAATCCCACAATCTATCACCCCCCTTTTTTTGTTTTGGATGGATTGTATAGGTTATGCACGTGCACCTGATCACTGTGTCTTCTGCACATGGTGGAAAGGCATACATATCAGACTTTCAAATAGAACAGGAGTGGGAATCCTATTCCAAAACAAGACTCAAATTCAAATTTGGAGCAGTCTGGGGACTCCCTTCAGCAGTGGATGGAGCTAAGAGCACAGGGTGAGGTCAAAGCAAAATCAGGTGGGGACCAAATGTAATTCTTATCAGTTTGCCAAATGCACAATTTTAAAATAAGTAAAACCATGCCAGTCTGTAAACCTGCGTTTTTGTGTCATGCAATCATGAATTCCTGTGCCATGCAAACCCTTGCTAATAAGCAAACCTGAGCTTCTGTGCCATGCAGTTCCTCGGCAATTTGCAAATCTGAGTTCCCATGCAATGCAAGCCCTTGCCAATCTGCAAACATCAGCTCCTGTGCCGTGCAAATCCTTGGCAGTTTGCAAACCTGACCTCCTGCAGCATGCAGACCATGTCAGTCTGCAAATGTGAGCTACTGTGCCATGCAAAGCCTCACCAGTCAGCAACCTGAGCTCCTGTGGTGTGGAAATCCTTGGTGATTTGCAAATCTGAGCTCTCTGCCCTGGAAACTCTTCCAGCACTAGAAATAACTCTTGTTTCAAGCCAAACCCTCTCTACTTATCTTTGATTTCCAATTACTGACTCCAGATAAAAGGAGAAAAAACTCAAGCCATCAGATGTAGAACCACCATGGGCCAAACTTCACCTACATGTGAGAGTTCCCCCTAGAAGAAAGAACACCCTCTTCAACTACTTGGATGATTAGTCAGTTCATCTCATGACAACCCTCTTTTGAAAGTTATGATGTACTATTTGTTTTATAAATCTTTGTGAAAGAGCACTCCTGCCAAGGATGAATTCATACAAGTTTGCCCCTTTATGAATGAACCATATCCAAAGAACAAAGGCATGAGAAACCACACTTCCTGTAGCATGTATCAACATTTTTGCTGATTTTCCCTTGCGAATTCTCAGTGAGGGTATGATCTAATGCCAAACAAACAGCTACGCTTGCCTGTTGACAAAAGTGCACTGGCTTTTCTTTTATGCGTCTGTATAGGAGGCTCTTGAAGCATTACTCCATAATGCAGTGGTAGATTACATACTTTGCATGTAGAAGGTGTGATCATCAGTCATGGGCATCTTTAGGATGAAGGGGTTGAGGCAGTAAGACTGTGCCAATTTTTTTGTGAAAGCTCCAGAGACTGAACGATCAAACACTTGCCTAGCTGGAACAATGATCTCACTGACTCAGCATACAGAGACTTCATTTGTTCATACTGTATGTTTGTACACATGTGTTGCTGTGAATGCAGAGGAATCTCACAACTGGCATCCTAATCTTACAGCCCTTTCACACTGTACAGTTATAGTGGTATGATTCCAGTTGAACTACCATGGCAATATCCTATGGAATCCAGTTTAGGGAGAATTATCAACCAGATGTCACTGGGATTTTTTTTCAATGTGGAGATTCTGGGTAGGGTTCGCGCCCAATGTGCCAAGCCCTTAAACCACACTGGAGGGGGAGAGAGAGAGAGATCAAAGTTTTATTTTAGATTCTGCAGAATCAGGAACACAAGGCACACATCAAATCAAGTGTTCCCCAAACAAAAGCCAAACTACATCTCATATAGTCTACAAGGATTACAGGGTCCTTTCTAAGGAAGAGGTAACTGATTTATGGCATCCTTAAAGCAAAACCTATCATGGGCAAGATTTGTTCAGAGAGGGGTTTGCCTTTGCTTCTCTCTGAGACTGAGACAGTGCGACTTGCCCAAGGTCACCTAGTGGGTTTCCATGGTCAAGCAGGAATTTGAACCCTGGTCTCCAGAGTCATACTCTAATTCTCAAACCACTACACCACGCTGGCTCTCAGATGGACAGATAGAGAGGTCAAATAAACAGATTTTAATAATTCCAAACTATTTTTCACATTTGATGAATTAACAATTCAATGAATTAATCGAACAACTCAATAACAAACTTTTCGAAGCTGTATCTGCAACCTCTTGCCAGTCACAATGGACAACAAAAGGCGTGATCTGAGCAAACAGCGTGATCTGAGGCACAATAAAACCCATTATGAGGAATGACTTAGGGAGGTGGGTATGTTTAGTTAGCAGGAGAGAAGATTGAGATCTGACATGATAATCATTTTTAAATACCTGAAGGGGCGTCATATAGAAGGTGAAGCAAACTTGTTTTCTGCTGCTTCAGAGATTGCAACACAAACCAAGGGATTCAAATTGCATTCAGGAGATTCTATCCAAACATTAGAAAGAACTTTTTTACTGGAACAGCTTTTCGACAGTGAAATCTACTAATTGGAAGGTGGCAGATTCTCCTTCTTTGGACAGAGATTGAACCAGTGCGGGATAGTGATTTCAGTGGCCATTTCCACACTACACTGTTATAGTGCTATTATTCCACTCTCAACATCCTATTGAATCCTGGGGCTTGCAGTTTAGGGAGGAGCATTTAGAATTCTCAGCCAGAGAGCTCTTGGGCCACAGTAAACTACAAACTCCAGAATTCCACAGGATGTTGAAAGTGGAGTAATAACACTATAAGAGTGTCATGCAGACATGGCCAGTGTTAGGCTCTGTCTCCAGGAGACCAAGGTTTGAATTCCTGCTCAGCCATAGAAATGCACTGGGTGAACTTGGGCAGTCACACTCTTTCAGCCTCAGAGGAAGACACTGATGAACCCCCTCTGAACAAATCTTACCAAGGCAATCCTGTGACCCTTAAGTGGCTATAACAACAAGGTGAGGTTGAGTGGCCATCTCTTCCGAGTGCTTTAGTTGTGTGTTCCTGCATGAGAAGCAATTGGACTAGATGGCCCTTGCAACCTCTTCCATTTCTAAGATTCTATGATTCTTTGGCCATTTCCATACTAGATGCCATCAGCGCATTCTTCTGTTACAATTCTGGCATTGCCACTCGCAGAATGGCAGCAGATTAGGAACACTGTTGTTTGCACCCTTTTGCTTAAGTGGATGAGCAGCAATATTGCCACTGATGTTCCTCCTGCACTACACTGTCCTTGGCCACTCCCTTTCCCTGCCTTCAGCCTGCCCCATCACCCTGATTGGTCGGGATTTTTTTCCCCTTTGGAAACCATACTGAACATGCCAGTACACTATTGCCTTTTCACTCTATAATGCCTAAAATGGTATTCTGAAAAATAAAGTTTTACCTCAAGGGAGAACTTTAAAATAAACATGGAGAAGTGATAGATTTCAAAGTTACCATGCCATGGGAGTTGCAGAGGGAAGGGCACGCCTACAATCTGCCCACAGCTGGATTCACGACAACAGGAAGCACTATTAAATGCTATTACGGTTCTGCACTGAGCCGGCTGATGAGAATGAAGTGCTAAAGGAAGCACTTAATGGATTTTTTTCTGGAAATAGTATAAGGCAGTTTTGCAATGTTTGCAGATGAGATAGCAGCTGGATAGCGATGACGTTGTAAGGTAGCATGATTCCTGGGCAGGGAACAATCCGTTGCTATGGCAGGATAGCAATCTCATGCGGAAATGGCTTTTGATTATGTAATTCTATGGTTCTGTTACGATACTGAGGAAAACTAAACAGGAACGCTTGTATCATTTTTAAAAATTAATATCCTTCCTAAACTCCAGGCAATTAAAACTTTCTCTCAACTTTCACTCTCACAGAAACCCTAGGTGGTACAGTAGACTGCGGAATAGTCACAGTCCCAAGGTTCCCCAATGTGTGCCTCAGGGCTGAATGAGAATCTTAATCCAGGGATCCTTTCATACCTCCCAGTTATGGCATTGTGATTCCACTTTAACTGCCATGATTGCACCCTATGTAATTTGAGGAGCCACTAGAGCTCACTTGATGAGAATTCTAAAACCCCCTCCCTAGACTGCCATTGGAATGAAACATGACATTTAAAATGGTATCATAGCACTGTAACTGTACATTATTGAAAGGCCTTGTTGCAAATATCAGAAACTTCCTGCTATGAGAAAGTGCACACTGGGGATGGATCTAATGTCAGAAGGACTCCTTGACCTTATCATTTAGGATGCCTCAACTAATCAGGTGTACATTTGACATTCTAATCTGGGGTGGGTAACTGTGGCCCTTCAGAAGTTGTTGGAATACAACTCTAATGAACCTTAGGGCACATAGCCAGTGGTGAAGGATTATGAGAGTTGCAGCTCAACAATAGGCAGAAGGCCACAGTTGCCCACCTCTGTTGTACATACCAAACTACTTATAGTATATCACTTAATGCACACTCAGTGATAGGCAATTCTGGCTTTGCCTTAGCAAAGACTGGTGCACAAACTCAGTGAACATAGGCTTGTAGAGACCACCAATAAAGCTGTTAGATCGCCAGGCCTGGTCCTGACAATTTTTTTCATGAGCCATCTCCAAGCAAGGCCAGAGGGTGCGAATTTGCCAGTTTTGCTGGCCTCAGCTCTGAGGAAGAGGAAAGAACTGTGTGCAAATCTCTACAGCAGCTAAGAGAGCAGCAGCTTGCTACATTTTGCAAGGAGGAATTGATTTGTTGCTGCAACTTGCAGTCTTTCCAGAAGTCTGTATATTTCTCTAGCTTCCTCTTTCCTTTCCAGTTGTTGTGGTGCCAGGATGCATCCTCTTTCTGGTTAGAAGCAAGTAGGTTAGATTAAATATTCTTTATTCCATTTACCTTCAGTGAGTGAGAAGGAATAATCCCTTTATTTCACCTAGATCTGAGAATAGCCCCCTTAGTTAAGTCTTAATTTCCAAACAATAAAATATGTGTGCTTGTGTGTGTGTGTGTTTGGGCGCGTGCATGTGTGCAGCTATGATTGGCATTTAATACATAATGCTTCATGACATCACCTGAAGCCATTTTGACCCAGAAATTTTAGGGGCTAGGGCAATCCTGAATGGGCAACCCTGCCCATAGAGTAAGTGTGTTTTGTCACCTCCAGGTAAAATTGGTTTTCATCACCATGAGATCGATGCACAGGGATACACACATGCACACCCAAAGTGGTGGCTTGCTGTGAAGAAAAACCAGTGCAGTAAACCTCATGAATTACACAGTGTTCTCCTTGGAAAACAGAATTGCATAATATGTTGTTATACTACTGCATGTAGTAAAAATCATTCTTAGGCTGCAGAGCCAGAAAAAACAACACATGAAAGGACAAACTGACTACAAGTTCGCTGCTTTGGATAGAGAAGGCAAGGGCCTGTTACTTTTAGCCCATGTGTTTTTCATTTGATTTAGTTCATGTAAGGTTCTTCCAGGGGGAGGGAATAAAAACCCAATAAATCTCCAACGAGATCAGCATGCTGTATGAGTTTGAGAAACTCACCAGGCAAATCAGCTTGATTTGTCCACAAAATGCTGGCAGGGAGGGGTCAAGAGCCTACTGAGAACTTAATTAAAACAAATGTCGCTGGTGATGGTTAAGATCTGGGAATACAGAACTGAAAGAGCCTCACAGTTTCTTGCATTTCTGTAGCCTCCTTGCTATCTTAATTCTCTTTGTCCAAGACAAGCCCACTAAAAAAAAAAATTGGAGAGAGTTCACGAAGCCTTCTGTTGTCTTTTCACTTTCTTATATTTCTCAGATAAGATCATAGAAATACAGCTGGAAGTAGCTTCATCATGGGTCATGAAGTTCATCCTCTGTTGGATGGAGGAATTTCTACATCAAAGTGAACATTTCTGTATAAGAATATTCACAAATTTTCTTGTTCTCAAGAAGAAAGGATGTCTTGGCATGCTGAGACTCTCCACTGAAAAACTAGCAATTGTCACAAGATGATTCCAGAAAGACCAACAATCCCCACCCTAGTTTCAAGATGTGTGTGTATGTATGCGTGTGTGGCACAAAATTGTATGTATGTGTGTGTGGCACAAAATTGTTCATTGTATAAAAACGTACTCTGTGAAATATATATATATATATAGTGTATAAAAAAGCCCAGACATTGCATTTTGTGTAACATGCCTGTCGCCATTTTGGTTACAAAAAAAACTTGTGTGAAATTTTTGCTCAAAGCTCCAAAAAGAAAAGAAAAAAAGGCAAAACACTTGCCTTGAAAAAAATGAACAACAACAACAATACTGTCTAATAGGAGAACAACCTTTGAAATTACCTATATCCATCCAAAGTTAGAAAGCAACTTCTTTCTGGATTCTTCAGTGAATATTCCTCCCTCATGAACTGATAACTGTGTGAAGAAGGCAAACTGTCAGCAGCCAATCCCAGCACAAAGAACTCTTTGAGGAGGGGGTGGGCCTACAGTGAGAGAAGAGGAATTTTACAAAGAAAGAAAGTGAGTTGAAGACAGCTGAGTCTGGGAGTTTGGAACAGACTGTTGGAGAAGACAGTCCAGAGTCTGAAGGAGTTACTGAATACTGAGTGCCTGAGTGATTTAAGGCACAAGTCTGACATAACTCAACTGGAATGGTGTTAATGGTTTGGAGCTAAGAACTGGAACTTAAGAAAGTAGTTATTCTACATGTTATTAAATAAAGTAAATCTATTTATTATTTTGTACAAGTGACTCCAGTCAGCATTATTAACCTTGAACTTTGAATGCGTCAGGCTTACCAGAAGGAATGCAACACTAACACACACAATAGTCCACAGTGAGGTCACCTAAAAGCTAGGACTCCAGATCCAAGAAAGGATTTTAAAGGAGGACTGGGAGGCAAGGTGAAGTGACAGGTTCATCAGGTTAGGAAATGTGGAGCCAGCCTGAGAAGGAAATCTGTTACAGACTGCAATAAAAAGAAGATCCAACAAAATCCAAAATTTTGCTGCCAAGGGTAAAGGAAAAGATGGTGCCTGTCTGCTATTTCTCATATAAAATTCAACAGCACTGGTAACCGACTATTACCTCCATATTGGCAACGAGACACCATCTTCCACTGCATCTGAGGGCATCCAGGTAGTTTACAGGGTTTAAGTAACTCTTTTACAGATACACTCTTTGCTCTTCAATGCCTTACCTCTGTCCTTCAGACTGAGGCCATTTACACTGGCAATGACCTTACCTGGCTTAATGTCAGAGTTTTCCCTCATTATAATTACACAAATCATTACAATCTTTCCTTCCTTGCCAGTAAGTAAACCTGCCTCTTCCATTTTCAAAATGTAAAGTATTAAAGGTCCTGTACCACATCTGTCCAACATTTGTGCTGAACCCCCAGTGGTCTTGAAATACCATCAGATACCGTGCTTACAAAAGTAATGAATGGCTGCCCTGTCGCAATATGTTTGGATTGTGCTGGAAACTTGATTACATCTTGCAAGTTTTTAAAAGAAATATAACCTTTATTGTCATCTTGTGATATATTTACATTTACCATTTTGTGGTTTTGTTTTGTTTGGTTAAACTAATAAAAAGTTGATTTCTTAAAAAAAGAAAACACTACACTCATAGAGAATCGTATGTGATGGTCTAACTTTTCTATGCCTAATGATACAACCTATCCAAAAGTTTTTCCAGTGCCTGGAGCACTAGCATACACTGCATGTAGAATTTGATATTACCTGCCCTTGTTTGGAAGCTGAGGCACATCAACTGGGGGAAAGTAATATCAATTGTGCAAAAAGGTATGGTGGAAGGTATAGGCTAGCTAGACCTCAATATTCTCCAGACAATGGGGGAATGTTAAGCACATGCCTAACATTACATTCTCCCATTGAAAGAAAGTAACTGTACCTGACCTGTGCCCAGTGATGTAGACTCAAGTTGATTGATTCGGAATCAAGTTGGACTCAAGTTGCTTCAGTGACTCAACTTGGACTTGACTCAGCAATAAATGAGGCACTGACTCAACTTGACTCATGATTTGTATATTTTTAGTGATCAACTTGCTGTCCTTGTTTCACTAACAAAGCACGTTCATCCAGAAACCATATGACTTTGGGCAGTGCTTCCATTTCTTTTTGCTACTGGTCATATGACAATCTGTCTCAAGCCCAAAGTGTGAGTACATTTCTTGGAGGGAAACAGTAAATGCATTAGGCAACAGGCTTGAGGCGGTGATGAGGTCTTCTAGGCAGGCTATCCCCATTGTATATTGGAGGAACCTTCTAAAACTTTTCCTAAGAGCAGAAGACAAGATTCACTCCCAAAGCACAGGACATGTTTCTCAGAGGGGAACACTAAATGTGTTAAGCAATGGGCTTGAAGAAGAAAGATCCTTCCTTCTGAAGCTTTTGAAGCTTCAGTAATGAGAAGTAAGAAGGATCCTATTCCCTACTTCAGAAGCTGCAGACTCTTTTATGCCCATTGACAACCAAAGCCTCCAGCTTGGGGAACAGGGAGTAAAAAGGATCCTATTCCTCACTTCCAAAAAAAGCCTCCAGCTTTGGAAATGGGACATAAGAAGGATCCTATACCCCACAACAGAAGCTGCAGAATGTTTTATGCCCATTGACCCCAAAGCTTCCAGCTTGGGAATGGGGAATAAGAAGGATCCTATCCCCCACTTCTGAAAAAGCCTCCAGCTTCAGAAATGGGAAGTAAGAAGGATCCTATATTTCACCACGGAAGCTGCAGATTCTTTTATGCCCATTGACACAAAAGCCTCCAGCTTCAGAAATGGGAGGTAAGAAGGAGGGCCAATCTTGTGGAAAAAATAGCTTTTCTAAAACGCAGTCTTGATAAATTTGATTAACAGCACAGCTTTGTTTAAATAAAACCTCATTGAACTTGCCTATAATAATTTAATTTTTTTACCTAACTTTGTGTACATCTTCTTGATTTTCTAGTTATTGAAATTTGAGCCCTCCCACACACACGCACCCCCCTCCACCAGCTCCTTTTTCTCTGTTATAGTTGACTCCCAGACTTGAGGCTCGACTTGAAAGTATCTTGCAAGGATATGAGACTTGTCTTAACACCTGAAGGTAGAGACTTAAGACTGGACTTGAAACTTGGAGCAAAAGACTTAAGCGCATCGCTGCTTGTGCCCCAAATTTCCATTCTAAACCTGGAGCAAAAGAGAGGTATAAAATCTTTAGAACAAATCTTCATCTGTTTATCCTCAGTCCTGCTAGAACACACAAAACAGATCTTCTTCATGGGTGTGTAGACACATGCTATAAGCATCACCATATGGCTTGGTGAAGACAGCCATAATCCTTTATTACTTGTTTCTGAATAACATCCAATACTCTCTGCTACATATTTCTATTACAAAACCAACCATAAGTCGTGTACATGCAACAAAACGCATTCTTTGTGTTCGTGGCTATATTAGAGAACATTTTGAATTCCCAAAAGTCCAGTAGCACACATCCCAGGCAGAGCTCTTGCGTCAGCAAGAAGTTACTCCCAATTTGGGATATCTGGGTGTATTCCAGTCCAGCACAGTCCTGGATTTAACCTTCCTGTAAATACTATAAACTAGCTTGATAGAAATGAATTGAATGGTCCCAAGGGAACGTTGCTGACCACCCTAGCAAAGAGTCATCAGTCTCAGTTAATTCCAAAATGTTATTTCACATTTAACCACAATATTCTAGTCTGGATAGATATATATTTTAAAGCAGCTGTCAACAAATGATTTGTAATTTTGTTTACATTTCTCATGTTGGAAGAGAAGCTAAAAGGAACAATTACAAAAATGAATTGCTGGTGGTGAGACGCAAGCCATTCCATATAGTTACAACTGTGAAAGAAGGGTTAGGATCCTAATCTTATTTTTCATTTGTTTCTAATGCTATATTGTAAAGTAATTATGTAAATTGTTAATTAATTAGTACATTAAAAAGCCTGCTGGGTGAAGAAGTTTGAGGTCTTCCTGGTTTGAAACTAATAAGCAAGGACAGAGATTCCAACTGCAAGCCAAGTAATATTGAAATAATTAAGATTGAACTGTTTTATAGGGTGTAAGAGCACAAGAAAATCAAAATATGTGCACTAATTATGCTTCATTTGTCAGAACTGCCACTTTAAGATTGAGAAATATTTATTTCAGAATTTATATAGAATATAATGTAGATTTAAAATGTTTTTAACTTTCTGGAAGAATGAGAAATTCCTTACTGTTGACTCATACAGAATGGGCATAAAATTACATTGGACTGCACCAAAAGATTTTCCTGCTATGGCAAGAAAATGCCTGCTATTGATTGGTTGGCCTGAAGTGATGTCACAAAATATTCAGGAACATTCTGTATGCGGCAAAGTTGTCAGTTAAAGAATATTCACAGCAGTTCAAGGGAAGAAAAGTACACAGAAAAAGTTCTTAATATATAGAAAAAGGAGAAAATGGAGGGAAGAAGGTCAGACAACAGGATTTAAAAAATTCAAATGAGGCATCAATAAGGATGTGCACAAAACACAAAATGCAATTCAGATCCCACTCTGGAGAGCAGGTTGCTTTGCTTTGGACCTCTTCAAACAAGACCCACATTATTTATTGTCCACTGGTTATCACTGGGAACAGAACAGAACACCACCACCACCACCATCATTTCTACCCCCCCTTTTCCCAGATTGGGACTCAAAGTGGCTTCCAATAATTTTAAAAGACATTGTTAGAAACCCACAAGATACAAGAGTTAAACCAAGATTTAGGCCATTTCCACACTAGACTGTTCTAGTGCTATTATTCCACTTTCAACATCCTATGGACCTGGGGTTTGCAGTTTAGGGAGGCACCTGAGGGCCCTCCCTAAACTGCAAACCCCAGGATTCCATAGGATGTTGAAAGTGGAATAATAGCGCTATGACAGTCTAGTGCAGAAATGGCCTAAACATTGAAAAAAAGAATTAAAACTAGATTAAAACATACACTGGCCCCTCCACTTTTGTGAGGATTCAGGGCACAGAACCCTCATGAAAACAGAAAAACTGCAAATCACTCTCCCCCCCACAAACTCCCTCCCATTCCCTTCCAGGGGCGAAAGGCAAGGGCATAGGAGGGGGGAGCTCCAGAGGGGAGAAGAAAGGCTCATATATGCCTTACCCCCCTTCCCTTCCCTTTTGCCTCGGTGTAAGTTCCCAGCACCAGGGCCAGAGGCAAGAGAATGGGAAGAGGAGCTCTGGCAGGGAGAAGGAAGGCTTGCACAAGTCTCCGCCTCATTCCCTTGCCTATTGCCTCGATGTGAGTTCTCAGCACTGGGGACAGAGGCAAGGGAATCAGAGGGGGAGCTCCAGAGGGGAGTAGGAAGCCTCATGCAAGTCTTCCTCCCCATTCTCTTGCCTATTGTCCAAGCACCTGCCTTCCTTCTCCATGCCTGCCAAAACACAAGGGAATGGGAAGAGGAAAATTGGAGGGGGGAAGCGTGCATGCACCTCATGAAAAATCAAATCTGCAAAGGTCAAACCTGCGAATGTGGAAGGAGGATTCTACATTATTAAAACATACCAGCACAACAATTAGCAATATCTAGCACATAGTGTAAGACAGGCCTTAGGTATTTACTCATAAAATGTCTGTCAGAATAGAAAGCTCTTTCTGGGGGCATGAAGCCTACGACTGACAGAAACTGATGCAGTGATTTCTATGCTAGGTAACTTTATGCTTTGAATATAATTTTTTTTCTAATTCTTGGTGGAACTGGTAGAACTTTACCAGCCTTCTTACAAAATGAAGCCAGACCAATTCCCTATAGCAATTTGTCTTGAAGGATTTTGTTTCCCAGCCAGTAGCTTTGGGGGCAGTTCATATGAATTTCACACAAATATTGTGTTGGAATAAGAAAAATCCACCTTTTATTTTAAAACATGATATGATGGAAAGCCTTATTTCAAAGGAGAATCACGCTTCTAGGAGACTTGTGGGAGTTTTTCTTTTTTAAAATGAGCTTCTCTTGCTTTGTTCTATCTAAGTCAAACTTTTGGAAGGTCTTTAAAAAAATAAAACCAATACCACCACACCACCAAATTTCAAAAACCACACTGGGAGTCATTGTTGAAGGCTGTACAAAAGCAGATGGAGTGTGCACATGGATCTACCAGCTACATTTTGATGGCTGATCTTGCAGAGTCTATCCCAAGGTGAATAACCTAGGGGGGAAAAATCTAAGACAGAGGCACAGGGATTGGGTGGAGAACCTTTGGCCCTTCAGATATTTGGGCCTATAGTTCTCATCAGCCCTACACAGTAGGGCCAATAGTAAAGAAACATGGGCATTGGAATCTAAAACACCTGGACAGACAAAGGTTTTTCACACCCCCTCCACGTTAGGGAATTAGGATGGATGAAAACCAGTTTGAGGCCTGTTTTAGCATGCTTCCTGGTCAATTAGCAACCATACCACAGAAGGTGCCTCATCATTGATGGCTACATGACACTTCAGTGCAAAAATGGTTGCAAGATCTTTCCAAAAAGACCAGCAATCCCCACCTCCAATTTCAGGATGATTTTGTAAAAATTTCGGGGGTTTTGGGGGGGGGGGGGAGGGTACAAAAATATTTATTGCACAAAAAAAATCCCTATTTTGTATAAAAAGCCAAAGCAATGCATTTTATGCAATAGACCCACCACCGTTTTGGTTACCCCCCCCAAAAAAGGACTTCTTTGCAAAAAGTTCTAAAATGAAAAAACAAAAGACTGGGAAAATGAAAAAATAAAGTTTTAAGTGGGAAGATAACCTTTGAAATTTTTCACCCTCACATGCAAATACAAAACAAATGAAGATCTACAATTTTACTGTGCATACTCATCTCTATTATGAACATCAGTTCATTCCAAAGAAAGAAGGATCAATGGATCCTTCAGTGTTAGAAAGTTTTAGGTTTTTTGCTGCCTGTGAACAGTTAGCCTTTACATCATAGAAGGTGCCTGATCCTTGACGGCACTTCACTGAGAAAATTTATGAAAAGTAAACCCTCAAAGGATGTGCATGTCATATAAAGTGTAGACAAAATGAGTCTCACATGTCTGGTTTTTATGCCTCTATCTCCCTTTAGATTCTGTCCCCCAAACAGTCCTATTCTGGCAAATGTGACTTGTCTCTCCAGGATTCCAGAAGCAGTAATTCACCATTCAAATAGTTTACAGCACCCCCTGTACTGTTAGACAGACAAAAACATTTTACCATGTAAAATAAATACAGCTATATAGATATAAAATATAAAATATAAAATAAATATAAAATAACAGAAGGAGACATTACAAGCATTTCATGTAGCTCCTAGAAGTCCCAGAGGAAGAAAATTAGCCTTCTGGGCCTGATTGATTTAAACCAATTTGCACATGTGCTATGGTTTTAACTATTTTAAACTATCTAGTTCAGTGGTTCTCAACCTTTGGGTCCCCAGATGTTCGTGGACTTCAGCTCCCAGAAGCCCCAGCCACTATGGTCAATGCTCAGGGCTTCTAGGAGCTGAAGTCCACAAACATCTGGGGACCCACATGTTGAGAACCACTGATCTAGTTATTGTTACTGATTTTACTAAATTGATTTTATTATATGCTGCCTTGAGATCTTTGGATATAACATGAAATATAAATAATAATCAATTTAGCTTCTGAGCCCTTCATGGTTGCCCAGCACTGTTCGCTTACAGTGTCTTCCTGCCACTTCAGACCATGAGTCACTAATGTCCAGTATGTTTTGAAAGCAGAGGAACTTAAACATGAAATGTGCAATGGAGCGGTTGAAACACTTTGCATATATATGAAACCCTGGCAATGCTGTTCTGTGTATACTATCTTTAGTTGTTGTTGTGCACCTTCAAGTCATTTCCAATTTATTACAACCCTAAAGTGAACCTATCACAGAGTCTTCTTGGCAAGATTTGTTCAGAGAGGGTTTGTCTTTGCCTTCATCTGAGCCTCAGAGAATGCGACTTGCTCAAGGTCACCCAGTGTTCTCCAGAGTCTTAGACCAACACTGAAAAAACTATACCATGCTGGCTCTAATACTGTGTTTGGATCACAGCAAAATCTGAGTTGGCATACAAATTCCATGATTCCAAGGCGGTTGAATAAACCTACTGCAGCCAGATCTCAGCTTAGTGGCTGAACACATGCTTTCCATGTGGCAGATGTTGATTTCAATCCCTGTCATATTTAGTTAGCAGAGTTTCAGGTAAGATTCTTCGATAGATTTCTGCTTGAGATCTCTAGGGGCACTGCCAGCAGCAGCATGTGGTCCAAGCAGGGATGTGTGTACCTCACCCAACTATTTCAGTGTGAGGCACCTCCCTATGAGGCTTGGACCACAGGCCGTCCCAGGCATTACCTGTAGGAGTAGAAATTTTGGGCTCAAGGGATCAGTGCCCACTCCCTGGAGAAGAGGGAAGATGTATATGTACAGCCAAAGTAGGAAACAGCAAGGAGCTAGGATTTCAGCTTTAGAATGGATATGTATCACGTAGAACAGAAAGCTAAGAGCCTGCACCACCCCATCCAGAATATATATATAAAAAAAATAACCCTGAGTATTGGCTGGACCTTCCACAATGGCTCAGAATGTTTTGTGGGTGGTAAGGAAGAATGCCAGACACATCTTAGTTGAAAGGAAATTCCTGGATTTCAAAACACATACATTCCTGAGTCAGTAGAACAGGTCTCAAGACACCACGGCTTCAACAAACCTTGGAGAACATGTACGACAGGCCACAGTTTCACCATAACATTGTTCTTGAAACTGCACTCTAGAAGCCGTTGTGGTAATAGACTGGCAGATTTTGCTTTCCCTCACAGGAGAGAGGGAAACCACTGTCCCAGCATGGTTCCCCTTACCTCAGGTTTCTGCCAAAACCACAAGCCCTCTCTTTCTTTGCTTGCAAAGTACCTACCTCATAAATAGCAGAGGAGAGGAGGAAAAGGAAAAGTTATAGATGGGGAATAGTGACACATGATGGGAACTGGAAACGTTATGTTAAGGAATGCAGTTGGCCCGCAGTCAGTTAACTTAAAGTGATTTACAAATCTGTCCAAAGTTTCCAAATGCTGCACCCACTCTCTCTGTGGAACATTTTTTAAAAGAAATAACACAGCACCTGTATTTAAAGAAGCCTGAAAGCAGCATAAAGCAGCGTGGAATGGAGAAATTGCTTTCTACATGTCTAGTAAAAAGAGATTGCATATAGGTATAACAGAGTTTGGAAGTACAGTCAGTGCTCCACATTTGCAGGTTTCACTTTCATAGATTTGATTATTTGCAAATTTCACCAATCCCTCCACTCCCCCCAACCTCAAGTTGTTACCCTGTTTTCTGGGGGTCCCGTGAGGGACACCTAAATGCTCTCCAAATTATAAGTTGGGGAAATTAGTCAAAGAGCACAAGTTAGCAATACGAGAGGCAGGGTAACGTAGCGAGATCTTGAACCCAACGTCTACGGGGTCAGGCTGAGTCAAAGAGCAAACGGATGTGAAATAATAATTGGTGTTTTTATTAAAATACAGTCAAACACATGTATGCAACACACTCACACAGATACCTAGAGAAACAAAGGTTGGAGTTGGATAGAGGGATTTTTAGAGGAGGTGTGGTTTGGGAAATACTTTACCTGTCCTGAAGCCCGGGTAGTCTGAAGATAGAGGCCCTTTCCTCACGGAATGGGGTGGCACACGCAGGGGCGGAGATTACCTGGTAGCGTGTTGCTCCGTCCCTGCTCTGTCCCTGCTCCGTCCCTGCGGGGAGCACGGAGTCCCCGCTCCACAAGCTGCCGAATTTCGGCGGTGTTCGGCAGCCTTCGTGGCATCCAGCAGCACCCAAAATGGCGGTCGACAGCTTCCGACGGCACTCTGCCAATCAGGGCAGCGCGCCAGCTGGAAGCCCGCCCCCGGGCAGATCTGCAGAGACGCACTACCGCCTCTCTGCAGTTCTTCACCGGGGGCTACCACAGAGCAGCACAGACGAGTTTCATAAAAACCACTTGGGAAGGTGGTTTTTATAAAACTCGCAACGCCACCCCTGCGGCTGCGCTACAGCGGTTTGAAGTGTGAGGCCTCACCGTTTCCAACCACTCTAGCACACCCCATGGTGAGGACGACCTCAGTGTCCGGTCGTCTCCCTGCAGGGTTTTACCCCCATGTGGAAATGGCCAGGGTTCGTGAATATGAAGGTTCTCAATACATGGGACTGAAGGGAAGGCTCGCCAAGCAAAGCGGCAGCAAGGCGGTCTGGAAGTCAGGAGCAATCCCAGCAATTCGAGCAATCCAAAGAAGTGCTCAAAGTCAGGAGTTCTTATAGGGAAAATTGAGGCCGTAGGCTAGTCCGTACTTGGGGGAAACAATGAGTTTTGGGCTGGAGACAAAGCCTCCAAAAGGTCAGAATTTAGCATGATTGAGTTAGGTCTGAATTGTCAATAGAGCAGCCAGTATGCTAATGCGGAGTGCTTGACGCTTGAGTATTCGGCTCGTCAAGCTGCCTGCTCGGGGCAGGGAGTTCTTTGTAAGTAGCGTGCATACATAACAAGGGTACTTGCCATGAGGTCTCCTGAAGCGGCAGTTTGGCTATTTCTGGCCTGCCTGTATTGTTGTTGAATATTCCAGCGATTAGCGACTGAGCATGTTTGTGTGCTTCTCTGGGGGCCTTGTAAGCACATGGGAAGGAAAAGGTAAGGAAGGCCAAATTATTGATATCAAAATGATATCTGGTGCCCCTCAAGTCTGGCTAGAAGCTGCGGTAACAAAGTGCTAATTTTCCAAGAGAGCATTCCTTCTCAGTGGCTCTGATTAGGCTGTGCTGCCCTTTAAAAACCCACCTCTGGTCCTTTTCTTCTTCCACCAAACGCTGTCTGGCCAGCTAAGGACAGCTCACAACCCAATTTCTCAGCACCACAAACCCTTTCTCAACATCCTCCATGTGCAAAGGAAGGAGAAGTCCAAGAGAGCGGAAGTATACAGTCACCACACTGACCCACTCCTTTTCTCTCTCCTTTCCCTGACCTAGTTTGGAGTCTGGATGCACATAACTAGTTATGGGTAAATTCTTATCATTCCAAATTCTGATGGAAGGGACTGGCAATTATTTTTTTTTCCAGTGTGCCAGAGACTGGTACCATACTTGTATCCATTGGCTACAACTGTTCCTTACTTTCCTGGAAACTCAGCATGCACTGGCACTGATGCAGGGAATACCACTTTGTGTAACACAGGTCTAAGATACATTCATCATCTTTCAAGAGGAATCTGGACGCAGATTTTCCATTTCTAATGAATTTCTAGATAGAGGGCTCCATTCTCTAGCAGTTACAAAGTCCTCTGCAACTCTCCTAATCTTTTTCTTCTTAACAGAGGAGAGAAAACAAGGTGTTATCACCCCTTACGCACCATATTCTGTGGGATAGCAAAATTGGCAAGAAATATCATTTTCATATAAAAACTAGAGTAATGACTGTAAAAGCATGCAGAAGTATGGCTTACACTGGCTGTAAGCTTCAGCAAGGTCAGGATGGCCTCAGTATGGTCAGGCCATAAGTTCAGTAAGACTAGGTGGGAAAGCCTGGTGTTAATGGGCTTCCAATAAGCCTTTCACTAGTAAAGGCAACTGAGACAATAGTAAACAAAACTGCCCAGGTATGGCAGCCAAGCACCCCTGCTGTGTGCATTTCCTATAGAGACCTTTCCCATTCACTTTACCCAACCAAGACATTATGAGGCTGTCAGGACTCCCATCAATGTTTTGTCACTCAAAGTAAGACAATCAGCCCATTCTGGACCCCTTTTGTTTGCTCTGCCAGAAAGCAATTAACACACAGCCCTTCAAAGTAGGAAATAAAGTATAAAAACCACAGCTCCAGCCCAGGTAATTTGCTAGTGCTTTGGCCATCAATCTGCACACCAGATTCCTATTCCTCCATGCTGCCTGCAAACTCTTGTTTGAACCACTCCTCTTTGATATTTTGTTGATATTCTGTTTCAAAACTGGTAAATATCACCCCTTCCACCCAAAATCTCTCTCTGGTCAACCAGCCTTGTATGATTCATAAGATTGCTTGCTCTCTTGTCTATTAATTTCCAATAAAATACCCTTTTAAACTCTTAATTGGTATCACCTCTACAGTTAGTACTGGTATACACAGGTGAAAAGATCCTGCTGTTACCCTCCTCTTGCAGGACTCCTTTGAGCTAATAATTCCCAAATCCTAAAGAGATGCTGGCATTGCTGGAGTACTTCAAGGTCTTCCACCTTTTAGGGTAACAAAGGGTGGGTTACAAGTGGAAAAGACTATAAAATCCTTGTAAAATTCAGTCAATGAGACAAGAAAGTGGTCTCTTTAAGACCAGCAACTTTAAGTCCATCCACTTTAAAAGCGTTAGGCCATTTCCACACTAGGCTGTTACAGTGCTATTATTCCCTTTCCAAAATCCTATGGAATCCTGGGGTTTGTAGTTTAGGGAATTTAGTAGGTTTAGCAGGTTATGTACTGTGCTGGTTTGTCTTAGTCATTCTTTGAAAGTCTTCCAAGGGCATCAGACAAATGGAAGAGAAAGACCAAATAATGACAATTAGCAAGAGATTGACAAGAATTACTGACACAAAGACTGGAAAGCCTCCATCATATGGAGAAGGCTTTGAAAGTTTTAGAAAATATCATGCTGAACAGAGAAGAAAATAATAGCTAATTATGGGCATTAGCAACAGGTGTACTTACATGCATCATAAGTTCTTCTGATGTCTGTCATGGTGCATTCTTTCTTGTTTGTGGCACGATAGATGGAGAGAACGGAACAGCATGCTGGTCTCTGTGTTATAGTGCTAGAAGTATTTGTGTGATGGTAAGTATCTTTTGGAAGGTTTATCATAGGACAGAGCTAGCTCAAGTTAGGATCAGGAAGCTCTAACAAGATTACTTTAGCATGAGCCCTCCTTCAATGGGGCCAGATCCTTTTCATGGCCATTGGTTGCTAGCTGAGCATGTGCCCAAGAGAAAACTGGTGAGTAAGGGGACACAGGAGAATTCTTGTTGCTATTATTCACTAGCTCATCTCCTCTGAACCAGACAATGGATAAGCAGAGAGCTGGAAACAGTAATGGAGAGGATTCAAGCTTGGACTAACAGCCTGAGGAATTCCTGGAGTTATAGGCCATTTCCACACTAGACTGTTATACTGCTATTATTCCATTTCAACATCCTATGGAATCCTGGGGTTTGCAGTTTAGGGAGGGGTCTCAAGGCAAACCCCAGAATTCCATAGGATGTAGAAAATAGAATAATAGCACTATAACAGTCTAGTGTGGAAATGGCCATAGTCAAGGAAGTAACTTTTCTGCTGGGACAAAAAGGTCACTTATCTGGTCCAGATGATGTTTTCCATTGAGATAAAATGTCTTGTATCTGGTCCAGATAATGTTTTGTCCACAATTTAGCTGGATATAATGCATAAAAAGGGATCTGAAGCTCAGTGGCATTCTTAAGCCTTGGAGGGAAAACACTGTACAGACAAGTCCTGATTCTGAAGAGCTCTGTTACTTTGAGGAGCTTTCTAACCCGGTAAGCCAAATAAACACGCTGTTCCAGGCCATTTCTGTCCTACGTTGTTACAGTGCTGCTATTCTACTTTCAATCTCCTGTGGAATACTGGGGTTTGTAGTTTACTGAGGCCAAAGAGCTCTCTGGTTGAGAATTCTAAATGCCCCTCCCTAAACCACAAACTCCAGGATTCCATAGAATGTTGAAATAGAATAATAGCACTGTAACAGGGTAGGGCAGAAATGGCCTTAGCAGTCATGTAGAGGCAGGAGACCGATGGGGTGGTTCACCCCAGGCAGCAATGCTTTTGGGGTGTCTCAGCCCATAGCCACGCCTCTGTGCACCCTGGCCATGCCCCCACACACCATGGCCATGACCCGCACACAGTGGCCATCCCCCTGTGCCATAGCCCCACCCCTTTCCCACCCCCCTTCTCCTTCCACACACTCCAAGCTCCGCCTCTGGGCCTTAGACTTTCATACGCAATCAATCGATCAATTGATCAATTTGAACCCATTACTTGGCATCTTAGCTTCTGATTCAACAGAAAATGAATTCACTCCATCTTCTACATGTCGTCTCTTCAAATAAAGGTGGCTACCATATCACCTCTCAGTCTTTCTTTCTCCAACCTAAACCTAGCCATCTCCCCAGTCTGCTTTTCATAAGGCCTGGGTTCCAGACCTTTTACTAGCCCGGTTGCCCTCCTCTGAACACATTCCAGCTTCTCAATATCCTTCTTGGTCAGTGGTGCCCAGAACTGGATACCATATTCCAGATGGGATCTTACCAAAGTGGAATACAGTGGTGCTACTACTTCTGAACACTGTCACTACTTCTGTTTATGCAGCCTAGAACTGCATTGGCTATTTTCATCACATTGTTGACTCATACTTAGCTAAGCCCCTGGACATGTACTATCAGGTGTCACCCATCCTATATTTGTGTATTTCATTTTTTCTCCTAAATGTAATACCTTATCCCTGTTGAAATTCATTTACTCCTTCCTGCCGCTCCAGAAATGTATGGGGAGGATGCAGCAACAGCAGGGCCTGCATCCCCTTTCACCAAAGAAGACAAGAACAATAACACTTCCAAGAAGGAAGAGGATGTGACACCAGTGTCCCCATGTCTCTGCTGTGACAGACATCAGTACTGACAGAGCTAGCTGACTCTATAATAAAGCTGTTTTCTGGCATAGCAAATGTACTGTGGTCAGATCCTTACTGCTTCATCTTCTGGGGGATGGGGAGATTGGACAAGCATTGACACTCCATCCTCTTTCTTCTCCTATTGCATGGCATGGAGCATGTGTAATGCTGCCATGTCCTTATGCTCTTCCTGTGGTTATGGGGTTGCCAGGCAATGGGCAGTATGGATGGTGTCATGTAATGGAGCAGGGAGAACATTGCTTCCCAGGTGGTGGAAGGGCTTAGGCCACTCTTGACTAGCTATCCCCAGCCCTAAGTTTTCATAACCTCCTTAGCTCATTGTAAGACATTATTGACAAGAAAGGAAGTTTAATTCCCATATATCTTGGTGTTCAATGGAAATTCAAATGTTTTAAGTGTATTGGGGGGCCTAAATACCAAAGGCACCAGACCCCATCTGATCTTGGAAACACAAACACAAGTGTAGTGGTATGGTGGTGAAAAGCAAAACTTAATTGTTTCTAAATTAAATTGAAATGGAGTAGAACAATGTTTTGGTTCCATTTTCCCCAAATACTTGGCCCTCTGATGCAAAAATTTCATCTATCTAAACAGATAGAATAGAAATGTGTATTAGCCAGAGGTTTTTTTTTTAAAAAAAAAAACCACAAATTTATCCTCTTCATTGTCTGTAAGACTATTAATGAAATTGCACACATTTCTTTCATTTTCCTGTCTAAGGGAAGAAATCCAACGAAGATGATTCCCTTTTCCCCCTCTTTGGATTATCTGTAAATAAATACAACACAAAAACTTTGTTTTTCAAAGGTGTATACCAACTTTCTGTAGTTCTGGTGGAAGATGCACACAAAACATGGGCATTAAGAAAAATGAATAGGAAGCTGTATTCCAGCTTCCTATTCAGCTGCAGTTCTACACTTGGGAGAAAAGTGCTAGTATCATCATCTTGGACTTCCAGTGAATGGCTAGAAATCCAGGAGTATCTCTTCCTCAGGTACAGAAGTACAGCTGGGTGCTGCCTGGATGCCTCTCTGCCTGGGCAGTAAATTGGCACAACAGCATGCTCTGTTTGGAAGCCGCTTGGGAGAGGATGGATGTTGTGTAAGAAGGCACTGAATACCTCCTTTACAATATCCATAGTTATATCCATGCCTGTGTAACCTGGAGCATATGTATGGCCCCAAAAGGCTTCTGGCCACAGTCTTGTAACCCAACAGGGGGAAAAAGGGATGGGAAGAAAATGTAGGAAGGAATCAAGAAAATTTTTATACCTCAGAACAGTTGGTTCAACCAGGCACCATCCAATGTGCTCATTCACTTTCCATGGAGTCTCAGGAAGTTCCATTGGGAGAAACAGCTTACCTATTGAGAAACTTCCAGTCTTCATTTTAAAAACTGACAGCAGTGAAGAATGTGCCGTATAAGTGATTCCAGAGGTAGAAGTTTAGGACTCAGGCTTATAATGCAATGAGTCATCTTCATCAGCTTTTGGAAGATTTTGTCCAAAGAAGGGGAGGGATGTGTCATATATGGGGGTTTTTTTCCCCATATAAAACTAAGCAAAAGATCAATTCTACTTCTTTGTCTTCATTCTGTAAAAGGCGTGCCCTGGCTTACATGCACACCCCCTAAGAAATATCCCTCACTTTGTTCACTATAACATTTGTCATGATTTCATGAAATTGTTGGGGGGCAGGGGCATTTGTTGTTGTTGCTGGTGGATGAAGCAAGCTTGCCTTTTGTACACGTTCTGTTGCTAAGTGCCTTTTGGCAGGGCAAGCAATATGTTCCTGTGCCTCATCCAAGCCAGCAGCCTTTTATTTGTTACATTCCAGATGTCAGTGTAGATGAATGTCATCCTGTAAGGATCCAGACTCAAACTGGGAAGGAGTAGATGACTGGCAAGAACACTGACAGATTATATGAATACAGCAGTTTTGTCGTGTTACTGAGTTAGAGAATGCATTCTGCTATAGGAGGCTTTGATGGGTTTTCAAAACTGCAGCTGCTGCTTACACAAAAGGCTACAAGGGAGCGCAAGTCAAAATGATGCTTCTGAAAAAGTGGTATAGTCGAGCCAGGGCTTACAAGTTAAAGTACCAGGACTTTTTGATTAGCAAGGGCTGTAATGTCACCCGTCATCTTCAAGTTTTTCAAGTCTGCTCTAAGCTATAAGAATGCTTCACTAGCACTCCAACTGGTAAGATCACCTGGATGATCTACCTGATCATCTTTAAGGAATTTGGTGACCTGGACTGGCATAGGAAACTTCCTTCTAAAGACCCCATACTTTACCTATCCCATCTCTTCCAGGATGGTCTCAGGGCTGGAAGTTCAGAAAGACTGAAAACTGGTGCTGCTAGAGGTTTCAGCATTCCTTAGTCCTGCCCTATTGGTCATGCCCCTGTTGTCTGGTTCCTCAGACTTTTCTGCCTCTGTCCTAAACAAGAGTTCTGGGTACTGCATCTTAAAGTGCTGAAGGAGCATGCTGATGCCTAGCAATTTCCTCTTGCTCATTTGTTGTCTACAGTGAAGGCAGATAATAATCCTGGGATCCACTCCCACTGCAATGTGGCCCTGGACAATGCTTTGTCTTTTCTCTGGTGACTCAGACAACATGCATCCATTTGGAGATTATCATTGGACCAGGGATGGCATTAGAGCAGGTAGCTGGTATAAACATAGAAGATCTGCTCAACTACCATGTACCATCTGCTAAACTGATATCAGACACCTTCTCAAAGATCTCCCTGACCTCCAGGAATGTGCTCTACTCCCTTCTTGTATTACCAAACTATGAGCTGCTATGGCTGTGACTGCTAATGCCTACCTTAGATTAAATGGAGCCCTCTTGGTAATCCTACTTATTCCTACCAACAGTACTCCTACCAGGCCTGAAAAATCAGGGATAAAGAAGAAAAACCAGACCTCCTCTGGCCCCAATAGGATCACCAACCCATATATAGCATCGCTGTGGGAATGTCTCATGACTAAACTAATGATGACCATGGCAATGGTGGTGAAGATAAGGTAGAGGAGGAAGAAGAGGAGGAGCACTCTGTTAACTAAGATAACATATAAGCAATAAATGTAGCGTTTTCTGTACCAAAAATGTGAATTAAGAGAGCAATAAAAACACAGTGGTTTTCTTCACAATGTGTAATAACACCAGCAAAAACAAACCTGTTTATTGTTTTGTTGAACAAAAATATGAATTGTTGCATTGCTTGTGCGTAGAATTAAATGTACATGCAGACATCCATACACATGAACTAAAAAGAGAGAGAAAATAAACAGAAAGTTGTAAAGCAACAGACACTTCAGCTGACATAACTAAAGCACACAGTCAGTTTTCTCAATATTTAGGGTATCTGATCCCAATGTATACAGACAGAGAATCACAAAGTAATAATGAAGGAATGGTCTGATACCCAACAAACTTGGGTTAATTGGAGGCAAGGCTTTAGGGGTAAAACTTAAAACTAAACCAAAATACCGACACACAGCTACATTCATCAAATAAGAAGAATTCTTTTTTTTCTTTTTTCTTTTCAAGTAACCTAAGAAAAACTAAGGCTAGGATGATGGAGTAGGCATGGGGCTTAGAACAAACTAAACAGCCAATACAGTAAATACATTTGAACAGACTGAAAGGTTTTTAATGAAGAAAAGGATTAAGAAGCTGAGAGGAATGGACATAAATTGAGACTCAAATTCTGAGTTATGTTAGAAAGAAACATAATCAAATCCCACCACACTCTACAAAGAAACAACTCTTAACACTTACCAGCTCTAATGACCAGTGACTGATGTCTACTATTACAGCCCTGAGCAAAGAAAGAAGAAACACATGAGGAAATGGAATATATAATTTCAGTGACCTCATGCAAAGCCTTCTCAACAAACTCTGCAACTGGAAATTGCCCCAGACTGAAGCTAGAGCTGTTGGTTAGCAAACTACAACCTCATCCACCCCTTACTCCCCATGATTCTCTTACATGGTAACGGTAGACAAACATCTGGGTATTTTCTCCACTTATTTCACAACTGTTTCAGTGCCTGGAAGATTTATCACTTGGGAGCCTGGGCAGCCCACCCTGTAGCCAGGCATGGATTGGTCTGGAACCAGTCTCCATCAAGCTAATTCAGGCCATTTCTGCACTACACTGTTATAGTGCTATAGTGCTATTATTCCACTTTCAACATCCTATGGAATCCTGGGCTTTGCAGTTTAGGGAGGGACCTTGAAGGGTTCCATAGAATGTTGAAAGTGGAATAATGGCACTATAACAGTCTAATGCAGAAATGCCTTCAGTTTAGGAAGTGGTCAGATCTTTCGCACAGCCCTTACTGTAACTAATTGCTGACAAGATGACTTTAATCACCGTTTTATTGTGATTTCTGGTTGTTAGTAGTCCTGTTATAAAGTATAAAGTTGTTCAACAACAACAACAACAAAATATTTATTTCTTACCCACTTCTCCTCACGGATCAAAGCAGGGGACAACAATTGATTTATATATAACAGTTAAAAACAGATCAATTTTAAAAGGTAGTTAAAAGGCATATCATCTTTTCAAAAAATTACAAATTCCTAAAAACAATCAATACATATTTAAAATTCATTGTTAAAATTCACAATTTAAAATCATCAGGATAGGTCTGCTAGAAGAAAGTGGTCTTTAGTGCTGTTTTAAATTTGCACAGCATATTCAGCTGTTGAATTTCTTCCAGCTGGTCATTCCACGTCTGGGGTAGCTGAAGAAAAAGTCTTCTGGGTGACTGTTGCCAGTCTAGTCCTGGCTGGTTGAAGAAAATGTCCCTCAGAGGACCTGAGTGTGTGCAGGAGGAGGAGGAGGCAATCCCGTAGGTAATTTAAACCCAAACCATGTAGGGCTTTAAAGATAATAACCAATACTTTCTAGATTAACAGTTTTTACACTGTAATATTGGTGCAATATGCTCACTCTTCGGCCATTTCCTCCCTACACTGCTATAGTACTATTATTCCACTTTCAACATCCTGTGGAATTCTGGGGTTTGTAGTTTACCGAGGCCAAAGAGCTCGCTGGCTGAGAATTCTAAATGCCCCTCTCTAAACTGCAAATCCCAGGATTCCATAGAATGTTGAAAGTGGAATAATAGCAGTATAACAGTGTAGTGAAGAAATGGGCACAGATGTATCAGGTAACCAATCTGGCTGCTGTGTTTTGAACCAACTGAAATTTCCAAACTTGGTACAGAGCTACCATTCAAGTAATTTCCGACTTACAGTGATCCCAACACACACATGCACACAATGGTAGAGTATATTTCTGGAAAAAATTCTGTAAAGTGGCCTTCTCTACAGAGGGGCAATTTGAAAAAAGAAAAATCTCAGACGTGCCAATTGCTTAAGATGGCACTCTGCCCTTACCATCTTGATATCCATACAATAAGCATATTTTTGTCTTTATGAGTGAGATAGCCTTTTCACTGTTGTTTGCAGAAAAATCAAATCAAAACATATGAGATGAGCACTCTGTTTCAAATGCAGTAGAAATAATCATCAGGTCTTTGGTATCAAAGCAGGCCAACTTATACAGAGAACTTGGGAAAAATAAATGTTCAGATGTACATCATGAAGTACAGAAAGAAAGAGGAAAAATGTGAAGTGGGTTAAACCAGGCATGATCTCTGATGTTTATTTGAAAGGAAAATTCAAAACGTCTAAAATAAGATGCTTGCTTGTATGTGGGTAGACCATGGTAAATGTAAAAAACCAAAGAAGCTATATGTCATAGGATTTTCCCCCTTCTTTTTGCTGAAAGGGCTAAAAAGGCAATGAGAAGACAAGGGAGAGAAACTGGGCTTATGCCATGATCTTGGAAAGTTGGAAATTGTGTGGCCTAGGGCTGTGGGAGGGCCAAGGTTGTAACATTGTTATCTTTCAGAATGGAAATATTAGTCCTATAGAGCTGTGAATTGCTCTCAGAACTACAACAAAATGCATTTGTGCACTCATGCATACTGTACATGGACTGCTTGCCTGGTTTGTGGTATGGCCTGGATGCATTTCAGACATAGTAAAAAGGTTGAAAAGGATGTTTGGAGTTGTCAGTCTGCTGATTGATCATTGGATTTGTTGTTTTAATGTTAGTGGGTGGGGACAGGATTCCGCTGGAGAGGTTTTTCTTCTTGTGGGGCATGCTACTGGGAGGGGGAAAAGGTGGTGGTTGTTTTTTTTTTTTCCATAGTGTGTGGCCATTTTTAAATCCTGGAGGAATGTCTATTTTTTCTTCTCCTTGTAAAGCTAAACTGGGAGCGCTTTCCTTCACCTCCTCCTCTTTCACGGGTAAAAGGTTTCTGTCCTGGTTTTGAGTTATTATCTCTGTGAGATAAAATTTGCTCTCAGCCAGATTTATTTTAAGCTTGAGAACTTAACTGAATCTAATGGTGGTGAGAGAAAGCCATGTTTCCAGCTTGCAGAACACTTCTACTTACTCAGTATTCCAGCAGAAGGGAACCACAGACCCAAGAGATGAATCCAGCTCTCCTAGGGGTCTAGACCAGGCTTCCTCAAATGGCCATGCCTCATTCTCCATGACATTATTGCCTAATGCAGTGGTTCTCAACCTGTGGGTCCCCAGATGTTTTTGGACTTCAGCTCCCAGAAGCCCTGAGCATTGACCATAGTGGCTGGGGCTTCTGGGAGCTGAAGTCCACAAGCATCTGGGGACCCACAGGTTGAGAACCACTGGCCTAATGGTTTCCCAGCTTTTGTATGCTTCCTTTCCCGTTCTAAAAGGTGGAAGTACCTCTAATTACCAACAAAAAGAGCTTTAAGCTAAAATATGCTGGCTTTTATTTTTTTAACACGCTCATTTTTCTTTGTCCCTAACCATCACAGGAAGGTAACCCTGGGAACTTCTCTGAAACTGAATTTTGGCCTCTGGCTCAAGAGAAGTTCCCTGTCTTTTCAGTGTGCTGATGTTACCGCCCTTCCTCAGCAAGGATACATGCATGGAGTTCATATTTCTAGGTCAGGCCAGAGGTCATAGAAGGATCTGGTACTATGGGGACATTAAGGAAGAGTAAGATTTTCATTTTGGTTCATTTTAACTGGAATTCACAAAAATTCACCAGGCCCTTCATATTCAGGATAGAAAGTACTTCAGATTTTAAAAATTCAGATGCAGAATGATCACCTGGACTCAAGACTTTTACAACTCTGGTTTGAACACTATGTGTTCCACCAAGTTGCTAAGGAATTTGAGATGTTGTTTTCTGCCATGAAGTCAGCTTAGACTTATGACAACCCTATGTATGAAGGACTTCCAAAAGTCCTGGTCATTGACAGCCCTGCTCAGGTCTTGAAACTAAAAGCTATGGCTTCTGTGATTGAGTCTATCCACCTGTGTTTGGTCTTCCTCTTTTTCTACTGCCTTCCACTTTACCCAACGTCCTCACTTTTTCCAGTGAATCATGTCATCTCATGGAATGTCCAAAGTATGATAGCTCCAGTTTAGTCATTTTGACTTCTAGGGAGAGTTCAGTCTTGATTTCCTCTAGGATCCATTTATTTGTTTTTTTATTAGTCAGTGGTATTTGTAGAACTTTTCTGTAGCACCATATTTCAGATGAAACAATTCTCTTGTCAGTTTTCTTCACTGTCCAGCTTTCAAGATCATATATTGAGAAGGAAGATACAATGGTATGGATGATCCTAACTTTGGAATCAGAGATACCTGCAGAGGTTTTTTTGCCCCTTTTCCTGAGAGACTTCTCATTTTTAAGACCTATAGCACACAGACGTAACATGATCCTTTCATTCTAGGAATAGCTCTCCTCCTTGTATGAGGCCAGTGAAAATGAAAGCAATTTTCAATTCGGTTAATTGTTAAGGAATTTATTAAACTTCACAAATTTCTTCATGTTTGGGATAACACGATTTAATCATCCATATGGGGAAGAAAGCAAAACAGGATTTTCCTCCCATGCCAAGTGGAAAGTGTTTTGCATCAAAAGCATAAACTGTGGGTTGTCTTCTATGGTTTCTGTTCACTGGCAGATGCCTGGCAGAATTGAGTCCCTTTCCTGCCTTCAGTCACTGTCTGTCCCTAGATCTCTCCTGGGCAATTGGGTGACTCTCTGGATCAGCTCTAGAGTATGTGTGAGGAGGTTTAGCAGGGAGATGAGGAAACAGAAATCTGATAGCATGAGGGGAGTCCACTGACATGATGACTAGTGTAGCCATCTTGCAGCCATATTTTAAGCCAGGTAGAGCTTCCAGACCGTTTCTAAAGGCAATATGGTATACCTCCACTGTAATGGCTTAGTGAGGTCTTTCAAACAATTGGTGTGAATAAATGCCTTGTCAGGGATGTTGAAAATTAGCATGTAAATTATACTGTTTCAAAATTATTGTTGAGGTGATTTCACCACACAATTCTAGGAACACAACGTAAGCCTGCAGTCTAGAAATGAGAGGACATCACAGTGAATACCACTTGCCAAAAGACATGTCTCCAAGATGTCTTCTCACTCCAGAATAAATAAATAAAATATTTCAGAGAGAAGAGTTGTGTATGTCTTGGCCATGCTGTTGGACGTTGTGTGTAAAAAAACCAATTCATAACTTTAACTTCCACTAGGTAGACACTTACACAAGAAACTCATTTAAAGTGGTCAAATTCAAACAAACATTTTCTCCGAAAATTTGGTGAGGTGGAATTTGCCAGAAGTATTTTTCCAGGAATTATTAACCTCCAAAGACTGCAAACACTCCCCCTGCTTTTTGATCAGCTCTTGCCAGAATCTCTCTCCAAAACCCATAAAACAAGAACTTTAGAAAACCTGTCTGAAAATGACTTTGCTTTAAAAATATCTGCACCACGCAGCTACACAGCATGAAGCCAAGAGTGAATGGAGAAAAAGGCATACGGGCAGGAGGAATGGTAGAGTAGCCAAGCAAGTTAGCACCCCGTCTACCAACCTGGCACAAGAACTACTGCTTGCAGTGGTGGATGACTGCATATACAAAACATGTTTGCTAAGTCAAAATCCCCACCCTGCATGGACAGAACAGGGCTACAGAGAAAGAAGAACATAATCAGCCTACTCAAAATGTGGTCAAGATGTTACCGTTGGGACCACCCTGTCTAATGAGGGATAGGTCAGCCATTCATCTGATGCTTTTATTATTAGTTGTCTTTTTTGCCTGGTAAACCTTCCAGCCCATCTTGATCTAAAGCCTACTTTGCTCTAACAGCCATCTTCTAGAGTTCTGGGACTTTCTTCCCATCTTCTATTCCCTTCATTCATCCATGCCACCCAAAAAAACTTGTTCAGGGTTTCCTAGCTCCCCAAAGAGTATAGAGGGGATGACAGTGAACATGTTCCTCCTTCCTGTTTGGTTGAAGGAATGATACTGTTAAATTTCACTACATATATTTAGGTCAGGAGTCTGGTTGACACCAATGCAGTGTAAAAGATCTAACAGTTTATCAAGGTGGACAGAGACAATGGCAGCAAGTATGGTGGTTAGAGGGATAATGTGGCTGATAACTTTGTACCCATTTTAGAGACCATTCCAAGAATGTTCCAGTGGCTCTTCCTCCACACAAAGCTGTTCTTACACACTGTGGCTCTCCAGGAAAATGGGGAAATGGCTTCTTTCAGTGGTTACTGGATGCCTTCTCATGCAAGCATCTAACTAATATAATTGTTGTCCAGGAAAAAGTTGAAATGGCTTGTATAAGGAGGTACTGGATACATCCTACAAGTCTTCATCTAGTAGGCTTGCCAATATAGCCACAAGTTACACCAGTGTAATATCCAAAGAGGTTCCTAGTTCTAAAACTTAGCATTACACCTTGTTTGCTTGACTACAACAATGTCTGTGCTTTTGCAAAAGCCAACACCCGTGGAAAGACAGGCTACAGATGATGATGGAACAAGGATGAGTCCAAGGGCCAATTTACAGTCACTGTGACCAACTGCAGATCACAAATGTGTTGCTGTAGTTTTAAATGGTAATTTATATTCATTTCTGGTTCTAACCCCCCAAACTGAACATCACTTCCTGAAGGCCTCCAAAAGTGCATTTCTCCCCTTTCTGCATGCACACATATCAGCAGCAGCTATGTGAAAGTAAGGGAGCTCCAAAGCTGACCAAAATGGTCAAGATCCCATGTGTGGCCCATGAGCCATGTATTATGTATTCCTGTATTAGAAGAACACTAAAGACAATTGGGAAAGAGACTCTGGGGCCCTTTTCACACTCCAGTCCTGTTGCAAAATGACCTCAGGAGCATTGCGGATTGCAAGGACTATTCCACATGACGTCCTCACAATTGTGTGACGCTCTCAAGGCCATTAGGTGGCAATCATGCATTACATCATTTTTGGCTTGTTACCAAAAATGATGCATGATCGTGCATCCCTTCCGTGCCCCACCTGCACTTATCTTGTGTGCAGAGGCTCTGGATGTGTGGCCATTGCGCTTCCTCCCCCAGCGCAGCCTGGGAAAGTACCTGTCTGGACAGTGGAAAAAGGGGCGGAGCCCACACGATTCCTTCCAGCCAGCACAGAGCTGTTGCAGAGGGGAAGTGGAGGGGACGTGAATGCGTCTCACAAGAGGCTTCTCGTGCAATCCCCTTGCGATGACACCAGAATGAGGTAAGGTGCGAAAAGGGCCTGGGGCTCGAAATATTCTGGTAGTATTCAATGAAGCAATATTATCTGTTTTCTTAGATGAGCCAAAGGACTATCATTGGCTATCATGAGAAGATAACTGTTCTCAGTTCTTGAATATAATCAGAATCTTCAAGGAGATTCCACCACATACTTGGCCATTTTGCTCCATCATCCAAACCCTTGCATGGAGGTAAGCCATACAACTATAATGAGGTTTCCTACTATGTACCTCAAACATACATACATAATATCTCACCAAGCTGAATTAGATATCCTACTTCTACTTCTAGAGACTATTTGTCCTTCCATGAAACTCTGTGCGGGGTGGGTGTGGGGGTATGGCAACTCAAGTTGCCTACTCAAGCTCCAGCTAGTGAGAGAAATGAAATAACAGTCAGGTAAAAGGTTGGATAAACTTTAAAGAGAGGGCTCTGAATCTTGTTGTTGGTCTCAACAAGAGTAGGCCCATTGGGTCAGTGGAATGTACCTAAATGTTGACTCACCATTCAAAAAATGATTGCATTCATCTCCTCTGAGAATAATCAGTAAGATTCAGATCAAGGTGTTGGTGTTCTTTAAAAAGAAAATAAGAACTTTATTTCAGGTGGGGATAGGCTGCTCCCTACCCATACTAAATGCCACTATGTCAGGAGAGGACAACCTGTGACCTTCTGGAGGATGTGGAACTAAATCTTTCATTGGCCATAGCCAGCAAAGTTAGAGTTGGAGAATGTCTTGAAGTGCAAACTGATGACATATGGACATCCACATGTCGCCTCCTCTTGTTTTACATTCTCACATAGCACATGTTTCTGCGAGAGCCTCAGATAAAGGGCAGCAAATGCAGGCCTCAGATTGAGGAAGCAGAAATTCTAAAGAAGGACTAGTGAAGAAGGATGCTTGAGGTGAAGGGTGAAGGAGACAGATTAGAAAGGAGGAAGCAGGGACTTAAGTATGCCCTTAACCTTCAGGCTTCGTTTGGTGGCACTTTCTTCTGCATTCAACTTTGGCTTCTGATTTTTAAATGCTGGAGATTTTTCTCATAAACCATCAGGAGTGATCAGTGTATGAGCTTCCGTGAGTCAGCGAGGATTGCCAAGAACAGAAATCTCTGGTGAGCAGAGATGTATAAAAATTTACAGTCAAATATTTTAAGAGGTAATTATACAAAATAAAAGATCATTTACACTTTTTCCCCAGTGTTTTTTCTTTGCTTTGCTCCCCCTACAACTTCCGTGAAGGCTTTATATGTTTGCCTTACACACCACACTCCAGGCTGATTTATGACTCAGCATCTCTCTCCTCTTAAAGAAAGATGCTTTCAGCATAAATCAATTCATTTTTAGAGGAGTAACCCTGTAGGATTCCTTCCTCCCCCTCTTAATAAAACTTTAAAAAACTATATTGTAACCATATGGGTTTTCTTTACACAGCTCATTGTAAAACACAATTTAGAAAATCAAACAAGAAGCAACTTTGAGAACAATGGCTTATAATGGGTGAAGAGATTCACATAAAAATGAAATAGCTTTCTTGGGATGGCAGGGGGGAGATACTGTGTTTGTTTTAAGAGCTCATAAGGCAAAATTGGAGACAAATGTTCTACAAAATGAACTCACCATGGAAATAAAAATGTACCATGATATCAGCGCATGGATCAGGTCTTCTTTTGCAACTTAAAGTAGTATGGTCAATGGAAAGGATCATGTTGGGAGACATTTTTAAAATTATAGAAAACTAGGATATTTACCAGGCATTGCTTGGGGTTTTCATTTTCCTCTTAAGAACTCATCAGACTGTCTTTTCCATTTCCTGTAACTTTACTCCATATTTCCCAATGCAATCTGTCTTCAGAGTTATTTACATACATGGTTTGGCTTCCTGAGGGAGAACACTGAACACTGTCCTCCTGCTTGCTACTTGCCCTCATGTCCATAGCAACCAGCCTATTCTGGTGCCTGTAACTTATCCCCATATTCCCCAAGCCAATCTGTATTCGTAGCGGTTAACATACAGAAGTTGGGTTCCTGCAGCAATACACTGTCCTCCTCCTTGCTGCTAGGCATCATCTCCATAGCAACCCACCTATTCCAGTACCTGTAACTTTTCTCCATAATCCCCAATCCAACCTATGTTGTCTCATGACATTGATGTACTGGCTTTTTTTTTTCTTTCTGTTGAGTTTGTGCAATGGCTTTACGTTTTTCTGGAAGCATTTTTTTGTTTTGAATTTCAGCTTTAAGATTCCTCACATATGGAACCCATACAATCTACTGTGTGAGGTGAGGAGACCTTCTAACTATGGGCATTTCTGCACTACATTGTTATAGGGCTAGTATTCCACTTTCAACATCCTGTGGAATTCTGGGGTTTGTAGTTTTCTGAGGCCAAAGACCTCCCTGGCTGAGAATTCTTAAATGCCCCTCTTTAAACTACAAATCCCAGGATTCCATAAGATGTTGAAAGTGGAATAATAGCACTATGACAATGTAGTGTGGAAATGGGCTATGTTGTAAATGTCACTTTAATTGTTCTCACAGATGCCTCCCAAATGGCATCCTTATTGATGGTAGGCCTCATCTCCTTAGCAACCGGCCTGAGGCCCAAGAGCTCTCAGCTGAGAATTCTCAAGGCCCCTCCCTAAACTGCCAACCCCAAGATTCCACCGAATCTTCACAACCAGCCAATCATATGAGGTCTTCCCGCCTCACTCAGCCAATCCTTTGAGGTCTTCACTTGCCTGATGCAGACAAACAGACAAACTCACAAGCAAACGTTGACCTTTATATAGTAGATTTCTCACATTCAGCTTAACACTTTTCTTGACAGAAAGGTGGTAGTATAAATCAAATCTTTTGCATCAACCTAGGAAAAGAAATGGCACAGCACTGTTGCTAAATAATTGAACTATGAATCAAGAGGTTCCTGATTTTTATCTCACTTTTGCCGTGAATTATTAGGTGGCCTTAAGCCCCAAAGTCCCCTCCCAAAACTGCAAACCCCAGGATTCCATAGAATGTTCAAAGTGTAATAATAGCACTTATAACAGTCTAGTGCGGAAATGGCCTGGGTTTCACCTAACTAGAGCACTGGTGTGGATGTACATGTTGGAGAAGGCCACTCTTTTTACCCAAGGCAGAGCTGAGTGTGCTGCTTCAAACTCATTTTCATCTTGTTGTTGTTATTGTTATTATTACCCCAAATACCTTTTTCAAAGAAGGGTTTTGCTGGGGCCAATCC
The DNA here is from genome assembly GCA_948472985.1 of Iguana delicatissima. NCBI lineage: Eukaryota > Metazoa > Chordata > Lepidosauria > Squamata > Iguanidae > Iguana > Iguana delicatissima. The sequence continues at coordinate 92,099 of CAOKZL010000220.1, forward strand.
CTTTTGTTCAAGGAACATACTATATTCCCAAAAACATTTTGTGATCCCATGCAGCCCATTAAAAATAATAGTAATTCCCATATCCTCTGGGGGGGTAATTTTATCATAGTCTCTTCCCTGAGGCAGTTTTAGAGCTTAGAGGCCTTTTAAATTCAGGAAGTAAACTGGAAGATGACTTCAGGTTTACTTCCTGTTTAAAAAGGCCTCTCTGGAGTATAAAACAGCTTGGTCCCAAGACCCCCAGAGAGTCTAGGGGCATTTTGATTTTTTGTTTTAAAAGTAGAATAAAATGAGGGCAGAGTCTGGGACATGGACCTCTGAGGTCCTATGAGGGATCTCTTTTTGCAAGGAGATGAGGGTCATCTTTTTCTCCAGCACAAAACAAATTGAGACCACATCCTGGCCTTCTAAACCAATGGAAGAAGCTATTGTCGAGTTTAGATATGTATAAGACTTTGCCATGGAGGAGTTATGACAGCAAATGAGATACAATTGGTACCACCTCTGGTGACCCTACCCTCTATCTCGTGAGCCCCAGTGGGCAACATCTGTCAATGAACATCTAATTTTTACTAAATAAAGCTATAATACCTCTTTTGCATATGACATGTGTCCTAATTGTCTGAGACTTCCTCCTAGTGAAATTTGCCCTGGCACCTGTCCCTAACACTGTGCTTATGCTCCTTTTTGCCTTGTCTAGACATCTTTGTGAAATTAGCCAAAACATTTGCTGATTGCAATGAATTCACATGATGGCATTCAAATGTGGATTCCATTTTGACCAGATGTGAAGGGATTTTATATTACTAAAATGTCCGCCTTGGATATATTCTAGTTCAATTTTTTTTGTTTGTTTGTTTCCAAAATGGACTTTTAAGCACTTAGGCTGTTTTGGGGAAAATAAAAATATTTTGTTTGAAAAAGAAACTAGGGAGAGAATTGAAAAGCTGGAGGGGGGGTGGCTCAATGAGATGGGAACGATAACAGGACAGTAATGTCAGATGATAAAGTTGCCAAGAATATTTGTGTCCATTTGTGCTCTTGGTGTCCAAACATGGTGTATACCAGAGATGGCTTTGTTTCAAAAGTGCTGTCCATCAGCCTTGGAAAAGAACTTAGGTCTTATAGGTTGAGGCTGTGATAACATGAAACACATGGATCCTATCAGGTGTGTGTGCGCGCGCACGTGCGCACGCCTTCAGAATGCCGGTTGACTTATGATGACCCTGTGAATTCCACATGGTTTTCTTTGGCAAGGACTACTCAGAGGTGGTTTGGTCAGTTCTTTCCTCTGAACTATAGCCCACAGCATCTGGTATTTGTTGGCAGTCTACCATCCAAGTACTAACCAGGGCTGGCTCTGCTTAGCTTCCAAGATCAGATGGGATCCAGTGCCTTTAGGGCAGTGGTTCTCAACCTGTGGGTCCCCAGATGTTTTGGACTTCAGCTCCCAGAAGCCCTGAGCATTGACCATAGTGGCTGGGGCTTCTGGGAGCTGAAGTCCACAAACATCTGGGGACCCACAGGTTGAGAAACACTGCTTTAGGGGATTTAGGTCCTATGGTGTCGGAAACAGTTTTTGGAGCATGGGAACCAAAATTTCAAGGCCACCTTTTTTTTCCTATGGCAAATGAAAGAACTTAGACCTGTTTAATTAGACGGGTCTCAATCTCTTTAAATACATTTTATTGCCAAGTTGAAAGTGTTTGGCAATCATAGCTTTGTGGATTTATTTGTGTTTTTAAAGTTTTTATTGCAAGTATAAGCCACTTTATATATCCAATAAAACTGTGTAAAAAACACAAAGCCACAAAGCCATTATTATTAAACAGTCTCTTAACTTGCAATAAAATGCATTTAAACTGAGACCCCTTTAATTAAACAGGACTGAATTCTTTAATTTGCCATGGAGTAAAGATGACCTTGAGATTTTGGTTCATTTTCTCTAAAACAAAAAGGCAAAATACAAACCAGAGTGGTGCAGTGGTTCAATGGAAACCCATGGGGTATTGTTATGCAAATCATATACCCTTGGCCTCAGAGGAAGGCAATGACAAACCACCTCTGAAGAAATATTGCAAAGAAATCCCCATGATAGGTTCACCTTGGCAGATAGGTTCATCTGCCAGGGTGCATCAAAATGGCAGTATGTCTGGGGCACTATATTAGAGAGGCTGCACAACGGTGCACAGGGTGACTACACAGTTGCTGCTCCTGCCACTTGCTTTAGCAGCAAAAAATAAACAAAAAGCAAAAAACAAAACAACCCTTCCACAATTTTAGGGGGGGCAAAAAAGAAGTAATGCTAGTAACAGTGCAAATCCCCAAAAACTAGAGGGGAAATTTCATCACACATACCATTTAGTGAAATGGTCTCCATCTCATCCTGTTTCTTTCCCTCAAATAAGGTGAAAATTGCAAGAGTCCAGGCAAAGCAGATGCTTTTGAAATGTGTTTGGCACTTCAGTTGGTCCAAAGAGCTGCGATGTCATGCCCCCGATAACTTGCAATCCACAAACTCCACACTGAGGTAGACAGTCGTGTTTATTTGTTGCAAAGCAAGCAACACGGCACACTTCTTCCAAAGTTGCTGAGACTGAGGCATACGTGGAGTTTACAGGTTTTATACCTTTCGGTACAAATTTAGGCGCACAAAGCTGTGATTGCAGAAGGATCATAATTTTAACATCACCTCACATCTTTTGACATTTCCCAGACCTGCAGTTGTTTACCTGTCTTTCATCTTTAGGCAGGAAGCCCCTTATCTCCCAAAACACCTCTTAGCACTTTCATTTTCACCCTCTCTGATCTTCTCCCCCTTCACTGGATATCTTGTAGCCAGGAGCAATAAAGCAATCAGGTATTTGATATGAGAAAAAGATGTTATAAGCACATAGGGTCTTGAGGCTACCTAGACTAACCCTCCCTCAATGGCTGCTTCAGGAACACAAGCATGCTTCAAACAGATTGCAACTGCAATCAACAATTAACATTCAATACTTTGCAGCACTCTGCCTATCCTAGCATTTCCCTATATTGGCTACTCTATAACTTCTAATACACATTCAGCAGATACACTATGGCCATTTCCGTACTACCCTGCTATAGTGCTCTTATTCCACTTTCAACATCCTATGGAATCCTGGGGTTTGCAGTTTAGGGAGGGGCCTTTAGAATTCACAGCCAGAGAGCTCTTTGGCCTCAGTAAACTATAAATTCCAGAATTCCACAGGATGTCAAATGTGGAATACTACCACTATAACAGTGTAGTGTGGAAATGACCAATGACAGGGGCTATGCATCCTGACATGCATTTAGATTGTTAACTAGGGCTGGCTACAGGCAACATACAACTCCTTTGTTACAACAACTCCACTGGCTGTTGGTCCACATCTGGGCACAATTCAAAGCACTGGTTTGGGATGGAAAGAATATGCAACAATATTCCAAAAATGGTTGACAATGTGTTTCTCGAAAAACCCTGAAGAGAAGAATCTTGGGCTAACAAGAATCTTTGCAGACTTCCTATGCAGACAATGCTATTTTCTGTGCAAAACAGCCATGTGTGAATTTTGCACAGAATAAGTCCTGAATTGCGAATAGTCAACAAATGCAGTGCAGTTTTCAAAGACTTTCTCTCAGCAGAAAGAAAAACTGCAAAAATAACTTGTTCCCTTCAGAGAGAAACTTAGCAAAGAGTTATAGCTGTTTATGATCTATAAAGCCCTGTATGGCTCAGGTCTAGGTTCTCTGAAGGATTGCCTTCTCCCATATGAAACTTCCTACATTTTGAGATCTTATAGGGAGGCCTGACCACTCTCATAAGGATATCTGGTAGGAACACAGGAGAGGGCTTTCCAGATATCTGTTCCCAGGCTCTGGAACTCCCCTCAGAGAGGCTGGATTGCTATTCTACCATAGGGAAGTGAAAATGTTTGTTGCAGCAGCGTTAGGAGAATTAATTGCTCAGGGGGAAGGGGCTTTTCGGAATGTGCTGTATTGTCTAGATTTCTTCTTGTTGTTTAATTGTCAAGCTTTTAACTGCTTTGAATTCTCTTGATAGCTTAATTATATTTTTAGCTTTCGTATGATGTGAATTTTAACTGTATCTATTTTAACTTTTGTAAGCCACCTTGAACCTGGATTGGAAAAAAATAAATATAAATATTACCTAAATACAGTAAACTGGGATATTAATATAACTTCTATTCCTGCTACCTGCGCATAGATCTGATTGCTCTTGGCACTGTATAGTTCCACACTGCGGCCATTTCCACACTAGACTGTTATAGTGGTATTATTCCACTTTGAACATTCTATGGAATCCTGGGGTTTGCAGTTTAGGGAGGGGCCTCAATGGCCCCTCCCTAAACTGCAAACCTCAGGATTCCATAGGATGTTCAAAGTGGAATAATACCACTATAACAGTCTAATGCAGAAATGGCCTGGGCCTAATGCAACCCTGGAACTAAATATGTGCCCCAAAGCTGATCCTGTGTTTCTTGACCTGTCCAAAATCTTTCAAACACCCTTTTTCTGATGAAAATAATGGAGGAGGTGAGTTGTTCTGCAAGTCTCCAAGAACAGCAATTCACTTCCATTTATTTGTTGGTTTGTTTATGTCTTGGGCAGTTTTTCCTGCCCCTGGAGGGCCCCAGGGACAGAAGTTTGTTCTTGCACCCACCACAGTTTCCCACTCCTGCTCTAATATTGTTGCTTGAGAAGGAAAACATAGATCACACAATTATTTTGAACTAGCTAAAACAAGATGAAAGAAAGGGTATGGAAGCTTGTTTACTGCTGCTCCAGAGACTATTTCCACACTACACTGTTGTATTATTATTCCACTTTATTCCACTTTATTATTATTCCACTTTCAACATCCTGTGGAATTCTGGGGTTTGTAGTTTACTGCGGTCAAACAGCTCTTTGGCTGAGAATTCTAAATGCCCCTCCCTAAACTGCAAATCCCAGCATTCCATAGGATGTTGAAAGTGAAATAATAGCAATAGAGCAATATAGTGCAAAAATGGCCTAGGACATAGAGCAATGGCTTCAAACTACAGGAAAAGAGATTCCATCGAAACATTAGGAAGAATTTCTTGAGAGTAAGAGCTGTTCAGCTGTGGGATATGCTGCCTCAGAGGCCCTTTCCACACCAGGAAGTTAAAACGGGCCAAAGCGTCCTGTCACGGAGGTTGTCCACACCTTGGATCAGACTAAGTTCGGACTATTTACCTTAGTTCCGCACTTTAGTTTGATCCAAGATGTCCCCAACGGTCCTCCAGTGCGCTAAGTGAAGACCAGAAAAATCTGGTCTTTCAATCTTTTGGAACGTGCCATTGCATTCCTCCTCACTTGTGCAGATGCGCAGGCTCGCACCAATACAAGCCTGCGATCAGCGGAGGGTGGGCTGTGGATGTGGCCAGCGTCAGCTCGATTGGTCCAGACCCACGAAGAACAGGAAGCCACCATTTTGTAAGTCTGAGCAGTGCGGATCTACGGACTTCGCACTGCTCCGATTTGCCCTGGACCAAGCGGAGGAGCCCTTCAGAAGGGCTTAAGGGAGAGCCCGCGTTGCTTTGACCCAAGAAGAACCGATGAGTAACGGCACAGAGCGATTCACTCGACTCATGCGGAAAGGGCCAGAGTGTGGTGGAGTCTCCTTTTTTAGAGGTTTTTAAACAGAAGCTGAGTGGCCATTTGTTGGGAGTGCTTTGATTGTGTATTCGTGCATGGCAGGGAGTTGGACTTGATGGCCCTTGTGGTCTTCTCCAATTCTATGGTTCTATGATCCGCACATGCTGAAAAGATTTTAAGCAGCCTGGCTTGTAATCAGTGGGGTTCTGTTTGTCAAAATGTTCATGTTACACTTTTATAAGAATCACATTTGCCTTCCTACTCATATTACTGCAGGTTGTTGCCCTCATTTTCACTGTCTCCATTAATATAGTCAAACCATCATTTGACTACAAAGACTGAAATATTAAATGGTAGCCATGTTTGTATGAACCAACCTCCACATTTTTCAAGTTTTGTTCACTGGCTTTCCTTTTGAGATCTACAATGACACAGCTTCTGAGAACGGTTTACAGGGATGAATGAAAGGTGGATCTGAAGTAGCTTGGATGTGGAAGTATTATTTATAAAAGCAATTGTTGCTAATAACTCAGTGAATGCAATGTCATCAGAGCCAGTTCTCAGAACTGTGTGGATGGGGGACTCTTCTACAAATGACAGACATTGCCTATGTTCATTTACTTCTCTGAAGGTAAAAGCAAAGCTCTTCACCTGGCTTTCAGCTTGCTTTAGCCTCTTGTTAACTCACATAGTTGAGCAATATGTAATAACAGAAGCAATCCTTGGCATTTAGTATATAGGGAGGGTTTTTTTTTTCAAAGTATGTGCATTTCTTCCTGAAAAATCTTAGTAAATATTGAAACTACTCTGTGAGTTTGCTGACTGTAGTGATTATAACTGCCTGGAAAAATGACATGTGGGACTATAAGTCTAAGGTCAGGATCCAAGTTGCAGGGCTCTATGGCTACTAGGGAGAGGCAAAATTAGAGTACAGAGGCCTCTCCACATTCATGAGGGTTAGAGGGGCAGAACCCTTCCAAAAGTGGAAAAAGCCACAAATAACTGCCCCTACTCCCACTCCCATTCCCATCCCATGCAAAATGGAAGGAAATGGGGGAAGCCTCATGTGAGCCTTCCTTTTACCCTCTGGAGCCCCCCTTTTCAATTCTTATGAAGAAGGGAAGGGAAGGGGATGGGGAAGCCTCGTGCAAGTGTTCCACACTGGGGCAAAATGCATAGGAGTGGGAGGAGGAGCTCCAGAGGGGAAAAGGAAGGCTCTCATGAGGCTTACTCCATTCCCCATTCCTTTCCATTTTGCCTTGGCATGAATTCTCCATGCCGGGACAAAATGCATGGGAGCAAGAAGAAAAGAATCGGGGGGTGGAGGCACAGGCACTCACAAATAATCAAATTCATGGAGGTCAAACGCATGAATGTGGAAAGAGGACTGTATTGGTTCTCTAAATAAAAATTCTTCCCCCTTCTTCCATGAACTGTTCTTTCAGTCACCAAATTTCTAGCATTATAAAGAGTGAGATACAGAAAATGGTTCATATGTAGAGTTCTTATGTATTCTGTGTTCACATTTCCTTAGGAACTTTGCCTGCCTCTTTCCTTGGGAAGCCAAAACTGTATTTCTAAATGTTCAACTGCAATTTTAAAGTAGTGGAATGCTAGAAATTTGAGGACTGAATGAATATTTCGTGGGGTGAATAGAATTGGGGAGTGATGCCCTCACTTGCAGCCCCCATGGCTACACCACTGGTCTTCCAATTGAATATAGCTTCTCTCTGAATTGGTGACATCTCCTGCCCTCTTGGACTTTACAACTCTGGGAAATGCTTTGGAACAGTTGGGGGGTGTGCAGGAAGAACAGAACCCCATTGTGGTAGAAACAACGCATCCAGCTTAAGTATCTAGTTGGGTCTTTTTTCTCTAATCTCCTAACCATGCAGGCAAGGAAACATAGGGAGTCCAGGAAAAAAAATCCAGGTTTGGATTACTATTCAGATTTGCATTTTTATGTGCCTGGATAGCAATATTCTATCAATCATAGATTTTGTGGTCCTACTATTAAGATCTGTCACAGATCTTGTAGTGCCATTATTAGGATCAATAGCATTCATGGGCACATGAGACAGTGGCTTTTCAATGGTGACCACATATCTCTGGAACTCCCTGCAAACGAAGAAATGCTTGACTCACATCTTGTTTGCTTTGAAGATGGCTTTAATGACTTTCTTTTTCAAAAAAGTTGAAACCACTTTTGAACAAAATGATTAGCTCAATATTTGGTGTCATTTTCTGTGCTTTTAATAATAACAACACATGTTTATTGGTCTGTTTTAAACTTTTTTATGCTGTTGTTTCTCAGTTCCCTGTCTTTCAACATCCCAGCAAGTCTTTTTCTTTTTTTAAAGAAAAAATAGTAAATAAAATGAATTCAGTAGTGTAATTACTGGAAGAAATTCAATGACACGTAAGACCTATGCACCGCATCCCAAATGTAGTTTAGAGCTTCTCAGCCTTCTGAACAGACTTTGAGAGATTTGCAAGTGGACTACAAAAGAATGGGGGAGATACCATAGAACCACAGAATCTTAGAATCATAGAAGAGTTGGAAGGAGCCTCATGGGTCATGAGGACGACCCCCTGCTAAGTGGAGGATCAACAGTTAAAGCATCCCCAGCAGGTAGTTGTCCAGCCTCTTTTGGAAGGCATCCAAAGGAGGAGACCCCACCATCTCCAAAGGCAATTGGTTCCCTTGTTAAACTGCTCTTACTGTGAAGGAGTTCTTTCTAACATTCAATCAAAATTTACTTTCCTATAACTTAACACCATCCAACTGGGTCCTATGCACTGGGGCAGCAGAGACATTGCAGGGACTGTGGCCCTTACCGCATGACATTGTCATCCCGCCACAGCAAGGTGTTGTTCTTGGTCCAGGACCAGTGCTATCATATGATGTCATCACTAACCAGCTGCTATCGCATTCCCAAGCATTGCAAATCAGCCCTATAGCATTTCCAGAAAAAAAATCTGATAATGGCTTCATTTCCCACCACAATACTGGTAGCTGGGTGAGTGCAGTTCCTCATCAATGGCACTTGATAGCACTTCCTGTCATCACCAATCCAGGAGTGGGTGGGGTGTGGGCATTCCCAGGTTGTCCCTCCCTCAGCTAACCCCACGGCATGGTAAGTTTGAAATCTATCACCTCTCTATGTTTACTTTAAATTTCTCCATTGAGTAATTTTTTTAAAAAAAATAATACATTTTTTAATGTTATAGCATGAAAATACAATGGTGTACCAGCATGTCGTGACATTACAACATTGCTGCAATAGTACAACTTACAAAACAAATGAACAAAACCCCAACCAATCAGGAGGTGTGTAGTGGGGAAAAGGCTGGGAAAAGGACTGGCCAATGACACTGTAATAAGGTGGGAAAACTAGCGGGGTGCCACAGGATTCTGTCCTGGGCCTCGTGCTGTTCAATATCTTCATTAATGACTTGGATGAAGGAATAGAGGGCACGCTGATCAAATTTGCAGATGACACCAAATTGGGAGGGGTTGCTAATACGCCTGATGACAGGATCAAAATTCAAAAGGACCTGGACAGATTGGAGAGCTGGGCCAAGGCTAACAAAATGAATTTCAACAGAGAGAAATGTAAGGTCCTACACTTAGGCAGAAAAAATGGTATGCAGAAATATAGGATGCGGGACACGTGGCTGGCTAACAGTACGTGTGAAAGGGATTTAGGAGTCTTCATAGACCACAAGCTGAACATGAGTCAGCAGTGTGATGCGGCAGCCAAGAAGGCCAACGCAATTCTTGGTTGCATCAATAGGAGTATGGTGTCTAGATCGAGGGAGGTATTGGTACCACTTTATTCTGCATTGGTTAGACCTCATCTTGAATACTGTGTCCAGTTCTGGGCACCCCAATTCAAGAAGGATATGGATAAGCTGGAGCAGGTCCAGAGGAGGGCAACCAAAATGGTGAGGGGCCTGGAAGCCATGCCCTATGAGGATAGACTTAGAGAGCTGGGTATGTTTAGTCTGCATAAGAGAAGGTTGAGAGGGGACATGATAGCCATTTTTAAATATTTGAAGGGGTGTCATGTCGAGGAGGGAGTGGGCTTGTTTTCTCCTGCTCTTGAGACCAGGACAATGAGCAATGGATGCAAGCTGCAGGAGGGGAGATTCCACCTGAACCTCAGGAGGAATTTCCTGACAGTCAGGGCTGTCCGACAGTGGAATGTGCTGCCACAGAGTGTGGTGGAGTCTCCTTCTTTGGAGGTTTTTAAGCGGAGGCTGGATGGCCACTTGTCGAGAGTGCTTTGAGGGTTTTCCTGCATGGCAGGGGGTTGGACTGGATGGCCCTTGTGGTCTCTTCCAACTCTACATTTCTATGATTCTATGATTCTATGAACTAGTGGCACAACAATGCTACTCATCTGCTTAAGTCAAAATGGTGCGGTAGAGAGTGTTCATAACTCGATACCATCATGGAAATGGCAATGCTGGGATTGTAACAGAACAACGCACTATTGAAGTATGGTGTGGTAAGGAGTTTGGCCTGCCAGGCCATTTCATGTGGCCCTCGCACCTCTGTGGCTGTGGTACTCCCCATGCCTGGGGGGCAGAAAGAGGCACAGAGAGGGTCTCAGCTGGGACAAAAAAAGTTAAACAAAGTTAATGTAATAAACAGTGCTTGGTAGTATTTGTCTGATGATTAAAAAAACTTTCTGTTTTCAAAACCCATTTTTCACTTGAATATCTGCTTGCCATTATTTTTCCTAGACTACTAGTTTCAGAGCTAGTTATTACTAAAACCAGTAGTAATTGAATACAGAGCCAATTATTTAATATGATAAAAGAATATATAGATTTATATAGTCTTACAGATACAACCCGTTGCCCTTTGAGGGCAATAATAATGCCAGTGAGTCCCCAGATGAAATTGAGTTTGACACCCCTGTTTTAATGGGAGCTGTGCCTTCTGTCTTCATTATGATTTCAAATGATTGTAGTTTTATTTTAAATTTGTTTTTAGTATGACAGTTTATTTAATTTTTAAAACTTTTAAATTTTCTTGTAACCTTGTTTTAAGTTTCCTTAGACTCCGCATTGGCAGAAATGGGGGGGGGTAAATAAATAAATAAATAAAATTTCTTCTCCTGCTCAAAAACTGGATGGGTTAACTAGGCCTGAGTGAAGATTTTGTTTGGCTCGGTGGTTTTTTTGTTTGACAACAACATTGCAGCATTTGAACATTTCTTCATAAATCTGTTGGAAACATTTGAAGTGTCAAAAATATCGAAAGTAATATTTGTTCATCTAGACAGGGGACTATTCAGCTCTTCATTCTTAGAAGCGGCGCCAAATCCCTGTATGTGTTCAGAAAGGCTTATGATGCTGAATTAAGGTTACCATCTCATTTTTCCCCCCAATAGGTTCTTCATTTTTAATAGTTATATGGCAGGCCGGCTATATGGTTCTCTCCATGCTGAGAAAAGCTCTCGTTATTAAATTTGGCCAGCTGGTTGAAAATTTGGTTTTGATAATGTGATATAGATTAATTCTGCTGAAGGCCCAAATAAAATAAAAGGTTAATAAAACATTACAATCTAGCCTAGCCTTAGCAACAATTGAAAAAGACAAACTGCCAGCCTCAGAAAGAACAATATCGTGCGGTAAGAGCTTGGCTTCCTGAATTTCTCTGCCCCTTGCTAAAATAAACCAGACAGCCATATAGTGAAAGTAGACAACTTCCCCTTTTTCCACAGAAGAAACAGCTTAAGAAATGAGTAGTCAGGAGATGGGAGGGGGAGATAGGAGAACTCATAAACACAATACGTAATGCTAAAGAGGGGGCTTTCCAAATATGGCAAAGGAAATGCTTGTAACAAATCAAAATAGTGGGGAAGGGGTTTTTAGATAGACGAACCGGGAAGAATGTGCACCCCGATAATCAACAAATGATCAGCAAGAGGGGGAGGAACTGCGGCCGGGAGGTAGGGTTTAAATATAGGATGTTTTGATTGCTGGGTGTGCTCTCTCGCTCTCGTCCCGGGGGAAGGCACCCAATTCTGCAGAATTGAAAATAAAAACCTCAATTGCGCAATCGAGCTGCTTGATCTAAGGATCCGTTTGAGCCTTTTTATTTAAAGACCTCACTGGCAACTTACTGAGATCTTTATTGCGCTTATTTCTAACAATAAGAACTTTCCCCAAATCCCCATTTCTCCCAAAATTCAACCTTGAGATAAAAGATGATCTATGTGGAAGAAAGTGAAACATAGCTATGCCCATCCCCATTGGAATGTTGCCCAAGGGTTAAATTCAGTGTTAGCTGTAATTGGAATAGTGTCATAGACATCAGTGTGAATTAAAGAAGCCATTACTTAACATACATATCATTCAATTCAGTTTGTTGACACTAAATCCCACAAAAATTGGATTTAAACCAATATCTCATTAATTAAACATATGCTGGCAGTAATATTTTCCTGTCTGTTTTGGAAATGCTCTTTGAAAATATGTCAGCTATTTAGCATTTGTATTTGCTACGCAAAGTTATTTTATGGTAGATGTCACAATTTTTATGTTTCCCAAAGAAATTAAAAAGGAAGAAAAAATCCATTCTTAGTTATTTAACTCATCCTGGAATAAAATTGGAGAAGACCACAAAGTAACAAATCAGGTCATTTCAAACAGACAGGTCCAAAAAACTACTGCCTCCCTCCAGCAATTTACATATACCAGTCAACTACAATGGAACAGAAGATGAGAGACACAGAAATCAATACCTTTGGATCAACCATTAAGAGAGCATTATGAAAGGAACAAAATAATAAACAGATCTATAATCCGTGACACAAAATGAGAGAATAATCAGGAAGCAACAAAGAGAGCCAAAAATCAAGTGTATTCCCTTGATTAACCATGGTAAGGGTGGGGATTGTGACCTGTATTCAGGCACAGCTTGAGAAATTACTTTAGCCAGAGCCTTGAAAAATACCTACATGTCACATTCCATAGCAGCTGATATTCAGGGTATACACAATATGCTGCCTTTGATATTGGAAGGTATACATAGCCATCTTGGCTACTAGTCACTGATGGCCCAAATCTCCATGAATTTCTTGAACTCAGTGCAAAACTGTCCACGTTGGGAGCCATCATTATAACCTCTGGCAGTGAATTCCATTGTTTATCTATGTACTACATAGAATCATAGAGTCGGAAGGGTTTGAGATGCTAAGAAACTGGACTGCAAGCTATCCTCAACTGATCAGGCAGCAGCTGGTAGAGGAGGTGGATTTTTTAAAGTGCTGCATGGCCTGATCAGAGCTGCCAAGAGGGAATGTTCCTCCAGAAAAGCGACACTTGAGGTGAAGGCAGGGGTTAGGTAGACTTGCAAATAAGCAAACCCATGAAAGTGAAACCTGCGAATGTGGAAAGCTGACTGTACATGGCAAGCAGCCAAAACTTGGCCAGAAGTCTGCATCAGCTGCTTAGTTAAGTATATTTTGTCACAGAAGTGTTGGCAATAAGGGCTGGCATTCTGTTGAGCACTTACAAATATGTAAGCTAGACATTTGCAGCTGTTACTTAGTTAAGTAGTGTCTCCTGGACTGAACCACCGCCCCCCGCCAACCTACTTTAGCAGGCCTCAGCTGCGCTGAGAGAAAGAGACCCATTCTGGTGAGAACTAGGGTGTGGGTAGATGGTATTTCCACCTCACTCCCACTAGCAAGTGAGGCTGCAACATGGATGTGCAGCAGGAGTCCTACTTCTAATGGTTGCAGCCTCACTTGTTGGCAGGAGAAAGGTGGAAATGGCATCCTTCTGAGCCCAGAGCACCAGTAGAACAGACTTTAATCTCTCAGCGCAGCTGATGCACAATAAAGTAAGTTTGTGGGGAGGGGGAAGGCAATTTGTGGTTGTGGCAGTAGTACCACAATGGTGAACATGACTATTAAACAGTTATAAATGCTTAACTCTAGCTCAAACATTTGTAAGTGCTTAACAGAATATCAGGCGCTTGTTTACAAAACGTCTATGACAAAAAAGACACCCGCATTTCAGACCTAGTTCTGTGTAGATTGTGCAAAAAACACATCTGCAGAGGACTAAAATGCCTCATCCTGAGGGTTATAGAGCAACCCTTCCTCCTCTAAGGGTTGCATTTGAGCAGCTGTAATTCCTCATTGCTCTCTGCAACAGCAGCCAGGTAACTCTTGTCAGCTGTATTCCTTTAAGCCTCTCAGTTTTAGAAAGTTAAAATCAAGGGCTATAAAACAAAATTAAATATAAAAGCTCCATTTTTCATGATGCTCTTTCCCTGGCAGCTCTTCTAAAAGAAAGATCTGAAAAGTACCAAATAAATCATCGGACAATCTTTGCAATGCCAAAGTGTTTTATTGTTGCATTGTTTAATTAATAATTTATGGGTTTGGTTTAGATAATGACCAGTTCATGGACTGTTGTTTTTCTACTTTTATTGTTGTTTATTTGGGTTCTTCTTTAAAAAAAAAAAACAACTAAAATCATCAAACACAAGTTATTTGGAAAATGCTCCATCTGTTTTTCAGATTTTTTTTTTTCCAGGAAAATGAAGCACTGATTTTTTTTTTTTTGCCCAGATTTTCTTCCCAAGATTGGTTCACCATAGCTTGACTTTGAGGCTGGTGACCCAGACAATCTGGGCTCACAGTTCAGGATAGTCCTAGCCCCTGAATATAGCTCCTGATGACAGCATTCTCACATTCTCTCTCTCTCTCTATTTGGAAATTAAGAAAAAAATCTTAGCTAAAGGGGCTGTTCCTAAACTGAAGTGAAATGAGGTGATTATTCTGTTTCATTTGTTATGGAGATGGGATAAAGAACATGTAAACTAGGCTGCTTGCTTATACCCAAAAGGTGCATGCTGAGCAGAGCAGAGCAGAGGGTGAGCCCTGGTGCCACAGTGACTGGCAGGGAAAAAGGCAGCTAAGCAAATGCAAAGATCAGCTGGCGAGTCAGCAAGTTATATCAACAAACCAATGAATCCTTGCAAATTGTAACAAGCTGCTGGTCTACTAGCTGATTTGGAGATATGCACCTAACCCTTTCCTCTTGTTTGGAGCTGAGCCCTACAAAACTGGAGAATTTGCACTCTTTTCTCCCACCTGGAGGTAACCCTTGAAAAATGGAGACTCAGGACAAGGCCCTGAGATCTGGTAACCCTAGGAGGCAGCAGTTTGAGGCACCAGACTTAAGGTATAATGGGCTCAGTCTGTCTGTTCCGCTACATACCCAGCCGCTGAAATAAATTAACTAGTTCTCTCTCTCTATATATATATGTATGTGTGTGTGTGTGTGTATAAACAGAGATGCACAAACTGATGCAAATTAAATTTAAAAACAAAGAATCTCAAAGTTAAATAAATGAAGGATGCCAGTGTGGTTTAGAGGTTTGAGGGACAGATTAGGATTCTGAGACACCAGAGTTCGAATCCCCACTCGGGCATGAAAAGCCACTGCATGACCTTGGGCAAATCTTGCCAAGAAAACCACATGATAGGTTCACTTTAGGTTTACCAGAAATGACTCGAAGGCACACCACAACAACAACAACAACACACCAAAGCACCATTTGCTTAGGGAAGTCATGAGAATCATATACCATATGGCTTCATGTAGCTCCCAGGGTACTTTTTGGACCTCCTGGGCCTGTCCAACAACAACAAAAAGTTTCTACCTCCCTCCCCTCTTACAAAACAGTATTGCATCTCTAACAGATGTAATTTTCCTATAAAATAAGTTATAAGAGCCGCACATATACCCCCTGTGTGCATGTGCCTTCAGGTCTCCTGTTGACATACGGCAACCTGATGAATTTCATAGGGTCTTCATAGACTAGGAAAATTTAAGAGGACATTTGCCACTCTCTTCCTATGAATATAGCTTACAACACATGGTGTTCCTTGAGGATTCTCTATTCAAGCAGGGTGATTGATTGTCTTTGATTGTCTTCCAAGATCAGAAGAGATCTGGTGTCTTCAGGGCATCTAGGCATGATGTGTACGTATGTCTTCAAGCTGCCTTTTGACTTATGACTGTGAGTAAAGAAAAGACAACCTTTCTTTACAAGCTAGGAGGTGGTCACATACACAGGAGTCCTAGCCCCTCCCGTCTGCTGACTCATGATATTACCTCACCTGTAGCATCTCTCCCTGGACATTGCCTTATTTGGAAGGTAGTTTGTGATTGGAGGAAACCTCATGTTACTGGCCCCTCTGGACATTTCCTTATATGGATGGAAGTTTCTGGACATTACCTAATATGGGGCAGGTGGTCTGCAATTGGTGGAAAAATGCTGCGGTGGGTGTGTATGCTGTTTACTTGGATAAAAAGGCCTTGCCAAGTCTCTGTTCTTTGTCCCGAACCTCGGCACCCTGTTGCAACAGATTTATATATTTTTATACCTTTGTACTCAATAAATCTGGCCTCTAGCTCTGAACCAAGAAACGTCTGGTCATTTGCCTGTTTCTCAGAAAAAGCTGACCTTCTTAAGGGCGTAGAAGGTGACATGACAAATCCATGAATTTCATAGTGTTTTCTTAGGCAAGGAATTTTCAAAAGTGGTTTTGCCTTGTGGTCTCCCACCAAGTACTAAGCAGGTCTAACCCTTCTTAGCTTCCAAGGTAAGACAGGATCTGGTGCCTGTAGGGTATTTAGGTCCTCTAGACATCATACACACCTTATCTACTTATTTATTTGTGATATGCAATGTGACATGCAGATATTGTTTGTGTATTGGCAAGTGCATAGCCCGGGAGCTCTTTAAATTTCGTTAATTACCATTTTTGAATAGTGCAAAATTCATCAACTTTTTTCCACTGTGCATTTTGATCCTCAGATTCACAGTGTGCCTGACAACAAGTATCTAAAACTGCACTTTGATATTGTTACGTGCCTTCAAACCAACTCTCACTTATGGCAACCCTATCAGGGTTGCCACAAGTATAGTGTCTAGATCAAGGGAGGTAATGGTTCCACTCTATTCTGTTTTGGTTAGACATCATCTGGAATACTGTGTCCAGTTCTGGGCACCTCATTTCAAGGATATTGACAAGCTGGAACATGTCCAGAGGAGGGTGACCAAAATGGTGAAGGGTCTGGAAGCCATGCCCTGTGAGGAGCATCTTAGGGAGTTGGGTATGTTTAGTCTGCAGAAGAGAAGGTTAAGAGGGGACATGATAGCCATATTCAAATATTTGAAGGGATGTCATGACAAGGAAGGAATGGGCTTTTTTGCAGCTGCTCCAGAGACTAGAACAAGGAGCAATGGGTTCAAACTACAGGAAAAGAGCTTCCACCTAAACCTTAGGAAGAACTTCCTGACAGTGAGAGTTGTCTGGTAGTGGAATATGCTGCCTCAGAGTGTGGTAGAGTCTCCTTCTTTGAATGTTTTTAAGCACAGGCTGGATGGCCATATGTCAGGAGTGCTTTGATGTGAGTTCCTGCATGAGAGGGGGTTAGACTGGATGGCTCCTGTGGTCTCTTCCAACTCTATGAGTCTATGATTCTTGGCAAGAGTTATTTAGAGGAGGTTTTACATTGCCTCCCTCTTGGGCTGAGAGACTGTGACCTGTCTGAGGTCACCTAAAGAGTTTCCATGGCTGAGCAGCGATCCAAACCCTGATCTCCCAGAGTCCTAATCCAACACTCAAACTACTACAATGCACTGGCTCTCAAAACTACAGTACAGCACTGAAACCAATAAAACAGCAAATAGTTAAAGGCCTGGTTCTAATTGTTACAGCATGCTCATGTGGTTGTAATGCCTGTAGCTCAATGAGTTACTAACTGTTCTCTGACAGAGGACTTTAATGTATTCCCATGAAATACAGTTCCCAAGGTATCACGATATAATCCTCAAGTCTTCTCCTCATGATATCTTGGGAACCATAATTCAGGAGAGTGCATTCAAACTTTCTAGCAAAGAATTCCAAACCACAAATTCCAATGTTCCTTATAATGGAGCAATAGCAATTAAAATGGTCTCAGGCTGATATAACTGTACTTTAAAGAAGTCTTGGGGAAAACTATCTGGTAGATAAATACAACTTTCAAGAAGGTGGATATAAGGAAAATACATCCTTCAGACTGTAGATTTATTAATGATAGAAGAGATATAATCCAATAGAATTGAATGGAATAGAAGGCATGGTTATCAAATTTGCAGATGACACCAAAATAGCGGGGGAGTAAATATCTCAGAAGACAGGATCAGAATTCAAAATGACCTTGACAGGTTTGAGAGCTGGGTCAAAACTAACAAAATGAATTTCAACAGTGATAAATGTAAGGCATGAAAAATGGTATGCACAAATATAAGACTGGTAACACTTGGTTTGAATGCGGTACATGTGAAAAGGATCTGGAGTCTTAGCAGACTATAAGGCAAACATGAAGCAACAGTATTTATGGGGTAGCCAAAAAAGCAAATGCAGTTCTAGGCTGCATCAATAGAAGTATAGTGGCCAGACTGAGGGAAGTAGTAGTGCCACTTTGTTCTGCTTTGGTGATACCTCACTGGGGATATTGTATCCAGTTCTGGGTACCACAGTTCAAGGAAGATAATTACAAGCTTGAACATCACCAAGATGATCAAAGATCTGGAAACCAAGCCTTATGACAAATGGTTTGAGTTGGGTATGTTTAGTTTGGAGAGGAGGAGACTGAGAAACAACATGACAGTCATCTTTAAATATCAGAAAGGATTTCATGTACAAGATGAAGCGAGCTTGTTTTCTTTTGTTCCAGAACTTATAGCTTTGCATATTCCTTGCAGCAAGTTCCAAGTGGGGGAAAGAATATTTTCTTTGACCATTCTGGCAATTATAAGATGCTGGCAATGACAGTCCTTTGCATGTGTCTACTCCGTTACACAGGCAGTTTCCCTTCAAAATGCTTCAGTTCCTTACATTAGACAGTGGAATGGTCGTTTGACATGCTTAATGTTTTGAACAGATGTTTTTAATCTTTGGCATCTACAAACAGTAGGATACATTACATATTGTTGTCATTTGAATAATTTCACAATAAGATGAGTTTAAATGCTGCATAAATAAAAAGAGCAAGATAAAACCATAGTAGAATCATTACTGTGTTCACTGACTGTACAGGGTCTATATTTACCTCATGTCACTTAGAGAGATTTGCAAAACCGTCAGGAAGAAATTTCATCATGGCACTCATTTCCACATGCCAAGAAAGGCTCCCATCAATTTTGGAGTTAACTATTCAGTCTTGACTTCCTTCCATTTCAAATTCATGCCTACAGATCATGTTTGAAAAAGCGGTAACTTGAAAAGATGCCCATGGCAGCCATACTGAAAACTCAAGGCCTATGGTCTAAGCCAGGGGTGGGCAACTGAGGTATCACTAGGGGCCAATCTTCCACTCAGACCTTCTGAAAGTTACACATAGAGCCAAACCTGAGTATCAAAAGTCTAGTTTTGAAAGACAGGTGTGCATATATTTGTCAATGAAGAGGCGGGCTACATGCAGTAAGGTACCAGATCCCCTATAATCTTAGAAGCTAAGCAGGATCAACTCTGGTTAGTACTTGGATGGAAGACTGTAAACAAATATCAGGTTCTGTAAGCTATATATAAAGTTTAGTGTAGTGGTTTGAGCATTTGACTAGAACAGTGGGAGACCAGGGTTCAAATTTCTATTCAGCCACAGAAACCCATTGGGTGACCTTGGGGAAGTCACATTATCTTAGCCTCAGAGGAAAGCAAAGGCCAACCTCCCCAGAACAAATCTTGCCAAGAAAATCCCATAAAAAGTTTGCCTTAGCATCACCATAAGTCAGAAAATATTTGAAGGCACGAAACAACAACAACCAAGTTGAGAGATATTAAAGCCACTAACAGGAGATGTTGAGGGCATCATAAGGCCCCAGAGCTGCACTTTTTCCACACTGGTCTAAATCTAATTGTTACTCCTAGGATAGCCCTGTTGAATTAATTGAACTTACAGACATGCTGACCTACCAAATTCTCATTGTTTCAGTGGGTCTATACTAGTTGAAACTAATGATTGTATTTCAGCTCAAGTAGTTTCAGGGAGCTGTGTACCCCATGTAATCACAGCGTATGTTCACCCTATCATGGTTATATCATGCTTATCAAAATGAGTGTTTAAGCAACAACTACAGATTATACCCATTTCCACACTACATTGTTATTATGCTATTATTCCACTTTCAACATCCTGTGGAATCCTAGAGTTTGTAGTTTACTGAGGCCAAAGAGCTCTCTGGCTGAGAATTCTAAATGTCCCTCCCTAAACTGAAAATCCCAGGATTCCATAGGATGTTGAAAGTGGAATAATAGCACTATAACAGTATAGCACAGAAATGGCCTATAATGCCATGATGTATTAAGACTATCCATAACGATATCTAAAGAGAGAGATAGGCACAAAATTGTTCAAAGCTGGTCTTATAATAGCAAATACAGTAAGTACAATAACAAAATCAAAATGCCCAGACAGATATCATAGCAGCTGCTGTTGCTGTCATCATCACAGCAGCAGCAGTAGTAGCAATAAAATTTACATGACACCTTTCCATCATTCAGTTTTCAAGGTAGTTAACAGCAAAAATGTAAAACATCACAATATACCATAAGACAGCAATAAAATACAACATAACCAATATAAAACAAGGAAGTTGTAGCTCTGATTGCAACATACGTACAAGTTGACTCATGGACCAAATGAAATGGTCCAGCTGTGGCATGTCTTATCATGACTAAATCTAAAGTTTCCAGGAACAAGCAGAATAGATAAATGAACACTGGTTATGGAAAAGCAGTACAAGCCATGGTCAAAACCTGGGCATCTAGCATCAAGGCTGAATCCAGGAATATACCCAAACCAAGGGAATACAGTTTTATCCAAGGGAATATACTCAGATTGCAGATTAAGTCTTCAGGGAATGTAGTTTCATCTGAGACAAGCTGAACCTTTCTTCCCTGATCTGTCTTTCCAATAAGCTGGAGTATCTCTGCCTTGATGAGTCAAAGGTTTTATTTGTCTGCCCTCAACTACAGACATATTTTGGTTAACCAATCCTCTGAGAATGAAGGTTCTTTTTAGGAAAGCTTTTCAGCTCATATGCCTAGAAGCAGCTTCCCTCCCACTTTTCCCACTCAATAGAAGAGAAGAACCTCTCCATGACATCAGCCTACCCATCAGGTTTGTAGCTGTAGTGATGAATCTGTTCCCCATCTTTACCAACAGACTAGCCCAGCCCCATTTCAGGCTGCTGGAACTAAAATAGGTGTATTTGCAGTGCATAGCATAATGACTCTGCCCCTGAGAAAGAGACACGCACAGGGAGAAGTGACTATGAAGGATTTGCAAAGCCCCTCCCAAATCATTAGAGTGTCTGTTAGGGTTTTTAGTGGCTTAGCATTCAAATGTTCTTCAACAGTCCTTCATCAGAAACATTGCAGAACTGTGCTCATTTATGTTGTCACAGTGAGAGGCTATGTGGTAAAATGGGAAAAAGGCAAGGCAGACATTCTTGCATTTTGGAAGAAGCCTACAAGTGGTCCATAGAAGGTTCAAAATGTTTTCTGTTTGTCTACACAAATTTTACCTGATCTTCTTGTTTTATTTCACATGTGTCAGAAACCCACTCCCTGCCTGTTCCTCTCTGCCAGCAAGAGAAGGGAGGTGCAAGTACTTGCCAAGAGGAGGAGGCAGTGGGGATTGTCCAATGTAAACAAACAAATGGAAACACTGAGCCAAGGCAAGTCAAGGTCAAATTGAAAAGGTCCAGAAAGCCAAAAGTCCATCCAAAGGGTCAAGGGAGCTGGACCACAAGGGTTGTGGGAGCTCGAGTAGTGATTTGCCACAAGCAAACTGCAAGCCATGCCGACGGGCCTATATAGCTGATGAGAACAGGTGTTCCTTATCATTGTTCTGTTTTCTTAATTTTGCCAAAATGGCTTCCCTCTGAGCTGCTTGTTTCTGTCTCTTCTATGATTGAAGGCTGGGAGGGGGGAAGGTGAATCAAAGTCCTCTAAATCATTGCTGGTCCCCCCTGCCTCTGGGGCTGGCTGCAATAACTCTGCCTCCACTTGTCTTTCAACTGATGGGGGTGTTTGCAAGCTAGTTTGGTCTATCACTGGCTATGTTTCTGGCACAATCAATTGCTCATCAACCTCTGAGCCATTATCTATCACAACATGTATATGTATTGTTACTTTTGAATCAAAGGTTTCCTGAAACATGTTTAATTGCTCTTCTTTCTAATGGAGTAGAAAACTATCCCATGTTATTTCTGCCCTTGGTACCAAATTTTCTGTTAAAGAAACAAAGTCCAGCAACACATCCACATTGTTAACTGAAGTATATCTGTAGAGCATGATTAAAATCAGAAACTGATTCAGAACTTAAGACATCCTCCTCGGATTTAGATGGAAGGAAATGAAGAAATTGAGCATCGGGAGCATGTTGGTAACACTCCAGATTTCAAATGATTTAACTGAATGGTTTGAAGTACAACACAAAGAAGAAGACAGAAGCCTAAAGATACCTAGGCCAATGGCCAAGATGCCAATAGGAGTCCCCCAATATCACCTTCTGAAAACATACCTCCAGGAAGAACCGGGGAAACTGAGCATACCATTTTACAGAAGTGCCACCATATTGGATATTTCCCTGCCAGTCTCCAACATTGCATTTTTGAGCAAGATGGTGCTCAGCTTAAATGGTATCCAGCTTAAAATATTACTGTCCCACATTCAGACTGTTGAAAAATCATAACCAGAAACAACTTCCCCAAATGATTCAAGGATTCTTTTGCTTACCATGAGATGTACATACATATTACACTTTGTAATGTGGATTCAGTAGATGCCTCAGTTCTCTCTTTAAACTGTGCCTAGGGGTAGGGCAAAAATGTGCTGTTCACCAAAAACAGCAAAAGCACTGTCACTTGATTTTTTTTCCAGTTTGTACATATTTGGTGTTAAACTTTTCAAAAACTGTAAATCAAAAGTCTTTAACCATTGCTTTTTACCCATACATGCATGATGGTACTGTGGCTTACATTAGGTCAGGCTGTGAATCAGCTGTGGATTTTCAGCTAGGGTTGCCAGGTCAGGACTATTGCAGGCTGAGATTTCAGGGCCAAAACTGAGACCTATAGATGTCCCCTTGTGATGCCACAGAAGCTAGAAGAACTACGTGATAGTAAGAACAGTTTGACAATGGAACGAATTGCCTATAGAGGTGGTAGGGTCTCGTTCTTTGGACATCTTCAAAAGGAGGCTGGACAGCTAACTACCTGCTGAGGATATTCTAGCTGGATTTCCTGCACTGAGTATGGGATCGGACTCAGTGGCCCATGGGGCCCCTTCCAACTCTATGATTCTATCTTTTCTTTAATATTTTTTTTTTGGCTTTAAAATACTCACATATCGATAGAATTTCCCATGCACTTTGAATTCTAAAAGGTAACTGAAGCCATAAAAGCTAAGTTATTTGCCCAAGGCCACACAATAAGTAGGCCAGGGATAGAAAGAAACCAGGCATTCCTGGCTTGCAGTCCTGTGTCACACCATTAGAACATATTGCTTCTGTAGTGGTTAGGAATCAAGCCAGCGAAGGCAAGACAACTAAGAATATCTTGGCACTGATAACTCCCTCTGGTTTTAGTGTATATTATTTTATAGCATAATGAGTGGTGACCAAACAGCATATCTTAAAAGCCACATACATGGGTCTTATCCCACAAAATATTGGCCTGTGCTACGGGAAGTTAAGAAACTAAAATGTACACAGTAAACTTAACTTTTGAAATCCACACTTTTTTTTAAAAAACCCGCTGTGGATATTCTATATTCATTTATTCATTAAGGTAAATAGTGCTGGGGCTGTCTTCTTAAGCCCAAGAAAAGAATCTAAAGTGAGTAGCTAGAAGATCACATTAAAAACTAACTCACTGGTAAATCAATATATTTGTTGTTGATGATTACACTTTAAAATTTTATTATTGGCTTGGATCTTACATCAAGGCTTGTAGTTGTTGTTACTATGTGCCTTGAAGTCTTTTCTGACTTATTGTGACCCTAAGGTGAACCTATCATGAGGATTTCTAGGGGCTGAGAGATGCACCAAGGTCACCAAGTGGGTTTCTATGACCAAGTGGGGAACCTAACCCTGGTCTCCAGGGTCATAGTACAACATTCAAACCACTACACCATACTGGTTCACAGCAGAACTGCATAGGGTAAATTATAGCACATAAAAGTATACACTATTTGTGCGTGAACCTTCTAACATTTCATAGATGAAAACTCTGTGGCTTAGCAACATCAGAGTGAGATCAAGATGGCAAAACTCATTAATAAGGAAGAACACAAAAGCTAGAAGAGGCTGCATCAGTTTGCTTTTGCTTGAGTCTACTGGGAAGGGTAAGACTCTGCCCTTTCATTCCACTCCTCTCTTTCTGGTCTCCCTCTACTGAGCTGAATTCAAATGACTTTTGCACTTCGAACTCAGTTTGCAGCAGCTGAAGTAAGCCAAGGATAGAGGGAGAAAGTGCACGGAGGAGAGAGAACCTTGGACATTTTAAAAGCAGCTGAAAAAATGGGATGATACAGCATTAATTGAGAGACCACTTCCGCACTAGACTCAGGCCCCTCTCTAAACTGCAAATCCCAGGATTCCATAGGATGTTGAAACTGGAATAATAGCACTGTAACAATCTAGTGCGGAAATCCTGCCAAATCAGGGCAATTGAAGGTAAATGTCTTACACAGCCTATCCGTTGAATGGCAAAACTGTGCAATGAAGGGCACGAACCAGATGCAAAACTGAGTGTGCAACTAAATGCACAACCCAATGTATATCTGCATGTGCCATAGCACCACATATGTAAATGCACTTCTGCAACCTTAAACAGAATGTGGACAGTCTACTTAGGACAACCACTTCCATAGAGAAACCTACACATGCATAAGACACCAATAAGATTCTAGTCTCAATGTATTTTCAGTGAGGAGATTCCCAGGCCAGTTTGTAAAACATAAAAGTAGCAATAAAATTCAGTATCTTCATGGTATCCATGGAAAGCAATGATAATAGATTCAAAAAGCGTAACAATGGTGTAAGGATGTTTAAAGTCTGGGAGCACAGAGGCTTCACTCAGCGCTCAAAGATAAATAGATTAAATTCCAGGTGACCTATCCTGGGGAGAGCATTGCAAAGAATTTCAAGTTGTGACATGACCCACTTCAGAGGGTGATATTAGTCAGGATGTGTGTGTCTGTGTCTATATGTCCGTGTGTATTAGGGATAGAACAGGTACTCAACAATTTCCTGAATGTGGTTGAAATTTCAGTTCCCAACCATTTGGGAAGTACTGATGCAAATTAAAACAGCACTTGGAAAGTGCCTGAATCTTGCAGGACCTTTTATTTTGTTTTTCTCAGCATAGCAGCACAGCTTTGTCAACTCTGCATAGTCTTAAAAGCTGCATGCTTGGAATGCAACACAGCTCTCCAAGGCAAACTTGCACACCTATACTAACTAATACTGATCAGTTTTTATAAGTGTCTGAATGTTTCAACACTGAAAAGGGGAGGACAGAGTAGAACATTCCTTGAATGTAAAGCCCTAAAGATGCACAACTATTTTCTCCTGTAATTTGCTTCATCCCACCAAGGCTACTCCTCTCCTGTCCCTCCTTGTTGCTCTTTCTTGGCTGTTTTTCATTTGTTTGTTTTTTGCACAATGCCCTCCCTCAACTCTGTGGGCTCCCTTCTTTCTTGACCTGTCTGCCCACTCTAATTCTCTAATTCCTTCTCGTCCTTGTTAATTCACTCCATCAGTGCCAAGGCTGCTCTTCTCCTGTCACACATACCCCTTCAATTTTGTTGTTGTGTGCTTTCAAGTCATTTCTGGCTTATGGCAACCCAAAGGTGAACCTATCACAGGGTTTTCTGGGGGCTGAGAGTGTATGACGTGCCCAAGATCATCCAGTGGATTTCCATGGCTGAGTAGGGAATCGAACCCTGGCCTCCAGAGTTATAGTCCAGTGTTCAAACCAATCACGCTGGTTCTCTCAATTTCCTTTACCCTAATATGTATTCAAATATTTTCTTAAATTTCTACAGCCCATCCTATTCTCAAGGCAAAAGCCAAGCTCCTTTAAAACCAGAGAGCCATTATTTGGCCACCCCATTTAGTTCCTCGGTTTAGTTCAAATATATGCAGCTTTTTTACATATTACTTTGTATGAGAAATTATGCCTTATATTAACAAAAAAATGGAAAATGGAAAACCAGAAATATTTTGCAAAGCCATAAACTTTTTCAGGTGGTCAAGAAACTGCTTCCTTTTAGTTGAAAAACTGCAAAGTACCACCTGATTTTCTTTAATAAGGGGCAAAACTGAACATTAAATTGCCCATGAAAAATATCCCACCCACATTAACCACAGGACCACACTGGCTTTCTAAAAATGCTATTTATAATTCCTCCATTCCCAATGATATTTAGATCTTGGTAGTTCCAATTAATTAGCCTGGAAAATGTATAGGTATCTTATTTCTAGATAGAGGACACGAGGTTTTCAAAAGTTACTTTATTTGGACTGCAACTCCTAGAATTCTGGAAGCCTGTACCAAATAACTTTTACAAATGCTGGTTGGGCAGGATTCCAGACAAAGAGTAGGGCTACATCAACTGGCTCACTGTGGAGCTGAGTAGAATCAAACTGGATGTTCTAGCAATGAGCTGGAGCCAGCTGAAGATTTAAGTAATTCTGTCATTCATATCTCTGCTCTTTGGATAAAACCATGGGGGCTTTCAAGAGCCATGACATATACCCAGTGGTAGTTGGCATCTCTAATGTCTGTGAGGTGGTGGATTTATTTTGTGGAAAGGATTCACTGTGCCACTGACATTGAAGTGACCAGCCTCCTTTGCTTCTTCTTCAGTTAGAGCTGAGGAATCTAGGTAGAGATGAGGAGTCTACTATTCTCCTTGGTGGTGTTATGATAGCAGAACTGTGCCCACCTGCATGGCCAAGACTCATACAGAGGAGTTAAAGAGGAAAGGAGAGCCTCCTCAGACCAGACCATTAGTCCACTCCTGTTTCCTGCCTTTTTTCTGGACTTGTGAATCTCAGTGACTTGGATGAAGGAATAGAGGGCATACTGATCAAATTTGCAGATGGTACCAAATTGGGAGGGGTTGCTAATACCCCAGAGGAAAGGAAATTCAAAATGACCTTAACAGATTGGAGAGCTGGGCCAAAGCCAAAGAAATGAATTTCAATAGAAGGAGATGTAACGTCCTACATGTAGACATTAAAAATGGAATGCACAAATAGGATGGGGGACACGTGGCTGGATAACAGTATGTATTAAAGGGATCTAGGAGCCTTAGTAGACCACAAGCTGAACACAAGTCACAGTGTGATACAGCAGCCAAAAAAGCCAACATGATTCTTGGTTGCATCAACAGCAGTATGGTGTCTAGATCGAGGAAAGTAATAGTACCACTATATTCTACTTTGGTCAGACCTCACCTGGAATACTGTGTCCAGTTCTGGGCACCTCATTTCAAGAAGGATATTGACAAGCTGGAATGTGTCCAGAGGAGGGCAACTAAAATAGTGAAGGATCTAGAAGCCATGGCCTATGAGGAGTGGCTTAGGGGACTGGGTATGTTTAGTCTACAGAAGAAAGGTTAAGAAGGGGCATGATAGCCATGCTTAAATATATGAAAGGATGTCATATCGATGAGGGAACAGGGTTGTTTTCCACTGCTCCAGAGACTAGGACAAGGAGCAACGGATTCAAACTACAGGAAAAGAGCTTCCACCTAAACCTGAGGAAGAACTTCCTGATGGTCAGAGCTGTCCAGCAGTGGAATGTGCTGCCTCGGAATGTGGTGGAGTCTCCTTCTTTGGAGGTTTTTAAACAAAGGCTGGATGGCCACCTGTTGGGAGTGCTTTGATGTGTGTTCCTGCATGGCAGGGAGTTGGACTGGATGGCCCCTGTGGTCTTTTCTAACTCTATTATTCTGTGATTCTCAGCCATTGTTCTGAGAGTGCTGTTGAATTCTGAGGCTCTCTTCCAAGGGAGGGGCATTTTCTGGAAGGAGAGTTCCTTCTGTGCTTCTGTCTGTCAGTAGCTCATGCACCTAGTCTGTTTCATATTCACTGTCTTTGTACACCTTCTCTTGCTAGCAAAGTTCCAGTACATGAGCTATGATGACAGTTATGCTTGAGAGGGCTCTCAGACTTTAGAGCACTGGTTCCCAAACTTAGGTTCTCCAGGTATTTTGGACTTCATCTCCCAGAAGCCTCAGCCATCTTGGCCAACCATCAGGAATTCTGAGAGCTGAAGTCCAAAATGCTTGGAGGACCAAAGTTTGGGAACCACTGCCCTAGAGCTGCTAGTGCACAGAAATACCCATAGTGTTTTATAACTGGAGTCAATATTTGCATTAAGCCAAAGATCTATGCACTAAGCCAAAGACCTATGCAGTACTTTCAAATAGTAGTCATGCTTCAATTTGTCCGTTTGCAGTAATTCACTGGATGCAGGGGAGCCAGCGGGTGCAGTGGTTTGTATGTTGGCCTAGGACTTCAGGAGATAAGAGTTGAAATCTGCTCAGCCATAGAAACAACAACAAGAGGTTGCCAGCCAATACACCGAAGCTCAATCTAGACAAGATAGGATTACTATACTTTAGTGGTCAACCTGCAAGGGAATTGTGGTCCCTGAAAGTGAACCAAGGTAAATGTGTTCAGAGGGAGGGTTGTGTCCAAGGCTGTTTTTGTAGCCTCCCCCTCTCCCAAGATATGTGCTAAAGCATGGCAGCAGTTTAATGAAAACTCCATCTAAGACAAGCAAATTCTAGGCTGCATCAGCAGCAGTATAGTGTGCATAAGGAGTGAGGAAATAGGATCACTCAGTTTAGATTTGGTCAGACTTTACTTGAAATATTGTATTCAGTCCTGAGCACCACAATGCAAGACCAGGAGGGATCTTGACAAGCTTGTATGTGCCCAGAGGAGGGCAACCAAGGTGGTAAAAGGTCTGGAAACTAAACCCCATGAAAAATACCTAAGGAAGCTGGGTATGTTTAGTCTAGAGAAGAGAAAACTGAGAAGTGACATGATAGCTATCTCTAAATATTTGAAGGGAATATCATGTGGAAAATAGAGTAAGCTTGGTTTCAGCTGCTCTAAGACATGAAGCAGTGGATTCAAATTAAATGAAAGAAGATTCCCCTTAAATATTAGGAAGAAATTCCTGATGGTAAGAGCAGTTCAACAGTGGAATAGGCTGCTTTGGCATGTGGTGGAGTCTTCCTCTTTGGAGGTCCTTAAACAGAGATTTGACTAGATGACCTTTGTGGTGCCTTGCAAAATCTCTATGATCCTATGATTTCCTGAAAAGCTTACTTTAAATGGCTTATAGCAGTATCCCACCAAATTTTGGCAACACACTCCTTTAAGCCATTTTTTTAAAAGGTGGTGTGTGTGTGTGTGTGTGTGTGTGTGTGTGTGTGTGTGTGTGTCTGCCAAAATTTGGCAGTGAGGCAGGTTGCAACCTCCAGCAAGTCCTGTGGGCACATTGTCTCCCCAGTGCACTGAAGTTGTCCACCTCTGCCCTAACACATGAATAAGGAACCTCTTTAAGGCAAATTCAGTTTCAGAGAAGTTTCTGGAGACCACATTCCCAAGATAGGTGAAGTCAAGAGGGGAAAAAAGGGCATAAAGCTCTGTCATCGTGATCATTGTTCTGTGCCTTCAAGTCATTCCTGACTTATGGTGACGCTAAGGCAAACCTATCACAGCATTTTCTTGGCAAGATTCGTTCAGAAGGGATTTCTCCATTGCCTTCCTCTGAGGTTCTTAGTACCAGTAAGTAAACCTTAAGGGATGGTTTTCAGCCATTAGAAGAGGAGCAACCATGTACAATAGCTGAGAAATCACCAAATGATAATAACAAGGGGAGGAGCCTGGGGTCACCTATGGGAACCCCAGAGATTTGGATTGGGACCACACAACAGTAGAGGCAGCCTCAGGACATGAAGTTCCCTAGTCAATTAACCTGATCCCTGCCCTATGGGATCAGGTTTGCATTTTGGAGATAACTGCTGATCTGTTTTTGTCAGTATTACACAATGACATTGTCCTCAATGACTTTAATTGCTTTTTATCTGCTGGGGCCTGTATATCAACTGTTGACCAGCTTGGACAGGGATAGCCTACTTCAGCGATTCATGTACTGATAGCTTCCCATTTAAATTCCATAGGAGGCAGCCACAGTAGTTAAAGTGGAATCAGAGCACTAAAACTGCATAGTTTGAAAGGGCCCTTAGATTATTCAAATACAGAGCTGTTTTAGAAGATGGTTCAGGAATGGCAATTGGTCTCCATGCAACACGGCTGACCATTACAAGCCTGTAATTATGCCTTACCTTTATGGTCTTCATACAGCTGGGAGAAGGGCTTCCCCCAAAGATGTTAGAACTCAGGCAAACTGATGTATGCAAACACAATCCTTCAGCTATCCTGGGCCCAAGTCATAAAGGGGTTTATAGGTTTATAACAGGCATTTTGAACTGTGCCCAGAAATAAACTGGCAGCCAGTAGAGTGGTTATAGCAAGACGGCTTCCTGTAATCAGCCCCAGTTAACCACCTGGCTCTGGAACAACAGAAGTATCTGAGCACTTTTCAAAGGCACCTCTTGTACAGGGTGCAATAGTAATTCAAACGCGATGTAATCAAGGCTTATGTCACCAAGGCCAGATCAGACATCTCCAGGAAGAGGAGCAGCTGGCGCACCAGCCTTAACTGTGCAATAGCACTCATTCAGACCATTGTTGACACCTGGCAAACAAGAGACTTTGTGTTTCCTATGCCAAAATATTTCACCTACCTTTGGATACTACAGATCTTGCCTTAGAATGGTACAATTTCACATCAGTTAGCAAAATATCCTAGCCTGGTCCCTGGATTAGGTAAATATACCCTCAAACTTTCTTTTTTTGGAGTCCCCCCAGCTTCTCAAGGATTACAAAAACTAGGCCTCAAGCCCAGCCTTCCACTGCAACCCTGAAATGACCCAAATATGAAGAATTATGTGGAAAACATTCCCGCTTGTAGGCCCTCCCCCTTCCATGGCCCTAATTTATTGGCCACTCGCCCCTCTTCTTTCTTCCTTTTGTTTCTGTCCAATTTCCCCATTTCCAGTGTTCAGATTAAAAAATAATTATTTGGCAGGCAGCATAAAGACTGTACCTCAGCAGATGTTTTTAGTGTCAGTGTAAGATAATGGCCACACGCTGATGCAGTTGTCTTGGCAGTGACTCAGGTCTGGAGCAGCTGACATCCTCTCTCTCTCTCTCTATATATATATAGTTTCACACTCTCTCACACAGACATATATATGAACACATACATTTTACTGCAGGATTCTTTTTTCTCTCCCAGTTCTTTTTTTTTCCTCCCCCTCCCAGTGTTTGGATTTTATAAGTGTTGTCCTCTTTTTTTCTTCTTCTGATGCTTTTATTATTATTTTTTTAACCCAGCTCCCCCACCCGCCTGTCTCCTTATACAGACACTGTTGTCCTGACTTTACCTTACAGCTCCTCTCCCTACACATTCAGTTCCAACATACTGTTTACCAGAAATGCATTCCCAGCATCTCTCCAGCCTTTACCAACTCTTTCCATGTGTCTCAATATCACTTCTTCTCTCCAAATGCATCGCTATGTGGGCACACGTATCAAAATAGCTAGGACCTCAGTGAGTAATATCCACAAGTTCTACTGTTTTTCTATTTATTCAGCTGGTCATGTTCTTGTAGGAGGTTTTCTTGGGATTTTACACTTGAAGAAACAGGGGGCAAGTTATATAAGGGTGACATTAAAAAAAGAAAGTCTTCTGTGTAGATTCAAGCGTGATCCAAAAGAGCCCTCTTCTTCCAAATATCTTTCTGCTCTTTACTCAAGCCACACAATCAGAATAGGGTTGAGGTTCTCCAGATGTTGAAAGAGCTTCAACCCCAGGCAACAGAATGTGGTTGTCTGAAGTTGGGACGTTTAGCGCTTTGCAAAAAGAACGGGCAAATCAGAAGATGACTGCTGACTCCGTAGGACCTGGCATGATGAAAAATCTGCTTTGGCGTCAGTTTACATAACAGAAGTTAGGTATTTCACAAAATTTCAAACAGGAAATAACTGTGGTGGTCATTTTCCCCCACCTGGGTGCTGTGAACTGGTAACTGGTGGTGAATTCTGACATTTTGATGGCAACTGCTATATGTAGAAAATAAAGCAAAACAGAGATCTTTCTTATTTGCCTGAGACAGGACAACTCCTGTGAGTCCAATGGAAACAAAGGGCAGAGGCAATCAAAGGGGACCTCGAATCATCATCATCATCATCATCATCATCATCATCATCGAAAGGTAATCATGTAGTGGCCCATACATAAAAGCAAAAAAATAAAGAAATCAGAGTTGAATAATGCCTTCTTTGAGAATCACTAAAATGTTTGAAAAGTAGCATATAAGTTCTAAACTACTTTTCTAATAGTGGTCCCAAGGGAAAGGTTTATCCAACTCTCATTTTTAATACTTCACACAAGTTTTACACTAAGGATTTACTTTTGATTTGTGTATTTTTACACATTCTTCTCACTGACACATTTTATTTGCAAAATTTAACTAATTTTTGCAAATCTGCCCCTGAAATAAAGTATGTTTCTGTTCATTTTTTTCCAAGTTATGTCCATTTTTCTGCTTCCATTCTTGTCTTACATATACATTATTTCTCAGAAACACACCCTCCAGGCCCCACACCTGTATGAATTCTTGAACTGAGGTATGTATTTTCTTACAGGAAGTCTTGGTAAACACAAACAATGCTAATTTTATAAAAGTTGTTGATCCCAGTGTAATTTCGCTCCATCCCTAGTTTGCCCTGTCAGAAGTTGTCTGGGAAATGGTAATGCAAAGGTCCTGAAGCAATCTTTATGTTCACTGTAATGGCTGAAACTGCAAGGGAATCCTGCAGGAAAAAGCGGTCTATTAAAAAAAAAATGTAGTGCCTAAATTTGTCATAACAATGTTTTTGTTAATGGTGTTGGATGGGGCAGGATACAGATAGCCTCAGGCTGTGCACACATTTATATTCAACATAGGCCATTTCTGCACTATACTGTTATAGTGTTGTTATTCTGTTTTCAACATCCTATGGAATCCTGGGGTTTGTAGTTTAGGGAGGGCATTTAGATTTCTCAGCCAGAGAGCTCTCTGGCCTCAGTAAACTACAAACCCCAGAATTCCACCAGATGTTGAAAGTGGAATAATAGCACTATAACAGTGTAATGCAGAAATGGCTTATGGCTATAGTGTTACAGGATCTACTGAGACACCTCAAGCAGAGGTATCTAACTACTGTCCTCCATGCTTTCTGCTCTACGTTATTAATCAAGGTGTACTTCAAATTTAATAAGAATCTACTTCAACAGATCTCAGATCTTCCATGGAGTTAGGGTCATTTGGACATACTCAGGATGTGTTCAAATGGCAGTAAGACTTATTTAAGGTGAACAAAATCTGACGCTGAACGATCTCAAAGGCTTCTTAGCAATTTAGATGCAGAGGAACACAGAGACACTGATGGTATGGTTCCAAAAGTTGATACAACTCCCCCTTCCCATGCTCTAGATATGAAGAAAACACCTAAGGAGAGAAGAGGTGGAAGAGAGAATACGACGCAGTTTTCTGATTGACATCTCTGGCTTCTAATAACAATGAACAGTTTTAGCAGGGCTGCCTAATCCTGGTGGTTTTGCCTGAGATATTGCAATATTGTACTCATATCAAATCCAGTTTTATTCAATGATTTCTGTATTTTGTTTGCATTTCATGAAGTCAATAATCAGGAAGTGTCATATGTAGCTAACATACAGGTAGCTAACATGTGCTCCTTGCTCAAAATTATTACGTGCGGTTTACTTTTGAGAGGACTTAATAGTCCAGGAAGTCTATTAATGTATTTGTTTATATGAGATAACATTCTGGGCAAGTAGTTGATACAGAGAGCCAAAAGCTTTTTAAAAAATGTCCAAAAAGGAATGGCCAGGTGGCTTGTAAAAGTAAGTAAAAACCGAACTACTAGAAAAATACACAGACCATCAAAAGACCCACAAAGCTTGAATTCAAAAGGCATGGAGTCACACAAATAACCATAATGCAGGGAATACCTTAGAAGAAGAAAGAGACCACCATACATAATATCTGTATATCACTTTCATCCCAAGCGCCCACAGAAGATTTCAAAATTCCACATCTGTAGAAGTTGATCTCTTGCACAACAACCCACTCAGTGTTTCAAATTGCTGTTTTAACTGTTTCGAAACTGGATTCTAGGGCTGTCTTTAGACTGCTTTTAGAAGTTTTTATGTGTTTTAAACATGGTTTTATCTTCGTATTGCTTTAATTGGTTTTTATTTGTTCATTACCTCCAGAACTCTTGTGAGCAACTCTTGTTGTTCTGAAATGTGTCACAGAAATGCCAAATGTTCTTGCAACTTTCCCAAAATTCTACCAATTACTAAACAAGTTATTGGTATTTTACCTTTTAAAAATCAAAATAAAATCTCTATTTGTCTGAACTTCTGCAGATGCAATATCCTCCTTTCTGCAGTACTATCTCTGAAAATTTAATCCAATTCTGACAAGCAGAAAAAAATGTTAGATAGCTGTTTGTTGATATCCACTCTAGCTGCTTCAGCCTCAACAGTCAAACAAGGGCCAATAGGTTGGGCTACAACCAAAGTCCGGTTAAACAAGAGCCAAGAGAGAACATTTTATATTTATTTTTAGAGTCATAAATGAACAACAAAGAATATTTTAATGCAAGCACATCTTTTGCCAAAACAAAGACTCTGTCACATAAATAAGATTAAGAGCATTTTCTAAGTTTATATCTCCAACAAGAAGCGATGCAAGAACAACAAAAAATAGATCAATAAAAAACCTTACCAAGAAAAAAAATTAATTGTTTGCTAAGCTGTCTCCTTTACTTAGTATAAATAATGAAGGGTAGCCAAATGTCCAATACCTCGGTGCAGTATCTTCCAGGCTTGTCAGATTTTCCATAGTGAAATGTTTCCAAATTTTGGTAAACATCTGCCTAATGTAACTATCATCCATAGCTGTTATTGTAGTATTCTCTAACACTTTACAGAATAGAAGCATGCAGTATCCAGTTTGATAATGCATTCACATTTTCCAAAGAGGGATTAATTTCAAATGGTAACATAATAATACTATCCAAAGCTCCACAGGATGATCTTTTTTTAAAAAAATGACACAGATGCAGGTCACTTAGATATAATCTTCTCTGTTTATAGAAGGTAGGTAGGTAAGGAATTAAACTTTTAGCTAACTTTGTAAAGCACTTAATACATTTAAAATACTCACAAAACAGTAACTGTAGGAGTGATAGAAACAGGCAGTAGTTATAGCAGTAGGGAAAAAGCAGTAGAAGTAATAGTAAGAAAATAAAATTCCAGAATCTTAAGCCCCCTTAGATCCCTCATTAGAAGAAAAGCAAGTTATAGCTTACATCAATCAGTCAATCAATCAGTCCAATACAGATTTAGGAATCTATTTCAGAAACTCCACTTAACCCTATTTTACACGTGTGGTCAACATGAATGCTCCTCCAATGAAGGTGGATTTCCTGCTAATAGACAGACTAACTAAATTCTTTGGTAGGTCTACACAGGTCCACTTAAGAAATTACTCCCTTAGTGTAACCTTAGTGTAACATAAATCACATCTTTTAAAAACTGAAAATATTTCTCAGGAAGCCTTTGGGATTCTATGCTGCAAGATTTGAGAATTTTCTAAAGCATGCTTCCCTAAGAATTGAAATATATTTTGAACTGGTATGAAAGGTTTATATATGCACCTGTCTCCTGTAGTGAGACACTCAGCTTCATCTTTCAACACCTGCATGGACAAGCTGGGAGTCAATCTAGACTCTAGAGGATACATTCAGATCATTTTTGCAGAGTTGCTACCCAAGTGGGGAAAGATGTCTGTTGTAGCACATGATTTTCTTTATCTAAATATATTTCACTTAGTTTTATTTGTATTGTGATTGTTCACTGGAAGGTTAATAATTTGCAAGTTTGACTCCCAGGGCATGAATCTCTAAGGAAATTCCATTGTGGAATCTAGTTGGTTCTTAATATCCCAGACCATGGTCTGGTTCTGCTAATCCAGGCTGGTCATTGCACAGTCTTGCATAGGAAGGGCTATAAGAGAGCTTCAGGTTATACTTCCATCTTGCTCAAGCAGCAGTTCTTCCCAGACTATGGTATCTTCTTTTGGTTAAATGTTGGGCCTGACTCCTGGCACGTAGAATAGAACAATGGAATTTATATAACTGTTAACTTACCATGGTCTTCTGCCAGCATGTTTTTACACTACATAATTGTTGCAGTTTGATGCAACTTTAACTGCTCCATCCTATAGAATCCTAGGATATAAAGTTTGGTGAGAGTGCTAATACTGTAGTTCAAGGAAGTGGAATAGAACAATGTTTCTCAGCCTTTGGTCATCTAGATGTTTGGACATCAGTTCTCCAAATACTTGACCATTGGCTAACCTGGCTTGGGTTTCTGTGAGGCCTGGAGGACCAAAGTTTAAGGCCCTTTCTGCAATGCACCTTTTCACAGAGCTGGGGTGCGTGAGCAGCATCTAGCGTGAGGCTCTCGTGTCCCGGTTCCTTCTGCTCCGCAGCTGCCGCCCACTCACGTGAGAGCCCCGCCCTCTTCTTCCGTGGTGCAGCCTGGGATTTTCCCAGGCTGTGCTGGGGCAGGAAGCGCACGTGCTGTGGCTCTGGAGCTCCACACACACAGCAAGTGTGCGCGGGGCCCTGGAGCGATGCACGATCATGCACCATTTGCAGCTCAAAGCCGAAAATGAAAAAGTGCGTGAGCACCGCCTGCCAGACCCTGGAGTGTCGCACGATTGTGAGTGCATTGTGTGGACCGCTCCTCACATTCACGTGACGCTCAAGGGGCCCTTTCGCATGGCAAATGAAGAATCTCTATACCAAAGATCTATAGCTGAAAATTCTAAATATTTCACCAAACTACTAACCCCAGAATTCCATAGGATGGAGTCATGGAAATTATGGTGACATCAAGCTGCTGTAACAGTGCAGTGTGGATATAACCCTAACTGGAGCTAGCAGCTTCGTTTAGGACTCTGTCTCCATCAGTGTTGCCATGTAAGCACATAGTATGAATCTGAATGAGTGTTGTTGCACATTTTCCCACTTTGGACACAAAAAAGTAAGTTTTCTAAGATCACAATTAACAGCTGGAAAATTCCATCATCCCCCTCCTCACACACACACACACACACACATGCTTGCAAGCCCCTCAAACTGGTGCTATGTGAAAACATGACATCGTTTCCATAAGCATTCTGTGGGAAATGGCTGTTGCAGTTTCTAATAGGGTATTCCTTGGGAATGCTTGTTGTTCAAGGCTGGAATACAAATCCATGCAAAACAAGTATTATTTCTGAGACACAGGAATCAAGGCAGTGAGTCTTCACTCATATGAATATGGCAGGAGGTATAGAAGGAACTCACCAAATGACATCTACACAAACCACTATAGACTCAGTTTTGGGCATGGGTGACTGTGGGCTTCCCTCACATGACCTTGGACTTCTCCAGTCATTGCAGTGCTGTGGGAAAAGGCATTTGCAAGGACTTGCATGTTATTGAGGTAGTTTTGAAAGGAGAATCAACTAATTCACAAGTTGTCATCATAGTAGTAGTGGTAGTGTTATGTCCCCCCCGCCCACTGCCAGTGAGTTTGTCTTCCAATGAGACAAACCAGACCTACCTTTAGAAGAGCAGCAGCAGACACCCAATAGCTAGTCAAGTCCTCCTTCAGTTCAGCAGGCCAAGTTGGATTCAGATCAGGAAGACGAGCTAGAAAAGGAGCCCCTCAGTCCCAGAGAAAGGGAGAGGGTCAGGTGTCTGGCCCAGACCATCCCCACAGACACAGCGAAAGGCTACAGTCAAGGCATCAGGAGGAGCGCAGCTGTGGTACACTCTCCCTAAATCAGTGGTTCTCAACCTGTGGGTCGCCAGATGTTTTTGGACTTCAGCTCCCAGAAGCCCTGAGTATTGACCATAGTGGCTGGGGCTTCTGGGAGCTGAAGTCCACAAACATCTGGGGACCCACAAGTTGAGAACCACTGCAAATACTGTTGGGGATCAGGGTGTTGGCTGAACATGCTGCCTATATAAAGATGTCACATTCACCTTGCTGAGTACAACTTCAGTCTTGGACTCTCAGATTATTTAATATGTTACTCCGATGGAAAAACCCTATCCCGGGGTCTACAATTTGATATTAAATATGATTCTGTGTGCTTGAGAGGTCGCCCGGATGAGCATGTAGGCAGTCACGGTTGAATGACTGAAAACCAGGTCAGGCCAGTAAAATCCCCAGTCACGTAGCCCCAGGAGACCTCAAGATGTGTAATCCCACAATAAACAAAGGGTCCTCTGCCCCGAGATGCCGACTTGAGGGGATTAGCGTGTGTGCCCCAAGTTGAGCAAATATATCATCAAGCAAGGACCATTTACATGAAGTCACACCATAAACAAATGCAGCCGAAGATCCTGAGACTTTGGCAACACCTTGCAATCCCATCACGCAAAGGAAATTACCATTGTGGAGCTTCGTTCTCGCTCCAACACCCACTGTTCTCCCCAGGAAAGGATTAGTCCTTCAGGTACTTTCCCCCCTACAAATAGTCCTGGTTTTTGAGCGTTTCTTTGGATCACTCCCGGTCATCCCAGCAGACCGTTGCTCCATCCGTTGAGTAATCCCCTCAGCCCTCTCCGTGCTGAGCCCCACTTCTCCGCTGTTTTTCCCGGACCAAGGTCTTCAGGACAAGGTGCAGTATTACCTCTGCTACACCTCCTTCAATATTCCCCTATCCAGTTTCCTCTCTTTTGCTTCTTAATAGGTCTTGAGTGAGTGTGTGAATGATTGTGTTCCTGCATGAGACTTTCATTCAATAAAATCATTTATTGGACATTTTCGTTTGGTTTTTGGCTTGGCCTGACCCCATAAAAACTGAGTAAAAGACCCTGCTAGGTTACCCTGCCTCGTGCATTGCTATTGCTTGTGCTCTGGCTAGTTTCCATTCCCCATCACGTGGAGCACATTGAGGTGTCCCCCAAGGGACCCAGAAATCAGGGTAACAAGTGACTTGGCTACCATGACTCTCTGGAAACCTGTCACTGACTCAAGGCCTTTCTTGACCCTGGACTGTTTCAACACCAGATACCTCTTGTTTCCACAGCTTCTGACTTGAAAAGCCTGAATCTTGCTTCAAGTTGAAAGCAGAGCAATAATAGTAGCAGTACTATCCCACTTTTTCTCCAAAATTGAAACTCAAAGTGGCTCAGAATTTAAAAGATTTTATACAACACAATAGTATTTGAAACCTACAATACAATTTAAAACATTCCAAAAGCAAAAGTTAAAATTGTTGTTGTGTGCCTTCAAGTCATTTCCGATGTATGGCAACCTCAGCAAGATTTGTTCAGAGGGGGCTTGTCTTTGCCTTTCTCTGAGGCTGAGAGAGTGTCACTTGCCCAAGGTGATACAGTGGGTTCCCATGGTTGAACAGGCATTTGAATCCCGATTTCCAGAGCTCTAGCCTAATGCTCAAACCACTATACCATGCTGGCTCTCTGAACGCTACAACCGAACCAAACTATTCACAGTATTAAAACAATTCAAACCTCAAGTTAAAAGAGTAAAATGCAGTTTGGAAAAGATAACAAAAAGCTATTAAAAACAGTTTAAGTAAAACAATAC
Organism: Iguana delicatissima; assembly: GCA_948472985.1. Taxonomy (NCBI): domain Eukaryota; kingdom Metazoa; phylum Chordata; class Lepidosauria; order Squamata; family Iguanidae; genus Iguana; species Iguana delicatissima. Next base: position 131,679 of record CAOKZL010000220.1, read on the forward strand.
AGCCCCCTCCCCCAGCCTGTTCTTTTAAAACTTTATGTTTTAAATGCCTGTTGGAATAAAAAGGTTTTAGCCTCCAAACAGAAAGACAGAAGGAGGGAGCCATTCTGGCCTTCTTGGGAAGTAAATTCCAGAGTCTAGAAGCAGCCACTAAAAAGGCCCTCTCTCGATATTGTCAATTGTATTCTCAATAGTATTGATGGACCAGTTACTGAAAGCTTGGCCCTACCATTAGGCAGAGTGAAGTGGGCACCTCAGGCAGAAGATGATTTGAGTGATGTTGGGATAGGAATGATGTGCTGAAGGACCAAGCGGGGAGTGCTATCCACCCTGTCTTGCACACTTTAAGTTGGCATGCTGTGCTTAGGTGTAGTCCTTGTAAGTGATGGAATACAGTTTACCATTGGCAAGATATATTTGTTGAGAGAGGGTAACATTTGTTCCTTTACTTCAGACAGGAAAATGTTTGTGTACATTTCTCTGCATACTGGTATTTTGTGTATCTACAGCTCACTGACATGTAGAAATTGACCTTCCAATATTTCTATGATAAACTTTCAGTTACTAGAACAATACGTTATTATAGCGGTTCTTAAACTTGGATCTTTCATTTGTTTGGGACTTCAGTTTCCAGAATCTCTCACCATTAGCTGTGTTGGTGGAAGCTTCTGGAAATTAAAGTTCCAAATGTCTGGAGGACCAAAAATTGAGAACCCAGGTTTATATAATTCCTATCAGTGGCATGTAGTGACTTCAATGTCAGTGGGGCAGTGAGTCAACTTCACATTTTAAGGCAACTATCCAAGGTGCCAAACTTAATTGTGGGATAGGGCTAAGCACTTTGGATAGATCCTTTAAATTTTGGATTACACCCCAGAGTAGATTCACCATCCCACTGTCCTTGGAACCAGCAGTTTCCACTGTTAATAACTGAGTGTACTCAGCTCGCCACTTTGCCAGAAGGTAGCAGTTCTTAGAACCACGTGAAAGTGGTGTGCAGCACTCTTCTGGAACAAAATATATCTAATAAGTGTGGGTGAAAGATGAAATGGCTTACTTTTGAAAACATTAATAATATGCAATATTGGAAATGAAAGCAAAAGAAATGAGGAATGGCTTAAGTCAGTGCCATGAAGCACGGCTAAAGACAAACCTTAGTTATGTTTTCCAAAATAATTCCATTTTGGTGCTCCACATTTACTTCTTTTCTGATTTATTCATGTTTGTATTTGATTTATGAAAAAGTACTGGTCAGAGGACCTTTAGTTATCCAACCTGAAATGTCAGACCCATGAGAAGGACTTAATGTCCAGAGCCAAGCCAAATAGATCATGCTAGAAAAAACAATTTACTGCCAAACATTGCTGTTAGTGGTAACGTACTGGCATTTATTGCCTGTTCTATCAGTATTAGAATCATTTGAAAATTTTTAAACCAAGGTTGGATGTCCGTCTTTTAGGAGTGTGTTAGGTGTGTATTCCCACATGGCACAGGGTTAAATTAGATGGCCTTTCTGATCACTTCCAACTCTGTGATTTCTGTTAAAACCCAACACCTTGTTCCCTTTGTTGCTGGAGGTAAAGTTCATTGACCCAATGATTTCCTTTCAAACTCTGGAATATTTTGAGGAAAGTGCCAGGTGGGTGGATTTGTATAGACAGGTATTTTGTCATTTACAGGTGTTCATTTTTCAATGCCTTACTTTTTGACAACCTGCTTTTTGATCATGCTAAATTATGGACATATACCATTCTTCCTACACTCTTTCAACCACACATACTAATTGAAAAGGTCAAAAGAGCGGAGCCCATGCTGTAAGAACTGCACACATTTATAATTTAACACAGTCAAAAGAGGAGAAGAGAAGGCTGTCGAGGTGGGCTTTAAAGGAGAAAGCTACACTCAGGTTTTTCTATTGGGAGGCAAAGTTGGTATTTTTCCCCAGAAACCCTCCCATTGGTTCCTGGAGCTGTCCAGCTTGCTTTAGGCCTCACTGACTTAGCCTGTGGAGAAAGAAGGCAGATGATGTAGTCCACCCACAAGCTACCCAGAGAGAGGAGACTGGGGTAGGTCCAGTACTGTGACATTGCTGCACCACCTTCAGGAGTGTGTGCATGTGACTTGGCCAGACATAAGTCTGTGTGTGTGTGTGTGTGTGTGTGTGTGTGTGTGTGTGTGTGCGCGTCCGTCCGTCCGTCCTTCTGTCTGGTGGGGTTGGAGGAGTGGGTCATGGTATGACAGTAAGCTGTGCTCCTGACTGGAAGGGCAGGGAAAGCACCCCTAAAGAATGAACAAATTGAACAAAAAGATGGTGCTGACTCAATTTGTTTCTGCATTTCAACATTTTCCACTTTTTGACAGAGCTCTGGTCCCTAAAAGTGTCAAATAAGCAGGAACTTCCTTTATTGAAATAATGATGGTCTATAGAATTCCAACCAGACTGATACTTTCCTTTTTGGACTACAAATCTCATGCACAGACAACAGTTATATTTGGGGGTCTGAAGTTCAATGTCTCTGGAATGACAATGCCAAAAGAAGTATTGCTTTGTATTTTTATTTTTATTTCAAGTTGCAGTATTAGAACTGACCACTTAGTGGCAACAGAGAGTATTTTCCTGCATCATCAATGTCATAATAGTGATTTTAACAAAAAGGAAGATTTTGAGTCTGATAGTGGAATGGAATGATCTTCAGGGATCACATGTTACCCATTAGCTTTGCAAATACTTGCTTCTAGTGGGGAAAAGAGCTGCAAATGATTTGTTGATCCTGAGATGAAATGTTTCTCCCTGCTGTTGCAAGAAGAAACTGGAAATACTTGTCCCATTTGAATATACTTTGGAACTTGTTGTATCTCTCCCTTTCTCATGTAAGTTTCAGTCCATGACACTAACCACTCCATTACCCTTTGTCATTATTCTTAACTAATTCCTTATCCAGCTGATTCCTGAGACATTGGATTTTATGTTGTGTCACTCCTCGATATATGGGCTGGTGTACATTCATGCACACATAGAGAAAAAATAGAATATAAGGATCAACAGAGCTCCTGTATCTCAGGGCTCTATGTAGTTTGTATGTGTGGGAAAAGTAATGCTGAGCTCCTGAACAGGAAGAACCATACTAGACCAGAGGAAAGGTGTGTTTAATCCAGTATTCTGTTCACTCAATGGCCAACCAATTGCTATGGGAAACAAACAAATATGAGATGAATGAATCTATACCTTCCATCTCACATTTCCCAATGATGGGCCTGACATCCATTAATTTCTCAATCTCTTCATAAAACTGTCCAAATTACAATCATCACTGCATAATGTGATAGCGAATTAAGTATGCCTCTTTAAGTAGTAGTGATGGCCATCAACTTTATGAGTTTGGCAGTTAGGCCCAAGGGGATAAAAGAAATGCAAACTTTACCACTACGTCAGTGGAGGCAATTCAAGAAGGTGCTGATATTATCTACATAATGAGATAGAAGGATTCAGAGGACTGATTATCTATCTTGTTTGGAGGGTTGAGACAGCAAGCTGCATTTGTTGTAGAACATCATCACAGAGATGTTTGTTTTATAACTATTTTCTAGAGTTTAGGCGCCAAATCAAAGCCATTTTCTTGGGCTGCAATTTTAATTACATAGAAGAGCTGATCTTTGGGTTGCTGTCAAGTTTTTGTTATGCTCTGTATGGCATCTCACTGATTTTTTATTGAATTTGTAATTAGTGATTTAGCTGCATTTTTGTGATGCACTTCTGTTTCTTCTTGGAAGTGCCTTGACAGCTTTATTTTAAACGGTGGGATAGAAGAATGATAACAAATAAAATACCCCAGATCCCTTCACAGGCCTTAGGTCTTCCATTGTGTGAAGTTTCATTTGCTGAGCAATTGAATATTCCATATACCACCCCTGCAACTTCTATACTGCATTTTAGTTATGAAAGAATCTACATGTCTCCATTTCACCTTACTCAACAGTCGTATTGTTTAATTGTCTGTTGAATGCCTTTTTGTTCAACTAATTCCAACAATTCTATTAGCTTTGTTACTGTTTTTTTTTCCTTACAGTTCTATAATTTGTAATTTTAAGTAGAAATCACCTTAGCAACTGAAAGCCAGGGCGTATATTATTGAAATAAAACACATCTTCTCAGAGCAAATTTTCTTTTTCTTTGCCTTCAGTGTCCATGGCCTCATTTGCACACACTTTTAATTTAAAGTGGTTTGGCCAATCTGAAAACCTAAATGATTTTTTTATGGGTATCCATGGTGATCTGGATGTAACAGTCTGTGAAATCACATGGAGAAAATCAAGTGATTGATAACAGCCAATTGGATTAAATAACAAGGGCAGGATTGTTCAGGGGCAGTGAAGGCAAAGAAGGGAAATGCTATTGTTAAAAAGAATCAAAACAGCCCAAACCTATTTGCAGAGGAGGTGAAGGGAGGAAATTATCAAACAGGAAGGAGTTTGTGACATGTTTGAATATGAGAACAATACGAAGCAACTGTTTTCAGCTCCGCTTTCACTGTAAAGCAATATTATTAGTATTGCTACTTATTTTTAAAAAGATTGGTGGGTGTGTGTTTTTTCTTGCTTCATTTAGTATGCTTTGATACTTTAATAAGATGATTGTCTTTTGGAGCCACCCTCAATTTCCCTTTTGAGTAGATTATGACATAATGGCTGCCAACTTGGTGAACCATTCAAGGTAATGGTTGAAGACATCCGTGACAACTCACTGCAACAACTTGTCTTCTAATGAAATGGTCGTTTTTTCCCTGCAGCAAACCAGCAAGGCTCCTTCTCTTCATGAAGAGATTGTGGAAAATACAATTTGACTTGTAAGAAGGGAAACCATTGTCTCAGTTTACGATTTGGACAATTTACAAGGCAGGTTCTGAAGGTTTCATTCTTCAACTTTTAGTGCAGGGTTAAGCAAAATATGGCCCACATACAGCTTCAAAGACCCCTAGTGCAAGCCCATGACCTCCTTCAATGCATCCTTGCCAGAAAAATAAATCTTCTCCAAAACTGCAAATTGCCATTTAAATGTAATTTTACCCCCAGGCCTGTTTTAAAGTAAAACAAAAACATACCATCCAAATGCTTGATTTGAGAAGGACAGTTACAATTAATACTCTGTCATTCCACTTTTTCAGCTGTTTTTAAAATGTCCCAATTTCTTCCTCAGCCTACTTCCACTTCCTCAATTCTAAGTGCAAAAATAATTTATACTTGATTAATTCAGCAAGAGCAGAGAGAGGAGGGGATGGAATCTTGCTCTTTACAGTAGGCTCAAGCAAAAATAAATTGCTGCAGCTTATCCTCATTTGCCTGTTCTTTCTCATTAATAACTTTTGCCAGCATGGCCACACTCTTGATGTTGCTTGGCCATACATTTACTGGTTTGCATTTGTAAATGTTGGAGGCTATACAAAAAAACAGTTTTTAGAAAGCAGAAGCGATTGTCTGCAGTCCATCACGGCCCTGAGGAGGGCCAAAAAATTCCCCAGACCCTCAAAAGTTTCCTGCCTCTGAAGCTTTACTTTGCTTAAATACCATGCTAAGAAACCAACGTGTTACCTAAGTCTGGTATTCTTCCCCAACCTACATTTGACAGAGTGAAAAATCACATGTTTCATTGAATGTGTTTGTAATAGCGCAATTAGTTTTGGAACCATGTTTTTTTGACAAGGGAAAAAAGCAATTGTAAATGAAGAAAGAAGCCAAGAAGAAAAGCAAAGAAATATGGGCCTCTCGATGGGCTTTGTTGGGTTGTCTTTTCTGGCTTCCTTCCTCTCTCAACTTCTCCAGCTTTTCAACTGGGGCATCCGCCTACAGGTCTCAGAAGGCGATGACAGGCCTGGCAGCTCCCGCTCTTAGCACAGCGCCAGGCAGGCAACCTTACATGATCCGTACAATGCCTCCCTGCACAACGGCTCCATTCTGCTTCATAAAGGCAGCGATCTCACTTCCACTTGCCTGAGTGTCAGCCCCACTGAAGTCAATGGGACATCTGAGTAGACACCTTTAACACTGTGCTGCAAGCCTTTAAGTTTAGGAAACACTTTCCTGGCTGAGAAGGTGTGCGTGACATAAAGGGAGAGGCAATTTCTTAGAAAAGAGACTGAAGAACAAATTGATGAAACAGAAAATACAAGCAAGGAGATAACATGAAATTGTGTGTATAGTAAAATACATGATCCCAGCAGCAGAGGAAAGAAAACAGTAGAAAGGCTGCTGTTTGTTGGGATACAGTACTGGATGGATTCTTAGAATTAGGAAGGATCTGTTAATTCTGGTTTCTTTCTGTATCTCATTTTCCAGTTTTCAGTCATTTCTCCCAGCTTCTGCCTCAGTTTGCAAGCCCATGTTCAGGAGTGCTTCTAAATAGATGCTTCATTGTACACACCTTTGGCTATCATATGCATTTTTGCATCCAGTTTTCCATAATACAATTTATTCTAACAAATACATTTTTGGAAGATGAAATTCCATGAGCAGAGTGGGGTTTTCAACTTGAAAATGGCAGGAAAAGTCCAACACCTCCAACTGCAAAATTTGAAAATGGATGAATATCAAAATGTAATAATGTTTTGCTTCATGTATTAATTTGGGAAGTATGAATTGGTTTGGGAACTGTGCTTTGTGCTCAGCCTTAAATTTTAACTAAATTAATTTCTTCCCCAACCCTACTTTCAATGTGTTTAGTGTGTTGCCTGTTATTTATTCTCATTTTATTAAATGATATACCTATGTTTGGAAGAAAAACTTGGTAATAATTCATTAAAATCCATTTGTTTTCCTTATTCACTAATATTTTTAACAACAATTTCAAAAGTTGTCATCTAAATCAATATTAAACACAGAAGATGTTATTGGCAGAGTTACTACAATATTTTGTGTTGCTTTGATTCATTGCTTCAGGGGTGGATGGCCAATTTTTAAAATTTTTAGTCAACTTAATTTTTTTAAATAAAACCAACGTGTTGCTAGCACATTATTAGCTATCAATGTATCAAATCAGTTTTATAAATTTCACAAAAACAATTAATGTTAATTAATACATGTCTTAATTCCCATTATTGTCAATGAAATGGCTTTATCTCTAATATTTCTGGGCTCTGCTAAGAACAGAGAACAATTTTGGGAAGAGGTAAAGGTAGATCTTGCCAAAACTGTATGAGAAGCTATAGCTCTGGACCCAGGTTTGACATTATGAAATATCTTTAGGGGGCAAGGTGATATTTCCCTGATAAAGAACCAGTTACTTTCCTGTTACTAGCAGTTAGACATGATATAGAATGGAAATGAGGGCCAGCTTTAAGGTTCACAGACTGGTATGGTAAGGTGTGGGATCCTTCCTTCTTGGAAAGGTTAATAAATCAAGTCAACAGGGCTAAAATGTAAACAGACAAGGACACATCTGAAGTTGTTTGGCTTCCCTTTATTGATTTTATTAACAGAGAATGTGGGGGTCTGAATGCAGTGACAATGATGCAGAGAGTACTGTGGAGAGATACTCTCCAATCCTCCCTGCTACCTTTTTCAGAGTTGGCCACCATGTTGCATCGAGGATCCCACTTGGAATGGGGCCAAATGAGAAAAGGGGGTACCATCCCCTGGCAAGACACTGGAAATTAGAGCAAGAGATCACGATTGGCAAATTAAGGCACCACTCGATTCAGATGAAAGCATGCACACTTGTGAATGGAAATGGGGAGGAGCACTCGGAGTCTTTATAGAGGGGCTGCTTCACCCCCCCTTTTTGCCTTCACTCCCCCTTTTTTTCTTCTCTTTTTCCTCCATCTCCTTTGCCAGTCTTGGTCTTCTCTTGGTAAAGAAGGCAAAAGAAGAGGGTGCTTTAAAGTTTCTGATAGATTACATGGCTGGAAAAGAGGGCAGGGGAAAGAGAGAGAAACAGACAGATGGATAGACAGACAGAGAAGTGCAAATGCTGGCTGGCTGGCCAACTGGGCCTGCACATTGCTGTGCAATCCACTCTAGCCTTAAACTGGTAGGAAGAAGCAGGAGAAAAATCTTCCCTTCTGTTCCAGTGCGTCTTAGGAAAGTGTGCATTTGCTTATTTCTCCCTTTCCTCCCAATCCGAAAATCCTTAATTAAGAATTTTAAATAAATATTTGATTCACTTTGGGGTTTTAAATCTTGAGTCAAGTCTTGGGGGACTGCACCAACAAAAGGTATTTATAGGGAGTTCCTTAAGAAAAGATTAAGAACCACTGATGTAATGGATTAAATGTTAGAGTAGGACAATGGGAGACCAGGGTTCAAATCTCTGCTCAACCATGAAAACTCACCAGCTGGCCTTGGGCAAGCCACACTCTGTCAGCCTGAGAAAAAGACAATGGCGAATCCCCTCTGAATAAATATTGCCAAGAAGACCCTATGGCAGTGTCATCATCAGTCGAAATCAACTTGAAGGCACATAGCAACAAATGCCACAGAATGGTGTTTCCTAGGCTACCTAGCATCTTATATCCCAAACTATAGCAAGTTACAAAGCACATACTTCAGGTTGTTACACATAATTCCATTGATTACTTAAGCATTAGTACATAAGCATATAATAAAAATGTTAAAACCAAAGAATAGAAATATAGAAATACAACAAATGCATTGTAACATACTACAATACTTGCTTTAATAGGTAACAGAGAAAGAAAGCTGGAATATTCTGGTAGATTCCATTTTTGTGGTATCTCTTTATTGCTTCCTAAACCTACACAGGTTTGACATCAAGACTCCATCTGATCTCTCTTCCATATATGCAGTTGACATAATAAATTTTCTCTTCGCTGGAGACAGCCTTCTGTTGATCATTCCAAGCACCAGCTTGCATATATGCCAATGCCCCACACAATTCCCCATACACATTTTTTGAGGGAAAAGAATAGTACAAATCAGATATTTAGACATCCAAGACTGAGTGTGGAATCTCCATCTCACATACCATCTTAGATGCAAGGAGGAATGGAGAGATGCTGAGGCCAGAGAAAGGTTGTGGCTCCTTTATGCTTCTATGCACCAAACTTCAGGTGAGACCATATCGATTTCCTTTACTCAGACATGTCTCCTTAAATCACAGCTCTTTTCTTGAGGAATTCCTTCCTCCTGCACTTTTTTTTGACTGTACAAGGAGAAGGAAGGAGAACATTTTGGCAAACACTTCCATACATGTAAGTGAAAACATTGCCAAGGCTAAGTAAGTCCCAGGGCAGGGAATATCATGGATTTCACACTTCTGTTCTGCCATGTTTTTCCAGTGCCCTTACAAGCATGGATTCAATGAGAAGGTCACACATTCTGCAGAAAGCAACCAAGAATAGCAACAGAACAGTGTGTGCACTTCAGACTATTTGTTTGGCAAGGCAGCGTCCATGAATTTCTGCCATCCATGCAGCATGCTACTATTTTCAAAAGAACTGAGCAAATGTTGTTGTGTTTTCTTCCCTTGGGGAACTGCCACTTCATTATTTCTGTAGAACTTCTAAGTATGCCACTATTCCAATTTTTCAGTTGGTTGAAACACAGGATGCAATCCACACCCATGGAATTTCTGCTTTTTATTGCAATGAAGTGTGTCCTAAAACTGCAGCCACCTTCTGAGCCTGCCCAGCAGTAATACAAATTTCATAAGTAACACATACATAAGCCCAGCTAGAACATGACCTGTATGTAAGCTTATCTACAACATGGAGCATGGGAAGATTCTAGGAACTATGGTAAAAAAAGAAAAAAGCTCTGCTCCTGAAGCAAGTGGGTAATAGGGGTGATAGATCTGTTAAACATGGACCTGTACTAGTCACATCTACACTGGGGCCTTGGGAGCTCCAGCATTTATATCAGAGGGAAGCACATAGTAGGAAGGATACATATCTTCCCACTGTCCTGATTAGGCATGTTACCCTGTGACTTGGGGGTCCCGGGAGGGGCTCCCAAATAACCAAACAACAACAAACAAAGATGGGGAAACTAGCTGGAGCACTCTCTTAAGCTAACAAGAGGCAGGGTAACTTAGTGGGAATCTTTTACCCTATGTATACAGGTTCAGGTCAGTGAGCAGTCAGACAGCTTAAAATAGCAACAGTGATTTATTAACAAGCAGACAAATTATTAGGGAAACACAATCACACAGCTGACTAGAAATATGAATGAGAGTTTTGATGGGAAAGGGTTATACGCCACATTTCTCGTAGTCCTGAAGAAGTCCAATTGAAGAGAGGAAGCTTGGCGTGGCTGCCGAGGGGAGCTCGCAGAACGAAGCGATGCCAAGGCTGGATGGCACTCTGGAGTGGTCTGAGGAAGCTCTCGGAGCTTGGGGTTTTTATTAGGGAAAGTATGACTGTGGGCTAGTCTAGTCTTGGGTGAAAACAATGAGGTTTAGGCTTGAGACAATGTCTCCGAAAGGTCAGAATTTATATGATTGAGTTGAGGTCCGAATTGACAATAGGATAGCCAGTATGCTGATGCGGCTAGCTTGGCAGTTGAGCACTCAGCTCGCCAGGGTGCCCATTCGGGGCAGAGGTCTCTTTGTGTTAGCGTGCATACCTTGATTAAGGTGTTTGTTTCGGGAGGTCTCCTAAAGCAGATCTGGCAGTTTCTGGCTTGCCTTGGTGTAAACCAGTATGAGTCAGCATATAATAGCCATGCCTAGCTCAGTGCTTGTGCAGAGGCCTTTACAAACACGTGGCTGGTGGCAAAACAGGGCCGAGTTGTGATATCAAAATGATATCTAAAGTTTACCAAAGGCCAGGCCAGTTCACGGTGGTAACAGGCAGGGACAGTCTTAATTAATTTTCTGATGTCCTCTTTTTAAGCTATTTTTAAAATGCCCTAGTTTTTCTGTCCTTTTTCCATTTGCCGCTTTGTCCTCAGCTTACTTCAATTGTAGCAAACTGAGTTCAGTGTGCAAAAGTAGTTGTCCCTCAGTTAAATTAGCAAGGAAGGGAAGACGGAAGGGAACAGAAACCCTTCCCATTAGGCCTAGGTAAAAGCAAACTGCATCTCCCAGCTTGTCTGTTTTTCCTCCTCAACAACGTTTCCCATTGTGACCACACTTTGATGTTACTTGGCCTCATATGTCCCTGTTTTCATCTGTGAAATGTTGGAGGGTATAAGAACAGAAGCTTCTCTATGCCCACCTCTCTTCCTATGCCCAGAAAGAGAAGATCCCTTGCAGGATCAGCTCTACCATGAAGCTGGATGTAGTAGACACCTCAGTCAGTAAAACGTAGACTGTGGACAGGATGACCTTTAAAGTGAGACAGAGTTCTGACTTGCCTAAAGGAGTCAGTTGAAAGGCATCTATTGGAAAAAGCCTACTCTCAATCCCTCTCCAATGGATAATTATCACTCTGTGTCCTACATTCAATATTTGGGCAAAGTATTAGAGCTCACAGATGCAGGGGCCAGCAGGTGATGTGTGCTCTCAAAGTCCCCTGAATAGCTGCTGTCTGAAAGATTGTGCTGGTATTCAGTGTAAACAGCGCTGATCCAGATGGACCAAGGGTCCTAATCGGTATAAGATGGCCAGCTATGATGATGAGACCGGCTTACAATGAAACAATAGATACATTCAGAAGGGTCAGGGGAGAATGTCTCTGATGTAGTTAGATGATGATTAAATGTGAACAATCCAGTCAGTGACCTTGAATATTTCTGGTGAAAGGCTCCTCCAGACTTGCAGAAGAAATCCAAGATAAACACAAACCACTTTCAGCACATCTGACACTGGCCAAGCACCGAAGCTTGTGAAAAGGAATACTCACAGAGCACTGCCTGTTGAAGAAGAATTGAGGGGGGGAAACAGACTTCTTGAGGGCAACAGGTATTTAGCAGGAGTTTGTTCTCATTAAGTAGATTAGCAGAAGTATAACAAGTAAACTTTCTCTCTTCTAGGGTTTCTTCTGCAAAAATAATATTGGCAGGAAAAAAATAGCAATGGACAGACCTTCTAGAACAAGAGTGGGCAACTTTAGAGGGCCAGAGGCCAATTTCCTCCAAACCACTCCCCAACAGGCTGTACTCTTCCCAACAGCAACCCCAAATACTTCTATTTCCCTTTATAGTCCCTCTTAAAATGGCAAAAGGAAGTGGCATGGTGTTACTTCCTGTCACTATTTTGAGAGAGACTGCAGAGGAATAAGGTAAAATTTGTAAAATTATTTGTAGGTAAAATGGGGTTCTGGGTGCTTTGGGGAGTTATTTTTGTTTTCATATGTTTGGGGCCCTTTCTTTGTAATTTGGGGGCAAAAATGCTCCAAAATCATGTGGGTATTTTTTCTAAACAAATGGGGGAATCAGGCTTTGAGTTGAGAGGCTTCAAGGGGCACAGAAATGGAGTCCAGAGTTAGCTTATAGTCTGCAAACTGCAGTTTGTTCATCCTTGTTCTAGTCAATAGTAAAATGGTTAGTTCTCCTGTTCAGTCTCCCCAGTAAATGCTATTAAATGAAAATGAATTTGCTCACCATATAGAATTCTTGGTATTGGTATGACAAAGAGCTTAAAAAACAGCATACGTCCCAAAACCATCACAGAGTACTGAATTCCTACCTCTGCACGAAATATTGGTGATTTTTTAAGTGGACCAACCTAATGTTTACTTTTTGGAATAATCTATGAATCTGAATGCAGTTGTCCTTTGGATTGTGCAATTTGTGAGATCTTATAATACAGGTCTTCACTCAAAAAATGGAGATTTAATGAGAAAATCTGTACAAAAATGCATAGTTTATGGCACGTTCCTAGAATGTGTGTGTCTGTGTATGTATGCATATGCATGTGCACACTCATGCATGTTTACTTAAAGAAACTAGGATGGAATGGACTTGAGAGGTGACCCCATACAAAACTGATGTGGTGTCCTGTTTAGAAAGCCAGTCACAGTTCCCAGTCCTTAAACAGAGCTTATAGTAGCAGCCTTAGTCAAGATTTACAGAAATTTGTCAGTTACCATTCTTGTTTCAGCAATCCAGGTCAACAATGAATTCATATGCACTGGCATATGGACAGGGAGGCAATGAGGGCAGTCCACCCCGGGCAGCAATTTTTGGGGGGCACTCCATGCAACGCAGCCATACATCCCCGCATGATGCAGCCACTGCCCCTGCCCTGCCCCCTTGCCCCACCCCCCTTGTCCGCACTCCAAGCTATGTGGTTGTGTCAGTGCAAGGGAGTATCTAGCAGCATAGTCACCATACAAAGCAAGAGTCAAGATTTTACAGAAACACAAGCCAAGGATCAAAGGAGGAATGTGTTGCTTGCATCACATTTACCAGTTGTCTACAACAGACTCCCCCCCCACCTCTGATGTGTTTATTGGCCAGCAGCCTCCTCCAGCTGTTTGCCTGATTAACAAGGCTTCCCTATATAAGTGCTCTGAGCCTCATGGGCTCTTCCTTTTTTGTCTTTGCTGGGCTGCAGTAAGCATTGTCCTATTCACGTCTGTGGCCATTTCCGCACTGGACTGTTGTAGCACTGGCTGGCCCCTCCCTAAACTGCAAACCCCAGGATTCCATAGGATGTTGAAAGTGGAATCATCATGCTACAACAGTCCAGTGTGGAAATGGCCTATGTGTTTTGGCTGTTGGGGAGGATCCTGTTTGTGTTTGCACCTGGGTCCTGGGACTGGGGCATGACATGTCAGTGTTTGTGTGATTCTGACTTTTTAAGCTCATAGGGAACTAGAGAGCAATTAAAAAAAACTGTCAGTGCTCTTTTGATAAGAATGTATTTATATAAGTTATTTATAAAAACAGTTTCATACACACACACATGTGTATGTGTACATGTGCTTGTGTGTGTGTGTGTGTGTATCTGTTATCTTCAAGCAAGAATTGCTGTTGTGTGCCTTCAAGTCATTTCCAATTTATGGTAATCCTAAGGCGAACCTATCACAGGGTTTGCTGGGGCTGAGAGTGTGTGATGTGCTCAAGGTTGTCCAATGGTTGTCCAATGAGAATTTGCACCCTTGTACACTGAGCAGGAGAGAAGGGTGCAAATTCTTCAGTTTTGGTGGGCTCACCCTTAAACAAAAGGAAAGGACTGTGTGCAAATCTCTGGCTCTGTTAGTAGAGCAGCAGCTTGCTACAATCTGCAGAGATAAATTCATTTCTTGCTGCAACTTGCAAAGACTAGCCAGGGGTGTTATGTATTTACATAACTAGATTTCTCGTTCCTCTCTGTGATTGTGATGCCAAGGCTCAACCTCTGCTTTGTTCTGCATCTACCTAGGAGCAAGTAGACTACATTATATGCCCCTTGTCCCATCTCCTTAAGTATGTAAGAAGGAGTAATTTCTTCATTTCATCTTGTTTTGGGAATAGCCCTTTATGTAAGATTATATCTAAGCTTCCAAACAGCTGTCTACCTGTGTGTGTGTGTGGCAGTCTGTGAGCAACTGTGGTTGGTACTTAATGCATAACTCTTTAAGGAAATCAACACAGGCCATCCCTACGTCTTAAGTTTTGCCCTGGTTAGCCAGGAACTATCCTGAACTGGCAACTATCATCTTCCTGTTCTGAACAAAAAGAACGTAAAGGCAAAAGGTAATGTGTGAGAAACAAAAAGTCACAGACTTTCTGCGTCCATGTTAGTGCTGGATTAGGGTTGCCATCTCATTCCTCTGACAGACGCTTCATCCTTAACACCTGCATGGGCCTCTCCATGCTGGGAATAGCTGTCACGATTTAATTTGTCCCTTGGAAGTGTGAGAGAATGTTGTTTGGGGTGCTTTTGGAGAACTGACCAAAATTCACATATTTCTTCCAATCTGGGATGGAACTATTTGGGGATTTGAAAATGTAGGCCACTTCCACACTACACTGTTACTGTACTGCTATTCCACTTTCAACATCCTGTGGAATTCTGGGGTTTGTAGCTTACTCAGGCCAAAGAGCTCTCTGGCTGAGAATTCTAAAGGCCCCTCCTAAACTGCTAACCCCAGGATTCCCTAGCATGTTAAAAGTGGAATAGCGGCACTATAGCAGTGTAGCACAGAAATGGCCATAGATGTGGAAAACAGTAAAACTAATAGATTCTTCCATTCCAAATGGGGCTTGTGATCTGAGCTGGGAAGGGTGTGCTCAGTGGTCGGATGTCTTGCAGTGGCAGGATGGACTGCTGGCTGCTTGGGCCAAGGGCTCCTGGTGCCTCATGGGCACTAGAGTAGGGTACAAGAATGTATATACATTTACAGAATTTTAGACTGTTTCAACTTTTTATGTTATTCAGCTTTTAAATTATTCAGTTGTTTATAGGTTGTTAAGTTATATTAAATAATATTGTTTTAAATTTTAAATCATGCAACTGATTTACTTGTAAACTGGAGGGAGATCTTATGACATTGGAAAGGATATAATTTTTTAAATTGTTTTTATTGGGTATAAATCAAGGGCAATAGACAACAAAAAAAACATAAAGACCAAAAGACAGCCTTTACATAACAACAAATAAAAAAAAATACAAACACAGATAACAAATAATAATGCATTCCTCCCATTGAGCATATCAAGCCCAAGCAATTAAAAGACTCCCTGCATGTTAAGAGACTAGCTTTAATTACTATTCCCCAATAACCTTCCAGAAAGGTTACAAATATTTTGGCATGGCAGGCGTAAAAGGCAACACAGAGTAATTGTTCTGCCCTGCGTTGCCACCCGATGTGGCCCAGCCAGTAATTTGTCCATCTGGGTCTGGCCGTCAAACCCTCCTGGTAAAGGGGGTTCAGAGGGGGTTCAGAGGGGGTCCGGATTCCAACTCCCAGCTCCTCAAATATTTGAAGGAGCGGACGGGGTCGAAGGGGGAGCAAGGAACCATTCACGGCCACATTGCCATTGCCGTTAGATCGGCACAAGCACCGTCACCGACTTTTAAATTGAAATTTTGATAAGCTTGCTTCAAAAATAGTCAAGCTGGAACTGACAGCAATAGAGACTCCAACCTTTTGGATTCTGAAACGATTGTTAAGATCAGACAAAAGACTGTAGGTTACCTGGTCTAATAAAGAAACATAATGAATTTTCCTTACAACGAGAGGTGCGAGGTCCAGTGACGCAACATTGCTACTCTACAGAAATTTTCTTAACATGGACTGTTTTTTTTCTGGACTGTTTGAAGGGGAAATGCCCATGAATAACTGGACTATTTATAGAAAGGTAATTTTTTTTACTTCTTGACCCTCTGAATTTAAAAGTTAAAAGTAAAACTTCTGAGGACGTTCAAACAGGCTAGTCATGTCAGAGCAATGGAGACTGACGGCTATGGGAATCAACAGGAGAAAGACGCCATACGAGACTCTTTACAAGAAAACAGCAGTCGATCTCTCGAAACTTTACTGACTTTTGGACTTTCTGCCTATTGGGATTTGACTTGGTGTAAGAGAGGATGGCATATAATTTTTTTCTCTCTTCTTTTTCTGCCTTTCGTGAACTGTGGACCTTATCAAATACGGACTGAGCTGGAATCTTCGGACTGTAGATCTCTGAATTAGTAGAACCAGAGCGTTTGTGTAACCTTGAGCAAGATAAGTGTTAGAAACAACCTTGAAAGATAATACAGTAAAGTGTCTAAGGAGAGGGAAGGAAAGAGAAGAGAATTGAGATAAAATACTGTCATCTTTTGGACAAAAAATTTACTTACAGATCTTTCTCTTCTCCTCTCCTATTCTTCTTATATTTGAAGGACAAAAGATTTAAATATTTCAAGAATTTAATATATCTTAATATATTATATTACATTACAATCATAACACTGGAGTTGTTAGACTGGAATCATTGTAAAAGGACTAAATACAGGACACCTTATAACAGAAGACACTTGAGACTAAATTAAGAGAAACAGAGAACAATGGATCCTTGTACTAGAAAAGGAACAGCAGCAGCTAATGAAGCAGCTGCTTCTAGCTCATCAGCTACACCTTCAACTCATGCAGCCAGAAGACCATCGCTAGACACAATTCATAAATCCCATGACATGATACTACAGATGATGGATGAATTCAAAAACTTCAGGGATGAAATTAGACATGAATTAAAAGAGACCCGATTTGAAATGCGGACAGATATGAAACAAGAATTGGATCAGTTGGGGGAAAAAATGGACACCATAACAAAAGATGTAACTAAATTAAAAAATGAAACTAAATCAATAAAAGAACAAATTCATCAAGTAGAAGAATCAATTACCTTGATTCAAGGATAACAAGAAGAAGAAGAAATACAGTTAAGTGTACAAGAACTTCGTTACCGAGACTGCTTCTTGAAATTGAGAGGAATCCCAGAGAACTCTCCAGAGAATCTTTATGAGAAATTGACACCTCTATTAGCAGAGTACATTGAGATATCGGAAGAAAGACTTGAAGCTACAATTGACAGAATCTTCAGAGTTTTTCCTAAAACAGCAAGAGAACGTAATCTGCCCCGAGATATAGTTATTTCTTTTACGAGAACTTTGATTAAAGAAAAAATACTTCAAACCAATTATGAGAAAAAATTGCTGATTGACCAAAAAAGAAGTAAAGATATTCAAAGATATGCCGTATCAGATACTCAAAAAACGTCAAGAATATAAATCTTTGGCTAACTTTCTTGCAAGAAATCAGATCAGCTATAAATGGGAAAAATTCAAAGGTCTGTCATTTTCATACAAACAACAAAGACACAAAATTAATTCAACTCATAAAGCAAAAGAAATTTTGGAGAGAATGAAGAAAGACTTTCAAAAAAGGACTGAATACGAAAAGGAGGTCCAGAGAAATAAGAAAGCCTCAAAACAAAAAGAAATGGTTAATCAAGAACAGGATCAAAATCAAAGGGTAGAGTAGAGTAGGAGAGTAGATTAGAAGAAGAATTGACTGGAGGAAGCAGATCATACAACCACGGATCAGCAGAAGAAGAAGGGGACTGGATGAAGAAAAAATCTGAAAACTGTGTATTGTAAACCAAAACAAAACTTGAATAAAGATGGTAATTAAAATACAATCCTGGAATATTAAAGGCCTGAATTCCAAATTTAAAAGAAGACAAATATTCCATTTTCTAGAGAAACAAAAATTGGATATTATCTGTCTTCAAGAAGCACGCCTTAGGACTCAAGATCTAAAATATGGGCAAAACCCCAAATTAGATAAATGTTTTGCTTCAACCTTCAAGAAAAAGAAAAGAGGAGTTTTGATATATGTAAAAAAAATACATAGCACAAGAGATCTTTAAAGACAATAAAGGTCAATGTCTTGGAGTTGAAGTAAGCACCACACAAAGTAAACTACTAATTGTCGGAATATATGTGCCAAATGGAGCTAAAGGGGATTTCTTCCTTAAACTACATGATGAGATTTTAAAATATATACATGAAACTAATCAGCATAATATTGTTATGGTGGGGGATATGAATGGAGTAATTAATCCATACATTGACAGATCTACACAAAGGAAAATATTGAGAAATAATGGTAAACTGCCTAAGAGTTTCTTTAAGATGATGGATGATCTTAACCTGTTCGACATATGAAGATATAAGAATGGCCAATCTCAAGGATATATTTTCTTTTCTGATAGACATAAAACAGTGTCAAAAATCGACTTAATTCTAACTTCGAAAGATTTGCATACTAAAACAAGCAAGATGGACATTTTACCAAAATTATGTTCTGATCATAATCCCATCCAAATAGAATTGAAAATTAGAGTTAAAGAAAGATCTTGGAGACTGAATGATGAGATATTTCAGTAGGAGGAATAACTACTTTACAGAAAATTCATCATCGGATATTTCAACGAAATCGATTTGGGATGCCAGTAAAGCGGTCGTGCGAGGCTACTTTATTAAATGGTCTTCCGAAATAGGGGGAAAAGAGAGAAAAAGAGCAAAATTTCATAGACCAGATGAAAGAACTAGATAGACAGTTGAGGAAAGACCCTGCAAATAACACTATTACCAAAGAGTTGAAAAAATTACAATCACAATTAAATGAACTAAATTCGAACGAAACTGAAAACCAAATTAGACAAACGAAATATAGATTCTTTGAACAAGCAAACAAACTGTCTAAGTTGTTAGCAAGTAAACTATGGAAGAGAAGAGCGAACAATACAATTACGGTGATTAAAAAAGGCAATATTAGGTTGACAAAACAGGAAGAGATCAAGCAAGCATTCTTCAGGTATTACGAGAAGCTTTTAGATGCAGCTTCAAGCCCTCAGGACAAACAAAAGACCAACTCCTATTTGGAAAAATGAAATATATTTAAACTCTCTGAAGAACAAAGAACCATTCTGAATAAATCAATATCTGTGGTAGAAATCTCTGAAGCAATAAGGAAATTGAAGTTGGATGAAGCTCTGGGCCCAGAAGGATTCACAGCTCACTGTTACAAAACATTTGACCGTGAACTCTCTCTACCTCTTCAAAAGACAATAAAAGACATTTTAAATACAGGTATACCAGATACTTGGAATAAAGCCAATGTAACATTGATTCCAAAAGAAGGTAAAGATCTAACAGATGTGAAGAACTATCGTCCAATTTTATTATTGAACATAGATTATAAAATATTTACTGCTGTAATGGCGGATAGACTAAAATCAGTCTTACAAGAAGTAATCCATGAAGACCAAACCGGCTTCCTACTGAAAAGACCATTAAAAAAAAATATAAGAACTGTGTTGAATATTATAGAACATTACGAAAAACATAATGAAAAAAAGTTCGCCACAATATTTACTGATGCAGAGAAGGCCTTTGATATGCTTAACTGGTCTTTTTTAAAAGCAGTGCTGAAGAAAATAGAAACAGGACCTAAATTCATGTCTTGGATTGATGCGATTTATAATCAACAAGAGATGTAATTATTGATAAACGGTGAATAAACAAGACCAATAACTATAAAAAAAGGAACAAGAAAAGGTTGTCCCTTATCATCTCTACTTATCACCTCTATGTCAAGATCAAGCAATCAAGGGAGTACAGATGAAAAAACACCAATTTAAATTAAAATCATTTGCTGGTGACCTAGTCCTGTTCCTAGATGATCCATTAAGCAGCCTGAAACGTCTTATACAAACAGTGAATGAATTTGGTGAACTTTCTGGCTTTAAAGTTAACAAAGACAAGACCACAATCTTAACAAAAAATATAAGTGAACAAGAAGAAAAGGCCTTAACTGAAATATCAGGTTTCAACATAATCAAGAAAACTAAATATCTGGGTATCTGGATTTCCAAACAAAATAATGAATTATTTTACAACAATTATGAAAAGAAATGGAAGGAGATTAAGAAGGATTTAGAGACTTGGACTAAACTACGACTTTCTTTCATGGGCAGACTGGCAGCGATTAAAAATGAATGTGTTACCGAAGATGGTCGTTTTGTTCCAAAATCTGCCCATTATCACTAACAATAAACTGTTTTCACAATGGCAAAAAGACTTATCTAAATTTATTTGGGAAGGTCACAAACCATGGACTAGATGGAAGACCCTTACAGATCTAAACATCAGAGGCGGAGCTGGTGTACCAGATCTCTATATATATTACAAGGCGGCTGCGATGACATGGATTAAAGACTGGATAACCCTACGAAATGAAAGAATACTAACACTGGAAGGTGCAGATCTGAGAATGGGCTGACACGCCTATATATGCTATGATAAAGCTAAGTGGACAGAGAATTTTCCAATCATTATATCAGAAAATCATTGTTAAAAATTTAGAATAACTATAAAAAGAAGACTATTAGACAAATACCTATGTGGATTTCTCCTCAGGAAGCCTTTTATGGAAGATGGAGAGGTACTGTGGAGTGGTTAAGATACAAAGATAGCATTGATAAATCATTACCAGGATCGCTTACAATCAAAACCAGAGAAAAGTTAGAAGAAGTAATTGTGTTAAATTGGTTTCCATATCAACAACTGGCAGAAAGATTTTGTATAGATTTAAAATTACAAGGTTTTGACATAAAAGAAAAGGCTGGCCTGATAAAACTTATGTTTGAAAACCCACCTCATTTATTGGCCAATATTATAAAGAAATTTTGAAGCAAGAGAGAGAAGATGAAATAATTAAAGAAACCATGATTACCTGGGCCCAAAATATAGGACATTCAATACAACTAGAACATTGGGAACAAAGTTGGAAAACTACACAGAAATTCACAGCAGCACAGAATCTAAAGGAAAACTATTTCAAGATCTTCCACAGATGGTACGTGATACCAAATAAACTGAAAAAAATAATAAATACAGGTACAGGTATTTGCTGGAAATGTCAAAGGGAAATTGGAACAATGTACCATTTATGGTAGACTTGCAACAAGGCTAAAAAGTACTGGGACGATATACATAAAAGAATAAGTATAATCTTACAAATTGAATTTAATAAAATACCCGAAATATATTTACTGAATATGCTACACACGATTGACCAAAACAGAACAAAAAAATATTGGAGGATCCTATTTTACATGATAACAACAGCAAGAATTGAATATGCCAAAATTTGGAAGAACAAAGAGATCTCCAACGTAGAACAGTGGCTAACTGCTCTGCAAGAAACAAAAAATGCAGATATAGTAACTCAGAGACTTAAAGGTCGAACAGATGAAGATATTGAGAGAGAATGGGACCCTTTGAAACAGTTCTTTTAAAAGCAGAAAATGCAAAATTAGTTAAATAAACAGTTTTGTTTGGTAAGGTTCACTGAGGGAAATGGGGTAATAAACGTATGAAGCCTACATTCCAATGAAAGAGGGAAAATTATTTATTTGACTTGGTATAAATTGAAAAAGTGTACTTAGATTTGACAAATGAAGTAAAGACAGCTGAGACTAAAACTAAAACATTAGATAGATTAGAATTTTCAGAAACAAACAATTAATTGAACGAATGTATGTGTGTAGTACGGTTAGAAATGAATAATGTCAAGAATATTCGGTTCAAGTAAGGATTGGAAGAAGAACCATAAGATATTTCAATGAGCTACAAAATTTTACTGAATGTATTGTATATGCATTTATATTTTAATAAAAAGTATTAAAAATAAAAAATAAAATAAATATTTTAATATATACACAAATATTATGACAAACTCATTCTCAAGTTAAGCTCTCCCTGCAATTCCTTCTTTCCGTCATTTTCAGTGAGCTGAAATGGGGACCAAACATGGTACTTTCAAACAGGATTTACTACAGTGCCATTTGATAAAACAATTGCTTTCCATTTGGCCAGGTTGGTTCTATAATGTTATCTCAGAAGGAAGTCCAGTTCAGAAAAAGCCCCATGCAATGTTAATTAGAAGTTTTCTTGTTGCAGATTATGCACCATTCATAGTTTCCTGAATGTCATCTGAGTTCAAGACTTACAAAGGATTTAATTACTGTTTGTTCTTATTGTTGCTGCTGTTTTGATGCTCCCTTTCTTTTACATTATATAGAGCTTTCTGCAAAAATGATGGAAAGAAAAACAAATGAGTGGAAATCTCATTAAGTACACAAAATAGTTATTTTCAGCTTTCAGCTATTATTTTGTACACAATGGCATGTTATTTACTTAATCTGATGTTCTTTAATAATGTTTTTTTAAAAAATAGGTCTTAAGAGGTCTTGAATAATACTTGGCACAAAGATGACATGTGTCACTTTAAACCTGGGAGAGAATCATATGATCCTTCAGAAGACTGGATTGCAATTCACAGCATATTTCACCACTGGTTATACTGGCTAGGACTGCTAGGACTTGCAGTCCAGCAACATGTGAAGGGCTTCATGAGTCCTACCTTGGCTTTAAATCAGCAAAACAAGTAAACAATAAAATAAATAAACAAAAGCAAGAACTAGCATAAAGTGATAATTAAGATTAAAGCCCATGCACACTTATCTGGAAGTGAGTCCCATTGAACATAGGGGGGCTTATTTCTTAGTTAACCTGTGTAGAATGAGGCTACAACAGAGTGACCAAGGGGAAATTAAGAGGCTTATACATCAGTAGCATTGCGTTTAGGCTCGACAGGAAGCAGTGAAGGTGCAGAGAGCTGCAAGGAGGAAGCTTCTAATTAAAGGTATAGTAGCACTGAAAAGGCTGAAGAGTATTTTGCCAAATCACATTGGACAAGCTGGCAATAGTATTACATTTTAAGTTTTCACCATACATTGTGCTTGAAAGAAGATGAGATGACAACTCAATAAGCACTGGGCTTCACCTGGCCGGCAATGACATCATCATTTGGTTGGTTGGTTTCAGAATTTGCTCCACAGAGCAGAAGCAATTCTTGGGTTGAGTTAAACTCAGGATGCTCAAGTCAGGGCGGGGGAGACAGGAAAAGTGATACTTCTCCAAATCTTCCTCCCTCCTGCACTCCCAGCCACATTCCACATGCTTTTGAAGAATCTGGTGCATAATTTTTGGTGATGCTGAGAAACTGCCTCTTCTTGTATTTCTTCAGGGGAAAAAAATGCTCCATTGGATAAAAAAAAATCATAAGCAGAAGATTCCCAAAGTCTAGATCCAGGCCATTGTCTTTACATTTTATCAATACTCTAGTATTTCTCTTTATTTGCTGTCCTAACATACAGCTAAAACTAGAACTTTTTCTTTTGGGACTTATGGATTAACAACCGGAATGAACCATGGAAGTATCCTTTAATATATTATCACAGAAGTGAGACTGTTACATGCTCAAAAGGGAAAGAATTCAGAAATCTGTACAATGGAAGAATAAATGTTAAAATTGAATGAGTTGGCTGAAATGGATAAATGATCAAGTTTGACTAGGGAAAAATGATTAAGAAACTTTTAAAAAAAATGGAAGCCTTTGATAGAGTTTTTGAGAAAAAAAAGAAAATGATTTAATAAGTTATTTTTAAGAATTAATGTGAATTAGATACCAGTAGAAGTGTGTCAGTTCTTAGAGAGTGGGGCAGAATTATCCTGTCTATAGCAATATAGCCAGTGAAAACAAGAATGGAAGTAGGGATGGGCCAACCAAATCCTCAGCAAGGATTCGAGATTCACAAATCCGAATCCCTGCACCAAAATAGGCAAGCCTCTTTCGAATCCACCAACCAAATAGTTTGTTGGAGACCGGGATGCCTGAAAACCTGAGAAACCAGACACACAAGAGGAGATGGAAAGTAGGTGATTCTTTTCCCCTTGGAGTAATACTGGCCTTTGCTAACAATTTCAGAAGTTACATCTAGGGTTGCATTCTAAGATATTTAAACTGAACATTTAATATTTAAGTTCAGCATTTGACTGGAAGGTACAATCTTCTTGAGATTTCAAGGACAGTTGAAAGATTCCTTTGTATAGCTCCCTTGCAAAGCTCTTTCAGACATAATTCTGGCATTTGTAGATTTTACAAGGTGTCACGGCCTTCTCTGCCAAAGTGTACTGGTACATCATCAAACTACAAACCCCAGGATGCCATAAGGAGCTATACAAAGAAAAGCCAGCTTTGACCTGGACTATCTCTGTACTGTAGTATGTGGCCCTGTTTACACAGGCAGGAAAATGTGGGATTAATCCACATTTTCCTGCCTGTGTAGAAAACGCCTTCACGTCATTTTCAATCTGGGGAAATCCTGCGGCAAAATGACAATTGTCCTGGTCAGATTTCTTCACAGGGACTTTGTCTTTGCCTAGGCTTTTGCTAAGGCTGAAAGAGTGTATCTTGCCCAAGGTTATCCTTCTTTCCCTTGCTTTTTAAACCCTTTTTTAAAAAAAGGATTCGAAAGATTCAAGATTCGTGAGATCTGTGGATTCCCAGAACTTTCCAGGGATTCGGATCCAGATTTGGATTCAGAAGATTCTGGATTTGTCCCATCCCTAGATGGAAGTCATTTATCTATCTATGGCCCTTTCCGCACAAGGCTGGTGAATCGGTTCATGCTGTTTCTTACCGGATTTTCTGGGCTCGAAACAAGGCGGACTTCCCCTCATTTTCTTCCACACAGCTACTGCTCATGTTCCATTCTGATTCATAGGAGTGTGAGTTCATGAATCCACACTGCCTCCACCACGGCCACTCCTGCTACTCCCCTCCTCCCGCCCCATCGTCTGTGATTGACCCTTTTTTTTTTTTGCATGGTTTAGTACACCATTGCGTACGTGCGCATATGCGTAAGTGCATACTACCCCCGGCCCCTCCCATGAGCCCTCCCCTGACCACCAATTCACATTGGCATGAATGTACGTGTCTGCACCACTGTGAAAGTACGAATTGGATCGATCTGGAAAACTGGAAAAACTATTTCTTCCGGTTTTCAAATAGCGTGCTTTGCCACCACATGGGGGTGCATCTAGTCAGAATTACGTGTGGAACGAAGGTAAATAAACCGAACCTAGTTCGCTCCAAGGTGCAGAAGACCTCCATGGCAAGACACATTGGCCCACCTTAATAACCACATGCGGAAAGGCCCATCTATCTATCTTTTTTCTTTCTCTTTTTTTCTTTTTGTAAGTATGTTTCATTTTCTTTTTTCTCTTTAGTTTAGTTTTTCTACTTTTCTCTTTCTTTCTCTGCTGATTTGTTTAAAATGTTTATTCTATGTAAGAAAGTATTAATTTAAAAAAACCTTTAAAACAGATATTTATGCTTCTGGATTGCAGAAAAGGGTCATTTGGCTCACCTAAGAAAGTATCAGAACTTGGAAAAGTTATGTTTTGGGACTGCTACTCTCAGAATTCCACACTCAACATGGCCATTGGCTCTGCTGATAAGGAGATTCTGGGAGTTATAGTCTAAAATGTATGTGTTCTTGGCTTTGGAATATTCTATGCTACGTACCAGCTGTTAGATAAGGAGGGGTTACGTGCATATTTGGCCTATTTTTCTCACTTTCTCTGCATAGTTGCAAAGGAGAATAGATCAGGGTTGCACAAAGGCTGTGAAAGGGTTTATCTTTTGAAGTAAAACATTCCATTCCTAATTTTGGCTCTTGTTCACTTTCAAGCATAGTTAAAGCTGACATGGTATAATTTGTAAACAAAAAGCAAATAGTTATGCATTCCGTAAAATGTTTATATGCAGATAACTCCAAAAGAAATAAAGAAAGTTTGCTATGGAGCTCAGGCCAGGAAAAATGCAAGTCAAGGAAATATAAGAGATAGGAGTAAAAAAGCTGGAACCAGACCAGTTAGCAGAGTCAAGGAAGCTAGAAAAGGACTGGGCCTAAGGAGCTTCCAAGGGATGTGATGAGAAAAAGAAACTACCTGAAAACCCAGATCTGAAGCCAGGAAGTCAAAACTGTGGCCATTTCTGCACTAGACTGTTATAGCGCTATGATTCCACTTTCAACATCCTATGGAATCCTGGGGTTTGCAGTTTCAGGAGGGGCCGGCTGGCCCCTCCCAAAACTGCAAACCCCAGGATTCCATAGGATGTTGCAAGTGGAATCATAGCGCTATAACAGTCTAGTGCGGAAATGGCCTGTATCAGGAATGAGGGATGGAAAGTGAGAGTATGAGAACCCAAAGTTTCAAAATTAGGATGCTGAATGAAAAAGCAGGATGGGGGAGGAACAAGGTCATACAAAGCACAAGTCTAGTGGTCCAGAGTAGAGCCTGAAAACTTGTTTGTATGACCTCTCTGAAGGGGAAATCTTGTGGTGATGGGGAAACTGTGAAGAAAGGGCACTTTTCACACAAAAGCAACACTTCCTGAGAAACAGCCTGGATTCAACAAGTCTTTCACCTCAACACTGCAGACAAAAACAACCATCCAAGAAGTATGCGTGGATGCACATGCGCATGCCAAGATAAAGCCACAGTAATAGGAGAACACCTTCTTCCAATTAAGATCAAGCAATGGCAAGGATTACAGGCTAACTCTTGAATACAACCACACTAAATGTAATGAAATGGACTCATCAGATGAGAAGAAAATTTCAGGGGGAGAGAGAGAGAGGGAGGCCATTTCCACACCAGACTGCTATGGTGCTATTATTCCACTTTCAACATCCTATGGAATCCTGGGGTTTGCTGGTTAGGGAGGGGGCTTTGTCTTCACAGGAGAAGAAGGGGGAGAAGCTGATCACATACTGTAGAAAATAAAGACATCAACAGGGCAATAAAAAGGCCATTTCCACACTACACTGTTATAGTGCTGTTATTCCACTTTCAATGTCTTGTGGAATTCTGGGGTTTTGTAGTTCACTGAAGCCAAAGAGCCCTCTGGCTGAGAATTCTAAATGCCTCCCTCTCCCTAAACTGCAAACCCCAGGATTTCATAGGATGCTGAAAGTGGAATAATAGCACTGTAACAGTCTAGTGCAGAAATGCCCAGAGAGAGAGAGAGAGAGAGAGAGAGAGAGAGAGAGAACAAACACAGCTGAAATATTCACCAGAAAACCTTTGTGACAATTTTGAGAAGATAGGATGGAAAAGGCAAATCAAAGTGACATTATTTTTAGGAGAAACATGAAAGCTATTCTTGAGGGGACAGCTTGGTGTAGTGGTTTGAGTTTTGGACTCAAACCCTCAAATTATTTTAAAAAAAAATGCCTTAAAAATATCCCAAAAGGCTCCCAAAGGGCCCAGGGAGGCCCCAAAACAGGCCCCTATATCCCACAGAGGATGTTTGGGGGCAAAATTGATTTTTTTGCAGGACAGGATATCCAAGGTCTCCTGGAAGACTAACGCAGTCTCCTAGTCTTCCACGATTGCCCATACCTGCTCTAGCTGCTTGGTGATGATTGCTGAATTTTAGTTCATGAGCCCTCTGCACAAATCAGTGGTGGTTTTCTCCACACATTGCATGTGGCATCCAGGGTGCTGGCATTCATTCACAAAATGACATTTGTGGTATTGGCAAGTCATGTTCTGTGTGATAGTGTAGCGGGAACACAGAGGCAGTGAGACCACGAAGGTAAGGAAAAAGAGTTTATTAAAAGACGGCTGGGCTGCTTGACTAGAATCGCTTCCAGAAAGTGTCAAGAGCCATGAGTACAATTAACAGAGTGATTTTATAGCATTTCTGACACACACAGACATTTCCTCTTGCCCCTCCTTCGCTGAGGTTTTGCTGTAGTTTTCACTTCCCCCTTGTTCACATTTCAGAAAATGGTTTACAGAACATCTCAAGCAACAATGCACACTGTGACCTAACCTTGTATTGGAGACAGGAACTCTGCTGAGCCTTGCTAGCGCAGCATATTGCAAAACACTCTGACTTGCCACACACTTTTGGAGGATTTCTTTTAACACTTTTATAGAATCTTAAGGCTACCTAGACTAACCCTCCTTCAAAGTCCACTTCAATAGATTTTACCCACTTGTCTGCTTTTAAAATGTGTTGTTTCAAGCAGATATGCACCAATTAGGTGACAGTAGTATTCATTTGTATTTTAATTGCAGCTATCATCACCAGCAGCGTCTTTATAGCATGGGATTGACAGAAAACAATGATAAGAGGCTTATTAAAACCTTTAATAAGATGCAGTGAATTAATATCAAGGGGTAGCTTGCTTTGTTTACCAGGTGGTACCTGGGAGATGGGTGGAAATCAATCACCAAAGCCATGCGACTATTTCATGCTTTATTGCCTCTTTTTCTGTAGAAAAGACATTCTGTAGAGAACAAGGCCAATGGATATTGCACTAAGTAATAACAGATGTATATCCTCTTTGAAGCAGTAGGTGTCTTAGCTTCTGGATTCTTTATTGGTAGATAGAGTCACTCTTGCATACACATTTAATTCTAAATGTCAAACTATCTATGCCTTTGTGATTTGTAGGTTTGGAATGGCACGAATTCCAGTTCAAATACAAATAACCATCAGTTGGTTTATAAAACAATCTGTAACAATCTTGTTATGCCTCATGTTTAAAAGACCATCCAGGAAATGGATTTGTGGATCTTCAAGGGCATAGGTGAATTTAATGTGTAGGTGAATTTCACGTATACATTAAATTCATTTATAGATGAATTTAATTGTGGAATGAACAGAATTAAGGTAATTTGTAAAGAATGCCAGACTTTCTATGACTTTCGTCCATATTGTCAGTGTATCTCCACCCCATGCTGGGGTGCCTCAGCATGGTTAGTTCTAGTTTGCCCATAAAGAAATTATCATATGATAGAAGCAAGTATTTGCCTATTGCTCTGCCTTCCATAGGAAGGTAACATTTTTGGTTATAAGTAAAATTATGGCATGTGAGAACCAATTTAACTAATGTAGTAATAACTTCTGTCCAAGATGTTCTGTTCATTCTGAATTTTAGGAATTCGGTATTAACCTAAATGCCATCATTAAAAGGTATTCACCATATGACATCAAATGTTAGGGGGATGGTGTCTTTACTGAACGTATATTGTTTGTTCAAAGCTTAGTTTTACATAAAAATAATTAGCATTTTCAATATATGATGGAAGATTTTTGTACAACAAGCTGTAGCTGTAGATCAACATATAGTGGGATCCTCTCTGTGACTATAATATTACCAGAAATATTGGAACACCCCAGATGATTGGATTTACGAATTTTAGAAGACATATAAAACCTACGAGGAGATGGTTTGGAGCTGATAGAAGTTCAAGGTTTTCAATCAAGTAGGTTCTTCTTTTTAAAATATTCTATGGTTTTTGTGATGTGTCAGTGGAGCTCTGCTGCAATGACTTTGTCAAAATGTGTTTACATTTTACATCATTCAGCTGTCTAAGCCCTTCAAAAATACAGTCAGCAGTTTTTAATATAACAAGAACTCCCACTTTATTTGCAGGTTTAATAATAATAATGTCTGTTCTCATCTGCAGATTTCTAAGTATTGTCCTGTCTTCTTTTGAAAGATTGCCATAGGCTGATAAAGTATTTTCATAGCTTATGTTTCTATTAATAGAAGTAAAGTTTCTAGGAAAGAATTTTGATTAATGTTGCGTATTCAGTTTTCTGAAGAAGCAAACTGAAGGAGAGGATCCTTGTATGGAAGTTCTGAAATGTTACTTGTCTCATCACAGAAAAATTATTTCAATCTTTATCTTCTTTCAAATCTTTTGGTATCAGTCTCTGTCTGGGGTGAAACAAACACTCTGAGGTTTGGGAATAAGCTAAACCTCTTTTATTGGTTTGATTATGAGGTAATTTACTAGCATTGATGTTTATTACAGTTGTATAGAGATGATCATACTGTTACATGTGTATGTTTGTGTACAGCAGGAAAGAGAGAGATTTCAAACACACAAGCAGCATTTCTGATGACCTTGCTATGGATCCCAAAAGGACGCAGTAAATGGCTCATACAGAGATAGAGAGAAAGACAAAGAGGGAGAGAGAGAGAAAGAGAGGGAGGGAGAAAGAGATTAACAATTAGAACTTAAATAAATTAGTAAAATGTTTCAGCTTCTGCCTTTGTCAGTTGCTGAGAATAAAAGTAACTTCCATTGAAAGTGGTAGTTGAGAATACTCTGTTGCCAACATTTTAAGTAGATGATGATGTTTGTATTTTCTTGTAGGCTGAGACTATGTTAAGTATTAAGTCTGTGGATTCAAAAATTCTCCTTTACATCTAAAACACTTACAAGACATGGCACCTCAATGCCAAACAGACAAGTCAGACAGGCTGTGGTATCCTGAATTAAAATGTCCAGCTACCAGTTACTCAGCCTTCTTGGTCAGGACTGTAGACCTGTTGTTCCTCAAGCACGTACACAGGCCTGTGATGGTGTGTGTGTGTGTGTGTGCACACCCACACTCCTGATAGGAAAGAACCCCACAATTTTACATTCTTTAAAAAAACGTTAGCTTCTTCAAGTACAGCACCAGAACCAGTCTGGAATGAAGAGGAAGATTGTGCCCTGTCTCTCACTCCATGTATAGAAGCTGAAAGGAGTGACAGTTGAATGCTTCTTCAACAGCGATGATAAGACAGAATCCTTCAGGACACCTGAGCAGTAGTATAGCGATAAATGCCAGCAGGCACAGAGCTGAACAAAGAATCCCCTCTGTTATCACCATTTGCTAGCCCGACTTTTTAAGATATTAGATATCATTTTGATATCACAATTCGGCCCCATTCTGCCACCCTCGGCCAAGTGTTTGCGAGGCTCCCGGACAAGCACAGAATTAGGAATGGCCATTGATTGCTGTACATTCCTTTCTCCACCCAGGCAGGCCAAGCTCAGCCAGATCATCGCTTTAGGGGACCTCCCTAGAAAAACATCTCATTAAAGATGCACGCTAATACAAAGAACTCTCTGCCCCGAGCAGGCAGCTTGACGAGCTAGATGCTTAACTGTCAAGTACGCTGTATCTGCATACTGGCCATTCCATTGTCGATTCGGAACTAACTCAATCATGCTAAATTCTGACCTTCCGGAGACATTGTCTCGTGCCCAAACCTCATTGTTCTTCCCCAAGTACAGACTAGCCCACGGTCATATTTTCCCTATAAAAACCCCTGATTCCAAGACCTTCCTCGGATGGCTCTGAACTTTCATCCAGCCTTGCTGCTGCTTCATCTGCCGAGCTTTCCCCTCAGTCTCAGTCCGAGACTGCGCACCTACGGACCTCCACAGTGATCTACCCTGGGCTTCGGACAGGTGTAGTATCACCCAGTTCAACAATCCTTCTTAAAATCCTCTATACCGCTACCACCTTTATTTTCTACAGTTACTTGTGTGAGTGTGTTGCATACACTGTTTGCTTGTATTTAATAAAATCATAGTTATTATTTCATATTTGGTGTGCTTCTTGACTTGGCCTGACCCCGTAGACATTGAGTTTAAAGATTCCACTGCGTTGCTCTGCTTCTCGTTTAGCTAACTTGTGCTCTGAGCTAATTTTCCCCACCAATATTTGAGCACGTTTGGAGTCCCTCGCGGGACCCCCAGTACACAGGGTAACACCTCGGCTACCAGAAGGGGAGTTGCACCAGGAGCACTGATACCCTTGGCAGTCGGCTCATTGGCCACTGCCACCAAAGCGGGGTGCGGGGGGCTTCCGGTCAGCACGGGTCCTAACAGGAAGATGGAGGCAACTGCCCCAAGCTACACACATGGCTAGCAAAGCCATGTGCTCAGCGCTACTGGCCCAAGTTGCAACTTATCCACAAGGTAAGTCTTGCAGATTATTTATATGACAAGACACTGTTGAACATAGTACATAATTTTTTTGTCTTCAAAAAGAGAGATTACAATACATTATATTATAGTTGTTGCTGGGTTTTCGCTTTTATGCAATGGAGGAATCAAAGTAAAAGAAATACAATACCTTTGTTATTCTTATTCATTTGTTAATCTTATGTGTCTGTCATACTTAACACAGATACATTTCCCCATCTTGTTCTTAAGTGATTTATTAAACATTCCCAATCATCTTTAAAATGATTTAATGTTTTATCTTTTCCTTCACTTACTAGTGTGGTCAACTTATCCATTTCGAACAAATCACACTATTTTAACAGCCATTCCTCTTCTGATGTTTTCCATTTTGGGCCATAACCTATTCTGGCGAAGTTATCGTATAAAGTAATATATTATAATGTTTCTTCACAGTTTGAGCATCTAAAGTAATATATTATAATGTTTCTTCACAGTTTGAGCATCTATTTAATAAATGCATTTCTGCTTTCATTGGAAATTTCACCTTCAGAATATCTGTTATTATATGTAGCAATGAACTTTGAAATGCAGGAAGGCGCTGTGATAGTTTCCTTACTCATGGGACTCTCTCCAAGTGAGGTCATTGCCACAGGGATAGCTCACAACTAAGTTCTCCCCTCTCCACGCACACACACACACACATGCACACACATACATACACATACTAATGTGAGCACTGTAACTCAGCTCAAAGGGAAGAGGAAGCAGGGGATAGGGTTGCAAATGATATCATCATCCCTGCTAATCAAAACTGTGTGGTACTTCAACTCTGGTTCTGCTACAGAGCTGCCTTAGAAGGCAGTAGCATGTGGGAGAAAACAGAGGCAGGGCAGGCCACTCTGTCTTTCAACATGTTCCATTCATTCTCGATCCCCCAGC
Source organism: Iguana delicatissima (assembly GCA_948472985.1). Lineage (NCBI taxonomy): Eukaryota > Metazoa > Chordata > Lepidosauria > Squamata > Iguanidae > Iguana > Iguana delicatissima. The sequence continues at coordinate 164,668 of CAOKZL010000220.1, forward strand.
ATCGGCCACTGCCTCCCTTTGCCTAATAGTAGGGCTGGTTCTGCGAAAGGAAAAAAATGTTTCCAGCTTCAATTCCTAAAATAAAATTTTAAAAACTTCTAAAATTCATAGGCTAAAAAGCTGGTGCTGTGTTGCAACTCACTGCTAATAAATTACATCCTTGTGGGTCTCTTCGTGGAAAATCGTCAGGCTCTTCAAATTATATTAATTGTTCCCATTCTTTCTTCTAATCATTTGGTATGCATTTGGAGGATCATACCAAATTAGTGTGTAAAGCAAGGAAGCATAAAAGAGGGAAGAACCGAGTAATGGAATTCAGTTTTTATGGAGTATGTAAGAGGGGAGGGGGGAGAGAAAACAACAACAGAGATTATGTAAGCTCTTTTCTCCCCAAATGTCCTTTTAAAAAAAATGTTTTACCCTCTTTTTTCTGTTTCATACTATTACCACCAGAGCTTGGACAGATGCTTTCAAAAAGTAATTTTTCCCATCAGTCACTATAGTTTTGAAAATAAGTTGTTGTTACTCATTGCAGTATTGCTGTGGTTGCAAGTTTACACAACCCCATTTAATGTACATAGCACTATATAAAAATACAAATACAATAGACAGCCCTCCCAAAGTATGTAATCTAATTAAAGAAAAAAGAAAGAGGACAGATGAGAAGTAAGGGATTAAAAAAAACTTTAAAAATACAGCAAAAATATAAGAAAAAGTTATCCATATAAATATAATTTAGTTATAAAAAATATATAATGGTAAACTTAAACCAACATTCTGAAATTTTATCCTGCCTTTTGTCCAGAACCAGAAAAAAATAACTTGTTGCATTACTTGCTGGGCTATTCATTCTTTTAAAACTGGTTTCTTTTACTTTCTTGAAACTCTCTCTCTCTCTCTCTCTCTTACACACACACACAAACACAAAACTCCTTTAAAAATGATAAGAAAATAATATAAAACTGGTGGAAAAGAAACTTATCAAAATGCCTGTAAAATGTCCTTAAAATAACTTTTGAAAGTAACTAAAAGGATATTTTATTGAATGTTTTTATATGCATATATATTTTAATAAAAAGTATTATAAAGAAAAAAGAAAAAAAAAGAAAGTAACTAAAAGCTGTTACCTGGCATCCCAATAAGTAATTTCACTCTTACTGTTTACATTAATTCTGAAATGTAGTTTTTTTACATCCTTGTTACACAAACAGTACTTAGTTACTAATAACCATACTATGTGTAACTTATCACTTCCAAGCTCTGGTTACCAGAAGCCTGGTGGGGATTTATACAAGGCAAAGAAACTGGAAACATCTAATGGAACCCAACCAGATACACATTTTCCAGCTAAAATGTGTTGGGCTATTATTTGTCATATACTTCTGGAGACGTTGCCTCTCCTCTTACATTGGTTTTCCTTGAGGAATTAGAAAAAAAATAGGATAGGTTGCCGATAGGGTAGGTTACTCTGTGCTAAAAAGAAATATTTTTTGCTTTTGTAAAGTGGGACACCCCGCTGCAGTTTTCTGCACCATATCCCACATTGCCCTGAATACCAGGAATCTGTTTTAGAAGATTAGGGGGATGCAGCTGAAAAATCAGAAGAAAGATAGGCTTAGAGGGGCAGCTAGAAAGGAACTGGATTAGATCCTCCCAACCCTTAAAATCTTTTTTCCTGCTATGTTTGGGTAATTTTTACCTGGATCAATTAAAAACTGGCTACGAATGTGGTGGTTTACGTCCCCAGGCCAAAATTTTTAAAAAATTGAAAACTGGCCAAAATGACAGCCTGAAGTGATGTGACATCACTTTTAGCCTCCCAAAATTCAATAATGCAGTGAGGCAGGGGCAGAAATTGATCCCCATCCCTTCACCATTGCCCACTCTTGATCTACACCCTCATGCAGGGCAAGGAGAGACTTTCAACTGAATATCCAGCCAACTGGCAATGCTGTTTGTTTACCAGTTGTGTGCAGGGAGAGGGGAAGACAAGGAACATCCCAATGCCTTCCTGTCCTTATCTGAGTTTCTCAAAGGCACTTTGCCGAGCATGGTTAAAAAACAGGGTGTTGAATTTCAATAAATGGTGAGACCTTTTCCCTATGGAGCCACACTGATCCATAAGAATGGGCAATGGGCACTAGACAAGTGATCCAGTGCTCATCAGCACCAAGTTCTTTGATTTCATCTGCCTTCCAGGATTAATTCAACTTTAGGAGGTAAGTCATTTCTCTTCACCTCCCTTATATGAAAAACGCCAAAGAATTCTAGGCTGAATACTTCATCCTCATGCTAATATTCCCTCCACCTCTCCCTTCCTCCTTCCTGCCTCTTTCCTTCCTTCCTATGCCATCTTATAAGAAAGTTCTCTTGCAAGCTGACAGTAAACAAACTTTATTTCAAAAGTCAACTGCAAAACAGAATATAAAACACTGCAGTCAGAAGCAACATTAAATATGACAACGAATAAATGCAAAGCACAGGAGTTGGAACCGAGAATTTCAGCACTTCTTATGGCAAACTTTCAGAACCAGATCCAGGAACAGGTTCATGGCAATGAAATATTCTTAGACTTTCAACTGGCTCTGTTTGTAAAGGTTGGTCACTGGGCCCTCCTGAATAGGGAGAACTATAAAACACTTCCTGTTTGGGCTGGTTATTTGCCAGACCATCAAGATGTTCCTGGCTTTGGTGTATTTTTCTGTAATTTTTTTTAGCTCCAATCCTGGCTGATTTAGGAATGTTTCATACTCCTCAGCTTTGCCATACAGAAAGTACCATACAAATGCTATTACCCATTAGGAGTAGTGGCGCTATTAAAACCCATGTTTTGCCAGGGGCAGCTGGGTACTTCCATGTCAATGAGACGGTGAATCTGCTTTGGGGTTTAATGTGAACTTTGAAGGTACTCTCCAGGGTTTTAACCCTGGTTCCTATAGAGTCTTGGTCATCACTCAGAGTCAATTCACTGCTCCACTCTGACTACCATTCACTTCTGCATTTTTCCCAACTAGAACCTTCTGTTTTGTTTTGTTTTGAGGCTTTCTCCTAATGACAGTGAATTGTTTTAGAATGTGTGGATTGTTTTGTAATTGCTTTAAATAGTTTCATTTACCTCTGCCCCAACTTATGCATCTGGATATAAGGTGAGATATAAATGAATGAACAAATAAGACACTCCCAATGGAACAGTTCATGGCTGGCCTCTCAACAACTTAAACCAATATATGTACTCAGGCGAATGTTTGAAAAGCATTATTGTTGGATTTTGTGGGGTTTCATTTTCTGATTTACAGCAGACAAGTTCTGAAGACTTGCAGTAGCACAAAAGAAATGTGAGTCAGAGAACAGCAAAGATTTTCCACTTTAAAGAAAAGGAAACTATTGCGGGGGGCAGCTCTTCCATAACATGTGGAGTTGCATTTTGCCGAGTCAGACCAGAGTCTATACAACCCATTTTTGTCTGCTCACTCTGGCAGAAGCTCTCCAAGAGAGACGTTTCTCCCTAGCTATCTGACTATTTAACTGGAGGTGTTATGGACTGAACCTTCTACACATATTTGTCATGGACTTAATCACTGACTCATTCCTTTCTGTTAAATTACATACACATATATATAACCTGATGAACAGAAGCCTGAGGGTGACATGACTGTACTCTTTATCTAAAGATAAAGGGCTAAAGGGCTTTCATGGAAAGGAGGGTGCAGGTTTGTTTGCCGATGCCCCAGAGGGTAGGGCCAGGTCTCATGGTTTTAAGTTGCAGAAGGGTAGATTTCAACTTAACATTACAGAGAACTTCTTGACAGTAAGAGCAGTTTGGTAATGAGCCAATTACCCTGAGTGGTCATGGGGTCTTTTTCTCTGGACTTCTTCAAAAAGAGGCTGGACAGTGACCTGCTGGGGATTCTCTAGCTGAAGTTCCTGAACTGGCTGGTGGGTTGCACTTGATGGCCTGTGAAGCTCCTCTAAGTTCTATGATTCTGTGATTCTATTTTATGATTCTATGCATACACACACACACACATGCATAAGTGTGTGTGAGAGAATTAAATGCTGTAAATCTGGAGATTTTTTTGGGGGGGAATGTTACATGAGAAGTCACAGGAAGGGAACCTGTGGCCCTCCAAGATTTTGTTGAACTTCATCCCCCATCAGTCTTAGGCAGCATGGTCAATTGTGAAGCACGCTGGAAACTGTAGCTCAGCAAGTTCAGGAAGGCAACAGATTCCTCACCCGTGCTGTAGGCAAATATTTATTATTAAAGCTCATTATTGAGAATGGGTCCTGAACTTCACAGTGAGTAACTTTTCTTTCTCTATCTTGTAGAAGGGAAAATCATCCCAAGAAAGCAAACTTCAAGGGTTATCTCGCAAATGTCTCTCTTTTTCTTTTTGGTTCATTCTCCATCTGTTACTTTCCTGAAGCCAATTTTTCTGGAGAAGTTGATGTTTTATTGAAATGATTCCACTAGCTTCACAGCTGTGCCTCTGTTGCAAGTCAGCAACCCCATTAGTCACCATTTTGAGTACAGTATGCCTTCCTGCAGAGGTTGCTGGCTGTCCTATCTTTTCAGGGCCTTCATAACATTCCCACTTCAGCACACACACACACACAAACACACAGAGATGTCCCTTCCCAAAGTGAAAGCAAAACAGATTCTGACATTCAGATACTCTAATAACATTTAATATCCCAAATGTAAATATTTCATATTTATTGTGCACTAGCGTATATACCCGGTGTTGCCCAGGATTTTATTTTTTCATAGGTAATGCTTGTTAGAAAGATGTGAGATCCTGTGTCTCTAATTCCCCAAACTGTCTTGTCCAGTACCTGTAAGTTTTCCCTATATTCTCCAATCCCATCTGTATTCAGACTTATTAACATACAGAGGTTGGGTTCCTGAGAGAATACACTGCTAGGCCTCATCTCCATAGCAACTGGCTTATTTCATACGAGGTCTTCTCGCCTGACACAGACAAATAAACAAGTTTTGACTTTTTATATATTAGTAGATTAAAATGATTCCTGTCTAAGGGATTATTAGTGAATGGCAACACTCCAAGCTTAGGTCTGATTCTAAATTAACATACCCTCCATGACATCAGAGTGTGGTCAAGATGGCAAAAGCTACTAATGAGGAAGACATTGATTGTTATCTTAACACACTGCTGTGTTGTGCAACAGTGTTTGGTTGTTGGCACGAGGGCATATTGACTCTGGTTCTGCAATCTGTGGCCAAAAGCACAGATCAGTTTGCTTTAGCCTGAGCCTACTAGAAACAGATTCCTTTTCTGCTTTCCCAGCACTGAGTTAATCTGCAAACTACTTTTGCACTCAGAATTCAACTTGCAGCAATTGACACAAACTGAAGACAAAGACGGAATTGGCAGAGGAGAAAGAAACCAGAACATTTTAAAAGCAGCTGAAAAGGTGGGATGACGAAGGATTAATCAGCCAAATCAGAATGATTGGAGAGTATGAAATAAATCTTGGTCACTGCAACACCCTATCTGCTATGGCCCTCACCACTCCCCTGAAGCCGAGTTAAAATTTGATGGTAAATAATGCCACCAAATTTGAAAGCAAACTGCAACCATTTTTAGATCATAAAAAGAGAAGAAAAAATTAATCCTGCGGCACTTTTAAGAATAACCGATTTATTTCAGCATAGGTTTTCATGGATTATAGTCCACTTCCTGCTCATTTTGTGTCTGCATATGGTCTCATTGACTCTGCCTCTTTACTGAGGGTCCTTCTGGACTCCTTTTCCCTGTCTATAAGTTTCAGTCAAATTGTTCTGCATTCTTGTACTGAGCTGTAAATGTGAAGATGCACCGAGATGCACTACTACTGCCATTTATTAGTACATCAATCCAGGTGGAGTCACATGTCTCTGCTAATCTTCACTGTGACCCCATAAGTAAACCAGGTTTGGAGGATAGCAGGCCAGGTCCACTGTCTGAAAGATCCATCTGGGCTGCTGTTCAACAGACATGTAAGCCTAAATCTGGCTGTTAGTCCTACCTAGAGTAGGTCCATTGACTCAAGAGGAGCTGGGTAAAGCAACGCTTTTGTACTTTTCATAGATTCAGTGGGTCTACTTTGGTTTAGTAATTGGATTTAAGCTTTAGTTTGCTACTAGGGTTGTATTTATAACTTTATTTATAACTAATTACTTCTAAGTGCTCTGTAGGCTGCCCCTCCATTGGCATAAGTTATGGACTGCCATGAAATAACCATTTCATCTGTTTTGTTTTGCAACTCTGAAAGTAACACCAAATGTAGAGAGTAGGTCTGTGTTAAGACAATGCAAAAACACAATGCACACAAATCCACAAATCCCAATATCTCATCTTTTTACAATTTCCTCCCTTTGACATTAATTTGGTCTGGAATGGAAACCATTAACAAATTGCTAGTGGCAACACTTTACATGAAATAGATTTCTTGCAAAATACTGGAAACGTCTCTTGTAGCATTACTCAACCTGTGTTTACTATAAAAGTATTGGTTCTGTGCACAACATGTACTGCAAATGAAAACATGTACTGCAAATGAAAATGTAGCCCTCTTGGGCCTAGACCCATGTTTACTGTAAAAGTGAAACAAATGAGAAAGTAGGAAGTGTGGCAATTCAATGAATAAAATTTCTCTCAGGTAAGCTGGCAATCTTTACACCTCTTAGAGATGTCCTTGAAAAAAGTAAATTTTTCAAGCTCTGATTTTTCTCCCATGGTAACTTAGGAGTAGTTACTTAGGGGTAACTAACTGAAGCTACAGTGTACATTTAGGAAAAAAATGTGTGCTCCTTCAGCACAAACAACTAGTAATAGTCATATTGGTTGGGGGATTCTGGAAGTCTAATCAAAGTGATATTTTTCATGTTATTAACATAAACAGTGAGATTTGACCCTTCTTGCATGCAGAATCTCCTAAATTCTGATAATGCACAATATAAAATAATGAATTATTTTAGATAGTTGAAAAATTAGTATTCTTCTAGCAGATGAAGTTAGCAACTGAATATGTGCTTTTAAGCAAGATGATGGGTGTTACAGTATAACCAAGGGAATATGCTTTTTAGCAGTGGAGGGAACTGTCTTGCTAAAAGGATGTGATAAAAGATAAAAGAGACACCAGAGTGAAAAAAAACAACACATTACAGCCTGGCCTGTGCTGGAAGGTAAGGATTTTAACTCTCTGAGAAGTGAGGGTGGCTGTAATACAACCCTGAAGATAGGAGCTTTTGCATGTGTCTGCGTGCATGTTTTACAATGGAATTCAAATGTGTATTTTTGAAGGGACAAGGAGAATATAAATTTCAAATGGAGAATGTGTTCATTACTGACTTAATTTCTGGGAACCACAAAAGTCAGTCTGGTTGTACAATTGTTTTAATTAAATAAGCCTTCTTACCCTACTCAATTTCTCACAGGCATTTTTTTCATTGGCTTCATAAACTCAGGGACAGGCAGATTTGTGGTAACAATTCAATTCCCAGCAACTTTGGTTACAAGGATCAATTGCAGATCTGGTGAAACATCTCTGCCTGACACCCTCAAGAGCCAACAGGAGGCCAAGCAAATAACAGCAGGCTAGATGAACGTGCAGCATAACCAGGGCTGTTGAACCATCACTGGACATCTGTCAAGGCTCCTACAACAGGAGGAAATTTCTTGCCATTGCTGCCCTTATAGCCAACTATTGTGACCTGTTCAACTGCCATCTCCACAATCAGCAGAGAATCATTAACTTCCTCAACTTTTATCTTCACTCACTGCGGGGACCTTGTAATCTAGCCTAGGTGACCTACAGAGTTCCTTCTGTTTTTATCCACAGTCAGGAACAGAGATTAGAGATAACAGGTTATCTAAATACCATGAAGGTTTTGCACTGAAATGAGCTTTGGACCACATCCTTGCAAGGTACTGCATAAAAGAGAACTTTTTGTAGAACTTAAACCTGTTGTATAGAACAGGAGTTCCGGTTTGCATACTGGGAAAGTTTTGGACTCATGAAAGCAGTTGCAATGGGGATGCTGGTAAAATTTACATCCGACTTGGTTGCGCTTCACTTTGGGTCCAATCTGTGCCAGATCTTCACAAATTGGAATTTGACCTCTGGACTAAAAATGGTGCCCTGACCCTGCTGTATATGCCTGTGTGATCAAGTTGGTTTGGGGTTCAGCTATTTGGAATGCAAGTGCAACTTGGTGGGTTGCTTGGCAACAGGAGTAATTTCTTAAGAATAAAATCCAGCACAGTGGTATGCATCCGAGGGGCTCATGGATGATAGGAATATAAGGCAGAAAGTCCGTTTGTAAAAAGAGCCTTCCATGAGATCCTGGCCAGACAGGATAGATGGTTGTGTTTAAGCAGCTAAGAAAAAGACACAGAGAAGTAGTACGTAAGGCTGCGAGTTATTGGCACAGAATGTCAGAAGTTTGAACTGGTTAACATAATAACACTGTATTTTATATGAACTTTGACAAGATGCTTTATTTCTAATATTACTACAATAAAGGATACAGTTTATTTTATAACTACTGAGGCCATTTCCGTACTGGATCATTATGGGGCTGTTACCACCGCGATCTGGTCTGGCCTTAGTGAGCCAAAGATATCATTTTTGATATCATAATTCGGCCTTCTGCCACCGGCCAAGTGTTTGTGAGGCCTCGCCGAACAAGCGCAAAGCTAGGCATGGATGATACTTGTTGCTCCTCCAGATATTGCCAGATCCGCTTCAGGGGGAGACCTCCTGAAACAAACACCTCCATTTCAAATGCACAGTAAAACAAAAGGACTCTCTGCCTGAGAGAACCGGCCATACCATTGTCAATTTGGACTATAATTCAATCATGTAAATTCCGACCTTTCGGAAGCTTTGTCTCCAGCCCAAAATCTATTGTTCTCACCAGAGACCAGACTAGCCTGCGGTCATTCCTTTCCCTATAAAAACCCCCAGTTTTGGTAGTTCAGTGGACTTCGCTGGACCTGGCTGAACTCCACTGGAATTCTTGCTGTGATTCACACTAGCTGAAATCACTTGAAGCTCCCATCAGATCTTCTTCCTCGCCTTGCTGCTGCTTGGTCCAGCAGATTCCCCTCCGTCTCCACACCGGGTTTCCTCCTCTTCTATTGGTGTCTCCAGGACTTCGGACAGGTGGCGTATTGCCCATTCCCCAAATTCTCTTTCTTTCCTTTTCTAGTTAGGAGTGTGTTTGTGTTTTTATTATTTTTGTTTCATAAATACTGTTAGTATTGTGAAACTGCTTGACTCCTCACTGACCTGAACCGGTATACATAGGATAAAAGATCCCACTGCGTTGCCCTGCCTCTCGTTAGCCAAGAGAGTGTTCCAGCTAATTTCCCCATCTTTGCTAGGTTTGTTTGGTATGTGGGCACCCCTCCTGGGACCCCCAATTTACAGGGTAACAGGGCCATTACTCCACTTTCAACATCCTATGGAATCCTGGGGTTTCCAGTTAACCCCAGGATTCCATAGAGATGTTGAAAGTGGAATAACAGCCATCTTTGCTAGGTTGTTTGGTATGTGGGCACCCCTCCTGGGACCCCCAATTTACAGGTAACAGGGCCATTATCACTTTCCAGGATTGGGTTTCCAGTTAACCAGGATTCCATAGGATGTTGAAAGTGGAATAACAGCCCTATAACAGTCTACTGCAGAAATGGTCTGACTTGCTCTGCATTATCTAAAGTACTGTAGAAAAAAAGAACACACTACCTTAAATAAACTAATTGATTCTGAAGGAACACTTAAGACCCTAGCCCTTTTACACAATGGTTGTGTTTAAAGGATGGGCTAAGTGTTAGCATCAGGATGCCTTATTAAGTTGGACTTGTGAAACCAGTCTAGTGGAAAATAAAGGCCTGTCACAGGCTGTCAGAATGAAAACTGGAGAAGTGTTGTAGGTTGAGCACTTTGCATCTGTGGGGGAACACACAGGCATGCAAGGATGATAACCACCTTCCATGGGCATTGCAACCTATTCATTACAGCATTTTAGATAGGTAGATAGATAGGTCCACAACAGGCATCCATCATACTCATAATAGGCATCTATTTATCTGGATTGGAAAGACTGTATATTCTTATCATCTATACCTTACCAGAATTGTCTGAATCTTTATCAGCTAAGGAACCTCATTATCAGTATCAAAGCTGTTCCAAAACAGCCATATCCACATGAGAAGTTCTTTATCAGCCTAGCTTCTCTCTTTTCCCTTTCCACTATGCTTTTCAGCATGGGTTCAGGATGAAAACCACCTAGGTTGCCCTGGGATCCTTTCACACTATAGCGTTGTAACTCGATTCCACTTTAACTGTGATGGCTGCCTCCTATGGATTTCTGGGATGTGTAGTTTGATGAGGCCGTAGTGCTCTTTAGCTGAGAATTATGAATGCTTCTCTCTAAAATACAAATTGCAGGTTTCCATGGGATGGAACCATGGCAGTTAAAGTGGAATCATAGTGCTATTATTGTGCAGTATGATGGGGCCCCTGGTGGATGACTTAGGCAGAATGGCCACATGCATGCTGCATAAAATTGGGGGGGTGCCTCACAGAAAAGGTCCAGGAAAGGACACTGATTTGTAGAAAATATACATATATTGATTTATAAGTTTCAATGAGACTCCAAATTTGGAGTTATTATCATTGAAAAAGATGTAGACTATTTCATGCTAGTTTGGAAGCCTAATCAGGTGACCTCGGTATTATTTATGTAAAGAATACTGGCAAATTTTCTAATCCTTGAATGGAGATGATACTGTACCATGTCTTATTACATACTGTTATAAGAATTTTTGTACATTTTTAATTATTATTTAAATTTGGAGGGTTTTTTTTAAAAAAAAAATTGGAGATTTGGAAGGCAGATGTCTCCTTGTTCTGTTCTCGTCCCTTACAGCTCGGCCATTCCATTTGGCAATGAGAATCAGGATGTAAGGCTGAGAGATACATACTTGTCTCATGAATGAGATAAAAATCAGGGGAAAAAATGGGTCATAAAAAATGAGAAAACAAGAAAGAAACACAGCCATATGGCCCATGGCCAAGGGGGAATTTGAACCCTGATCTCCAGAGTCATAGCCCAGCATTCAAATCACTACGCCACACTGGCTCTTATTGGACCATAAAAATATAATTTAAAAGGTCAACTGTTAAGTCCTCCAGACTTAACAGTACCAAACTTGAGATGGTGTAAAAAAGAGAACAGTTCAAAAGTAATTTTGGCCAGATGTTAAAGCTATAGCATCTGTCATTGGATCAAAATCTCAAAAGAGAGACTGAAGTCTTGAAGAATCAGTTCAAAATCTGGTGGTTTCAGATTTTATCTTATAGGATCAAGGTCATCAGTTGCTGACCTTCATGTAAGTGGAATTGTGAATTCATCTCCAGCTTTAGTGCAAACGTTAAATGAACCATGAAAGGTGCTGAATCCCATCTCCCAAACAGGTTCAACACCCTGGATAGCACCCCCTAAAGTTCAGACTAAAAACCAGCCAACCAACAAACATGAAACCTAGCAACTGCTGCCAGTCAATTGTCTCACTCCTCCATCATAAAGATATACCATTCGCTCAGCAAAGTATTCATTGTCTTTACTTGAAACACATGGCCCCATGTTGGCTTAAACCAGAAACCCTGAGCAAATTGGGAAACACCCACTGTCAGCAAAGTTTCTCTCATCATGGCCATCTAGGAAAGGTAAGAGAGATGAGAGCTGATTACATATATTCTAGAAGTCCATACTGCTGTCATCTGACCAACACAAGAGATACAGAGACTAAGTCAGGAGGTTAAAGCTTGTGGCTTGAATCTCAGACTCCTCTCATCCAATGTGTCCCAGATAAGCCTAATAATACAATTCGCTCTTTGGACAAGCATGTAATTCACAGTTTGGACATTTGAACAAGCACTTTAAGAGCATACTTTAGACTGATGAATCCAATCCAAGCCCACAAGTGATCACAGTTCTCTGAAACAAGTAGGCTAGGCTAGACTAACACATGACTGATTAGTACAGGATCCCAGTTACTCTCAATAATCCCACAAGTTTGGCAGGCTATGGCATGTGGGCATAGTAAACCAAATACCTTTGGGGGAAAAAAATCTTAGCAATGACTGTAGCATATGAGGTTTCAAAACACCTAAACCTGGCACTGGCATCCTGCAGCCATCCATTATTTTGTGGACAGCATGCCAAGGTCTTATTCCAAGAAGACAGGACAGCAAAAGCCAACAGACACTTTGCTTTACCAGCCAATAATCGCATCACCATGGCACAAAAGCAATAGAGAAGGACTAGACCTTTATCCAAGAACATTCCATTTGTCACTTCAATTTGCCTCTTTGTTTTCAAAATGATGCATCAAGAAGAGACAAGCTGTATATCTGGATCTTTCAGGCTTAGATTCATTTAGAGTCAACAAAGTAATATTTAAAAGACAACAAAGTGCCAAATACTTTGTTCTCTCCCTCTCCTCGTCCCTATTATCCCCAATCCATGAAATTCTCATACAAAGGTCACAGATCCCCAAGTGCGCATATAACTGAGTCCAGATGACTGACACACCCTTCTCAAGGGTGACATTCTGACATCTGGTGCTTAGCAACAACGACCTTGGATGTTGCCAAAGACATTTCCCTCCTCTGTTTTGAAATACCAAGTTGGGAATGCCAGGATGAGAAGGACACTTGGTTTCCAAAGAACAGTGCAGGAGAGTGCTGTTCAACCTTGGTTATTCTTGCAGCTCAGAACAGTTCTTCAGGGATGGAGCTGTCAATTTAATTTGCAAAATGTTGCCACATGTTCATTTTCATAGACAGTTGAAATTAATTTGCTGGTGTGCATGCATAGGGGGAGAGTTGAGTTCTCCTAGAAATTCTCCCTGATAGCAAGAGTATTTGATCCACAATTGTTGTTTAATTTCAATGCTGAGCATTCAAAGTGTCCACAGCATCTATTAAAATTTGACAGGTCATCAACCCTGTCTGGTTCCAGACTGAGGACTCCTACCATGACCAGTCAAAAGGCAATGTAGAGCTATTCTGTCTTTCCATACTTAATAGATTTCTTTTTACCTAGAAAGGCAGAGGAAGTGATAGGGAAACATGGGTTGCACAAGTACTGTGAGTGAGGCAAAGTGACTGCACAAGCTGAAAACCTTCAGCATTTGCCCACTGTTTGTCAATTGACATAGCCCTCACTATTGAAACTTGCTGGCATTTTGCAGTTTAACAACTAAGACACAGTAGCACGGGGGATTTGACAGCCATATGTGGCAACCATACTTGACTGCTGACTGACAATATTTGGCAAAAAATCTGTAGTGGAAGACAACATTTGACCATGTCTGATTTTGTTCAGGTGGTAGCAACCAGTATTTGACACTATCTGACAGGCAGAAGATGTCAACAGATATGTAACAATCCACATTTGTCCTTATCTTATAAGAGCAATCAATATTTTGACAGAATCTGACAGCAGACTTGCCGTAGAATACAGTACATATTATACTGTGTTCATTTGTTTTGCCAAACCACTCTGGCAAAATTTGGCTTTTTAGTTGCTTTGATGACATTGCAATTTGCCATTTTAGCAAGTTTCTGGAATTGTACCCAAAATGTGTCACCACTGCTTCACAGGAAGATTAAAAATAGCAGAATGGCAGCATATGTTAAGACTTGGAGACATTTAGGAACAATTTGCATCTATTTCCTCCCTTTTTGCCCCGCTTTCCTTCTAGAATGCACAGTTGGAAATTGGCTCTCCATCTATTTATAACTGTTTGTCAGTAACAAATGGTGAGGGTGAAGGAATGTTCCCATATTTTCTGTGATGACAAAATTGAGGATCCAAACTGCTTCGCACTGAGGAATGGGACACCACCACAAACATTTTCAGTGACTCAAAGGCTAGTGGGTGAACTCTCATTTTCTAGTTGGGTGCCCAGAGGATGTAGAACACAACCTTCATGGCTCTTCCGCTCCTATCTGTACTCATCTATTTCTTCATTGTTATTGGAGCCAAAAGCAGCATGTGACAGTGTCATTCCTTGTCTTCCTTGCCACATGGCCCTTCACCCAAAAATTAAAGGGATGATGGTTAGAATCAAAGAATCATAGAGCTGGAAGGAATCACACAGACAGACTAGTCCAACTCTAGCCATGCAAAAATACATAACTAAAGCACTCTAGAAAAGTGACCATCCACCTGTTACCTCCAAAAGTGGGGGACCATGAGGTCCTCCAGCAGTGCCAGGTGGAGGTGGAGAATTATAGTTAAGGTGGAGAATTATAGCAAAAAGGAACCCTGCGAAAGGGGGGTAACCACAGGAACTTTCACCTGTGTATACCAGTACTAACTGCTGTTACCCTGGTTTCTGGGGTCCAGCGGGGGACACCTCAATGTGCTCCAAATAATGGGGAATGGGAATTAGCCAGAGCACACACTGTAGCACTACAAGAGGCAGGGTAACCTAGTGAGATCTTTAAACCCAATTTTTACGGGGTCAGGCCAAGCCAAAAACCAAGCAAAATTGTCTAATAAAGTGATTTTATTGAGGGGAATTCACTCATGCATGCACACAAGATACACATAATCACACATTCACACAAGAGCTAGCTGAAACAGAAAGGGAGGAAAAATTATGAGAGGCTGAGAGATTTGGGGGGATTTATAATTACCAGTCCAGAAGAGTAGTGAAGAGCAGAAATGTATTTTGGCTTAGGTAGGACCTGAGGACAGTTCTCATTCAGGAGCCAGACGGACAGAGTGATGGGTAGACCTTCAAGAGACTGCACTGGGCCTCCTCAAATCAGGGGTATTTGTACCCTGAAAATGGCTTGTGGCTGTGAAGGTTCCAGATGCAAGACAAAGGGAACCTGTTGTGGACAATGAGTCTTTCGCCTGTTGACGGGCTTAGTGCTTTGATTGACAAAGACATGAGGGATGTTGTCATAGCTGTCTATTGTGGGTGCTGTGAGGACAGAGGAAAGAATCCAGGTGTACAAGGGATGGATCTCTGTCAGTCAGTGTCCCGGTGGGCTCCTCACAGTTGGATTCCCTGGAAAATTCCAGCTTCTATTTAAGCCTATTATCCACAGGAATGGTGTGTATTTGCTGGCAAGTGACTCAAGTCTTACCTGGAAGAATTTTGGAGTTGACCTATGCTTCTTACATTTACAGTCATATTCTTTCCCTCACTCAGTTTGACCTGTCACCTTTCAGGCTTGAATTTGATATCAGAGCCAATAAAATGTGTTGTCAATTACATATGATGCCAATTAAGTATGGTGCCCATCCAAACCATACTGATATTGGGGACCCCCAAAGCGGGGCCTTACACTGCAGGACACCAGCTGACAGTTGTTGGGCCTGAGGCCCTCTGGGCAGGCCTTGTGTTGTACACTCCCACATTATAGTTCAGCTTGCCTTCACACTAACGAGCGTATTTGGGGGGTTAGCTCATGCTATTGCGTTGTTAGGTCAGGCTGCCCTGTATGCTGCAGGCCTGTGAGAATAGTCAAGGAATGTTAATGAGGGGTACTTCACTCCCTGTGCCGTCCCGTACGGGGAGGGGAGAGTGAAGCCTGATGAGGGACTGTCCGCTGCTGTCTCGGGCAGGTAATGAGACAGGGCCATAAGCCTATAGTGCATCTGGCCCATGGGTGCCTCAGTAATTGGCATCCGAGGAGGGATAGCTCCCCTCTCCTGCCCGTCCTGGCATGGTGGATTGTTGGGTTGACAGCCTGTTTTGCCGCTCACGCACAAAAAACCTATATAATCTGTTGAAACAAAGAGAACCCTGCTCCGTTGTCTGCTTTGCCTTTCCGATGGAGTCAGAGTGTATGTATGCTTGTGGCCCTTTTGTTTTTCTTTTCGCTTCTTTGCTTAATAAACTGCATCCTCAAAGACCAGAACTAGCTTGGTTCTCGCCTCCCAGCATCTCATACTTCGAACCTTGCACTGCCACCCAATCCAGGGAGGGTCGTGTGTGCTACAACAGTCAAAAAGAATGTTTTTATTGGGGAAATCCACACACACACAATCAAGCAGCCTCACGAACCACACAAGGCTAGCAAAAAAGGACAGAAAGGTCAGATAGTGAGAGTTTTGGAATGACGTGGGTAATAACTACTGTTTCAGAAATGGAAGATCGAAGAGACATGGCTCAAACACCGAAGGTAGCACACAGACAGAGGAGCCAACAGACAGAGTGACACTCCTACATGCGTCCAAGGTACTACGAGTTGCCGCACTTGGAGTCAGAGTTTAAATGTGCTTTCTTTGCCCTGAAGGGGAGTGTGTTAATTGCTCTCTGGCAGAGTAAACAAAGAGAGTCCCGAATGGACTAATAGTCTTAACTTCAGGTGACAAAGAACTGATGGGAGTCATGATAGCCTCTTAATGTCTGGGCAGGTGAGGGGACAATGGGGAGTTTTCACAGGAAGAGGTTACAGGTTGATGACCATTAGTTGCTCTATTAAGGCAGTTTCATTCACTATTGTACTTGAAGGTTGAGTTGTTAAGGGGATTATCGCAAGCCCATCAGTGCTAGGGCTTTCCAACTAATCCTTTTGAACTTACAACCTGGCTATGCTGAAGTCATCTGTGTTAGCATGTGGCTTCCAGCCAGACTCCTTGTCCACAGGCCTTTCAGCCATAAGTATGATTTTTATATTAGAAATGATATTGCCAATTAAATTATATTCCTTCCCAATTAGACTGTACCATGGAATGAGGGTGTACGGCATAGTAACACACCCTTTGGTTAGAGAACTCCAAAGAAAGAGACTCCATTGTAGTTATGTGGCTACACATTAACTCTCATGCCAACCTCCTCCCCATTTACTGGGAAGCATCCACTGCGATTGCGGAGGTCCACTTCCCTGTCACTTGGGGAGTAAGTAGCTAACTGATGTTCTCACCCTCTCCTGTGAACACTCACCATTGCTGCAGGCAGAAGAAGTGTCCCTCTTGCAGTTCCCTCTCACCCCAGAAATTGCTTATGTGAGGGGTTGGATGGAAACATCAGTCAGCTGCTTCCCAAGTGACAGGGCTGGACCTCCACTGATCATAATGGCTACTTCTTGATAAATGGGGATTAGGGAACTTTCATCATCCCTATGTGTCCCCTAAACTAGGGAATATATAGAGATCATGAATACCAAACAGTTATGAATGCGTAACTCTAAATTACATATCCATACCTCCCCAGGATTCCATCCAAGAATTTCTTCCTAATGTTTAGATGGAATCTCTTCACTTACAATTTGAATCCATTGATTTAATCTCTGGAGTAACGTAATGCAAATTTTCTCCATCTTCCACATGATATCCCATCAAATTTCTAAGTATGGCCATTACTCCAGGGTTGCACAGCCTGCTACCACATCAAAATGCCGTATGGATTTAGAAAGATGTGGAAAGAGAATTTAGCCTAAAGAATAGGCAGGGGTCTAACCTCCTTCTTTCAAAACTTTCATGGATTTTTGCATTCTGATGTAACAAGGTTCACATGGATTTTTTTTCTATAGTCATCAAGAAAAAAAAGAAAGAAAAATCTCTGCTTTCAAATCGGCCCACAGAACACACAGCACAATCCCCTAATAAAACTGTTAATGGAAAAGTCTCAGAGAGCCTCTTATGTCCCTCCAACAGTATAGACAAATTTTGAATGTTTCTCTATAAACATTGTTCCCAGCATGGGACTATTACAAACCCATTAATAGAAAGCTGAGGGTTGGCCAGGATTTTAACATGGGCAGTTGCCAAGGTTCTTTAAGAACCTGTGCATTAGCTGAAGACATGACCTCAGTTAGCCTGAGGAAAGCCACAGGCTCATCTCCTCTCCCTATTGGCTGGGGCCTTAATTGGCAGGTTCACAATGTGAGCTTTTGTTTGTGTCCTAAACTTTCAGGGCACAATTAAGAGGTCTGATACTTTCATCCCGAGAGCACAGCAATTAATACTGTGTTATATAGGCCAAATCCATTACATATTTCAACAGCAGCATCCAAGCATCACAGGAAGGCGTTCAACGAAGCTATAAGAGATCTCTCTAAAGCAACACAGGTGGCATGGGATTTTTAAAAACCCAGTTGAAACTCTGCAATGCATGGTCCTCCCATTGCTCTCCCACATGGCTGAATTTAGGGTCAGCTTACATTCTGTAGCTGAGGGACATACATTCATTCATTCATTCATTCATTCATTCATTTAAGAACTTTACCATATGTTTCACCTCTCAGTCTACCAGGGCCTCTGAGCAGGTTCCCTGAATTGCTTTTAAGGGGGTGGAGGCTCAACATCAATTTTAGCTACTTGCAATGAAACACAGAATATGTTGCATTAAAACAATCAGCAGCAGCATAAACTGGTAGTAATCTGAGTACCATGAAAGCATTGGCAAAATAATGATCATTTAGTACACTTCTGATTGATGCCTGAGAGGAAGATCCCTTCCCAACTCTCAGCTACATAGGAGTCTTGATGGTCCAATTTTGCCTTTCATTTCAGGGAGAGATCAGCCCCCCTGCCTAATCTTAGAAGGGACTGAGACCCCACCCCAACTGTGGGATACATTCCTCCAAGGTGATGTACAACAGATAAAGACACTTAAAATGTTAAATACATAGATTACAAATGTTTAAAACAAATTAAAAACACTCTTTTAGAATAAATGAGGCAGGCTACAGCCCTTGGCATGCAATCTTGATTCTCCACCACCCCTCTCCTCTGTAGAAAAGTATGAAAAAAATACATCACAGACATAGAAAGAACATAAGAGGAGCTCTACAGGATCAGAGCAAAGGTGCATGTGGTCCAGCATGCTGTTCACACTGTGGCCAGGCAGTTGCCTCTGCGAAATCCAAAATGGGACAAAAACCTAATTGCACCATTGTTTATTGTTTCCACAGTAAGAAAGGGAGAAGAAGTGAAGATGGAGAAAAGAAGATAAGATGGAGGGAAAAAATAGAGTTGTCTACCACATTTTATTCTGGGCGTAGATATGTGGCCCACAGTAGGAAAAGAGGGTCCAAAAGGTATACAAAATACAGATGTTTTTAGCCCAATGGATTTTGAAATATATTTCCTTTTTAGAAATGTGCTGTACTTAGCCACTCTTTTGACACAGCTGTTCATACTACACAATTATAGCAATATTGTTCTACTTTAACTGTCATGGTTCCAGCCTATGGAACCCTGGGGTTTTCAGCTTTGGGAGGGGTATGTAGAATTCCTAGAGCCAGTATGGCTTAGTGGTTTGAGCACTGGACTACAATCCAGAAAACTAGGGTTCAATTCCCCGCTTGGCCATGGAAACCCACCGGGTGATCTTGAGTGCGTAACACACTCCCAGCCCCAGAAAACCCTGTGATAAGTTCACCTTAGGGTCGTCATAAGTTAGAAATGACTTAAAGGCACACAACAACAATGCAGAATTCCATGTCAGACAGCTCTAGTGTCTTCAAAAACTACAAAACCCAAGGATAGGATGCAGTCATGTCAGTTAAAATGAGATCATAGTGCTATAATGATGTCATGTAAATAGGCTCATTGACCCTTTAGTGATATTGATTTCATCCTTTTCATTGTGTTGGACAATTGGCTTTTCATTACACACATGTTCAAAGTTTTTCTGACGAAGAAATGTATCTCCAATTAACCTTGGGTCAATAAAATTCCCAATATTTGTGTCCTTTAGATTTTATTTCCCCCTGTTTGTAGAGGTGCCTCCTAGCAGTATCTGTTTCATCTGGAGTCGCAGCAACATCCCTGAATAAAGCAAGGTTGGCCATTGTTGTGTGTGCCATGGTCATATTCTGTTCTTGGTCACAGGAAATCCTGTGGCATAGTCTTTACTTCAAGGTCAAAGAGGTAGGACAGGTAACTCAGTGCTAGTCCAGAAAAGAGCACTCCAGAGGGACAGCCTCTGCAGTCCAGAGGCATGGCAGTTGTGAGAGAGATCCAAGTTCTACTAGTGAGCAAGTCAATTTGAACCTGGGAATTCTACAGAAATTCAGGGGCAGAGTATCAGTGGTTCAGCTGGAGCAATTGCTCCAAGTCCTTCCCAAGCTGGAGGTGCAGCGTGGAGAAGTAGTAGTTTGTTGCTTCTTCTTCTTCTTCTTCCTCAATCACTTCCTCAGTTGTCCAGTTGATGACATCAACGTTTTGTGTATTATTTGAGTAAGTAAAAATGCCTGGGATCAGGCTGAAATTGGAGGGTTAAAACTGGAGGGTTAAAAAGGAATCCACACATGAAGATTTTTGTGCTGATGTTATCCTTAGTATTGATAGAGGGAGTGGGGTGCCACTCTCAGAACAGATCACGTATGTACAGAAAGGGAGCCCTATTTTGAGAACTGTTCCAGGATTCCAACCACCTTGAGCCTTGGTCAAAACAGTTCAGGGTAAACAAACAACCAAAACAAAAAACAAAAAAACAGTCCAGGGTCAGTAAGCCAACAAGACAGAGCTATATGAGTATGATGATAAACCCATGAAAACTAATATATAATCTAAGGTCACACATGGTAGAGTAGTCACAACAGAAATTAGGCACTGATCTCAGGGCTTGCCTCTAAGTGTCAGGGCCTGGCCCCCCTTTTTCAGTTCTCAGGGAGAGGGGAAGAATCTCAGGGCAAGAGTGCTGCCCTGAAAAGGATATGCATATACATTTTCTCCATTGCTTAGACCTGGTGTTTTTTATTTGAATGGCATATGCTGTATAATTGTGGTTGATGCTCAGTTTATACTGCTTAATGAAATATTCAAGGGCTAACCCTTCTTACACCACTAGCGCTTGCCTCTTAAGAGACATCAGAAGGGGTCATCCCTAGGTCCTACATCTGGGTGCTGAAATCTCAGAGCCTGGGATAGTTCTGACCTGACAAATCTAATTCTACTCTCAATTGGGGGGGAAATTCTATCTACCCAGAAAATAAATGTGGAGGAGAGAGTGTTGTTGGGATAATTGCATGAAGGAAAATATTAGCCTAGCCCATCTCTGAATGTCATTAAGTGCTGCTTACAATTCCCCATAGCCACTATCTGAATTTTTAAAAATTGAGTTCTGTGAATTGTAATCATAATGTCCAATCTAGTTAGGATCATCGTCTGCTTGTTTTCCTTCTAAGAACTCAAAATGACTTATGTGTTCCTCCCCACTTTTATCCTGACCTCTGTGGGACATAGATTAGAAAAAGATATGATAACTGGCCCGAGTCAACCTTGGGAATTTCGTGGCCCAATAGCAATTTGGATCCCAGTCTCCTCATGCCTTTTCCCATACCCATATCCACTGCAACATGGTGGCTGTTTTTATAGTGCCATAGTCTATCAAAATATAATGCAACATAAAGATAGGCCTAAAGCTGATTCTTTTTTCCAACTTGAGTAGACCCAATGAATCAATGGAACTTACTGAAGTATCAATTTAGGAAGTTCCCATTATATCCAGCAGATCTACTCTAACTGGGATTAACAGTTGGATTTAGACCATATTTTAGGGCTGCCACCAACCAGTTCCAAGTTCCCAGAGAACATACTGTAGAAAGAACTCCCAGCTACATTCCTGTTAATATCAGTATAATAAATAGCACGTTTAAAATGTACTGTATTGTACATATGCTGTTGGAACTGCATGGAATAATTGTCTAAAATTCTTATGCATCCTCAGTCATTTTCTGTGGTTTGGCTTGTCAGCCTTGTCTTGTGTACTCTGGCACAGCATTCAAAGTTCTGGGTGGGACATCAAGTGAAAAACTGTATGTTAATTGTCAGTCATGCTATTTGATTTCATACTATATTTCTGACTTTATTTTCAGCTGTAGGCCAACATGAAAGATTGCCAATAAAATATGTAATATATAAACCCCAACTGTCTTTCAGAAGTGATTACTGTTTTCTTTGATAAATAGATAGCAACATTCGTTTTGGCATGCTGATTGAAATAAGTTTCCATACACATTTTTTTTTTAAAAAAAGAACAAAGATATTCTATCCATATTGCAGGGAGAGGGTGTCACACACAAAGTTGTAGCCAATGTACAGTATTTGTTTTGCATCCTTCCAAAAAAAAGAGGAAATGCATCTTCTGAAGAATAATAAAGAAGAAATTGGGATTTGCATATAATGTACATTTGCTTAATTATAGCTATTGATGCAAATTTAGAATTTATCACTATAATTTCAGCAGAATGCAATGCATCTTACAGTGGCTGACTTGAAGGGACATGGACACGCAAGGACAGGGGGAGAGCTCCAGGGTGCACCCACATGGCCAATTAGTAGTTGCACAACAGCTATGCTGCTACCTCTGCTTGTGCTTTGGTCCTGATGACTCCCCTCCTGTGCACATGGCCATTGTGCTATGCCATAACTCTAACCTGCATAATCATAAACTAGTTTACACTATAGCAAATTTCCATTAGGATGCCAGCCAGCATTCCACCTCCAATTCACCTGTTGCCTTTGCCAAGAAAGCCATTTGAGGAGTGTCCAGCCAGACACACGACAACAAAGGCATCTTCTGGGACCTCCTGGGGTCTTCCAAAGGTTCCAGAGGATGTTGTTGTCATTCTGCACCTGGCTACAGGAACATGGCTCCATGTTTCTCCACTCACTGGTTGCTCAGTGGCCCTGTTGGAAGAAGTGTGCGTAGGACAAGGAGAGTCCTATGGGAGGGCAAAGGTGAGACACTGCAGAGTTCTGCCTGGGTGGAATTTGATGCTCTGTCTCCCTGTGCATTATCTAAATGCAGGAACTGTGGGATGGCATTGAGCATAGGGCCTCCAGATCAGGATCATGCCAAACCATGAACTTTCTGGGCAAAACTTGAGCCCTAGTGAGAAATCCTGGTGATATTATTAAGGCGTATGGTTTATGCATTTAGTACCAATCACAGTTGCTCACAACTTGTCATTCAAGCGCGAGCACACACACACACACACACACACACAGAGAGAGAGCAGGAGAGAGAGAAAATATGTTTTCTTACTTGGAAATTGAAACAGAAATAATAGCTGCTTCCAGATCAAGATAAAATCAGAGGAATGGTCCTTCTCTCTTACTTAGGGAGATGGAATGAAGAACTTTTAGTCTGGCTCAGTGGTTCTTAACCTGTGGTCCACAGACCCTCAGGAGGTTGCAATGTCCTCATAGGAGAGTCCATGAAGGCTTGAAGAAATGGTATGACCTTTCACAGCTGCCATAGAACGAAAGAATGAAAGGAAGGAAGGAAGGAATGATGGACAGTGGACAAATGGACAGTCATACATTGATCTCAAAATGCAGGAGTTTGCTGGCAACAAACATCATTTGTACAAATTTTTTGCTTCAATATTTCAAATCTTTCAAAAATTATGAAAATAATTAATGGCCACCCCCCCCCAAACCCATACTCAGCACTTGCTACTTCTGCACATGGTGAGAACATGTGAATGAATGACACTGAGTGGCTGAGAGAAAGCACCCAAGATTTCTTGCTACCACACATACAGCTAGAAGCCACCTTGAGTTAAGTCTTGGTAGTCTCTGGCAACAAAAATATATTCAAAGAGGGTCCATGATAAAGAAAGGGTTAAGAATTATTGGTCTACTGGCCAGAAGGTGACTGCAAAGCAGAGTGGAGGGTGAGCAATGGCACCTCAACAATTAGAAGGAAAATAGGAAGCTAACTAAATAAATAAATACATAGATACTTTAGAGAATCATTGCAAGTTGCAGCAACAAGTCAATTAAATCTTGCAAATTGTGGGAAGCTGCTGCTCTCTTAGTTGAGATGAAGATGTGCACACTGTCCTTGGAACTTACCTGAAACTAAGCCCACCAAAACTGGAGAATTTGTACCTTTGTCGTCCTCCTGGAGATGACCCATGAGAACTGGAGGCTCAGGGCTATGCCCTGAGATCTGGCAATCATGTTTTTATACCTCACCCTCCAAGTTTGGTGCCACGTTGCTTCACCCTTAGACCTCCATGCATGTGGAAGTCTGCTCATTGTATGAATTGGTTTTAAGCTGCTTTGGGACCTGTGCTCTGAGAAAGGTGGCATATAAATAAAATAAATTAAAAGTTCCAAATTACATGAAAAGGCCTTCCTTGAAGCTGATGGCCAGGCTGGCTGGGATGACGACAGCTGCAGTCTTACACGCTTAGAACATAGTCAGTTAGAAAAGTGTGGGCTAGAAGTTTCACATCTACAGAGATCTGCCTAATGCAGTGGTTCTCAACCTGTGGGTCCCCAGATGTTCGTGGACTTCAGCTCCCAGAAGCCCTGAGCATTGACCATAGTGGCTGGGGCTTCTGGGAGCTGAAGTCCACGAACATCTGGGGACCCACAGGTTGAGAACCACTGGCCTAATGCATTTAGCTAACAACCCGCTATGACATCCAAGCAAGCAATATTGCATGTGCCTGTATTTAATCTGTGGGGTACAATCCAGCCATTATTAAGTAGATGTAAACCCCATGGATTTCTCTCTGCTTAGAATCAACAAGACCTCTTTTCCTGGATTGTGCCCTTGGTTTGTCAGTTCAAGAGAGAGCTGCTAGAGTTCAAAATGATGCAATGTGGTTCTAAAAGAAAGTAATTGTGTAGGAGGGTGAATGGGAGATCGATCAGAAAGGGGAAAATACATTGGGGAACAGTATTCTGCAGGCTTTGCCCTGAACAATACTAAGAATGCTAAACATGCAAAGAGAACATCAAAACACTACAGTAGCTAAGTGTAATTATTATATGCCAGTCAGTGTGTCCTTAAAGGACTTCTGAGTTCTTAAAAGTTTCTATGGTAACTGCTTTGTATTTTTTTTAAATAGTTGAACACACACAAAACTCCTGACTTTTCCATGTTATTTGTCTTCCAAGGTATTTCAGCATCTTGTGACAAGAAGCAAGCCAACATATGGGGTCCACTACACTGCTTTAAATTTAAGAAATATCAAAACTACTTCTTTGCTATAAATCACCCATTGAAAGACTTACTGTGGGTAGACCCTCTACCAAATTTTCTGATACTGAAGGAAAGGTGGGTAAAGGCATGGACCAATGGCCAGTTCTGAAACCCCTAGGTCCCCCCTAGCACCCCCAGGTTTTTTTTCCCAGCATGACCCCTCCCTATTCCCTAAGGATGGTAGTAAGTTCACCATATTTTTGCTGGTCCAGACTATTTTTAGGCCCAGAAGAGGGCTTTTTGAAAAGAAGAACTGGGCTGGAATTTGACTTACATCTGACTTGCTGTTTTCTAAAAGGCCTCTTCTAACCCTAAAACAGCTCAGACAGGGGCCATTTCTGCACTAGACTGTTACAGTGCTATTATTCCACTTTCAACATCTTATGGAATCCTGGGGTTTGCAGTTTAGGGAGAGACCTCCTAAACTGCAAACCCCAGGATTCCATAGGATATTGAAAGTGGAATAATAGCACTGCAACAGACTAGTGAAGAAATGGTCTGGGGCAAGAACATGGTATAATTGTCCTTGTGCCCCCTCCCCAGGGCTGTTTTAGGGCAAGAAGAAAAAATGGGAATCTTCTTTTAAAAAATGGGCGTGATAGGGTATGGCAGGGGTGCCAGCTTTCCAAGGTCCTAGAGAGCCAATCCACCCCCAGTCTCTGGTATTTGCCTACCCCTGCAAAATACCAGTTCAGACAATTACTGAAAGTCAGACCACTGAATTGGGGGTAGGCTGAACAATCCCTTCAATTGAAATTAACTATTTGTACACATTACTTTTCAGATGTAAGCCTCATTGAGTTCACTAGCACTTATTGTGTCTATATGTGCCTATACGATTCACCAGGGTTGAATGGTTCCTACAGTAGTAGGAAGTAGTAGTTCCTACAGTATCACTTTTCCCAGGTTTAGCTTCTTAGCAGAGGCTGCAGCAATTTGCTTTTGCCTGAGTTTGCAGTGAAAAGCAAGACTCTGTCGCCTCCTATCCTCCCGGCTGAGTTAACTGAGTGCAATCTACTTTTGCACTTTGACTTCAGTTGGCAGCAACTGAAGTAGCTGATGACAAGGGAGCAATGTGGGAAAAGGAGAAAGTGGGACATTTTTACAAGCTGGAAAAGTGAGACAACAGAGGATTAACCGGTACAGTTCCTGCCACGTCTGGACAGCAGGAGGGTATGATTTTGGGGTTCCAAATATTTGGTCTTTAAATTACCAGTTGATCAATTCGGTGTTCAGGAGTGTTCACCTTTATTGTCTTTTGATCCGCTTTGCTTGCTTAATGCCAACAATTCATGTTTCACTAAAATCCTGCATTTAAATCTTCCATTTTATCTTGTGTCTGCACTGGGGATGTGCAAAGTATCAGCTTTGTGGGAACTTGGTTTGTTGGTTTGTCAGCTTTTGTGAACTTTGGGTAGTCTGCATTTCCCTCATTGCCCACTTTGTGTTCTGGAATCCTTGCATGAATCCACGTGGTTGGATGCATTCTTAAAAATGCCCACATATGAAAAGTGCACCAAAAGGGAGGGAAAAGGGAAATAAAACTGCTTAAACATGTTCCATGAAACTGATGGTATACCTTCCAGCAAGGTGTACTTTGAAAGGGGGGGCATTGGGGGAAAATGTAAAAAACTAAAACTAAAAAGAACAATTCTCAGAGTGACAGTCCTGTGGAACTAGGCATGAAGGAGGTATGGAAGTGGACATCAGTGGATGAAGATTTAATAGATATGTACATACACATCTCCATATCACCTTTTTGATTACAGACTTTCTCTCTGTATTATTGACAGTGAAATACAGTGGGCCCTTGGTATGCACTAGGATTTGGTTCCAGAATCCTCTGTGGATAAGACCCATTATTTGCAATGGTATAGTAAAATGGCATCCCTTATACAAAATGCAAAATCAAAGTTTGCTTTTGGGATTTTTAAAAAATATTTTCAATCTATGGTTGGTTGAATCTGTGGACACAGAATCCATGAATATGAAGGGCTGACTGTAATTGGCATTTCTCTGGTTCCTTATTCAAAATCAGTGGATAATAGAATCTGTTCTTGGCACATGTGTTGAAAATCCCCATGTACAAATCTTTAACCACCCAGTATGTGTTATCTCTTGCATTTTCCCCCATCTTGCAGGCTGACATAATTGGGGAGAAATATCATTTTCATATAAAACTGGACACTTATGATTGTGAAAGCATGCGGTAGCAGGAAACTGGTTGTAATGTATGCTAGGTCAGGATGACTTCAGTATGGGCAGGTCATAACTTCAGGAGGATTAGACAGAAACCCCTGATGTTAATTGGTTTAGGATGATCCTCTCAATGACCTAACCTCCAAATACAATAGTAAATGAAACTGCCCAAATGAAGCTGGCAAGCACCCCTGCTGTGTGCATTTCCTTCACCTCATCTGACCAACACATTAAGAGGTTGTCAGGACTCCCATCGATGTTTTGTCACCTACAGTTAAGCCAATAAGTCCATTACAGACCTTTGTGTTTGCTCTGCCAGACTGCAATTAACACTCACCCCTTCAGGGTACGAAAACTTCCAGTAAAAACACCCTGTTTAAACCTTCAACTGGGGTCCTAAAATTAGTACTGGTATACAAAGGTGAAAAAATCCTGCAGTTACCACCCTCTCGCAAGCCTCTTTTGAGCTGTAATTCCCCCAGTTTCTAAGGAGATGATGCCACTGCTGGTGGACCTCAAGGTCCCCCACCTTTTATAGTAACATGAATGACAAACTTAGTTAACATGGCTGACTTACACAAACTTTTCCCAAGCTCATACCTTCCAGATGTCTTGGACTACAGCTTCTATCATCCCAGCCAACTTGGGTCTACATTTTTGTTAGTGGTTGTTCATGGGGTACAAACCTGATGCAGTAGGGAACAAAGTAACATTGATGACAGGAGCCTAGACAGTTTTCCCTGCAAAATTTTTCTATGGAAAGTGCTGATTCTTCACACATAGGTTCCTACACAGAAAAAGAAAAATTCTGTAAATATAACTTTCCAGGAAGAAATGGCAGTTCATTTCTGAATTCTGTATCACCTTCTCCCTCTTGTTGCTGGACTTTTGACAATCCACATGCACATGCTGAAGCACAGCTTCTATAAATCTGAGAGCCATTATTCATGAACCTGGTAACTGGGTACCAATAAATAAAAACTACCCAGTGTTTCTGGTTTCAAGTTTTACTGAAGCCAAGAAAGCACTGCAGGCCAATTCATTACAAAAGGGCTGTGCATAAGAAGCGTATAATCAGGTCAACTTGTGGTTGAAATGTCTGTATAGAGAGTGTTTGCCCTCTTCTGCTCTTCAACTAAGCATTCATTTGAAAACAATTAACTTTTCTGACACCCACAGCTATGAAGTCCAGATGGTCAACCCACTGTAAAAGGAAGTGAGGCTGGCCCCTTGGAAAGAAATGTAGAGCCGCTGGGAAAGCAACTTTATGGAGCCTCTCTCTAACTTTCGATATGAGACAGAAGAAAATTTGTAGAATTGACTTATGCCAAGGGTGGGCAAGATTGCTGGATGTGGAAGCCAACCTTCTGCTTTCGGGACCCTCCAGGAGGGACATGGGATATCAAAAATGCCCCCAAATAGGGAAACAAAAGCTGTTTGAAGTAGGGTTTCCAGTTCAGGATCGTCCTAGGTCCTGAGGTTTCCAAGCCCGAACCTAGGCCCGAGGGAGAGTCCTCAGTGAAGTCATTAAGCATTACAGATTAAGTACTAACCACAGTTGCCCACACATAGAAAGGAACACATAAAAAGAACATATTTTCCTGTTTGAAAATTGAGGCAGAAAATCTTAGCTAAAATGGCTGCTCTCTGATCAAAGTGAAATGAGGGGATTGTTTCTTCTTACCCACTTAGAAAGATGGGATAATCCAGACTATTTTCTTCTAACCAGAAAGTAGATGCAGACCAGAGCAAAGGCTGAGCCCCAGCACTGGGAGGGAAGGATGAAGGTAGTTAAATGCAGTTGGTCCTCCACATTTGTGCATGTGACTTTCGCTGATATGATTATTTGCAATTTTCTCCAACCCCTGTACCCCTCCACCTCAGTCACTTCGTTTTTGAGAGAACCTTCCCTCTCAGCAGCTCTGATCATCTAGAGGCAAACTCACCTCTGGTCCTCCTCTTTCACTAGCAGTTGCTCTGCTAGCTAAGGACAACTCACAGCCCAATTTCTTGGCACCACAAACCCTCTCCCGATGCCCTGCCCCAACTTCCAAGGAAGGAGATGGTGCACAGAGAGGAAGTATAGGGCCACCATGGCAACCAACCCCCTATCCTTCTGCTTTCCCTGACCAGGTTTAAATTTTGGGTGCCCCTTTCTCCACCATGCCTCGGCTCCCTTCCCAAAGATACACCCACACATTTTGATATTTGCAATTTTTCCACTTTTGCAGGAGTCATGGGCCTCTAACCCTAGCCAATGCCTAGAGTTGACTCTAATTACACAGATCCCCTGTAGAGTCTTTGCAAGTTGCAAGTAAAGCCTTGCAAAATTGTAGAAAGCTGCTTCACTAGTAGCTGAGCTAGACCTTTGCAAACAGCCTTTTCTTCTTGTCTAGACCCGAGGGCACCAGAACTGAAGAAGGTGCATCTTTGTCTGGTTGGTGGAGACAGCCTTGGAAACTGGAGACTCAAGGCCAGACCCTGAGATCTGCCAACTCTGGTCTGAAGTGGCTTTTTGCTTTCTTGAACAATAAGTATTTTTTTGCAATTAAACTAGTCAGGTGGTTGTGTAACCTATTTAGAAAATGAACCCATTCAAAAGGTGAGCCTTTTTAAAAGGGCACTGGGGGGGGGAGTCACCAGCAAAAAGGGAGTCCACAGAAATTGGGAACCACAAAACAGTATTATTTATTGCTTTAGTTACATACTTACCGCATATCCAGATAGACTTAGAAAGTCCCAGATTTTGTTGCTGTTCTTTTTGATGTTATACATGATTAAAATCAACCAACCAGGGAAGCTATTATAAAAAAGTCTCTGATTGTGTTGGGACCTGATAAAAAATATTCTGGATAAACACAATGTGTATGGATCTCCAAAATAAAATCAGAAAAGAATAGGAACACAATCTGGGACTCTCTGGCCATTTATGCATCGGTGCAGAAGGAAAAAAAAGGATTATGTACATTCAACAGAAGGCAAAAGGAGCCACGTATTTGTATAGAATGTGCATGTATTTTTAAATACATGAAAACACACATTTATACATAATTACTAGAATTAGGTAGCAAATAAATTTCCTGTCCAGATCAACCTTGGATCAGTTCTTCAGTTCATTTGCCCTTTTTGGGAGTTAGAGTTTCCCAGGGCATTGTCCCTTCGGGGGAAATTCTATGAAAGCTAAAACTGTTAGGAATCAGCCTTCCTTTAGCAGAGTTGCAGAAAAAGCATGTCCCAATCTCTGTGTGACTTTCCTGAACTGAGACTGACTTAGAAAGCAAAACAAAGCAGTCAGTTTCTGGTTAAAAACTTAGGCAAAGTTTACTAATCAATTTTACAATTACATATGCATTGGAGAGATTAGATCTTAACAAAAAGATTAGGTAAGATAGTAGCTTAGGTCCTTTCCATACCAGGCAATTAGAACGGGGCACTGTGTCCTCGCAGGGCAGTCATCTGCACCTTGGAGCAGACTAGGAGCGGACTACTTACCGGAGATCTGCACCTCAGTCTGCTCTAAGACAACCCCAAGTGGTCCTCCAGCATGTTTTTGAAAGACCAGAAAAAAACAGGTCTTTATTTTCCTGGAACGCGCCATGGCGTTCCTGCTCTCGTGCAGATTCGCAGGCTCGCACCAATGTGAGCCTGCGATCTGCGGAGAGTGGGCTTTAGGTGTGGTAAGCTTCAGCAGTTGGTTGGGACCCACGACCAACCGGAAGCCGCCATTTTGGAAGCTGGAAGCCATCATGTTAGAAGCCGGAGCAGTGCAGATCTACAGACCTCGCACTGCTCCGATTCGCCTGGACCAAGGAGGAGTCCTGCGGAAGGGCTTCAGGGACAGTTCGCATTGCTTCAGACCCCAGAAGAAGCGGTAGGTAACAGCACGGAGCGATTCCCTCGCCTTGTGCAGAAAAGGCCTTAGTTCAAAATTCACCATCTTCTTGGTGAAGAGGCAAAGCATGGTCGGAGAGGAAGAAGTGAAGCAAGATGGCAAAGAAAGCAAAAAGGGAGAAGCATGGTCTTTTATGTAAAGCCAATGACCCTGGGTCATATGGTCTGGTCACCCAGATACCATAGCCATGCATTTAATATAGCACAAAGAGCAACACTAAGGCTTTAGTTGAAAAGGCGAAAGGCTTTGACATGCAAAGGGAAAAGAAACTATGCTAGCTTAAAGCCCCATATGCCTTAGAACAAGGGGGAGGGGGAGAGAGAATGTCAGAATTTTCCAACAGTTGTCTCCCCAATCAATGTAAAATCCAACCCCTCTTCCAGAGTTATCTACCCAGAGTCAGCACCATGAGGCCAAGAACCAGTAAACATGTTGGAAGAGCACAAGTTTCTGCCAGTGTATTCACTTCATCATCTGAGGGGCTGAAGTTGCTGTTTCTTTCTCTCTTCCTTCCCAGAGGTACCACAGCTGCTGTAGGACTGTTTTGAAGTTAATTGTTTTGAATGTATTTAATGTGTATTTATTACTGAAAGCCACCTTGGGTCCCAATTCTGGAGAAGGGCGGCCTAGAAATACAATCAATCAATCAATTAATAAAGAGGAGGGCTCAGAGACACAGGTACAGGCCCTTAGGCACTAATCATCTTCAGGGCTGTACATGGATTCATTCTAGTTCCTAGAACTAGAGGAAGGAAGGATATGCCTCCATTGGATATGCCTCCATTGTTCATCTCCACCAGGCATGCAAGAGCAGTCAGAACATGATCAGGTACTTCTTTGCAGCTGATTGGTGGCAAGAGGATGGATATGCAAGCATGAGACACACACACCCCTACACACCTGTTGTTTCACCTTTGTGGCAAGGGAAGTTGCATAAGAAGGTACAGGATACCTTCTTCTACAACACCCTAAAAAATACACACAGAGATGTAACTGGCATATGTCACCAACAGGATTCTAGCCCAAGCATGCACACATAACCGTGGTCAGCGTCTTCCCTATTATGGAAAGATGGGGTGTCTATCTATTTAAATCATAATAATTATTTCAACCTTTGCACATATAAAATTGTTACCCTGTGACTTGGGGGTCCTGTGAGGGACATCCAAATAACCAAAACAAACTAAACAAAGATGGGGAAATTAGCTGGAGCACTCTCTTGGCTAACGAGAGGCAGGGTAACTTAGCGGGAATCTTTTACCCTATGTATACAGCGTCGGGTCAGTGAGCAGACAAAATAGTTCGAACTAGCAATAATATTTATTAAGCAATTATTAAGAAAAACAAACACACTGCATCTTGGTTCTGTTGTTTCAAAATGATGCACTACATCACCCCCTCACTGTCCCTGCATACACGTTTCATGACTGACTTTCTTCATTATGTCAGGTTCACTTGAGGGTTATTCTTGCAATTATAAGAGTGTTGCTCCAATGACAAAAGCACTGGAGTGGGGATAGCTCACAATAACTTAGCCCAGTAGAAATTTCTTTCTTGGCCTCTTTCCTTCTTACAACACCAGGTGGCAGCACGGGTTTTATTTCAGATTGTGGGCTTTTGCTCAGGATATCCAAGGTGCATCCAGCCTGAGATCTACAACCCAGTGATTTGCCTCTTCCTCATTCAGTACTGCAAAAAAGTACTTATCCCCCAATTTTCCTCATATTAAATACTTACAGCTGCCTTAAACTGGATCACAGATATAAATTTGTCTTCATTCAGCAGCAAATCAGAAGGGCTTATTACCTGGTTCATCTCTTTCCTGCACTGTAAGTACTCTGAGCCATTGAGATACGCTTCAGGCAGTTAGGGTTAGCCTGAAGCTACCATAGCTGTCGTCGCCTTACTGACTTTACGCACACCTAAGTGCAGTCTGTGTGCAGGCAAGTCCATTTTTGGAGGACTGCAGAGAGTTAGTCCTTGCTCTCTGTCCAAAAGCCTCATGCCTGGCAACTGTCAAGCCCCTAGATGGGTTGCTGTCAATGCTGCTGCTCTTTACCTGAGAGAAGGGGGAGGAGCAGGGAAGCAATTCAGATCATAAATATACGGATGCTCTGAGTTTCAGAGGGGGAGGAAAATGTGGGTTCCCTCCATTTAAGAGCATGCCCTCATTTCTTCTGCTCTGACCAAGCTGATACCAACTGTTTCTCTATGGTCTGCCTTCCGCACCTCTAAGCAATACCTACTGGGCAGTGAGAACTGCACAAGTAGATCTATGCACACGTGTACAATCTCAGCCCATATCTCTAGGAGGAAATATTGTTATTATTGTATGCCTTCAAATCATTTCCAACTTATGACATCCCCCAAGGGGCACCCATCACTGGGTTTTCTGGGGCTGAGAGAGGTCCCCAAGGTCACCCAGTGGATTTCATCTCCAAGTGAAGGATCGAACCCTGGCCTCCAGGGTCATGGTCTCAGTCTCTAGTATTTGTTTATCCACAACCCCCCTGCTTCTAAATTTTGAGCCAGCATCAACATCTGGAAAAGTTTACATTGGTGCTCTGCTTTAACAAACCCCTGATTATCAACAATCTGACCAAAATACTTCCTCAAGGGAATTCTGATTCTGAGATTTGAAATCCAGTTCTGAGACTGGAATATATTATACCAATGAATCAATTGTGTTATATTTGCTGCTTCTTTTTTATAGCAGGTATGTATGTATTTATAAAATGCATCATTTCTATAATGTTTGTACTAGGACTGGAGAAAAGGAATTTGTAATCAAATTCAAAAATATAAAAATCTGGATTTAAAATGCCAATTCAGTCTAATACTGATTTTGGTAACACTATAATTTTTAATAATATAACAATATTTTTAATAATATAATTGCACACGTTGGGTTTTAACTCTTCTGTCCCCGCAATGAGCTGCCATAGTGCATTTTCTGCAAAAAAATGAGATCTGGAAATGACTGGAACTCACACTCTTGTACTTCTAAGGTTTTCCTCCCCTCCCCCATCACTAATTAGCTAATTTTCAACATTTAAAGCAAATTTTGGGGATCAGGGAGGTTGGTTTGCTGCATTATGTTCCCCGAGGTGATATTTTGGGATATTTTATGGTTGATTTCTGTTAATGTTACAAATAGCAACATTAACATGTGTACTCTCAGTAATTGCTACTTTGCATCTGTCTCTGACAGTTTAGGCATAGTTTGTTGATCTCAGCCACAACTTCATTCTTTCTGCAGCAAGTTTTCTGCAGATAATCTGAGTTAATTGGTCCTTCATTTTGTAGTCTTCAGCTCTCAAATTCTCTATACCATGTCTGAAGAGCGTATGTTACAGAGCTTCTTATCATGAGATGGTATGAAAATGTTAGTCTTTGTAAGTAAATCCACTTCATGTGTTTTAATCTGAGTTTGTTCATCTTCCAATTTTTGTAGTCTGAAATTCTCTCTCTCTTTCCCGCATGTTCCAAGAGTACATTACAGAGATTCTCAGTTGTGAAACCTGTAATATTTGTAAGTAAACCTCCTTCATAAAATAGAAATAAACCCAGCTCATAAGGAAAAACCAACCAACTTTATTTCTCTATTAGAACTGGGGTGGGGATGGGATTGGTTGTTGCTCCCCTTCTGCTTTTAAATACTGATTGCTCTGCTTGTGATTACTAATTACTCTGATATTCCCAAAGAATATTTTCCACAAACAAAATAATGGGGGAGCTCTGGAGTTTTGAGTAGGTGGGGACTTGGGGGGCTACAGAAAAGGAGCTGGAAATAATTTATAGCCCACAGGTCACTGTTTCTCCACCTCTGCTATATCTGTTTACTCATAAATAAGCTCCATTGACTTCAATGAGATTTACTTCCAAAATATTTGTACAAAATTCAGTGTTCACAGCTCTAATCAGAAGAGCCGTCTTTGGTAGAGTTACCTAGCCTTATTCAAATTCAGAAATATAAAACAGGGAGGGAATAACTGTATGTGGCATATGTTATACAGCAGAGTTTCAGACAACATAGGGACTCTGAAATTACACTTTGACCCTGTCTCCTTTGCTATGTTGACACCCAAGACCAGTTAATTTGGCTTGGCAACTTCCTAACACATTTTATTGCCTCTTTTACATATACTACTAGTTCAATTTTTCATTTTTTTTTCACTTTGTACTAATGTGATGCATGTTAAGCTTTACAAATCTTTTATGGCTGTAATTTTGTAATGGAGACTAATTTTATGTACTTTTTAAATATTTCTATGTGCTTTGGCCAGTTGCCATGAATAATAAACTATGAAATGACTTCTGCATACAAATCAAGTGAGCGTACTAATCCATTTAACAGCCATGGAAATAGGAGTCATAATTTTCTGCTTAATGAATGTGTAGTGAAAGGATATTATTTTGTGGATGTAAATAGCTGCTAAAATGTTTTACATAAAATATTTTCCTGCTTACACATTTTTCCCACCCAGGGTTGGTGTGATGCAGTACAGATTAAATGTTGTACTAGGACTAGGAACACATGGGTTCAAATCCCCACTCAGCCACGAAGCTCAGTGTCTGATTGTCTGCCAGCCTAGCTTACTTCACTGGACAGTTGTGAGAATAAAAACAAGGAGAAGAACCACATATGACGCTTTGAGCTCCCTGAAGAAAATAAAATTGATCACATTTTTGTCCCACTCTTCCTCTGCAGAGCTCAGATTGCCGTTAAGGATCTCTGTGGCCCCATTTCACTGGAATAATCTGTTTCACCGTTTGCAGGTTAGTCAGAGAAGTCCTGGACCCAGTGTTGTTCAACATCTTTATTAGGGATGTAATTCAGCATGGCGTAGTGGTTTCAGCATTAGGCTAGGGCCATTTCCAGACTATGTTGTTATAGTGTTATTATTCCACTTTAGAATCCTGTGGAATTCTGGGGTTTGTAATTTACTGAGGCCAATATGCTCTCTGGCTGAGAATTCTAAATGCCCCTCCCTAAACTGCAAACCCGAAGATTCCATAGGATGTTGAAAGTGGGATAATAGCACTATAACAATGTAGTGCGGAAACAGCCTATAACTCTGGAGACTAGGGTTCAAATTCCTGCTCAGCCGTGGAAACCCATTGGGTGACCTTCAGCAAATCATACACTTTCAGCCTCAGAGGAAGGCAAAAGCAAACCTCCTTTGAACAAATCTTGCCAAGAAAACCCTGTGATAGGTTCAACTTAGGGTCACCACAAGTCAAACCGAAGGTACACACAACAACAGTTCTTTGCTGATTTTATTATTGAAGGAAGCAATTACATTTGACCCTCCACATTCACTAGGGTTAGGGGTGTAGGACCCTCGCAAAAGTGGGAAAATTGCAAATGTCAAAATGTGTGTATGTCTGTAAGAAAGGGGCCAGGGCATGATGGGGACAGCGGTCACCTAGGGTCCAGGAAAAAGGGTGGATCAGTATTGTAGTCCTATATATTCTCTTTTACCCATTTCCTTCCTTGGGTGTGGCAGAGGGGTTGTGGTACTGAGAGACACTGCTACAAGTCGTCCTTAGCTGGGAAGGCAGAAGCTGGTGGAGGAGGAGGAGAACCAGAGGCAAGTTTTTGAAGGGCAACGCAGCCTGATCAGAGCTGCTGAAAGGGAAGATTTCCCGTAAGAAACACCTGAGGTCGAAGAAATTTGCAAATAATTGAACTTGTAAAAGTCAAACTAGCAAATGTAGAGGGCCAACTGTAGTAATTTTAGCAATTTTCTTCCACTGCGAGAAAGTCTCAAAAAATGTATGGCGTTCAGAAACTATTTGCACTTCAGTATTTATTCTTTGCAAGATTCACATGTGGCACTTTAGAGCAATAAACAGTATTTTCTGTGGAAGAAACACGCTGCTTCCTCCACAGCAAATGCTACAGTTGAGGACTTAACCCTGCCCATAAGTTACACGTGGGCATTTGGTTTGGTTTTTCTCTTCTTTGTTTAGTTTGCAGGGAAAATGGCATTTCTTATACAGGAAACAGCATTTTATGCACTGAAGATAATATTACAAAATTATTGGCTGGAAATCAGCATGGGATTTATATCTTTGTGAGTGAATTTAAATGTGTGGGAAATAGAACTGGGTAATTTTTCAACATCCATATTCACCTAGGGACTACTCTGATATTACAATTTACAGACATCAGTTGTGCAATGATAGGCAGTGGAGTGACTGATGCAATATGGCCACTTCCTAGGAAGTGGTAGAGTGCATCAGGAATGCCCATCGTTTGTCGGGAATGCCCAAAGTGCATTAGAAACACCAGAGATGTATCTAGTGTAAGCACCTAGGGCAAACATAGAAGTTGCGCCCCCACCTCCGGGACTGCTTCCTCCTCCTTCTCCTCCACTAAATCTTCTGGCACAGCTTTTTTGCATCCCCTGGCATTTGCTGCCCTACTTGCCCCACTCTAGATACGCTGAGAAACACTCAATGTACATTGGAAGCATTCAATGCATGTCACAGCCCTCTTTCCAGTGTCCAGATACACATCTTCACAATTCACTAACAGGGTTCCAATGCATTTCTGCAACATAGTTACAGATTCATAAAGTTACAAAATGTAGACTGTGATGTAGAATGTCAGCCATTCTATTCTGCACAGAAAAGGCTGTCTCCTGGTAAGAAAATGCATGCGCAAATTTTGCAGCCCCAAACTTTCTTTTCAACCCCAGTTTCTCTTCACAAGGGTTTCTCAACACTCAAGAAACACAGTTCTCAACCATTTTTGAATATTCTTTACATCCCTAATCTTTATGGGTCACTTGGATGGTAGAATAGGGGGCATGCTTATCAAATTTGCAGGTGATACCAAATTAGGATGCTTAGCTAATATTCTAGAGGATCAATATTCAAAATTACTCTTACAGATGGAAAGCTGGGGCAAAACTGACAAAATTAATTTTAACAAGGGTAAATGTGAGGCACAACATCTAGGCAAGAAAAAATGCAATGCATAAAAACAAGGTGTATGACACCTGGCTTGACATTAGTACATGTTAAAAAGATCTAAGTGTCTTAGGAAACCTCAAGCTAAACATGAGTCAACAGTTGAAGTGGCCCCCCCAAAAAAAGCCATTGCAATTCCAGGCTGCATCAACAGGAGTATATTGACCACTGTGGAGGTAACAACAATACCATTCTGTTTTGCTTAGGTTGGACCTCACTTGGAATATGTGTCCAGTTCTGGACACCACAGTTCAAGGAGGATGTTGACAAGCTGGAACCCCTTCAGAGGAGGGCAACCAAGTTGATCAAAGATCTGGAATCCAGAACCGATTAGGATTGGCGTAGGGTGCTGAATATGTTTAGTTCAGAGAACAGAAGAGGTGATAATATTTGAAGGGATGTCACAGAGAAGATGGAACAAACTTGCTTTCTGCTGCTTGGAAGACTAGAACTTGAGCCAATGGATTCCAGATGCCTGAAAAGGCATCCTACCTAAACATAAGAAGGAATTCCTTACATTAAGAGTTATGGTGACTATGGAATACACTGCCTGGAAGGGTGGTGGACTCCCTTTCTCTGGAGGTCTTTTAAACAGAGATTGGATGATCACCTCTCAGGAGTGCTTTAGTTATGTATCCCTGCATGGCAGGGTATTGAACTAGATGACTCTTGTTGTCTCTTCCAATACTATGTTTTTATGATTCTACTAGCGTATATACCTGGCATTGCCCTGGATTTTATTTTATCATATGTAACACTTGTTAGAAATACCTTAGAAATTACCTTACCTTACTTTAGGAATTAGATGCAGTTGAAATACACAGATTGGATATCCTGTGTCTCTAATTCCCCAAACTGTGTTGTCCAGTACCTGTAACTTTCCCCCATATTCCCCAATCCAATCTGTATTCAGCGTTGTTAACATGCAGAGGTTCGGTTTCTGAGGGAATACACTGTCCTCCTCCTTCTTGCTGCTAGGCCTTATCTCCACAGCAGCTGGCCTGAGGCTTAAGAGCTCTCCAGCTGAGAATTCTAAAGGCCCCTCCCTGAACTGCCAACCCCAAGATTTCATAGAATCCTCACAGCCAGCCAATCATATGATGTCTTCTCACCTCAGACAGCCAATCATAGGAGGTCTTCACCTGTCTGACACGAACAAACTCACAAACTTTAACTTTTATATATTAGATGAGGTGATGACTGGACCCAAGATCAGCCGGTGAATGTCATGGCTGGAGGGAAGCTGAGACCTATTTGACCTCGTTCATGTTCATAATGGTGGAGCCATTTGAGCAGGGTCTGTAGAGCAAGATAATGAGGGGGGAAACTAAATTACTTTAAAGCAGGAGTGGTAATCATGTAGTCCTCAGATGCTGTGGGACTGCAATTTCTACTCCTTCAGTAGCATCGCCAATAGTAGGCACTGCAGCCCAACATCTCATGGGCTGCACTGTGCCTTGTACCTTACTTTCTCAAGGGGTGTTCTTTGTGTGACATTGCCTCCAGAACTCTACCACCTCTTCAGCTGCTTCTCTGTAACAACTTGAATCATAGAGTTGCAAGACAGCACAAGGGCTACCCAATCCAATCCTCTGCCATGCAGGGGGAAAAAACAATCAAAGCATTCCTGACAGATGGCCATCCACCCTCTGCTTTAAAATCTCCAAGAAAGGCTATTCAACCACACTCCAAGGCAGTGTATTCCACTGCCAAACAGCTCCCATCCTCATGGTTAGGTGGAGTTTCTTTTCCTGTAGTTTGAATCCATTAATCCTTGTCCTTGTCTCTGGAGCAGCAAAAAACAAGCTTGCCCTATCTTCCATATGACATTCCTTCAAATATCTCAACATGGCTATCATGTCACTTCTTAATCTTCTCTTCTCCAGGCTAAACATATGCAGCTCCCTAAGCCACTCTTCATAAGACATAGTTTCCAGACCTTTTATCATTTTGGATGCCCTCCTCTGGACATGTTCCAGCTCCTTCTTGAATATCCTTCTTGAATTGTGGTGCCCAGATCAAAAGAAGAATAAAGTGGTACTATTACTTCTCTCAGCCAAGAAGCACCATAGAATTGCATTGGCTTTTTAGCTGCTGCATGATGCTACTGACTCATGTTCAGCTTGTGGTCTAATAAATTTCATATGTACTGTGGTCAAGCCAGGTGTCACCCATCGAATATTTGTGCATTTGATTTTGTTGCTTAACTGTAGTATCTTAAACTTCTCCCTGTTGAAATACTTTTGGTTAGTTTTGGCTCAGATTTCTAATCTGTCAAATTCACATTGAACTCTGCTGGTGTGCCTCAGTCCCCCACACACATACCTTTTTTTCTGGTATTGCCCCAGAATCTTTCCAACCAGCATGGACAGTGGTTGGCCAGCAAACCACACAGTCAGCATAGCCAGTGGCTGGGAGATTCTAGTCCAAAAAGGATATTTTCCAAGCTTTACCCTGGTTGACCACAGTGGGTCTGGATTATGTCTGATAAATCCATTCTTCTTCAGATCACACTTTTTAAAAAATGTCCAGCTATGAAGGCAATGCATTTTGCTGAAATGAATATTTGAGTTTTCCCCTTGAAGCTTCTATACTTGTGTAGAAAATGCCAGTTTGACTCAAAAAAGAAAATAAAAACCCAGAAAATAACAGAGCTTAGCTTTATACAACACATTCCTCTCAAATTGTCAGTCAAATGGCTGTCCTTTCTAGCATTTTATAACTCTTCAGAACTAATAGTTTTCACTCTTGTTATTATATAAGTTTATCACCAGCTGATCCGTTCCCTGTAAGAGTCTGATTATGGAATGAAAATATTTAAGGGTACATTTTAAATCCATGAGGGCTGCCTGCCTCCTGCATTCTAATTTTCTACTGGGCATTGCAACTTTTCCCACCCTACAGCATTCATTTCAAAGTATTTCCTCTCTGTTCCTCTTTTTAAAAATTGGCCAAAAACCTGAAAGCATTCTGTAGAATCCTGAACACACAGACAGCCTAACATTCTGACAGCATCCTTATCAAAGCACACACGTGCATACCTGATTTGCATAACAAATGCATGTGCTAGTTATGTCGATAAAATTATAAGTAATGACTGCAAACAGCAAATATGGCACATCTCCCCCTAGCGGAAAAGACTAGGACTTGAGTGCCCACTCAATCTGCGCTCTGGATGCTGACTGTTGATGGGCAGCTTCCAAGTCCTCTGCTGCCATCCTTCTTATGGTTTGTTATCTTAAATCCAGACCTGGTACTAGAACAGCTCTTCAAACAGAATAGATCTTAAAGCTCTCGCTCAGCCCTTTGGTTACCTCAGCTCTGGCTACATTTACTGTCAGTGGCTTTGCAAGGTTGTAGTAGAGGCCCTTTCACAATTCAATTATAGCATTATGATTCCATTTTAATGGAAGAGCCCTATGGCAGGCCAAGAAATCATAACAAAGCCCCCTGCTAAAAGGAAGAAGCAAGTAGACACAGAGGCAGCAGCAACAACCACCAAACCCCAAGAAGCTTTATTGAAAGAACTCACACTTCTTTAGCCCAGCCTGGCAAAATGACATCAAGCTTATCTAACTAGGCATGGAGCTATCTAACCAGGCACTGAGCTCACCACCACTTTAATGGAAGGGAGGAGGATTTCACTGAAACATAAGGACTGACATCCAGTGGGTGACACAGACACACTCATAACTTGGGGTTGCATGCCTTCCTTTGGATGGTACACAAGGAGCTATTCACTAGCCCTTGTGCAAAATCTCCCTCCCATCCTAATATCTATCTACCCAGGGGTGGGGAGATACTGATGTGGCTGTTCACTAGCTGGGAAATGATGTGGCTGTTCACTAACTGTTCACATGGGGAGGCAACTCAGGAAATCAAGAACTGGCCCAGTACAAGGGAAGAGGAGGAGGAAGATGATGATCTCCTAGATGGAGAGGGACCTTGCTTTTCTTCCCTTCACAGCTGAGATAGGCAGCTTCTTGGTTGGTTGAGTTGCCTCCCTTCTTCCCAGTCAGTAAATTGCCACAGCACCACCTCCAGAGTTTGACAACTACAGGATGAGGGAATCATGTGGAACTGTGCTTATGGACCATTACATACCCCCCACCTGTCCCAATTTGGCAAAAACAATCCTGATAAATCTTCTGTCACCCCACTTTTTCAGCTGTTTTTAAAATACCCTCATTTCTTTCTCTACCTCCCACTTTATCCCTTGGTCCACAGCTTACTTCAGTTACTGTAAACCGAATTCAAAGTGTGAAAGTGGTCTGCACTCAGCTCAGCACAGGGAAAGGAGAGGAAGGGGCAGAATCTTTCCCTTCCCAGAAGGCTTAGGTAAAAGCAAACTGCTGCAGTCTCTCTGGATTTGTGTGTTCCTCCTCCTTTGCTATCTTGACCACACTCTGATGTTGCTTGGCCACATGTGTCCCAACTTTTGTCTGTGAAGTGTTGGAGGGTAGGTATGGCTTTAGTCTCAGCTGCAGCACAGTATTTTGCTTCCTGATCATGACTGCTTATTCCTACCCACTTAGGCATTGTCTGAAAGCCCTAGATCTTCACCTAGGGATCTGTAGCTCATAATACCAGGAATAGCAGCTCCCTTTAAACACAAACACACACATTTAACAGAATATTTGCAATGGATCAAGCTGTAGGAACTATGCATGGTAAGTGGCATTAGAGTGTATGGGGTAGCCAGATTATTTGACATTAAAAAGAACACATAGCTGTTATCAAAATCAGCTTGTTTGGGGCATATTTTGTCTATGACCAAAGGGCAAATTGGCTTAATCCCTGAAGCTTTTTGATGATTTTCCCCTTGGAAATGTATAACTTCATCTCTCTCACACCTCTACCCTATCATCCAAGGCATTCCCTTTATGTTATGTTTGTGCTTTTACTTTTTTAAAAATAAAACTTTCACAATCTCTACTCAAGAGGAACCATTTCCAACATGCAATTAATCTATGCTGAAACTCAAAATCAGAATTATTTGCCTGCAATCTTGGAATGCAAGATGGTGAGACACTTACCTGTTGAGCAGCTGACATCAGTGAGGTGGATATCTGAGGACTTAAGGACTCATGTGAACTTCTTAAAATACATTCAATAAAATTTGTATGATGATTTCTTTTTCTTACTAACTCACACTGAGGTTTCCACAAAGCTTGTGGTTTTTTTTTGTTATTGTTATTACAGAGGCACTGCTGCCTTCCTCACCTTAAGTGAACTTGCAAGCTTCCCAAATCACATTATATTTCCTCTCAGGAGTGCTCTGGCTTCCTTATTGATAGTTTATTCAGCTGGGCCAAAGCCAAAATGGATGTGGTTGTGAAGATTATTTGGAAAATAATGAAGGTCTTGGCCCAAACACAGTGCAGAGTTAATTATCTTAAATCCATGAGTTGGGTTTAAGTTCACATATTTTCCAGAATTGTGAGGGTTGTCCACCTGTCCCATCAAGCCACGAAACGTGAGGACTTCTACTTATCCCACCACTGTGGTACCAAATGTGGGGAGCTCCTTTTGTCTCACTACTGTCAATACCACTTGCAGGAAAATGCTGGATATTCTTATGACTCCTGTATGAGACTTTCTTCATATAATCCTACAACTAGATACCATTACCTTTTATCACAGCTGCCACCACAGACACTGTATGTCTGAATTCAACCAATAGTTCTGTTGTAATGTTCCCAGAGCCACAGTGTATAATACAAAAATAATTTATTCAAACAGAAGTACAACATACAGTCAACATTACTTATTTAACACATCTAAATCCAAACTGACTCTACTAATTCTTTTACTGTCTCCTCATAATCCTAGCTGAACCTAACTGTCCTAGCTATTTTCTCACTCTTCCCCAACTAATTCTAATTTCATCCTGCTAATTCCTAATTTTACCCTCCTAGCTCAAATTAGGGTTCCCCCCTCTTCTGTGCATATCGTTAACCAGAGGCACCAGTAGGTTTCACC
This sequence comes from Iguana delicatissima, assembly GCA_948472985.1. Taxonomy (NCBI): domain Eukaryota; kingdom Metazoa; phylum Chordata; class Lepidosauria; order Squamata; family Iguanidae; genus Iguana; species Iguana delicatissima. The sequence goes on from CAOKZL010000220.1 coordinate 208,717, forward strand.
AAAAAAAAATCCAAGATATTTAAATGAGTGAGGGCACAAATGACTGGGCTTTGCCTGCAATTTAAACATGCTCATTTATAAATGAAGATTAAGAGAAAATGACCTGAATCCTTTTGGTAGTTCCAGGAAGAGTAGACCCACTGAACCTAAGGGCTTTTCCACATTGCATTGTTACGGTGCTATTATTCCACTTTCAACATCCTATGGACTCCTGGGGTTTGTGGTTTAGGGAAGGGCCTTTAGAATTCTCAGCCAGAGAGCTCTTTGGCCTCAGTAAACTACAAACCCCAGAATTCCACAGGATGTTGAAACTGGAATAAGAACATCATAACAGTGTAGTGCAGAAAGACCCCTAGTGTTGACACATCATCCAGTTATGGATTCTATAGGCAATACTATAGCTAGGATTAGCAGAAGGATTCAAGTCAGTGATTATAATGCAAACTAGATAGCACTTGCTTATTTAAAACCTGCCATTCCTCATAAGACCTCAAGGTAGCTAACAATCTTACACAAGACAACATATAGTTAAAACAGGTTGCCTTGAACACACCAAAATCATAAATCTAAAAATGACAAGAATTGTATATCTAGAATTACAAATATCTAAAATCATATTTTAGAAACATTTGCTAGGCTTCCATAAGAGCACTATCATAGTGGATAGGTAAAGATAGATGTGTCAATAATCGAAAAGTAGCCAGATTGTCTCTGTCTGTAATCAAGATGATAGGCAGAGAATAAATGAAATTCGTGGACAAAACAGTGAACAGGAAACTGGGAGCCGAATAAATGTGCTACACAATGTAATGATCATTCCCTCACTCCTGGGAAACATAACAGGGTGGGGTCTTCATCAGAAAATTCTCAGTAGCTCCACCACACTGCAATTCCAGGCATTTTTTTTAATTTTTTTTTAGAGGAAGTGTAACTCCTCCTATTCCCTCCATGGGGAGCAGCACATCATATGTCTTCTCTTCCATCAAGGAGGTGCCAAGCCAAAAGATCAAGTAAAGCAGTTTTACTTACTCCAATGCTTAACAATAAACACAAGCTCCTCCAGAACTAACACACCCAGGGTTAGGGTTGCCACAGGCCCTCAGAGCTGGACTCAGATAGGATTTGGGTTGTTAGCTACAGGGTAAGTTGATGCAACATCATTCCGGGGTCTTTTTTCTCTTTCCCTGGACACGACGATACCTCCTGGAGGGATGCTAGATTGTTCCTCCTTCCCTTGCCTGAGCCTTCCTCTTCCCCAAGAATAAATCCAGTACTACTTCCACAGACTGGCTACTTCTACTTCCTAACACCTCCCTCATACAGTGCTGCTTTTTAAAGTTGCGTTGTCCTGCTCCTGAACCTGTATGATTCTTTTCCCATCAATAAGATGGAGCTTTGGTTGAATCTGGCAGGTCTCACAGGCAAAAAAGCATAATATCCTGTTTATAAATGAAAATTGATAGACAATGGCTGGGAGTTAGGGGACTGTATTGCCCACCCACACCTCAGGAGAACTTAAAATCATAGAATCAAAGAGTTGGAAGAAACCACAGGGGCCATGCAGTCCAACCCCCTGCTACGCAGGAACACCTATCAAAGCACACCCAACAGAGGGTCATCTAGCCTCTGCTTAAAAACTTCCAAAGAAGGAGACTCCACCACACTCCAAGGTAGCATATTCCACTGCCGGACAGCTCTGACCGTCAGGAAGTACTTCCTGAGGTTTAAGTGGAATCTCTTTTCCTGTTTCCTGTTTGAATCCATTGCTCCTTGTCCTAGTCTATAGAGCAGTGGAAAACAAGCCCTCCTCCTTCTCGACATGACATCCCTTCAAATATTTCATAGAATCATAGAGTTGGAAGAGACTCCAGGGGCCATCGAGTCCAACCCCCTGCTATGCAGGAACACCCATCAAAGCATTCCCAACAGATGTCCATCTAGCCTCTGCTTAAAAACCTCCAAAGAAGGAGACTCCACCACATTCTGAGGCAGCATATTCCACTGCTGGACAGCTCTGACCATCAGGAAGTTCTTCCTGAGGTTCAAGTGGAATCTCCTTTCCTGCAGCTTGAATCCATTGCTCCTTGTCCTAGTCTCTGGAGCAGCAGAGAACAAGCCTGCTCCCTCCTCAACACGATATCCCTTCAAATATTTAAACACGGCTGTCATGTCCCCTCTTAACCTTCTCTTCTGCAGACTAAATATACCCAGCTCCCTAAGCCATTCTTCATAGGGCATGGCTTCCAAATCCATTCCATTTTGGTCGCCCTCCTCTGAACACGTTCCAGCTTGTCGACATCCTTCTTGAATTGAGGTGCCCAGAACTGGACACAGTATTCCAAATGAGGCCTAACTAATGCAGAATAGAGTGGTACCACTACCCCCCTCGATCTAGACACCATACTTCTATTGATGCAACCAAAAATCGCGTTGGCTTTCTTGGCTGCCGCATTACACTGCTGACTCATGTTCAGCTTGTGATCTACCAAGACTCCTAGATCCCTTTCACACGTACTGCTATCCAGCCACGTGTCCCCCATCCTATATTTGTGCCTTCCATTTTTTCTGCCTAAGTGCATGGCTTAATACTGTGCCCAGAACTGGCCACAGTATTCCAAATGAGGCCTAACCAATGCAGATTAGAGTGGTACTATTACCTCCCTTGATCTAGACAGTGTACTCCTATTGATGCAACCGAGAATTGCATTGGCTTTCTTTGCTGCTGCATCACACTTCTGACTCATGTTCAGCCTGTGGTCCGCCAAGACTCCTAGATCTCTTTCACACATACTGTTATCCAGCCAGGTGTCTCCCATCCTATATTTGTGCATTCCATTTTTTTCTGCCTAAGTGTAAGACCTTACATTTCTTTCTGTTGAAATTCATTTTGTTAGCTTTGCCCCACCTGTTGTCATTTTGAATTTTGCTCCTGTCCTCTGGCATATTAGCAACCGCTCCCAACTTGGAATGCTATCTGTTTGCTACCCATGGGGGAAAAATGTTTCCCCCCCCAGATGACCTCTGTGGGGCGTTTAAACCAATTTGTAAGTGTCTCTCAGCCATTTCAGGCCTTGAGAAGCCTTTTCCCTAACAGGGAGCAACTCAGCTCAACTTGTGTCCCTGGAAGACATACCAAAGGCCCTGGGGCTCACATGAGGCTTATGAACCACACCTTCCCAAGCTCTCATATAGCTAGACCACCTGCATCCTTGAAATGTTCCAGGAGCCATTCTGAGTGAGTCCACTGAGTCCACTGTATGGAAGGGATGTTTTCCTCTTTGTCCTTCCCTATTAAACCTTCTGCAAAACACAAGTCAAGAAACAAGGGGTAACACACACCAGAGAACAAATAAGCTGAAACCACAAGCATCCTGCATCTTCTTATGAGAACAAAGAAATATTTAAAATTCTTCATCAGCACTGGGGGGTTTCTGAAATAAACACTTAAAAATTAAAATAAGACTAAAAATGAAGAACAGGCACATACAACACAATTGTGGACATATTATACCGAAACTCTGAAAGGAAGATGTTTGTGAGTGAGTGAATGGAGGCAAGAAAATGTGATGGGGAAGCAAGCGGCAGTTAACAAGAAGCCCTGTACAAGAAGTTCCCTCAGGCTTGTCAGCATGTGTGAAGATTAACAAACACCAACCACAGATCCAGTAGTGGCTCATTGACAGAGCACAGAATTGTGCTATAGTTGACCAGAACTAAGTGCGCTGATTGGAGAAGAGACTCAGGGGAAGCTGAAATGTTTGGAAGCCAACTGAAGGAAACTGAGGGAGGTGGATTTATTTTATTTTTTTGAAAGAAATATTTTAATATAATTTCTCTCTGGAGTAAAAAAAAAAAAGCCTGGAATGAAGAACAAACAAGAATAGCAGTTGGAAGAAAACATACCACTGTGTGAAAACAATACATTCTTTATGAAATAACTTGAAATATACTACACAGACACAGAGAGAAGTAATGGCCACAACCTTGCCCTCCTGTCCAGAAAACAACTCATTTATTTCTCAATTGGCTTCTGTTCAAAGGGTTCATTTTTTTCACAGATTGGAAAAGCATTCTTTTGAGTCCTTGAACTCAACCATTATTCCTTGTGGAGAACCAGGTAAGAGTTCAATGGTAGATGATAGGTTTTACAAATGTCATATATTAAATATCCGGTTATCTCCAGTAGAAATGTCAGCTGATGTTTACAGTGAAGCAGCTGCTTTAGGTAGCAGAACCTCGGGGGTTTGCTGAATGGCTAGAAATGTATATCTCATATGACTCTGTGTCTTCCTGAAGCTCCTCTGGTGCCCTGAGAGTCAGGAGAGTATGTGGTCTTGTCACCTGCATTGACCTGCCAGTATGGTCAAGTTTTATACATGGAGTAGGGGTAATTCCTACACTCCACTTTGCCTGAGGCAGAAAAATATTTGGAGCTGGCCGTAAGGTACAACCCAGGCAGAATATCCACCCCAAAGGGCCACCACTTATCAGAACAGATTGCACCACATTTGGCTAGGTGGAGAAGTAACCTCATTTGATATGCAGGTTAAGGCAACTTCTCCTATTTTTACTATCGTCAGTTTTGTCGGGAAGGAGGAGTGCAAATATCTTCGTGATATATCACATGCTTCAGCTGCATGACATCTGAGGCTCAGTCCCTGCCATCTATCCAGTTAAAAGAACCTCTGGTGCACTAGTGTTTGGAAAACTGCCTCTGTTTGGAGCTTGGGAGTAGTCAATGTGGCACTTGATGAATAAGTAGACTGATCTGGTATATGGCAAGTTCATTTCTATATAAGAAGGTTTTTTTCAGGAGTGCCAAGTGGTTGGCTGCACTTGTAGGTGAAAGGCCAGTTCTACTATGGGAAGCCTCCACCTTTTGATGCCCAGGTATCTAATGACTTGCCCTTTCAGCGCTTCCAAATTAAAGACAAGTTCCACTAATCTGATAGCGATTCCACTCTTTCATCAGTTCTTCTTGCCTACAGAGGCTTACTTGGGACAACTGGCACACACATGCTGTTCACCAACTGAGAGGAGGAAAAAGGCACCAAGCCAGCTGAGAGACTCTGCAAGCAGCAGGCACACGGTCGGTCCCAAGTGAGCCTCCATTAGCCCTTCATACTTCCTACAGTACAGTACGTGGGTTCCACTTTTCAACCAGTTCCGTTTTCTGACAGTGCTCCGGTCCCAAGCTTGTCAAATAAGTGGGGGAAGGGTGGACTACGAAGACTGAGGCGGCTGATTCAGGCAGATTCTGGGAGACAGGAACCATTGGCAAGGCAGTAGATGACAAAACTTTGTGTGACGTACAGTCTGCCTTTCACTCTCTAGCCTGGGCCATTTCTGCACTAGACTGTTAATAGTGCTATTATTCTACTTTCAACATCCTATAGAATCCTGGAGGTTGCAGTTTACAAGTGACTTCACAATACCATAATAACATCAAACCCACTCTTTCTGGAAGACCAAAAGATTGCTCCTGGAAGAACTTCCCCAGTGGTCTTCCCCAGTTTACAACTGCATCCACCAGGATTCCATAGGATGTTGAAAGTGGAATACTAGCACTATAACAGTTTAGTGTGGACATGGCCCTACTCTGCTTGCCTCAGGTGAGTTGGAAGATGTTGACTTGTTGCTATTGCTGAAGCAAGGTTCAACTGTGAGTCCAGTCTAGTTGGCCTCTGTACATGGAATGCAGGCAAAGAATCTTCTTCTTTGCCTCAGGTGTCAAAATGTTTTATGCTGACCCTGTTTAGACAGATGCACAGGAACAGAGAGCAAGAGAGAGGCAGAAAAAGAGACATAAGTCAGCCATTCTTGGAAAAGCCCATGTCAATACACTAAAAGACACCTGACTTCACAATACCATAATAACATCAAACCCACTCTTCCTGGAAGACCAAAAGATTGCTCCTGGAAGAACTTCCCCAGTGGCCTTCAGCGAAAGAGCCAAGAAGGAAAGAAAAATGGCTCATCAGTGCAAAAATGAAAAGTTCCATCAATACCTCTGCAAGTGGTGTTGGACAAATACTTAAGCTGAGAAAAATTGGCATTTGCCCTCTCAAAATATTTATCTACCCCTATTGGAGGCAGACAATGTGTTCCAAATGGATTTTACTTTAACTGCAAAATAACAAACAATTCCCCCAAGGCAGAAGGAATTCAGATCAGCCATGCAGCAGAGATGACCCCAATTAAACAGTTTACCCATAGCTCTCTTTAAAAAAAAAAGAACCTACTATGTGTGATTTTGCAAACACAGAAGAAGCAAAGGGCTTTAGGCTATCCTCACACAGCCACAACAAAAACATGTAAAAAATCTTACCAAGTAGGATATTTGTTATATTCAAATATCTTCATTTCTTCTTGGTTTAAGAGAAGAGGTGTTTTCAGGGCCATATGTTCTCTACTCTTGATTTCAACAAAACAAAACAAAAAAGGAAAAGCTATTTTGGCAGTTGTATACTGAGATGTCCTGTCACCTCCTGGATGCTTGTGGTTAGTAGGCAATAGGACATGGTAACACATCTTGTGTGTTTGAAACTGTACCAGAATACCTGCAGACTAATATTATTCTGTAATAAAATGTTGCAGAGTGAACTGTTCTGGTCTGAACCACACACTGGGCTGCATGTCTGTCCAGAAAACTGAACTCTCATCCAATCCATCAGAATTTTAGGTAAAACACATCTTATAAGAAAACTTTGAAAACCAAGTGCTAAACCTGTAAGATCAGGTCCTCAGGTGTAGAAGAAGATTGAAGACTGAAGGAGAGTCTAATAAAATAAATGACATGGATAAGGTGGAAAACAGTACACTACTAGGACTTCCAGGATAGCTTGCTGCAGAAAGCCAGGTCAGAAGGACATTCTCTTTCTCTAGAACAAATGAGTCTAAATAAAACTAAAAGTTCCCTCAGCAGTGGTGAGGAAGCTAAAGGTACTGTGGGAGGGGTGCCTTTGGGAATCACCAGTGAAAGACAGGCCAATTCCCCAAGCAGACTACCCAGAGTGCCTTTAATTTTGAGGGCCCACTCAAAAGCCAGGCATTACAGAAACTGCCTGCTTGAGAACTGATAGTCTTCTCTCCATACAGAAGTGAAGATAGGGTTGCCATATTGTGGTAGGAAAAAAAAAATGTGGAGACTTTCATGGAAGACTGGAGCTCATTAGCATGCTTCTTGCAAGAGAGAGAATAATATACTGAAAGTGGGATTTAGTAATTAGTATTTTGGGGAAAGTAGCAATGGAAGTATTTGAATGATATTCGTATTTAGAGAAGTGCCCATTTTATATATTACCAAGAGTCTACATTGGGAAAACTGGAAATCATCTTTTAAAATATTTGTAGCGTTTGTCTTAGTTGTTTTTTACTTACTATATTGTGTTTTGTGGGTGTTTTTCTTTATGTAGTCTGTTAGTTTGGGGTTTTCTTTATATTTTGCGCAAAATTAGTAGTTGCAAAAATTGGTTATTTTTGTCTAGTTCTGTGATTGTGTAGTTTAAATTTTGTCTTTAATTTAAAAACAATTCAGGGGAGAAAAGATAAGATTGCCATATTCTACTTTCTCAATTTCTGGCATCTGATTTGCATATTATGTAAATTATTCTCACGATGCATTATTCTCTAATTTGCATTCATGTTATGAAAATTAGGAACATTAATTGTTGCAATATTTTCTTCCAGTATTTTCAGGCTTCATACCATTTTTACAGTTACAGCTGATCCGGAAGAACCAATATAGAAGAGGGATGGAAGAAATATTCCAAAATATTGAAAAATTATTTTTTAAAAAACATGCTTTTTGAGTGTCAGGAAACCCTGAAAACAAGATTCCTGGACCACCAAGAATCTTCACAATTTGGAACTTGACCTGTGCAAAATTCACCTGTGGGGTGATTTCCTTAGAAAAGGTCATTTTCTTACATTTTCTGTGTAGAAAATAATATTTCTATGCAGGAATATTGGTTTCTGTGCAGAAAATGCTGTTTTGTCTGTAAAACCACCAAATGCTCATTTTGCATAGAATAAATCCGAAACTGTGAATAGCTTCAAAGACTGTGTGAGAAGAAAAGTGCTAATATTATTCATTCCTTTGAATGTTATATAACGTAAAAACCTCTGGGAGTGGTTGTCCAGAGTTTGGGGTCCTGTGCCACGCAGATGACACCCAACTCTATTACTTCTTTCTTCCACAATCCAAGGAAGCAGTGTCACTCCTAAACCAATGCCTGTGATCAGTAATAGACTGGGTAAATTTGCAGAGATTGGAACTTAATCCAAAGAAGACAGAAGTGTTCCTGGCCAGTCAAAAAGGCAGATCAAAAAACAGAGTTTCAGCCTGTGTTGGATGTGTTTATACTTTCCCTGAAGATACAGGTACACAGCTTGGGTGGATTTCCAGATTCTAGCCTGAACGTGGAAGCTCAGGTTTCAGTGGTGCCCAGGAGTCATTTGCACATTTAAGTCTTGAGCCAGCTGCACCTGTTCCTTGACATGTCAGATTTGTCTGCAGTGACACATTCCTTTGTTACATCCCATTGGGATTATGCTAATATGATGTATATGGGGCTGTCCTTGAGATTGTTCAGAAACTTCAGCTGGTCCAAAGACATGAAGCCAGATAACTGGGAGCATACAACTGCCTTGTTGTGACATCTCCAGTCACTGACCATCAGTTTCCAGGCAAAATTCAAAGTGCCGGTGATGACCTCTATGCAGCTCAGGTCCAGGTTATCTGAGGGACTATATTCTCCCATTTGAATCTGCCTGTGTTCTGAGATCTTCTGGCGTGGCCCTTCTCTGTTCCACGACCCTCACAGGTACATTTGGTGGAATGTGGGAGAGTCCCTTCTTGGTGGCGGTTCCCAGAGTCTGGAACTTCTTTTCCAGAGAGGCTAGACTGGCACTTTCTGTGCTATCTTCCTGCAAGCAGGTTAAAAAGCTTTTTATTCTGGTAGGCCCTTGAGAACTGATTTTTTTCTTAAGAAGAAACAGGCTGTATGCAATGTGCTAGGCTTTTATTTGTTATTGTTTTTAATGGTTTATGTTTTTAACTGGTTTTAATTTTATGAAAATTTAATAACTTTTTAAATTCTGCATGCTGTGAATTTTTAACTGTGTTTGCTTTAGCTGTTATAAGCTGCTCTGAGATCCAAGCAGGGGAAAAAGTGGGATCTAAATAAATAAAATATTTCAAGACAGCCCAACCAGCAAAAGCTATCCTCCTTCTTTTACTGGATTTCAGGGCTTTGCACTCAAGGATACTCAGCTGAAGACACAGTTGTTAAAAAGAATTGTTGACGCTTCTCTAATGTTGTTGCCATCTTTAGTCCGTAAAGAGTGGTTTGGATTCTTCTTTATGTCAGGCCATTTCTGCACTACACTGTTATAATACTATTCTCCCACTTTCAACATCCTCTGGAATCCTGGGGTTTGCAGTTTGGGAAGGGTATTTTGAATTCTCAGCCAGAGAGCTCTTTGGCCTCAGTAAACTACAAACCCCAGAATCCCACAGGATGTTAAAAGTGGAATAATAGCACTATAACAGTGTAGTGTGGAAATGGCCTTATTATTGCCTTGTTGATGTCTTTATTTTCTACAATATGTGACCATCTTTTCCCCCTTCTTCTCCTGTGAAGACAATGTGAAACTCATGATTATGATAACTAGGTGATTTATCTTACAGAAAGCATTCCTTGTCATGTTATATTGTTACCAAGCCAAAGCAATGTGTCACAGAAGAAATAAGTATTATACTCAGATACTGGCCTAAATCCCAACTGGAATATGTGGAGCCATTTAATCAGTTGGATTTACCTCCATATTGAATTGATTGAATGGGTCTTTAATCAAGAATTGATTGGATGGGTCTTCTCTGGTTTAGTCTAATCACAGGACTCACAGGACTATGGTCTTCATGCTCCTTTGTTTTAGAACTCTCATAAATTTAAACCAGCTTCTGTAATTACAGTCCTTATGTAAAAATTATCACAGTGTCTACATCCATATTCCCACCTACATTCAGCAGGAAAACAGATTAAATGCTAGATTCATTTTACTTAAATCAAACGTCCCCAGATATCCCTTGATGTTTATGATAATTGCTTTGCCAACAACAGGTCTAATCCTTAAAAATTAGTTTTTAAGAAAAATCACAAAAATGCTATCTGCCAATAGAAACTCACCTAAGGTGGAAAAGATTGATTTTGGAATTAACTGTTGTTGGTTTCCATATGCCAACAGAGAAATTGCAGTCATACAGCATAATCCTTACTCTTATGGAGGAAGTGGCAGGAGAGAATGGTAATAATTCCTTTAAACTTCCATTCCTAACACACAGATTTAAAATATTCAGTCAGCAACTAGTTTTGCAGGGCTGCTTTTGGACTTCATTTATTACTTCATTTATTACATTGCGTTTTTCTTTTTGAGGATGTCAAGGCAGCATGTACATTGATTTCCACCTCCACTCCCCATCCCATTTTCTCCTCGCTACAGCATACTCTCCAAGTGCCCCTATTTGGCAGAGACAGTCCTGATTAATCCTCGTTCATCCCACTTTTCAGCTACTTTTAAAATGTTCTAGTTTCTCTTTTCTCCTCCTCCCACTTTTCTCGCTTTGTCCTCAGCTCATTTCAATTGCTGTAAACAGTTCAAAATGAACAAGTACTTTGCGCTCAGTTAACTCAGTGGGAAGGAAAGGAGAGGAGGGGGCAGAATCTTGCCCTTCCCAGTAGATTCAGGCAAAAGCAAACTGCTGCAGCCTCTCTGAATTTGTGAGTTCTTCCTCAGTAATAATTTTTGCCATATTGAGCACACACTGACGTTTCTTCACCACATATGTCCTGGTTTTTATTTGTGAAATGTTGAAGGGTATGTGACAACACTGCGAAGTGCAGGAGGCTATAGAATAGTAACTGACTCAATGTCACTCAATTATTTCCATAGCCACATGAGGAACTGGGCATGGTTTGCCAGGCTCAAGTCAGAGTACAACATGCTAATCCATGGTGGGAGTCCTTGTTATCACCGTGAACTGGCCTGGCCTTTGGTAACCTTTAGATATCATTTTGATATCACAATTTGGCCCTGCTCTGCCACCAGCCAAGTGTTTGTGAGGCCACTGAACAAGCGCGAAGCTAGGCATGGCTATTATCTGCTGAGTCACCTTTGTTTATACCAAGGCAAGCCAGAAACTGCCAGATATGCTTTAGGGGACCTCCCGAAACAACCACCTTCATTACAGATGCGTATCAACACAAAGAGACCTCTGCCCCGAGAGGGCACCCTGGCGAGCTAAGTGCTTAACTGCCAAGCTAGCCGCATCTACATACTGGCCATACTATTGTCAATTCGGTCTATAACTCAATCATGTAAATTCTGACCTTTCGGAGACATTGTCTCCAGTCCAAAACTCATTGTTTTCGCCCAAGACCAGACTAGCCCACGGTCATTCCTTCCCCTGTAAAAATCCCCAGTTCCGAGAGCTCTTCGGACTTGCGTTCGGACTGCTCTCCTGCCTTGCTGCCTCTTCGTTCTGCGAGCTCCCCTTGGCCACCACGCCGGGTTTCCTTCTCTCCAACTGGCTTTCTTCAGGACTGCAAGATTGGTGACGTATCACCCATTCCCCTAAAGCTATATTTCCTATTTCTAGTTAGCAAGTGTGTTTGTGTTTTTCTTAATAATTGCTTAATAAATCTTTTTGCTAGTTTGAACTATTTTGTCTGCTCACTGACCCAACGCTGTATACATTGGGTAAAAGATCCCCACTAAGTTACCCTGCCTCTCGTTAGCCAAGAGAGTGCTCCAGCTAATTTCCCCATCTTGCTTAGTTTGTTTGGTTGTTTGGGCGTCCCTCCTGGGACCCCCAGTTTACAGGGTAACATCCTGTGCCCCTCCAGATATTATTGTATGTGGTGGCTGGACATTCTTGGAGGGAACATTGCCTGAGATCTTGCATTGGGAGACATACTGTGAAGTTCTGCCCATGTAGAACTGTGATTATCTCCCCTTCAGCTGCCTCAAAAAAACCATCTTTGGCTGTGGCAGCCATTTCCAACACAGCCATTTACTGGTTGCTGGAAAGTGAGGGTGGCGGAGGAAAAGCATCCAGCCATGTTCCTACAGATAAGGGATGGGCAACTGTATGAGGTTCAGGGGTCAGTTTGCCCCCAGACACCCTCTCCCTTGAGCCACCACCTATAGCAAGCCAAAATACCTCCACTGTCCACTGCAATTCCTCTCAAAATGGTGACAGGAAGTGATATCAATGCCATTTTCAGAGGGACTGCAGAAGAAAATGGAATGATTTTGGGTAGAATGGGATTCTGAGTGCCTGTAGGAGTGGAGTGGAATATTTTCATATGTTTTGACAAGTTTGGGAGCTTTCTGTGTGGTTTTAAGTCAAAAATTGCCCAAAAGATCATGTTTTTTGAAAAAATTACAGACATTGGGGGCTTTAGGGGACAGGTGAAGATTTCAAGGGCCACAAAAGTGGGGTCTAGAGGCTACACATAGCATGTTGGTCACATCTTGCCCATGCCTGGTATAGATGGATCCACAGCAATAGACATCACAGGGGACCTATAGATTTTTGGTCTGTTCTAGCTGGGAATCATGAAGATTCCATCCATAGAATTAAAGGGTTGAAGCAGACCCTGAGAGTCAGTGCAGAATCAAACTTTTAGGAGTCACTCCTGAGGCATACTTCTGTGGGCAGACGTCATACTCGCTACAAGTGCCATCTTATGCTTTACCAGAGGGAGAAAAGGAGGCACCCAAAAAAGAGGTCAAAAGATCTGGATGTAAAATGGCTATATACTGTTTTATTTGGATCAGGGATGGGTAACTGCATGGATACCAGGGGTTAGTCCCCCTCATCTCCAGACCTCCACAAAGGCTGCACCTGACCACAGTCAGCAAGCCAAACTACCACCCTTTTCTTCCTCCGCAGTCCCTGTCAAAATAGTGACACCTGTTGGCATTTTGAGGAGGACTACAAAGGAAAATCAAGGTATGTGGTGGTAAATTGAGTTTATGGGATGCTTGTAGGGGCTGGAGACAGGCATTTTCACATGTTTTCACATTTAGGGAGGCTTTCTATATGGTCTAGGACAAACGCCAATAAAGTGTACTGCCTTTTTAAAAAGTGGAGGTTGGGGGACTCATGGGGGCTTCAAGGACCAGAAAAATTAGATTCTGGCCACTAACAGCCCATGGGCCACACTATGCCTGCCCAGGTTTAAATGCACTTTTAGAAAACTTACTATAACTTAACAGAAAGACAGTATATTTGGTGATACACAGTGGTCTAATCCAGCAGGGTTCTTCTCAGGCACGTAATAACAGTCATGTTAGATAGCATTTTGACAGTTCATCATTTGGGATGGTGTTCTATTTTTCATGCCAGCTCCAATTTTAATAAAAGGGGTGTAAAAAGGCTTAAAGCATTCAACATCTGAGATAGAGATAAAAAAATTCATAATCAAAATATCAGCTCAGATTTCAAACAGGAAATTTCACTTCCAAAATCTGAACAGCAAAACTGACACTTTTTAAAAAAATCTTGTTCTAAAAGCAGTTTATGAAATACGACACTCGTAAAACATGACGGAGTTATAAATACTTTGGCTTAACTTCACAGTTGAATTAATTATTGTGTGATAGACAAAACATCCACAAGCCAGCAATGTTATTTCAACAGTGTAAGCAATAGAGTTGTAAGCACCGGGGGACTTGTTGCTTTTTCATAATGGGAAACTTTCTTTCTCACCACACACCCTAAGACATATGTCAAATTTAGCTCATGTCACTTGCATTTTTCCAAAACTGGCTAGATGTTTTGGGGCCAATTAATTCTTAGCTTTACAGTATGTATAATTATAGAAATTATTAAAAAAAAACAATTGGGTGGGCTACTATTCTAAGTTTTGTAGCTCAAAGTTACAGTGAGGCTGCAGTCTTATTCACAGAATTGCTTTTAGCTTTATTTTGTAAATTGTCCTAACTGGGCAGTGATAATATAGCTTCAATGACTCATACTCTGGTAACCTTCAAGTTAGATTTCTACAATGCCTATCCCAAATCACCATGACCTTCACTGATTAACTTTTCTTGTCCCCCAAAACTGGAATTTAAGGGCATTTACAAATTAAAGCTAAGACATAAAAAAGTAACTGTTAAAATGTCATTAAACGGTCAATAATATTGAGAAATGTTTAAACACATAATAAAAACAGTTGTAAAACCCAGAGCTACAGATCCATAATTGATCTGTGTTCAGAAAGGCTATACAATCTTACTATTAACTGACATAAGTGCCACCCCAGCCCATCTCAAGAGTCAGCTGCCAGATCAGGTGAAGGAGGTCTGTTTAGGTTTCAATTGGGGTGCAAAGAGGATAGCATTTCCACCCACCTCTCACCAGTGAGCGAGGCTGCAATAACCAGAAGCAGGACTCCTATCACAAGTCCTTGTTACAACCTCACTCACCAGATAGAGGAAGGTGGAAACATCCTCCTCCTTGTGCCCCAGTTAGAAACGGAATGGAGCTCCTTCTCTTGATCGAACTAATGGGTCTTAAGACTGGCTCACAGGAGGGAAAGTTGGACCAGGAGACATTGCAGTCTGCCCTTCATATTCATGGATTAAACTTTCAATGGATTTGATTATTTGTAAATTCCTCTAATCCCTGCCCTGTCCTCTGTTGGAATTGACAAGACTTTCAACTTTAGTCATTATGGGGTTGATTGGTCTATTGGTGTTATAGAGGTTCTTCACCTGCTACTGTTATTGGCAGCAGCTGTAAAGGCTCTATAAGAGTAGCATTCTCTTAGTGAACATTCGCTTCCTGATTTGTTGTTGCTGCAGTTTGTGTCATATCCTGCTTCATTGTGGTATTGTATTATATTTTGATATATTTTGTATTTTAACTTCCCAAACTTGCTCATGTCTCTTTTAACCTTTTGTATATTAAGAACCCATATGCTATGTTTGTCTTTTAACTAGAATATATAAAAGACTATTTTCCTTCCCCTATTTTGTCTTCTGAATTTCCTTTTAATTTACAACACCCCCAAGTGCTTCATTCCTGGGGTAACTTTCCCTCTTGGTGGCTCTGATCAGGCCACACAGCCCTTTAAATAGCTGCTTTTTGTTCTCCTCCTCTTCCACCATCTGCTGCAGGGCCAACCAAGGATGACTCACAGCCCAATTTCTCAGCACCATAAACCCTCTCCCATGCTTCTCCATACCCAAGGAAAGAGATGGATGAAAGAGGAAGCATAAGGCCATCATACTGACCCACCCCTTTCCCCTTTTCTTTCCCTGACCTGCTTTGGACCCTGGGTGCCTGCTCTCACCATCATGCCTAGGCCCTCTTCCCACAGACACACACACATATTTTGATATTTGCTCTTTTTTTTTCGTTTTTGCAGGGGTCCTTAGTTATACAGTAACTAAGTAGATGATCGTGGATTCTGGCCATGGAAGGATGTCTTCAAATCTTTGAAGATGGCTTGGTAAATGCTGCTAATGCAGAGCTCAGTAGTCAGACTGAACATGTGTTTTCCCCACACTTCTGATTTTGCTTTCATGATAACTGCAGTCTTGGCTAATCTGTTTCTAAAGCATCTTCTTCAACAGGAATGGAATGGCTGCATTTTATACTTCATTTGCCCTGAAAAGTTCCTCTTGGAACATACCAAGCTGTCTTCAACCAATTCACAACAATGAATGGTCCATCAGGCTGAGCCAGGGTTGGACAACATCCTGAGATAGGGTGGAGGGGGCAGAAACATAGAACTCCCTACTTCCTATTGCAGGCTCTCCTTCTGACAGATTTAATACCACCACTGTCACATTTTTATGTCAGTTCCAGCAGCTCTCTATGGTTTTACTCTCTATGATAGTGCAGGACATGAAGCAGGAAGTGCATTTTTGGCAATAGCAGCAGCAACAAGAACAGCAAACAGGTTCAGGAGGAAATTTGGTGGGTTGGAGCAGATGCAGATGTCAGTGGCATAGTGACTCAACTCCAGATTTTAGTTCACACATGGTGCTGAAGCCTGTCTGCAAAATGCATTTGGAACTTAAGATAGCTCCTTTAAAGCTATCCAAACCCCTGAGTGGATTCACTGCTCTCCATCAGTAGCAGAGGAACTGGCATGCATAGTCACTGGAGGGAGAAAAAAATTTTGTGGTCTTTTTGCAATGGCAGAGGCAACGATTTGAGGGATCGGATTTCCACTACTGCCAGCAGTGGCGCCAAATTTGGGCAACACATGCAAATGGGCAACACAGTAGGACTGTTTTATGGAGCCTCATTTAGCCCACAAGCTTCATATGACCGACCCCTGTTCTGCACTGACTGGGTAACATCAGTTCAGAAATTCAGAGATGGGGCTTTCTTTTTCAGACATAACTTGAGATGATAAGAAGTACACTTTGGACTTTCTGCAAGGGAAACATGTCATCTATGAGTCTGCCTTCCCCGTTCCAATATCCCCGTAAACTACTGTACAGCATGTAAAGTCAAAGACTTTCACGGCCGGAATCCATAGGTTGTTGTGAGTTTTCCATGTTCTATTAGTATTTTCTCCTGATGTTTCGCCTGCATCTGTGGCTGGCATCTTCAGAGAATATCCTCTGAAGATGCCAGCCACAGATGCAGGCAAAAGGTCAGGAGAAAAATACTGATACAACATGGCCTCAAAACCCGGAAAACCCACAACAACCTATTCTACAGCACTCTCTATAGGTCTGCCTTTGAAAGGCTATACAACAGGACCCCTGTATCCACGGGGGATTGGTTCTGCCCCTCCCCGTGGATACTGAAATCTGCAGATAGGAGTGAATGCCCTATCGCCCACCTGCCCCCTATCAATCAAGGGCTCGTCACCTCTTTTCTGCCAGCCACCACAGCAGTTGGGCCCGAAGCAAAGGGCAGGAGGTAGCAAGGGGGGCGATCACATGTGCCTCGCCTCTTTCCTGCCTGCTGCCAGGGCGATTGGGCCTGGACCAAGGGGCAGGAGGAGGCGAGGGACACGGTTGCACACCCCTTGCCTCTTTCCTGCATGCTGCCACAGCGATCGGGCCAGAGCATCAGGCCAGGGTGAAGGGCAAGAGGTGGCGAGGGGCACGATCGCTCACTCCTCACCTCTTTCCTGCCCACTGCCAGGGCGATCAGACAGTGAGGGGCGTGATCCCACGCTCCTTGCATCTCTCCTGCCCACTGCCACCGCAGTGGCAGCAGCAGGGAGCCAACCACAGATAACTGAATCAGTGGATAATGAATCTGCCAATAAGGGGGTCGTACTATACCTAGTGCTAAAGTGTGCAAAATAGAATCTTGCTTGGTGTGTGCATTAAAGAACACGTATCACCAATCTTGTAGCAACTGCATCAGCCTCCCCTTTACTTCAGATTTCAGTTCATCACAAAGTCTTAAGGAGCTCAGTGCCAGGTTAATTACCACCTCCCTGCATATGAACCTGCTTCAAATTTGAGATCCTCGAGGAAGGTCTTGTTGCACTCCCCCCCCCCCGAGATGGAAGGGGTGGTGAGTGCATAAGACAGGACTTTCTCTCTCATGGCACCCCAGTGGTCAAAGTGCTTCTCAAGAAAGATCAGACTGGTTCCCTCCCTAATGAGTTTCTGGCAGGCAGTCAAGATTGCATTGTTTTGGATTGGCTTTGGGTCTTAAAACCAGGACTGGCCTTTGTTGCTCTTTTAACTGTGTGTGTGTGTTTTACAAGTGATCTAAAAATTGTTTAAGTTTGCTTTTAAATAATATTTTTATCAGCTTTTCTCTGTTGTTCATTGCCCTAGGGTCCCTAGCACGTTGCAAAGCAATAAACAAATAATAAAGTCAAGTAAAAGAAAAGAAAATGCTCTGGAGAAAATGATGCACTGTTCTATTGTCCCTTGCATCATCTTCTTGCAATCTTTGTTACACAGCTAGCTGAAAACTTTTCTTCAGTCTCTCTCTCTTTTAAAGGAAAAACTCAGGTAGAAGTTTCCATGAGGACTGTCCGGTTGTTCCCCAAACATTTGGCTTTATTGGACAAACAAACAAATAAAAGCAGTGTGAAGCTATAAGTTTTCCCTGGAGATCTGGGCAATGAAAGCATGAACTTTTGTACACATTGATGGGGAAGGGATTCCAGAATGCATGGCATTCCATCAAAAGAAAACAGTGATGAAAACAAATTGTATAATCCTTCCATCCCTCTCTTTGTTTTTGGACGAAAACATTACATAAACAACATCCCAACATGTGTAACTTTAAAAACCCAATTCTGCAATGTGTCTTACCGATATCCTTTGGATGAGGCACAATCTCTCAGACTTTGTTTAATCTTGAACCAATGCCTGGAAAAGTTACTTTTCTGACTCCAGTTCCCAAAATCCCACAGGCATGGCCAGAGGCCGTGCTGGCTGGATGATTCTAGAAACTGTAGCAGGGGGAAAAAAATCTTTTGCAGACTTTGCCTGAAATCATAGCATCGCAGGATTTTAAAGTTGAATAGATACCTTGGGCGTCATCTGCCTATCAGCTCTAGCCAGTATAACTGTTGGTGAAGAATACTGTACAGGGGCACATGATTCCCATCCCAATATAGTCCAACTCCCTGCTCAGTACAGGAACTGGCAACAGATGTACCTCAGTTAACAAAGTAGATGTGTTCTTGGGCATCATTTCTCTGGCAGGAATTTTCATACAAGAGGCAGAAATAACATGGAAAGAAAGGGAAAAGGTTCCTATAGCACAAAAAGAAGAGCAGTTCAACAGGTTTCATCACGCTTTTAAACTGAAACTGACAATAGGAACACATGAAATCAACCAACCAGGTCAGATGAGCCATACGTAAGTTTTTTAAAAAACGATTTTGAACCTACTATATTGCACTTGAAGGCTTCTCCCAAAATGTATCCAGGGATGACTTTGCCATTCACCAGTCTTGCCTTTTCTTATGATTTCCATTTTGGAGGCAAAACTTATATATCTATGCCTTTTCAACATGTTGGGGAGGGCAGCTGCTGAAACAAGCTTATCTGCTCTCTTTGTCTATCGCACACGTTCAGTAAGGGATTCTGGAGGCAACTTCTGTTTCCTTTACCTGCTGTAATCAGTCAGACATGGCTAGGATAGAATCCCGCTCTTTCTCAGCTCAAGCTTTATTTATTGCATGGTTTACTCCAGTTACACTCTTGCAGCCTTGAAAGTCTGTGTTTCTCTAACCCCTTTCACCATCCTCCTAGTGCCAATGTTGATTTTTAAAAAAAAAACAAAAAAAACCTTCCAGCTAAACAAAGGATGAAGATGAAAGTGGGGACTAAGTGTGTATAAAAAGACCTTGTAAAAAAGAGCTTCACTATCTGAGGTTTTATTAAGTGAGGTATGCCTGTATTACAGCATCCCTTGCAAGATGGCTGCCCTGCCCTTGCGTATGTACCTGTGTATCCCTTTCTGGGTTCCATGGGACAATTAATACTGCAAACACTATTACAATTTATGTCTAAAGGGGAAAAAAACACAACGCAATTGAAAAGATACCATTATCCCAAAAGTTGCATGTATCCAATGAAACACTAATGCAGGACTTAAGTGTAAGACTCTTCTGCATATGTTGCTCAGCAATACTGCACTCTGGGATGCAAACCTTAAGGACCTAAATAATAGATACAATAAACAGGTGCAAATGTATAATAGAAATACCACCGTGAGTTAGTTACCCTTTTCTTCCCTCCCTTAAAAATATGACTGAAAATCCTACTAACTTATTCAAGGTGAAAAGGAGAACCAAATCATTATTCCACACAATTGCAGCTTGTGTCCTCTCTGTCTCCCTCCCTCCCTCTCTCTCCCTTTTTCTGAATTGAACTAGTAAGAACACCTCCTGAGTCATGTTTTCCCCTCTCAACGGGCCAAACCAATAATTCATAGGAGTTATAGCTTCAGCGAAGGAGAATCCACTCCTTCCTAAGATACTCTGTTCTCCTGTTGAACAGCTTTATCATTAAAGAATGAGAAAAGAAGGTATTAGCATAACAACCTATCTCACAGGATATGTAAAGATTGCCAAATATGTTGCATATTAAGATGTGTGTGAGTTCATATCTTGCCCTTCTGTTTTCATATACTAGAAACTGATATGTATGCATTTTCCAAGTGGTCTCCCATCCAGGCATAAACCTTTGTAGCTTCAGTCAAGCTCATAAAACTGTAGAGTTCAAAGAGACCTCAAAAGCCATTTAGTTCAGTGCTATTCAAAGTGGTAACCCCTGGAAAGATGCCATTCACCAAGTCATTGGACACTAGTCACTGGTGAGTTTGCAGATATGAGAGAAAACAGACACAAACGCTCACCCGTTGCATCAGAAACACTGATCTAGTTCAGCCCTCTGGCAATACAGGAAACTAGGGATGGGATGAATCCAGAATTTTCTGAATCTGGATCCAAATCCCTGGAAGGTTCTGGGAATCCATGAATCTCACAGATCTTGAATCTTTCAAATCCTTTTTTAAAAAAAGGTTTAAAAAGCAAGGGAAAGGAGGACAATCTTGGGCAGGACACACTCTCTCAGCCTTAGCAAAAGCCTGGGCAAAGGCAACCTCCCTCTGAAGAAATCTGGTCAGGACAATTGTCATAGTTTTGCCTCAGGATCTCCCCAGACTGAAAATGACATGAAGGCCTTTTTTACACTGGCAAGAAAATGTGGATTAATTCCACATTTTCCTACCTGTGTAAACAGGGCCACATACTACAGTATAGAGCTAATCCAGGTCAAAACTGGCTTTTCTTTGTATAGCTCCTTATAGCATCCTGGGGTTTGTAGTTTGATGATGCACAAGCACACTTTGGCAGAGAAGGCTATAACACCTTGTAAAACTACAAACCCCAGAACTGTGTCTGAAAGAGCTTTGCAAGGGAGCTATGCAAAGGAATCTTTCAGTTGCCCTTGAAATCTCAAAAGGCTGTACCTCCCAGCCAGTCAGGCCTTTGGTGGGCCCGAGAGGCATCAATTTTTAAAAACAATTTTTCCTTTCTGCTACATGTGATTTCTTATGTGGCTCATGAGAAACCATGAAAGACATTTCTCATCCTATTCTAGCTATAGGTTTACAAGCAGGCACTGGTCTTGTGGAAGGAGGTACACTGGCCTACATGTTGATGGATGGGATTGTGTGACCTTGCCCTCTGCCCCACTACTTCTGATAGGCATCAGACCCACTGACCCCAGCATTGGTACATGCCATTGATTTTCAGTGCAGAAAATAGTGCTGAACTTAAATACTAAATGTGCAATTTAAATATATTGGAATACAACCCCAGATGTAATTTCTGAAATTGTTAGCAAAGGCCATTTTTACTCCAAGGGGAAAAACTCACCTACATGCCATCTCCCCTTGTGTGTCTGGTCACCCAGGTTTTTAGGTGTCCCGGTCTCCAACAAACTCTTTGGTTGGTAGATTCGAAAGATTTGGTTTGCCTATTTTGGCACAGGGATTCAGATTTGTGAATCTGGAATCCTTGTTGACCATCTGAGGATTCGGTTGGCCCATCCCTACAGGAAACTCACAGCTAAGGCGCTAGTGCCTACCTTAAAATCTCCAACAAGGTAGTCTGTGCCACTGTGGAACTGCTCTTACCCCCAGGAAGTTCTTCCAAAAGTTTAATTGAAATATCCTTTCTTGTAGATTGTATCCATTGATTCTGCTCTTACTCTTCAGAACAAGAGCAAACAAGCTTGCTATGTATGATAGCTCTCAAATACTTGAAGATCTTTCAAGTACTTGAAACATTCCAGTACAAATACTTGAAGATGGCTATCACATCACCTCTCTGTCATCTCTTCTCCAGGCTAAACATACCAAATTCCCTCAACCACTCTTCACAGGATTTGGCTTCCAAACCCTTAGTTGTCACATCATGTGCTTTGAGATCATGCCTTGGACCCCTTGGCAGCCTGCAAGCTAAATTCATCCCCACCCACCCAAAAGCAATTTATTTTAGACTCTGTTAATTTTAGGTAAGGTAAAGGTTTGCTGAACTATTGAACAAGATTGATAATAGCAACAGGATAATAGCATGTTTCTGTTCCAATAATATTACTCTTATGTTTTACAGACAGTAGTGATTTAGCAGCACAGGGACTCAAAGAGTCAAAGTATGATCACTTTGTACTAACTGTCCCAATTTGGCAAGGATAGTCCCAATTAACTTTCCATCATCCCACTTTTTCACCTGCATTTAAAATGTCCCAGTTTCTCTCTCTTCCTCCCACTTTCCCCCTTACTTCAGTTGCTGCAAACTGAGTTCAAAGTGCATCTGAAAACTGATGCCATCCATATCTTATCTTCCAACTAAATTTTTGACACTTGAAGTTTTTTTAAAAATCAGAAATGAAATGATGGGTTTTCTGTGTGTTAATTTTCAGGACCGTAGGTTGCAGTCATGATGTTCACACATCTCCCACATATAGTTTGGATCACACAGAGTACAACACTACAGTCTTGTGCATGTGGCATAAGGACTGTTTGGTATGAGAAAGATGAATCCCATATTCATTTTGTTGCTGCAAAGTAGGTTGCTGTGGCACTGTGGAAATGTAACTTGTTTTGATGTCTCCCTTGAGTAAAGCTGCATCTCACACAATTGATGCATGATTCATGCTTGTGGTAAAATCTTGCCAGATAAAATGTAAAAGCAGTTATATAAGTAAACTAAAACACCATGAAAAATATGAATACACTTCAACTCAGACAGAGCTCAAACAAATTTGACCTCTGTACCAAAAATTCTTCTCCAGATTCCCTTTTGAGATGTCAAACATCATTTTCCCAGTGTTCTCTAAATCAATGGTTCTTAACTTTTTCTTTACCTGGCTCCTATGCAGTTGCCTACCCCTGCTATATATAATATGGAATATGTTTTACAGGGCAAGAGCAATAAAAGTATCAACTTTTTAAAATTATATATACATATATATATCAATAACACATTACAAATAATAGTGAAAGACAGTAAAAACAGCATAAAAAGTTGCCTTCAGTTGTTTTTGCTCTGCAGAAAGCCCTTTCTCTCAAGCAAAGCAAGGTGCATGGATTTGTATGCAGTTAAGAGCCACAGAACATCCACAGAATATCCAAATAATCAGGGACTATCTGAATGATGGCCAACATCATAATTCGCTAATGAAAAACTGAAATATTTTTTGGGATCAAGCTCTTTGTCTTCCTGCAAGTCTTTTCTGAGTTATGGTGATTCTAAGAAAGACCTATCACAGGGTTTTCTCAGCAAGATTTGTTCACAATTCGGGCATCATATGTCAAGAAAGATACCAGCAAGCTGGAGCATGTCCAGAAATGATCAAAGATCTGGAAATCAAGCCTTATGAGGAAAAGCTAGGGAGCTGGGTACGTTTAGCTTGGAGAAGAAAAGACTGAGAGATGAAATAATAGCCATCCTTAAATATCTGAAGGGATGTCATGTAGAAGATGGAGAAAGCTTGTTCTCTATTGCTCCAGGGACTAAAACATAAGCTAATGGATTCAAATCACAAGAGAAGAGATTCCACCTAAACATTAAGAAGAACTTTTTTACTGTAAGAACTATATGACAGTGGAATATCTTGCCTTGGACTGTCCTTCTTTGGAGGTCTTCAAACAGAGTTTGGATGGACATCTTTCACAAATGCTTTAGGTGTGTATTCCTGCATGGCAGGAGGTTGGGCTAGATGGCCCTTGTAGACCCTACCAACCATAACAGTCTATGATTCTAACAGAAGGGGTTTCCCACTGCCATCTTATGAGGCTGAGAAAGTACAAGTTGCCCAAGATCACTCAGTGGGTTTTTCTGGCTAAGCAGGGATTTAAATCCTGGTCTCCAAGAGTCCTGGTCCTTTCAGTTCCACCATTGCCTTTTCCTTTCTCACAAGACACTCACCAGGAATATTTCTGGCAGACCTGAGAAACTTCAGACATTGCAGTCAACGTATCTTTACAATGCATTTCCACTTAACACATGTGTAATCATTTCCTTTTGCTTCAGCTGGAAATGATTAGGTGTGACAATGAGGTCAAACTTAAAAACAAACGGCTATTTCCCTGAAAGATTCCCTATTATCACACAGCGTGCAAGCCTTTAGATTTGTTTCCTGCCATCCAGCTGAACTTTACATGCAAAGGGAGCGGGGAAGGATAGTAAGAAATCCCACAACTACAACAGGAAAGGTTAAATGGGGACACACACACACACACAAAATAACTCTGGCAATTGAAGTCTGTTGTGTGCCAAGTTCTTCCAGCTTGCTTTTGCAAATGCCAAGCCTTCTGAAGGCCAGTATACTGTATTTATACTGTCATGTTCTATACATAACACGAAAGTCTGCCAGAGAGTTCTCAAATGGGGAAGGTTTCTTCCATCCATTTGTAGAAAAAGTTGGCCTTTTCTTGCTAATGAATGGCTCACTTCCTGATTGATGGGATTCCCTGATGTGGGAGGCAAGAGGTTTGACACTCACATAGCCTAGAACCTATACAACCACAACACACTAACACATTCACTCGTAGCTGCAAGTCATATGACGTTGCATGGGGAGGCCAGAGGTCATGCTCATCCCTGGTAAGGGATGGGTGGAATGAAGCTTTTGTATTCAAAGTCCAGTAATGCTCCTGCTGTGCTTTTCTAAAGCTCTAAGCAACACAAACTTCCAGAATGTATTGAAAAATATGGACAGGTGTGTCTTGCATGTCTTAATGCCAGCTTACACACCTTCTCCCCCTATCTCCCCCTCTTTCAATGCCAGATGTTTATGTTTGCCATAGTGCCAGGTACCAAAGCACCTAAGAACTTCATGGAGATTGAGCAACTAGATGACAATTTACAAATCTAATTATCAGCTACACTTTCTTACTCCAAAGCAGTAACGAGAGACCCTCAGGCTGAATCTGGCCCTCCTTCAATCTCAATCTGCCTCCCACCCTTGTTCCTTCCCCCATATTACCATCACTTGTTGGTTTCCTAAGCTCTTGTATGGGTTCCTATTCCGGGGGGGGGGGGAATTGAAATGCCTGTCTTAAGGCTTGGTTACTGTTAGCAAGAGTTTTAAGCTAAAATGTGCTGGCATTTTTGATCCCATCCATTGGACCCACCCAGCACTGGAATGCAGCCTCCAAGAAATTCTCTGAATTTAATTTTGTTCTTTGGGCTTAAAGAGGTTGATCTACAGTAGTGCAGGCGACTGATCCAATAGCAGTGATAGGAACTATTTAATTAAAATAAATTAAGTTAGAACATTTCTAATGTAAGGGCGGGGCAACTTGATTACAATGGCTGGGATCCTGTTAGGGACTTGCTTCTTCTTAAGTGAACCTGCGTCTGCAGGAATTAGAATTAGGAAGTTCCATAACATCCATAGCAGGAAAGGGGTGCTGTGACATTACTATGTAAGAGAGCTAGCAAAGTGACCGATGCACAAAGGGATCCATGTGCATCAGTCCCATTGTGCATTGATACCGTTATGCATTGGGATACTGGAGAAGGAGTGTCAATGCACATTGGAATACTTTTGCCAGTGTCTTGCTACACATCTTGGCAATTCACTAACAGGATTTCTTAGCCTTCTGCTATGTAGCAAATTATGTGTAAAATTACATAACATACACTATGATAGAGAATTCTGGCTGTTTATTTTTAAACTTAATCAGTTGATTTAGAATTTCATCATCAACATAATCCAAGAATTAAGTTATTAGTTGTTAATTAGTTAAATGAGAGACAGCAAATAGTTTCTTGCTTTTTGTTTCATAGTTAGTTACAGTGTTTACAGCACAACTTGCAAACCACTTCAGATGCAAATAGCTGTAAGAATCTTTGTTTATGTTTCTTCATGGTTAGATTATAATAGATTAATTAATTCCATAATTAAAAAAAAATTAAATAGTAAAGGCAACTTGGAGGAAGTGGTGGTCTTCTTTGAATCCAGGTGGCTGTACAGTTTTCTATACTGTATACATGCCGGCACCTCTTCTGTGCCAGGAAATTAAATGTTGAAGCTCTCAACCTTGGGATTCTTGCTGGGATCAACAAGGGAATCAGTAAGCTAAATGGGAGTGGGGGTGATCTGAGGAAACAGGATTATAAGGGCTAGAATATGAGCAAGTAAGAAATGTGGCTTAGGTGGGATGGATGAGAAATGGAGTTTTCCAAAAATCCATGGAGCTGTTTCCTTCTCTTCTGAGCAAAAGATACAGATAAAGGGACATGGAAAATTTAATGCAGAAAGCATCTTCAGCTTTGCTGGCTTTAGTGTAGGCTTTTAACTTAAACAGCAGTTTAACGCTAACTTAATAGTTTGTGACATATATGTAATAATTAATTTAACCAAAACATAATTTTCCCCTTCTGAAAGTAAATGCCATTGAATTGGATTTTTTAGTTTGTTAGTGACTAATGAAATGCACTAATCCTCTTCTATTGAATTTCTCAGAAGTGTGTATACCGTAGTGCTGCCTGTATGCATTTCCTCCACCTTCCATGCACCCAAAGCCAAACATAGTTTTCACTGCGAAAACACAATCCACTTCTTTTATTATGGATCTTTTCTTAATATAAATTTCAAGTGAGGACACCACATTGGGACCGCAACAGATAAGGACACTCTAAACCCTGCACTTATTTTTGTGCAAAAAATAATAACAACAACACTCTGAAAGGTGACTTCAGATGGCCTCCAGATTGACAAAAGGAAAAGTCAAGACAGTAAACATTAGGAGCAACAGGCAAGGGTCTTTCAGAGTTGGCACTTGGTCCCCTAGCAGAGTGTACAGGCCTTCTCAAGTGCCCAATAATTCCAACAACCAAGACTATTATTCAGAAATATTTCAGTAGGCAAGGGACCGGTGCAGTAACAGAAAAGAACACTCTCTGAACAGGTACTGCACAGTTTGCGAAAGGCATTTTGGACCACAGCTTGCAGAATATCCTAGCCAGCATGACCAGAGTTGAGAGCTTATCTGATTGAAGTCCTGTTCATCCTAGGTGGCAAGGATCATATATTGAAGTTCCTCTTGATGGATGAGCCTAGCTGTGATTACTTCTTTGTGAAGAAAAGGACATCAGTCTCAGAGGTGCTTTTGGTTCCCAATCTTCTCTTATAGCTTTCTATCATCCAAGGCTGAAAACAAGTTCTGGGGGCAAGTCTTGGTAAGCCCAAACTTGTTAAGTGCTCCCCACATCCTTTAATCCAGCCACAGTCTGTAATATCCTGTTGGGCTTTCTAAAGTTAATGTTTCACATTCCACAAGGTTTGTATCTGTTCTTGATGGAGAGGTTACCAGAAAGGCTATTTATCAAGATTTCTAAATTTGGGATGAGGCTATCTAAAGACACGCTTTTGCTAGCTCCCACTTGAAATATTGTTTCTCGGATACTCCCACCTCTACAAGATGACTTGGCCGCCTGGATACAAATTTCAAAGTTCCTTCTCATTAAGAAGGATATTGTCAAGAGGATAGTGACAAAAGTGGCAAAAGGGCTGGAAAGCTTGCCCTGTGAAAAAGAGCTTAGGGAGCTAGGTATGTTAAGTCTGGAGAAGAAAAAGTTAAGAAGGTCATGATAACCATGTTTAAATAGTTGAAGGGATGTCATATGAAAAATGGGGCAAGCTTCTTTTCTGCTGCTCTGCAAACTAGGGCACAGAGCAATGGATTCAAACTACAGGAAAAGAAATTCCACCTAAACATTAGGAAGAACTTCTTGATGGTAAGAGCAGTTCAACCGTGTAAAATGCTGCCTCAGGGTGTGGTGGAGTCTCCTCCTCTGGGGGTTTTTAAACAGAGGCTGGATGCCTGTCTGTCAGGAATGCTTTGATAGTATATTCCCACATGGCAGGGGGTTGGACTGGATGGCCCTTGTGGTCTCTTCCAGCTCTCTGATTCTATGAAACAAATCTGTTAAAGTAAGAGGCACTTCAGCCTCTTTTCTACAGGTCATATCATTAAACCTCTCCTCTGTAAAGTATGAGAGCCTTGCAAAAGTAAACAGAACTACAGCTCAGCATAGCCTGGGAGAATAATTCTTAACCACAAAAAACTAGGAAATTTCCAGGAGACTTGCTTTAGAAATTCTTAGGAATGTGTTTTACTTTATTCCCAGTGAAACAGGAATGCTGCCTATTCATCTCTAAAGTAGCTTTCCTGGCTCCATCGAAAATAGGGGCAAGGGGCAAGGAGTAGATCTGGGATTTAAACCTCAATCATGGAATGCTATCCCAAATGTCTCTGCTATACTCTCCAGTTGTCCTAATTTGGCAGGGACTGTTAATCCTCTGCTATCCTACTTTTTCAGCTGCTTTTAAGACATTTCTTTCTCCTCCTTCCACTTTCCCCTGTTGTCCTCAATTTACATACCATACTTCAACTAATATAATCTGAGCCCAAAGTGCAACAATAGTTTGCACTCAGTGAACTCAGCAGTGAGTGGGAAGAGGAGGGGAAAACTCTTGTCTTTCCCAACAGGCTCAGGCAAAAGCAAACTGCTGCAACCTCTCCTAGCTTGTGTGTTCTTCTTCATTACTAATGTTTGTCATTTTAGCTGCTCCTCTTTGCACCTCTATAATGCCCTATTTGGGTGCATTCCACTTGCCATCACTAGCAAGAGAAATAATGGTTTCAATATTGGACTATGACTGCAGGAGACCAGGGTTCAAATCTTTGGTCAGCCATGGAAACCTATTGGATGATTATGGGCAAGTCCCATTCTCTCTCAGCCTAAGGGGAAAGTAGTGACAAACCACCCCTGAACAAATCATGCCAAGTACACCCTGTGATAGGGTCACCATAAGTCAGAGTCAACTTTAAAGGCACATAAAAATGTAACAAGAGCAACAACAGAGAGTGTTAGCATTATGCCTTCCTGGGCACAGAAGGAGCCTCTGTCATGGTGGACCACCCCTCTACAAAGAAAGCTGGATGGAAGACCACTGTTCTAAATCTATTCCTAATCTCCCTCTGCCATCAGCAATAGGAGGTTAGAGTTATACTTTACAAGCAATCTTGGCATTTGAGAAACAAAAGCTAAGATCCTACATGCACAAACATAACATAAGAGTTCTGCATCTGGAACTCCACTGAGGTTCCCTGTCACCAGCCCCAGGATTCACTATGATACTTCCTTCATTTCTTTGTGGCCATCCCATTGTTAGTGGAGAGCAAAGTGAATCAGAGAAGTAACTGGCTACCTTCCCAGATGCAGACTGAGGACATCTTCCACCAAGATCTGCCTCGGTCCTCTGGAAGTCTCAGAAGATAAAATGATTGTTACCATCATCAGAACATGATCAGGTGTTTTTCTGTATCCCTTCCACTCTCTACCTGCAATGGAATGGCCATTAGGGGAACAGCTATCACTCAGTAAGCCAACATGTATGTCAGTTCCATTAATTTAGTGGTTTCAGTCTTTTAATTAAATTACAATTACAATTAACAATTGGAAAACAGCTTCTGTCATGGAATGTAAATAGTCCAGAATGCCTGAGGGGCTGAATTAGTTTATAGAATAAGATGGGGATGCCCTTGATAATAATAGTTCATATTCATGATTTGGCAGTTTCTAAAGAAGAAGCATTGCAGATAATTTTCTTTAAAACTGGAAGGCGACGGGGAAATTAAGAAGCTACTAATTATGAATTTTCTTAGCGAATTGACTTGCATCTCATCTCTTCCAAAGGATTGAGTCCCCTACATTTGGCACACAAATGATTAATTTGATGCTTGTGAGAAGCATCTGTGGGCCTTTTGGGGGATAGGATGTGCATTTAATTTAGACCTTTAGACAGCTTTTGAAGTGACAACAACAGAACAAACATCACCCCCAGAGTCTAAAGACATGTGTTTCTTATTATTATAAAACTGCAGCAGTGCTTCCAGATTTCTCCTTTGTTACAAGGCCAGCAACAGACATGATACATTTGTGCAATTAGCAACTACATGAATGGTTTTATGAAACTAAACAGCAGTTGTTCCATGTTTTGGACACCAGCATGTGGACTCTGGAGGGGTTTTACTCTCTGCTGCCCACAATGCCCTTCTTATCTGGAACATCCCCTTTCTCACATCTGTTATTTTCATGGGGGGAAGCTCTCATTCACACCAATGAAATGTGCAAATACCAAACATATGAAGCCTATCCAAATAAGAATCATAGCTTAGGCAAAGGCTAAAACCTTTTTTGTCATCACTAGGATCACAGTTCTGGTTCAGGACCTCTCTCTTGATATTTCCCTTTTTAAAAGCCATTCACACAATTACTAATTTAGAGCCCCATGCACATCTCTGTACTGTATATGCCTTAACTGACTGGAAAACTGAGCTAAAACTAGCAAAATGAATTGGAATATGTATAAGGTAATACTTTTAGGCAGGAAAAATGAACTGCCCAAATATAGTATGTGTGACACTTGGCTTGACAACATATGAAAGGAGACTAGGGGTCTAAGTAGACCACAAGTTAAATATGAGTCACTAGTATAATGTGGTGGCCAAAAATGCTTATGCAATTCTAGTCTGGACTGCTTCAACAAGAGTACAGTCTCCAGACTGAGGGAAGCAACAGTACCACTCTATTCTGCTTTTGTTAGACCTCACCTGGAATACTGTATCTGGTTTTGGGCACCACAGTTCAAGAAGGAAATCGACAAGATGGAACATGTTCACAAAAGGATGACCAAGGTGATCAAAGGTCTGGATGATAACAGGTCTGGAAATCAAATCCTGTCAAGAATGGCTTTGGGAGCTGGGTAGGCTTAGCTTGAAAACTGAGAGATGATATGACAGCCATGCTTAAACACCTGAAGATATGTCATGTACATTATGGGATGAGTTTGTTTTCTGATGCTCCTGAGCGTAGTATCTGAACCAGTAGATTCAAATTACAAGAAAAGAGATCCTACCTAAACATTAGGAAGAACTTCTTCACTCGGAGAGCTGTCTGACAATGAATTGGATTGCACGGATGGCTTTAGGGAGTGCTTTAGTTGCATACTGCTGCATGGCAAAGGGTTGGACTAGACAGCAGTTCTTGCCAACTCTTATGATTCTATGATATAGGCGGAGATCTAAGGTTGCCAGATGTTAGGAACCTGGCTCCAAGCTTCCAGTTTTCATGGGTCATTTACAGGCAGGAGATGACAGCACAAATTCTCCAGTTTTGGGGGGCTCAGCTCCAGGCAATGGGGAAAGGGCTTTGTGCAAATCTCCTGGTCAGCTAGTAGAACAGCAGCTTGCTACAATTGGCAAGATTTAATTGACTTGCTGCAACTTGCAAGGACTCTCCAGGGAGTTTATATATTTATTAAGTTAGCTTCTTCTTCCCTTCCGGATGTTATGGCACGAGGGCTTACCTTCCACTCTGCTCTGCATTCACTTTCTCTCTGAAAGTAAGCAGTTGAGATTAAATGTTCCTTTTCCCTATTTTCCTCATTTCACCTTAATCTGAGAAGAGCCCCTTTACCTAAGATTTCTGTCTTAATTTCCAAACAGGAAAACCTGGTGTGGATGGTTGGGTATGTTTGAATGGCAAGTTGTGAGCAATTCTGATTGGCTCTTAATGCATAACATTTAATGATATCACCAGGGGCCATCCCTAGGTTTCATGTTTTGGCCCAGAAACTTCAGGGCCTAGGATGATCTCAAACTTGCAAACCTATGGAGATCCTTTTCCTGTTCTCTCTGAAATCAGACATCAGAGACATTCTTGCTGCAGACAAGAGGTGAAGCATGGTTATGACAGGAGAAAGGACAACCCATCCAAATCTAGTGACTCCATCTCCTCTATTTAAGCACAGGGAAGAGCATGTCATTTCTTCTCTCCTGATTAATTCCTAACCATGAGATTATATGGCTGCTCTTCTGAAGTACTACCTGCATTCTAATTGGATCTCACTTGGACTACATATGTGAGAACTGTAGCTATCAAGATAATGTGAGCTCCAGTTTCTATCAGCCCAGGCAGTGGAAGTTCTAGTTACTATTGCCTGGAGAGCCACAAGTCCTGCACTCCTGGTTTAAGCAATTAAACAGATTTAGATAGTTGATAGCCATGCCAAAAGCATACACCCCCTTCTTTTCAAGGGGATATTAAGCACTTAGAATATTGCTTTTCATGTGGGTGTTGCTTCAATATGATAATTTGTTTATTGATGTGCTGATACTATAACTCACAGTGTTTTTATTTATATCTTCCTTTTTAATTTGTTATGAGCCTCAAATCCTAGTGCTGGGAGAAAAGGGAGCAGTTGCTGCTGCTGTTGTTGTAATATTCATTTATATCCTGCTTTTCTCAAGGTGGCTCACAACATTAAAACAACACAAATTAAAATGTTGATTGTCATGTCTTGGATAACTTGCGCTCACAAAATCCACTCAGAGTTTCAAACAGAAGCATTCATTTGGAGCAAAGATAGTAACATAGTAGCTTTCCCAAAAGTTGCTGAGACTACCACATCTAAAATTTTATACCTTGTCATACAAATTTAGGCACACACATCGATGGCAGGTGAAAGTCATAAATGTCACATCACTCTACCAGCACAGGCACTTTCCCAGGCTTTTATTATTTACATATCTTTCATCCTGGGAGTGAGGATGTATTCTTATTTTTGCACGCTTGTTCCCATGACACCTTCCTGCTACTTTGCCTCCCTTTGTCTGACCTTCTTCCCTTTTGCCCAAGTACAAAATAATAATGAATAATACAGCAATTAATCATTTGGTGCCTTGAGATACTTTAAGAGTACCAGCTGGATACATGGGCCATTTCTGGCCCCTCCCAAGACTGCAAACCCCAGGATTCCATAGGATGTTGCAAGTGGAATAATAGCACTATAACTGTGTACTGTGGAAATGACCATAGTTGCAGGTAGCAATGAGCAATGGATACGTGATAGCGCTTCAGCAAACTATAGCTCTATTTGATCTAGCAAAGCTATTCTATTACATATACCAGTACATTCAGCACACATATGACAGGAGCCACACATCCTGACATTCATTAAAGTATAAATATAAGATTTAAAAAACAATTAAAAAATTATAAAGTTAAAACATCACACGTTAAAATAGTAGATACATTAAAATACATTTAAAAACTATACCAATTTAAAACAGACTACACAGCATTAAAGCCCAAACTCAGTCAATTTATAAAAGTCTGGAGCTGCGCCAGCACCTCTAGGCGGTGGGACACTTGGGGCTTGATATGATAGGCAATGAACGTTATTTAATTGGCACAGAATATAAATCATACACTGTTATGGCTGAAAAGCCATGTTGGCAAAGAGGACTGCATAAACACATGCAAAAGTAGGTCAGATGGGATCTCAGGGCATGGCTAGGTTGTATCAGTCAGGAAGTTTCAGTGCAGATGAGCCTTGCAGTAACAGCCTCAATAGCTTAGCCTTCAAACACAATAGCACACGGAACTGTCTCAACAGAGCAACCAATGGTCATCAGTCTGTTTCCTCTTCCTGCTGAAACTCTCCTTTGTTTCCCACTGAAACTCCCCTTTATTTCCTCCTTTGTTTTCTCACCATTAAGAAGCTATCATGATTCCCATCAATGCTTTGTCACCTGATGCTAAGGCCAGACCCCATTGTTTTGCTCTGCCAGAGAGCCATTAACACCTTCCTCCTCAGGGCAGAAACTGGGTATTTAAACCCTGGCTCTGAGCCTGGCAACTCATTGTACCCTGCACATAGACTGTCTTTCTACTGCTCAGATTCCCCTTCTTGTGCTACCCTCAGAGACTTAGTCTGAGCCACATCGCTTTGTTTCTTCTCTTCAGGATAGGTAAATATCGCCCACTTTGCCCCAACTTCTTGCTATCCAGTTTTTCTTTCCTTTCCTGCACTTAGCCTTGTGTGGTTGTGAGACTGCTTGAATCTTGCATGTGTTAGTTATTTTTCCCCAATAAAACATTCTTGGAACCTCAAACTGGTGTCCCTGTATTAGTACCAGTATACTAAGGTAGAAGATCCTGTAAAGTTAGCCCCTACCCTTGTAGGCCTCTCTTCTTGAGCTATAATTCCCCACCGTTCCACAGAAGCACTGGCACCATGGGTGGACCTCTGAGTCCTTTTGGGGTAACATCCCCAGGATAGTGCAACCATCTCTCATTTCCAAATCTCACTCTACTCTGTATAACTTGAATGGCTGCTGCCTGAGTACAATTCCCTCCCTCCCTCCCTCCGTTGATAACGAGCAAACCAACCAAATTCCTGTCAGAGCCATGGCTGGACCATCCATTTCCTAGAAAACATTCTGAGAAGGTGGCCCACTTTATGAAGGCAACCGCAGACCTGGGGCTAGCCTGACAAAATTACTGGGCCAGGAACATTACATCTGAACAGGGCCTAAAAGTAAAGGTCATAAGAGTTCTGTATGCCTCTAGTTCTAATTCACAGTGGGAGTTGGGAAGGGAGAGGAAGTGTAAGCTGTCAGAAATTTGGAAGAAGTTGTTTGCCTGTTCTATTATGCAGCAGTGTGTTATGCCTCCTATTTGTTTTGATTGGTAGCATGAGGGCATATCGACTCTGGTTCCGTAATCTGTGGCCAAAAGCACAGATGAAAGCCATCAGTGGGAAATGTCAGAAAAGCAGGAATTATTTCTCTTGTCAGTAGCTTCCAGCACTATGTTGCCCAACATCCATACACACATACCATCTACTTCCTTTCTCTAGGCCAAATTCCCTTCTCAACTTACATCCATGTCAACTCCAATTCAGCTGTGTTTATATGGAGCTAACTGGGAACAGAACATGTCTCCTAGGGCCTTCTGAGCACATACTTACAATTTATTTACCAAAACCACATGTTTCTGGGTACACGTATATTATTACACCAAGTAATACAGCACACTGTTGACTGAATGTCAACTCAGCAGTACCGTTCACCACCTAAATAGTCCAAGTCAGGCCCTTTTTTTTTAGGGGGGGGGAGGAATCTAGATGAAAAGATAAAGCTTCATTCCATATTCACTGAAAGGAAGAGACCTTGAGCACTGAGTGTGTAAATCCTCGAATTTATCTAATATTTATTTAAAACATTTGTGTGCTGCCCTTCAGCCAACAAACTGTGAGGTGGTGAAATGCAAATACATCGTAATACACTAAAATAGACACTGAAACTACAATATGACTGATAGAACAAAGCAGCTACTAATTCAAAGCAGGTTAAACCATTTCACAAATTAAAACAAAATATAACAATGGCTTTGCCTGGTGTACAAAATATTGCAATGTAGCTGTCCAACACACCTTGTTAGGGAGGGCCTTACAGAACTAGGATGCCAGCACTCCTTCTTTTTTGTGGCAAAGCACACTTTTGATATAGGCAGTACTTTATCTAGCACTTTACTGGGTCATCCCAAAGCATTTTGAATGGTACATTTGTTTCACCTGTGCCAAAGAAGTAGCTAAAGACAATCAAGGTATTTCAACACCTGAGGCAGTAAAGCCTCATAAATACCTCTTCCCTTGCCTGGCAGCAAAAATGCGACAGCAGATTTTAAGAACTAACAATTTGCTATCCTCTCATGGCATCTAAAATCATACCCTTCAACTGTCCAGATCTGGTCCAGAGAGTCCCAACTAATCTTCTGCCATCCTAATTTTTTAGCTGCCCAGTTTTTATCTTGTTTTTGTTGTTGTGCTGCCTGCCTCAAGTTGTTTCCAACTTACGGTGACCCTAAAGTGATCCTTTCATGGGTTTTTTGGGGGCTGAGAGTGCCACCCAAGGTCAGCCAGTGGGTTTCCATGGATGAGTAGGGAATCCATCTCTGGTCTCCGGGGTCATAGTCCAATGCTCAAATCATTACAACACATTAGCTCTCTAGTTTCTCTCTCCTCCTCTCATTTCCCTCTTTCGTCCTCAACTTACTTCAATTGCTACAAACTGAGTTCAAAGCGCAAAAGTAGTTTAGACTCAATTGACAGCAGCAAGAAGCAGAGAAGAAGGGCGGAATCTTGCAATTCCATGCTGGGTCAGGCAAAAACAAACTGCTGCAGCCTCTCCCAGCTTGTGTGTTCTTCCTCTTCGATAACCGTGCCATCTTGACCACACTCTGATGTTACTAGGCTGCATGCATCCTAGCTTTCATCTGTGAAATGTTGGAGGGTATGCCATCTTTAATTTTTAATTATGCATTTGTGTATCTGCCATTATATTTCACTTTCCCTGTTCCTCTTCCCTTTCAGTCATACAGCATACCTACACAACAGATGTACCGACTAAACATTCATTCCCCCATATGCTCCAGGAAGCCCTGACAACTTAGTGGGGTGAACTGGAAAGAACTACCTAAACAAGAATTCTTAACAGTCACCACAAACTACATTATGGATTACCGAATTGTACGATGGGAAGATGCAGGGAGCCTTAACAGTTCTAAGTGCTGGCATATCCTACTCTCTTTTCCTACTTTCTTCCATTTCTGTCTTTCTGCTTCCATTTCTATTTTTTTTTTTTAAATGCACAATTTCTTTCTCTAACTTTTATCTATTATAGAGTAATAGATGATGGCTGAAATCATAGAATCATAGAATCATAGAATAATGGAGCTGGAAGAGACCAAATCCTGTATGGGAGTTGTAAGGGGGCTTATGCATGTGAAAATTAAAATTGCAAAGATGTGCAACATCCATATCCAGTGGAGGGCTGCTGCTACGTAACTACATAGCAGAGCCAGCAAAGGGACAGATGCACAGTGGGATCAGTGTACATTGCATTTGTCCCAATGTCATCAGACACCAATGCATGTCAGGCACCCTTGCTAGTGTCCTGTTACACATCTTTTCAATTCACTAAGAAGATTTCTTAGCACCTCTGCTATGTAATTAAGTGTATGCAAATTTACACTGCGTGAAAGATCATATCGGAAGCCCACAAATTTTTAATCCATTTTTGTGTAATGGCTGTTTTAAATCTTTTTTTATGATGATTTTTCTTTTATGAACATTTCTTCATCTTCATACAGTGGGATTAAAATAAACTTGCACTGAGGGAGTTTTGGGGTATTTCCTCAATCAGAATTCCAATGTAATCAGGGTTAGCCATAGACTTAGTAATGTAGTTACAGTAGGGGGTTTGTTAGAATTATGGTTTTATATATATTTGTTTTATGTCCTAAGTCTAGTGAAAGTTCCTGATTTCCTCCAGATGGACCAACCTCCTTTCAGTCAAAATACATCTTTTCTGCATCTGTGCATCTTGTTTCATCAAAAATAAACAAACAAAAAACAGCATGAAATATTTTTGACCCTGATACATTATATTGCTATTATGTGCTTTCAGGTCATTTCCTACTTACAGTGACCCTTATGCAAACCTAGCACTGGATTTTCTAGGCAAGATTTGTTCAGAGGTTTGCTATTGCCTTCCTCTGAGATTGAGAAAATGTGGCATATCCAACATTGCCCAGTGGGTTTCCCTGGCCAAATGGGGAGATGAACCCAAGTCTCCCAGACTCCTAACACAACATTCAAACCACTAAATCTTGCTGATTCTCCACATTATATTGGCTGGAACAAAAAAAAAAGGTAACCCAGTTGTAAAAGCTGTTGGAACAATTTTCCCTTGGCTGTTCTTTGTGGAGATTTCTGTGGAAATACAGCCCATGGCAAGTATTGGAAATTTAGGGACCATAGGGACCAGTGATTATATAGGCCTCCCTTCATATGCACAAGTTTGACCTTAGCAAACGTGATTATACACAAGGCATGTGCTTGCCTCCCAGGCTTGCTAGGCTTGTGTTTAAAATGGACATTTTTTCCTTTTGAGTGAGCAAAGCCTCCTCCCACTGCTGGAGGTGTGTCCTCTCTGCCACGTGGCTGCACATTCTGCTGTGTAATGGCAGCTGATTGGAAAAGTGCTCTCTTTCCTCCTACCCCTCCTTTTTCAAGATGGCGACCGGAAATAACTAGAATGCAAGAACTCTGCTGATCTCCTTCTGAGGGAAAAGTACTGGTAAGTCCTTTACCTAGTCTTTTTCTTCTCCCTTCAGGAATGCCAGGGCTATAGGCAAAGGAATGGGAGGGGGAGTTCTGGAAGGGAATCGCGGGGGAATTATTTATAGTTTTTCCACTTTTCTGAGGGTTCTGCACCCGAACCATCACGAACGTGGAGGGGCTACTGTAGTTCAATATCTAGTACCAGCAGAACTGATAACATCTTGCTTTTCTCATGCTGCACCCTTCCAAAACTCTGCTCCAGGTTTCTGGAGTGGGTTTTAAGAGTGCACAGGAAGGAGGCAGGTGCTCCTTCTAGCAGAAGGAGTGAAATCACACCTTTGTTTACCATTATTCATACAATGGTCTCACAGAATGTCTCCATTGCAGCTCTAGTTCTCTATGAATGCTGCAACAAAGCATAACTCTGAGTGATTCAAATATCCCAACATGGTGCCTGAGGATTAAAGAATGACGCCTTAACCTCGGACAATATTGGGCAGAGATTTAGAACTAGTAATGTTTCCCAACAGTAGCAATGACAACCTCAAATGCAGAATGTAACTCTTCACTAATTTTGTTTTCAAAGGAAGCAGTGAATAATTTTCTTTCACTGCAAGCAAATCTTCAAAAATTGTACAGTTTTCAAAGACTGTTCACTGTTCAGGACATATTCTGCACACAAAAAAATGCACATGGTATTTTTGTATACAAAAAAGCATTTTTTGCACTTGTAACAGCAGAAGTATTATCTCTGTGTGCAGAAAATGCTGTTACCTGTACATAGGATGCTGTTTTCTGTGCCCCCCCAAAAAAAGAATGTGCAAATTTTGCATGGAATAAATCCTGAAATGCAAAGAACGCATCAGTCCAGGTTTTTCCTTTTCATGGTTTTCTAAGACTCAAGAAACATGTTTTTCAACTGTTTTTCAATTTGTTTGAATATTCTTTCCATCCCTGTTCAAATGTTGAACCACAAGCCACAATCACCTTTGGATTTTGATCCATTGAATGAAAACCAATGAAAAAAAGCTGCACGTTTATAAACACTTACTTGGGAATAAGTATCACCAAACTCAGTGGGGCTCACTTTTCAGTGGACATGTATAAGCATATACTGTAAGGTATGTATTAATTCTTACACTCATTCACTATGCTTTAATTATGCCCCAGTCCTAAAAATATTTAATAGGAAATGTGTACCATTGTATTTAATGGGAATGATATGCTTGTTCCCTTCCAGGTTTTCAGTATTCTTTGTTACACTTATAGCTATTCCTGTCCAAAATGTATACCAAGATGACATTTGAAAGAAGTGAAGAATGAAAGAGGCATAATATGTAAATCCAGAACACTTCTTGATATGTCTATCAATTTTGCTTTTAGACAAGACTAAGGTAGCCTCGGGTACAGAATTAGGGATGTCATGAAAGAGCAGTAAATTTTTGGTTATGAATATTCACGGTAAGGAAAGCAGACAGAGATTCCTGTGGGATTTTCTGCCTCAGGTGGTAAAATAAGTTGGTTCACCTTGGATATTATTTATTAATTTAAGGGTGGATAAATAACCTAAACATTAGGTATAGACACATGAAAATGAAGAAATGCTAATGATCCTGTCTTTCTTGGAAGCTCTGCTATTTGGATGGGAAACCGCCAATAAATACCAGGCACTGTAAGCTATATTACAGAGAAATGAACTGGCAAACCACTTCTGAGCATTCCTTGCCTTTAAAAACTCTATGAAATTCATAGGGTCACCATAAGTCAATCAGTAACTTGAAGGTACATACAAACATACACAAGTGGTACCATTAGTTGCTCTGCCTCAGGCACCCAATTGGCTTGAGCCAGCCTGGTGGCACAGACTTTATAGCTTAATAGATTCAAATCTTTCTCAAACAATGAGACAGGGCAGTCTCTCGACACATTATTAGTCAACAAAACCAGACTAAGATAATTGATTCCAAGTTTACTGATGCCTTAGCATTCCCCAAATAATAAAACTATAAGGTTTACGACCGCTGTAACAATGCCTTTCAGCAAGGAAAGGATCACTGCAATCATTACAAAATGTTACAATATACATAAAAGGATTAATCTTACATAAACAAAGGTGACTGTAAGGAAGTATGCACAGCTACTTGATAAATATTTTAAATGAAAATTTGAAGCAGCAGATCCGAGTGCTAAAAAAGATTAAAACGTTGAGTCTTGCTTTGGCCAGAACTAAAGAAGAATATACAGTAGACTTGGTCCTCCACTTTTGTAGGTTCGACTTTCATGGATTTGATTAATTAGGAGTTTCTTCAACCCCATCTCACCCACCTCAGGTGCTTCTTTTCTGGGGGAAACTTCCTTCTCAGGAGCTCCAGTTAGGCTGCACAGCCCTTTAAAAACTCACTTCTGTTCTCATCCTCCAGCAGCTACTGCCTGATTAGCTAAGGATGGTTCACAGCCTGGCTTCTCGGCACCACAAACCCTCTCCCAATATCCCCCACACACACCCAAGGAAGGAAATGGGTGAGAGAGAGGAAGCATAGGGCCACCATGTCAACCCACCCCTTTCCCTTCTCCTTTTCCTGGTCTGGTTTGGAGCCTGGGTGTCTCCCCTCCCCACTGTGCCTCTGTTCCCTTCCCACAGACACACTTATTTTGATATTTGTGATTTTTCCACTTTTGCAAGGCTCCTGTGCACCTAACCCTAGCGAATGTGGAGGGCCAGCTGTAATATCTTTTATCATTTCCATATGGCTTCTTGTTATCACTAGTATCATCAGCCATCATAAAAGAAAAGATGACAAAACCAGGGCACTGTAGTATCTACCGGCTGTTCAATGCTCATGCAAAAGAATAGGAACTTTCACAGCAAATATTGATGACTGATTTCTCTTGGCCTTACCTGTGCATTCCCAAGCAGTCTGTAAAAAGGAGGTGGGGTGAAAAAAGCTGTATGATGCAGCCAATCATCATTCATATCTCATAACACTATAGGCAATTGATTACTCATCAGATCTCTTCTGTGTATTTGCTTGCTATTGGTTGTGGAGACCTGGGTGGGCACAAGTTCTTTTCTTAAACATACAGTGTTCCAAAAATCTTACCATACTGCTTGTACTCCTCCTCCCATCCATCAAAGAGGAGGAGGAGGCAGGACCAAGGAACTCAGTTGAATAGCAAGTATAGAACCATATAGCCACATGGGATCCCATCTTGGGAGAAAGGCAGGGTACAAAATCAATCAATAAACAACTACTTTGGGCTTTTGTTTGTTTTGCTTTGGGAGAGTTTTTCTGGGGAGGGTGTTATATTCCTGTTTGTTTTCCTGTGATATATCTAGGAATTTTTTTTTGAAAAAAAACAACAACCTCTCAATAGGAAAAAAAAAGTTGCTGCTCATACTTGAAATTGTTCTGCTCTTTACCTCTTGCCAGTTTCCTCTAACCAAACAGTTTGATCAGTGAAGGGCCACAGAGATCAGATCCAACACAGGTAAAACAAAGGACATGTAAGCCACAGGCAGGAGGCATGACCAGTAATCAGGTACTGCACGAAACGATTAAGAGTGAAGGGTTGTAAGCTGGAGATATAATGGTAGGTAGGTTAGAAGTCAGATGAACTGAAGAGAGGTGAGCCAGGCAAGTGCTGCTATGAAACAGGGCTAGTACAAAGGAAGAAAGAGTCTGTTCAAAAGCCCGGACTGCCAATGGCTTAGGAGGTGAGGTACTGAAGATGAAGCACTGGAAGCACTAGTTCAAGAACGTGTCTTTGGCTCAGGGCCAGGTGTCTTATTTCTTGATCAGTAGAAAATTCAAAGCTCCTAGAGGTGAAGAGGAACACTAACATTTTGGTGGTATGGATGATGTCAGGAGAGAGAAGAGCTTGAAGGCTTCATGTTGTTCACTTCATTCTCAAGTCAACACCATGTAACCACTTTGTGACCCATAACAGCAGTGATTTCTTCTTATTGTAGAAACAAGGAAGCAAACACCCTGCCATGTACTACTGATGGGTCATAAGCACTTCATGGTATGATGCCCTGCGGACAAGCCCCAAAGTTTTTGTTTAGTTGTTCTTGAATTCCTGGAAGATTTTATAAGTGAGGATATTTTGTAGACTTCTGGCTAATATTGGAAAGTCCCGAGTAGCAATCCGATTAAACTGTGCACAATAAAGTCTTTAATCTAACATATATCAGCAAATTCCTGTTTCTCAATTTTTCTAACAAAAATAACAACACTTTTGGTTGCCAGAGGATTCATAAGATCCTATTTCGACCCAGCCGACTGAATCAAACCTTTGTTCTAGGCAGTCAAGGATTAAGAAGGCTGCTATTTTGGTAACACGATGGGCTAGAGGTACTTACATGGCAGCTGAGAGATATCCAAGCTGAATGCCGGGAAAGGGAATAAACCCAGTTACCTCAAATGAACTCCAGTCATCTATTCAGTGAAGCAAACTCAGTCAGTGTGATGCTTGGAATGAACTACTGAAAAAGGTGAGCAGTTGTGCATAATTGCAAGTTAGTGTCTTCTTAAAAGCTCATTTGCAAAACATGTTTTATTCTGCCATGGAATCGTAGGAGCACAGATTACAAGACATCAAACAAGGAAATTGCTTCCGAACTTTCTAGAGAGTTTATTTAGTCAGTTGAATGTTTCTGCCTTTTCATTACATGCCCAGATGGAATGACTTGGGGATGCTTCACCACTTCTAATGGGGTGTCATAGAAGCACCATCATGAAAAGAGCCAAAGAAGAGCATGGAGCAAAAGGTGTTTGGGGGAAAAGCCATCAGTTTTGAGGTAGACATTTACCAAGAACCCTGGAAGGGATATCAAACGACAGGCTAGGAACCCAAACATTACAACACCATCCAAGTTACATCTCTGTCTGCCTACCTCACCCCACCCCAAACGATGGAGAGAGAGAAAAAAACCTGTTTTCTGAAGGAGGACTACTGACCAGTGAAAATGAAAGCAACGTTATGAAAACATTACTCATGTCAGAAGCATGTTGTTTATAGTTATCAGAATATTATTTTTTGTAGCTTGGTTAAACAAACATATTTGGTACATAACACTGCGGTGACTAAGACTTGTCCAAATGGGTAGTTATACGGCTGTGGCTGAAGGATTGGCAGCAACTGAAATTACACAGAGCTCAACATCTTTACACTTCAACTTGGAAATATTGAGGTAGATGGGTCACACCAGTGGAGGTCCAAACCTCTAAATTAAATAAATGAATCTGGACACATACTCTCCTTCAGCAGATCATGCAGAACTAGAGAAGGAAGCACAGTGTCAGGTTCCATCTCTTAGCAGGATGCTGCCGTTACTAAGGATATATGATAAATAATCACCATTTTGTTTTGTTTTTTTGGCTAAGTTGGATCCCAGAATGCCCCAGTTCTCACAGTGCAGAATGCGTAATCATATGCTTGCAAAGCACATTGTAATGGAAACCAACCCCTGAGAGCAGCCAGTCTGACATAGATATTGCTACCCAGCAAACATTTCTCATGCTCTGTGAAAAGTTTGCTTTATTCCCACTGAAATGTTTTTGGCTGTACAAAGTGACAAACAACCATACCTTCTTTCTTGTGACCATTCATATATGGCCATCATTCATCAGTTACAACACCACAGTAATGGCTTCCACATGTGAATGAGCAACTGCATGCACAGATTACCATATCAACACAGGTTTTTTTTTAGTAGAGTAAGATGGCATATACTGGCCAAGTCACCATCAAATGGAGGCCAACCTATAATGAGAAACCAGCTGGTATAAGTGCACCTCGGTCATGTTCTCTGGTGGGTGGCATCTGGACTTTATCAAGTCTTCTATGCTTTACCATTTCTTTTTCCCTGGCGGCAGCTCTTCAAACTCTCAGAAAGTTGTCTTTTCCAGGAATGGCAGTAAAATTCTCTTTTGCCAGTCCTGTAAATGAAAGTTAAAATCAAAGAAAATCCATTTTAAAAAGATGCCATGAATTTTATAATTTTCAAACTTCCTCTCCTAATCCAATCACAATCTGAATAGCAGAACAATTCCTGGTTCCCTCATCCCGACCCTATTTTCATTTTGCTTCCCAACTCCCAA
This sequence comes from Iguana delicatissima, assembly GCA_948472985.1. Taxonomy (NCBI): domain Eukaryota; kingdom Metazoa; phylum Chordata; class Lepidosauria; order Squamata; family Iguanidae; genus Iguana; species Iguana delicatissima. The sequence continues at coordinate 252,834 of CAOKZL010000220.1, forward strand.
AGCTATTGGTGTCAGCTTCAAACATATAGCCACTCCCTCCTTTCCTTCCGTATTGGGTATTTGTATCTGTATTTAATGCATTTTCCCAATTTTCAGTCTCTATTCGTTTCCAGACTTGCTGCCTGAAGGGTCAAGGATAGAACCTTATGTGTGTAAACCATGTACTCTACCCACTAAGCTATATGACCACTACCATAGCAGTTGCCCATATATCTTATGACAACATTGTATTTTTTAAAAATGCATGGTAACTCCTACAAAGAAGCTATAGAATTTTATTTCAAGTACTTTTAAGAAACAAAAGTAAAGAGTTACTTCTAGAAATATATCTATGATGCTAACTACTTTTGAAGCTTTGGAACTATAACAGTAATTAATTAATTCATAAAAGTAACATTCCAACCTCTATGTTTACAACTTTCACCCATAGAGTTAATATTTCACTAGGGATCTCATGAATGTTTTCAGCTTCTCATTCTCACCAAGAGGACATAGCCTGATGAGAAACTGCCAGCCTCTACAAGTGTTCTCAGCTCCAGTGCAAGAATGAGACAAGGAGTACTTTTTCCCACCAAGATTTCCATAATTTGTTCAAACATGTCTCTGGGCAAAATTGTGAGCACTCTCAATGAAAAGATCAGGAAATAACTCAACATCTCACAGGCAAGAAGGAAAAAAATGTGTGGTTTATGGATATTTTTAAAAAGTACATTTTATTTTTCAAAGTTATCGCTACAGTACTGGATTCAGAATTATTGCTTGTTCCTGTTCTCCTCTCAATTTGTTCTTTAAAAAATAACATAAGGGAGCAACACACTAGTCCTAGGTAGTTGTTGATTTGGGTGGGAAAGGATCATCATGACATAGGAGCATCAACCTCTGCTTCCAATTTGTGTGTGTTTGTTAGAACATCTGAAAAAACTTCTGAGCATGTGCAAAGAATCTCTGCTAACATTCTAAATGTCTACAAACATTCAAAGGAATGCATAAAGGCTCAATGCTTCTCTGCTTCTCTCACACAAAAAAACCTTTCTACCCACTCAGATGAATGTCTGTAAAGTACGGTACTACTGTTACATTTAAGAAGAGCTATTCTGAGATGGGAAACCCAGTATTGTGTAGTGGTTTGAGCACTGGACTACAACCCTAGAGACCAGGAGTCGATTCCTTGCTTGCCTATGGAAACCCCCTGAGTGTCCTGGGGCACATCACATACTCTCAGCCCCTCAGGGACACCATAAGTCAGATATGACTTGAAGGAACACAACAACAACAGTTCTGAGTTGGATAGGCAGTGTGGTGCTGGAGCAGAACTCCAGGAGACCAGGTTTAGAACGCCTGATCCACCATACAAACCCAATGAATGGCCATGGACAAGTCACACTCTCTAGGCCCACAGAAATGCAACTGCAAAACTCTGAACAAATCTTGCCATAAACATCCTGTGATAGATTTGCCTTAAGGTCAGCATAAGTCACAAACAGCTTGAGGACACACAACAGCAAATTTTGAGCTGAATTTTTTTTCTGTTTGTAGTTTGTGAGAGTAGCAAAATGGATTGATCACCCAAAATTACTTATCAAACAGTGGAGTTCTTCTTCTATTGGATATCAGAATCATTTCTGATTTCATCACCATCTTCAAATTATCTCCTTCATTGAACAGAACAGCTTGGATTGTTTTAACCCATTTGACCTTGGTGCCAGAGTGCTTCTTTCATTTTTTATCTTATGTCCCCTCATCTGTACAGTATATCTTTAAACATATTATTTTGGTTCAGTGCCTGAATGAGGTGTGTGTTTATTGTTTTCATACTGTATTTTTAATGTACAACCATATTATTTCTGCCACTTATATAAGTTTTAAGTTGGATTCTTTCTACAGATGTTTAATGCATATGCACATGTTTCTGTTCAGTATATATATGAGTTGTAGATTACATTACACATTACATTACATCTGCATTACATTTCGATTTTTACATTCCCCATACATTTATGGAATATATAGCTCTATTGGATTTTTTTAATGTACCCTTTGCATCTTAAGATTTCACGGAAACATCATTTCTTCTACTTTGTTCAACTAAAAGCACTCCTAGCAGCCAAATCAGATAATACATTAGACACGTGTTTTAAAAAGTATTCTTCCAAATGGTGAAAAACATCTGTTTGTCATGGCAAGCAGTTTTCCTCAGCTACATATCTTGGGATTTAGCATGCTCTGTTTTACGATTGGTCATTTACAAGTTTGCTAAGGCACATAACTCTAAGGAAATCCTATTCTGGGAGGAAAAATAAATCATTGGGAATACACCAGTCTCCTTAATATCTAGTTTGACCCTAAGACATATGTTTGCATTTCTCTTCTCCTGTCCTCAGATTAAATCTGCTTCTCAAAGTCCACCTTTTCCTAAATTTATCCCCTATAACTCTTTCATGCTGATACATAACCATAAACAAGGTGTCTTACTGCACCTTAAGAGATGCTTTATACTGTGTTCAAGACTCTCATTTCTTTAATGTTTCCTTTTCCAAAAGTGGCTATATAAACTACACTGAGTGTGCTCTTAGGAGGCCATTTGGCCAGGATAAAAGTGATAGTCTTGAGCCAAACCCCAGTTTTGGCATGTTGGGATAAACAGGTTATGACTCTGTATAAAGACAAGCAAGTTTTGGAAAGAAACTAAAATATTTGTCATGACAAAAAATGGGGGAGGAGGGGAAAACTTATCTGAGTGTATAGGACACAATCTGAATTCTAACCTTGTACCACAAAATCATTTGGGATCTGTTCTTTGCTGTGTTATTTTTCTCCCCTGTGGTCTTTGACAGATTAGAAAGTTGTTTTCAGACCTCTGAGAAGTAGCAGACAGTTGCTCTCAACACCTTCCTTCCCATTATCATGAAGAGCACATAGCTGCTCTTTACATTGCCTACTAAAAATATTTGCTCTTTTATAAATAGCATGGATTGCATAGTCAGCTGTTGGTTCTGTCTCATTAAAATGAGGGTAAATGCAGCACCTTTCAATGGCAGAACAAACCTTGAAAGCAAAAGATCGTTTTTATAACTAGAAAAAGTAAGAACCATAAAGTATAACATGGCACCAAGGAATCATCCACACCTTTTTGCTCAAGAAAAAAAGAAAGAAAGAAAGAAAGAAAGAAAGAAAGAAAGAAAGAAAGAAAGAAAGAAAGAAAGAGGGAGGGAGGGAGGGAGGGAGGGAGGGAGGGAAGGAAAGGAAAGGAAAGGAAAGGAAAGGAAAGGAATCAGTATGAAATGGATAGTCCTTGGGTTTAGCCTCCAGTGGGCAATAGTTATTGTCATGATTTAGGTAGTTGGGGAAAAGTACTATGTGATCACGGAAACGACTATAAGCAATATTTGCATGTAGTCCAATTCAAAAGGGAATTTCTGAACAACTTGGATCTGCACTACACAATGATATGCCATTTTAACTGCCATGGCTGCATCCTATGGAATCCTGGGATTTGCAGCATAGGGAAAGTTATTTCTAACGCTCAGCCAGAGAGCTCTGCTCACCCCAGGATTCCATGGGATGCAGCCAAGGCATTTAAAGTAGAATCACAGTGCTATAATTGTGTAGTGTGCAAAGGCCATTGGTTGTTCATTGATGGGAAACCCCCTTAAGTTGCCCCCAGAAGAAGACTGTAAGAATATCCATAGGCTAGAATGCCTCAGATTTTGTTCACCAATAAACAACCATCTTTTAAGCACATCCTTAGATGTGTTTCTAGCTTTTTCTCTGCACTCTGAACATGCAGTCTCTTTTGATTGGTAAAATCAAAACTTGGAACACCACAACTTAAAAGAAACAAATTACATTTGTTATTACTCAGATCATCCAAGCAGGTCATTACTTGTTTCTGTCAATGTATTCCAGAAAGTAAATTCCTGGATTACACATTACTAACATATTAGCACTGCTATTACTATTTTGCCATTAAAAGTACAGAAAAATGCTCTTTCGTTTCCTTCATCTTTCATCATAATAATTCTGAGTAGTCTGCTGTGCCTGGACTCCTCTCCTCCCCACACCCAAGCAGACCCAGCAAAGCAGACCATCTGTATTGTACACAGATGCTTCAAGCAGGCGTACATTAACTCAATCCATTTTCCTTCCTCTTCTCTCTTTCCCCTAAATAGCTGTTCTAAATTTCATGCCTGACCTAACCTCAGACATCTCCTCCTCTAAACTCTCTCATAAAGTCAGTGGCGGAGCTTGGAGTGTGTGGAAGGGGGCGGGGCTATGTCACAGGGGGCATCGCCACTGTGCATGGGGCATGGCTGTGGTCCATGGGTGTGTGGCAAGGGCATGGCTACGGGTTTGGCCACCCCAAAAACATTGCCACCAGGGGCGAATCACCCCCCCATCAGCATCCCGTCCCTATGCAACTGCACGAAGTTTATACCAGTCAAGTCAGTCCAAGTGCATACCCTGTGCCAATGTTTGGAGCAGCCAGTCTGGCAAAATGTCTTCCCAACTTCAACCTACCTATATTAGCACTCTCTCTTTGTCTTTCTGGCTGTAGTAACAGTAGTCTCTCATTTGGACAGAACAGAAGAAGGCAGAAAAAGTAGAATAAAAAGGCATTTCCAACTAACCTGAGCCTCTAATGGAGCTCATCTTTTCAATGTGCTGCTGTGGCTGCTGCCTCCACCTCCCCTTCCCCCATGTGTGTGTGCGTGTGTGCATGCACGTGCCTTCAAGTTGCCTGTTCACTTATGGCAACCCCATGAATTTCAGGGGGGTTTCATAGGCAAGGAATACTCAGAGTGGTTTTGCCAGTTCCTTTGTCTGAAATATATCCCACAGCATTTGGTATTCATTGGCAGTCTCCCATCCACTCTACAATATCCACATAGATGGATCAAATGGGCAGAGCCTTTCTGACACCCCTCTCTCACACACACACACATAAACACCCACTGCTCAGTCAGAACTAATAAGGAACTGGCAGAAGCCCCATTATGTTTTTCCAAAGAGTAGTCAGTTAGTACAGGCAAAAACATAATGCTGTCCCAGCTTGTTATTGCAGAAGTGATTAGTTATCACAAGTAACATTACTTCCAGGCTCTGGAAAAAATATAAATGATGGTGAAGAAGATCTATGTTCAGACTCACAAATAGCAGGGATGGTGCAAATGTGAGTCCCTAACACTACTGCTACCTCCTGGGGTATGTACCAAATGCCAGTATGAGCAAAGTAGGGACTTCTTCCCTGATTACAAACCATGCACCTCAGGCATCCTTAGAAGAAGGGACTGCTCTTAAATTCCAATGTGAGACAGACTCTTTTTTTCAGTAGGATTGTGTATTTATTTAATAATGAATTTAAAAACTGAAACAAATTGAGTTCCATACAAAATAAATGACAGAGTAATGAATGAGTCCAGAAAGAACATATTTAGGCACTATTCATGTGGTTTCCTCTAACAGCCAAAATAGGGCAGACAAAGTTTGCATGGAGGAAGACAAACACAATGAACATGTTTTGGCAATGGTTGCTTTTAGGCCAAGGCCTGGACACCAGCTGCTGCCACCACAAAGCAAAAGAAACATGACCCAAAGAGGTATCCATGGCCAATCAGAGTCCATTTTATTTAAAAGAAGAAGAAGAAGAACTACTTGATCTTCCAGAGAGCAACCAGAAAATCCAGAGGATAGAAACACTGGGTTTTGGGACTAAAATTCCCAGAACTCCACCAGATAGCAAGGGCAATGACCATAGGCTAGTCCTGCATAGCTGTTTAGGATGGGGGCATGGGATGCTGCACTAGAGGAACAAGAAAACTCATAACGGCTTGGGCAGACATAAAAATGGTTATCCATTCTAGTCAATCCTGCATTTCAGTGTGCAAGCACTAAGAACACCCTTTGAGAACTCCTTCTGATTCAACTCAAGGGAGGAAGAGGCAGTTCCATTATGCATCACAGGGTGAGCAACTGTTGGTGCTTCAATGGCCACTCCCAGGGGGCAGAGAGGGCTGTATCCCTACCATGCCCCCGAAAATCCCCTGGGGCCATACACAGCCTGGTGCAACACTTTCCCCACCCCGACACCACCTAAATGACAGATGAACCACTTCCTTTGTAACAGAAAAAAGGTGTTACACCAGTTACTTTTCAAGATACCATAAACACTGATGGACTAACCAAATTTTTTTGTTGACTTGTGTTATTCTGTTTGTTATCCCCTGCTGTATTTTAATACTAGTTTCATCTACTGTGATCGTTGCTGTTACTTTAGCACCTTGGATTTAGCAATGAACTATTACTGGAAGGCATCAATCTTGCAGTAGGTGAGGAATAGGCATGCTTTCAGTCATCTAGTGGAGGGAAAGTGTTAAACCAGTATCTCAAGACAAATGCCACAGGCCACAGTGATAATACTCTAGAGGCTGAAGATGCTGTTTAGGCAAGCAGAATTTTATATGGCCTTAATTCTTCAGTTTAGAACATTTAATCCCCATTCCGATTCAGAGACAAAGTGAAAAACAAGATGAAAAAACAAACATTGGTATTGCTCCACTAATCATGTCTGACCACATCCCCCTGACATGCCGCAAACATAAATCTAAGGGTTTTGAAGGAACCAAAGGAAAGGTTTTGGCCCTGTCTGGTCAGTTAACTGAATTTCCTCAAATGATTTATGACTTCAAAGTTTGGTATCCAGAGTCAGTCTGACCAAAGACTAAGTGAAACAGCTATCTTCTGCAGCAGATTTTAGGGGACATGAAAAGGCAGAACACCAATAATTATTAAGTTAGTATTGTTGTATTTGTACTCTCAGGGAGGGGAGAGGTATTTGTTGGATTTTCTCCCTTAGTCCCAAAATAACTTGTTTGGCCATGGATGTTACCTCTTAATTAAGGTTGAACAGCAGGCACCATTTGCTATTCTATATAAGTGGGCCAAATCAGGACTACGTACCCTCCAACTGTCCCAATTTGGCAGAGACAGTCCTGATTAATCCTCTGCCATCCCACTTTTTCAGCTGCTTCTAAAATGTCCCAGTTTCTCTCTCCTCCTCCCACTTTCCCCCTTTGGCCACGGGTTACTTCAAACTCAGTTCAAAGTCCAAAAGTAGTTTGTTCTCAATTGACTCAGGAGGACAGAAGGAAGCAGGAAAGGTGGAATTTTACCATTCTCAGTAGACTAAGGCAAAAGTAAACTGCTGCAGCCTCTCCTAGCTTGTTTGATCTTCCTGTTTAAAAACCTTATACATTTTGATGATGCTAATGTTGCTTAGCTACATATGTCCTGGTTTCACTTGTGCAATGTTGGAGGGTATGGGACTGTCCTAGGCCCTGGGATTTTAAGGACAAGGCCTAACATCTAGAGACAATTACTGTGATGTCACAGTAGGCAGATCCTTCCTAATGGTGTCACAAGGTTGCTGTTACAAGGGCCAGCCTCTGGTGATGTCATTAAGCTTGATACATTAATCATCAACCACAACTGCAAGAGTATGCTGTTCAAATTTAAAAAATATACACAAAGTCTAAGTAATGAGGAAAATATATGTACACCCACTTTCTAAGGCAATGCTTTTGGAATGGAATTCCTCCTCCTTGCTCACAGGACAGAAGACGATCTGGGAACCTTAGTTCTACCTCAGGTAGCAAAATATCTTGGGCCATCCTGATGGGACACCATATGTGTAATCAAGGGGCCATGATAACATTCTACTGCAGTAATGCGTCCCACCAAAGCAAAGCCAGGTAGACTATGATATGATTCTGTTAATCAAGCAATTAACTGGTGAGTCTACAGGACCTAAGGATGGAAGAAAAGGGGTGATATTGGGGCTGCTCCCAAATCTATGTGTTTTTAGAATCATTGTAGCTAGCTCTTTCTGAAAATTTCAATAAAATCAGTTTAAAAAGTGATACATAGTCCAGTAATCCCAAGATCCAAGAATTATACAGAGAACCTGCTTTGGATAGCATAGCACTCCTCATAGCAGAACAGGCACTTTATCTCTGCTGTTCCGGAGCCTAGGACTCAGAGCAATGGCTTCAAACTTCAGAAAAAGAGATTCCGCATAAACATTAGGAAGAACTTCCTGACAGTAAGAGCTGTTCAGCAGTGGAATACACTGACACAGAGTGTGGTGGAGTCTCTCTCTTTGGAGATGTTTAAACAGAGGCTGGATGGCCATCTGTCAGGAACACTTTGATTGTGGAATCCTGCATGGCAGGGGGTTGAGCCCCATGGCCCTTGTGGTCTCTTGCAGCAATATGATTCTATGATCTGATTCAAAGTTACCACACAACGCCTGTAGCAAGGAATGCTTATGTTCAGCTACTGCTATTCCTGGTCCCAGATAACTGGACACCTTAGTCTGTGTGATTGCTTCCCAAATGGATTGTTGCAATACCTTCTATGTTAAGTTGGGGTTCCTTTGAACATGGTTTGTAAACCACAGCTGAGGTGGAATGCAGCTAACTGTGTACAGACAGGTGAGCGTATTGTTGTCCTATCTCAGTCCTGGCACAGCTGATAAACCAAACAAAACAAACTGAATATCTCCCAGCTTGTTACTAACTTCCAGGCGGTAAGCAAGGAGTCATAAATAAAGTACAACATAAACAAAGTCCAGCAGGGTTTCACAGCAAGGGAGTGTCCAAGGTAAATCCAAGCATTTGTCAAGGCATCCAGCAAGATAGCAGGTCAGATAAGTTCTGACAACTCCTGGAGGGAAAGGATGCCAGCTAAATAGGTCCCGAGCCTGGAGCAGCTGAGACTTGATTGATGTTGCCGGCTGTAAATCCTGAGAGACTTGATTGATTGCTGCTGGTTATAAATCTCTTTGCTGCCTGTGCACTGCAAAGCTGGGTTGAGGTAAGTGTTCCTCTATATCTGAAGAGGCAGGATTCTTTGTTGGAGCTAGCACCGTCCCCTGCTCTGTTTCCGACACTGTAATCTCTCTCTGTACAGCAGGCCCTGGCATGCCTTCTGCTTCAGCCTCTGGCATGTCCTCTGTTTCAGACTCTGAGTCAGAGTCTATGCTCTGGAAGCCAGGCATGACAGTTACATTGATTCTAAAATCTCTGTGCTGGCTGCCAGGCAGTCACTGTGTCCAATTCAAGATGATAGTATGAGTATGAATAAGGATATATAGAAGACTGCCTTCCCCAGTACTGACACAAGAGAGAAAGAGAGAGAGATCGACTGAGATTTAAGATCATCTGACTGAGTTCTGTTTGTGACTTCCAGGAGCAGCATGATAAAGCCTTCTTTCTGGCAGCACTCTACCTGCAAAATTCATGTTTATGTTCCTCCATTGCTATTTTATTCAGCTGTCAGATAAAAACATGGTGGAACTCAGTATTGCAGTTACAGATTCATAACCTAGAGTTACGGATCTGTAACTGTTTATTATTCATGAAGACAACATAGTCATAATTGTGCCACTATTGCCACCATTGTGAAAGTTCCTCAATCTTACCTTAATAGCCACCAGCCACTGCAAGTGACAGAGGTCTGTTCTCCCATTGATAAGGGTAGAGCAGACTGACATTTCCACCACCCTTGACCAGTAATCTCCAGTGCAAGGAGGAATTGTGACAGGGATCCTGTTTCTTATTGTCACACCAAAGATCACTGGTGGGAAGGGGGTGGAAACATCAGTCTGCTGTGCCCCCAACTGACTGGAGAATAAACTTCAGTCTGTCACAGCAGCTGCTGGGTATTAAGGTGGGGTAGGGGGGTCAGGCAAGGATATGCTTCTTAGTTAAATATACTTAACTAAATAGCCTATCTAGGATCCCAGCCATACTCATTTTTGCTAGCTTTCAAATGTAAGCAAGTATTTTATTTGTTCTGCTGCTTATTTTTATTGTTTTTATTCACTATTGAACAAAATTACAAAGTTAAGAATGTTTCTTCATCATTTTATGACGGTTTTTCTCAGCTTTGATTTGTGATTTTATTTCTATGTAGGCTATTAGCTGCTCTTTACTCTTGTAAATAAAGGTAGGGTACAAAAGAAGCCAAATAATTAAACAGAAATCTGTTTGAATTTTAATAGAAATCTATTTTATCCGTGCATTAAAAGCTGATGAATGCAACCCAAAACACAGTTATCCTTTGGTAAACACCTAACTCCATATTTGTGATACAATTTTCTAGCTAAATATATTAACATTTGTATAGGATAAATTCCATCTTTCTCCCAAAAGCTGAAACTCATGGTGGCTCAACAAAATTAACAACGGGTGAAGCACAAAAGGTTATTTATTAAAGCACTAATAAAAAAAATGTTAAAACATAATTGAATGAAGAGCCATTAAAAGGTACTTTGATTTCAAAGAAATTCACCATGCACCAGTTATAAAAATTATAACCTTAGCAGCCAATCATTTGCCAAAAGGCATCCGATATAAAATAGCCTTTGCCTGACATGTCCTGTAGGAAGAAGCACCCTGCAGAACTCCCCTAAGGTTCCCTAGAGAAATGAACATCCCAGACCTGCCTGCAACTTTGTCTTTGTTAGGAAATGGTATGGAAGCCTGCCACCTAGTGACTGAAGATGGTACTTCAGGCTACAGACAAATTAATTTACTACTATTAATTAATCATTTTTTTAAAAAATGAACACATTGTGATAATGGGGCTTCCCATTATCTAGACTTAGTAAAAGGGTGATACTTCCCTCTTCAGGTAAACCAAGGGTTAATGAGGTGTTGGGATTAGATTACATATTAGTGTGGGTCAACAGCACAGGTCACAGGGTGAGAACTGACCAACCACAAGGGTAGAGGTGGGCATCTTGGAGATGCTTCGAGATGCTTCTTGGGAGAAGTTATAAAACTTCTGAGGAAGGCCATGTGCCCAAGAGAGAACAAAGGGATACCTCCGAGAGATGAGATCTGGCCAGTCGCAGGCTGCAGGCATGCCGCACCTCCTGGCCCTTCTCTTCTCTCTTAGAAGATCTAAGCCTATGAACATCTGTGAGTACTAGAATAAAGTAGTTAGCCGCATTAGGCTTTTAATTATTTTGGAGTTGGCTGATCTAAAGAATGTATCTGTGTTTTTATATCTGTTTTTGTAACTACTTGTAACTTAAGCATGCCTGGGAGGGGGGAGCCTCTCATGTTTGTTATTGTCTTGTTTATTTGCATGCCTTGAATAAATGCTTTTCTGTAAAACCTCTGATTCCTCTCCATTCCCACGCCATCCTTCGGCACACGCTAGATAGGACTTCTCTCACTCAGAAGGGGGGAGGTGAGAGGGAAGGAAAGGTCCTAAACACAGGGATTGGCAATCCACTGAGCAGGGTCCTGCTGTACTGCTCAGATATTCAGAATTCAGCGGGTGGTGGCAGCAAGAATTAATAACGCTGGAGGAATTACCAGCCTTTTTCAAGGATGAGAGTCAACCTTGGGAGGCTGGCATGAACTCCAGTATGACACACATCCTTAGGCTCTCCTTAGTAACCATGCCAGATCTCTATGTTACAGCTGTAGCAGAAAGGGACACATAGATATACACTCTCCATATAATAGATATTTATTTTTGTTAAAACTTGAAGAAAATTCAGACTGACCTCTGACCTTTTTAGGCAACAGTCCCATGCATAGTGTCACTGAGTCTGAAATGCTAGCAATGGAGCACAGTGGGACTTTGTTCTGAGGAAAAACAGAATCTAAATTGGAAGGAATCTCAGAGCTCATCTAATCCAATCTGCTGCCAATACAGGAAATCCACAACTAAAGCTACAACATAAGCTGCCGCATATATGTGATTGTACTCTGAGGCACATGCAGTTGGAAGCAAAGATGAAGACCATTTGGTGGGGAGATGATTTTTAAAAAAGTACGACCTCATGAATTTCATAGAATTTTCTTAGACAACGATTCCTCAGAGATGGTTTGCCATTGCCTTCCTCTGAAATACAGTCAGCCCTCCTCATTTGCAAGATTCACTTTCTCAGATTTGATTATTTGATAGTTTCTTCAACTTCTGCCTCCCAGGCCTCAGATGGTTCTTTTCAAAGGGTAATCTTTCCTCTCGGTGGCTACAATCAGGCCATGCAGCCCCTTAAAACCCACTTCTGGTCCTCCTCCCCCTCTGCCAGCTACTGCCTAGTCAGCTAAGGATGGCTTGCAGCCCAATGTCTCAGCACCACAAACTCTCCCTCACTCCCCACACACACGTAAGGAAGGAGATGGGCCAGAGAGAGAAAGTATAGGGCCACCATGCTACCCATCCCCTTCCCTTCACCTTTTACTGACTTGCTTTGGACCCTGGGGGCCCACTCTCCCCACCATGTCTTTGCCCCCTTCCCACTGACACACACACACACACATTTTGATGTTTGTGATTTTTCCACTTTTGTGCGTGCTCTGCACCCCTAACCCTAGCAAATGTGGAGGGCTAACTCTATAGCCTATAGAACCCTGTACTCATCCTTATCCAAGTATTAACCAGGCCTGAGCCTGCTTAGCTTCCATGATCAAATGGTATCTGAATTATGAAGGTTAAGGAAAAATGGGACCTGGCTGAGAAAGGATTAAGAAAGGGAGATTGAAGATTTAGTACTAGTAGGACAAAGCAAGGAGAAATACAAGCTACAGTAAACACAAAACTGCCACCAGCACCAACAAATTTTTTCTAAAATATTGTTGCTGCTGAGAAAACAAAGAACTAGCAAAGATCACAAGAGAAGGGAAGATGATTCCATCATCCCTTCCCAAAATTCACTGTGAGTGAAAAATGTTAGGCAGATCCATGCCCTGGATTGGAAGCCAGAGCTGGCAATCAATAAGAGCATTCCCCACTTCCCTGTCTTCCCCATAGTATTTTTATTATGTCATGGTTTATTATATCAGGCCCTTTCTGCACAAGGCTGATACAGCGAAGTAGCATCGTATTGTCACTTTTACATCTGCACGTTAAACTGGTTTGACGTTGTTCTGTCCTCCGTTGTTCCGCACAAGTTGAGGTCTTAGCACAGTTAACATCAATGTTAAACTGATGTATTGTAAAAATGGAAAAACTCTGATGTAAACAACCCAAACCGTTTCTGCTGTGTTTTTTCCTACGTGCAGAAGCATTACATCGATTCACACAGCACCAGTTTCAACTTTTTAAAAAAAAAAATTTACCAACCAGCGGCGGCAAAGTGGAGCAAGGGAGGGGAATAGGAGTTGCATGAGAATTGACGATGCAGAAGCTACAAATGATTTTCTCTGCTTTACTTCAATAGAAACCAGAGGGCATGCACATAGGAATCGGGGTAAGTCACAGTAAAAAACACCACTCATGACATGCAGTTAAACGCTCCTCCATTCTAGTGTGGAAATGGCTTGAGTCTGAATTGCATTAAGACTTACAGGTACTCCGATCTCATTTAAACCAGTCTGATCCAATTCATACCCAAGCCAGATGAGCCTGATTCAATTCCAGGTTCAGTCAAAGGTGTTGCACAGCAATATTATATATCATGCATCTTAGCTAACAAGTACTGCCAATTACTAAGTACCTTTGCATACCTAAACACTAAACACCAGGCTATTGAACACTATTCCATGTCAACCATCAACTAGTACTGGAGATAAAGCTCAAATACCACTCACTGAAGTCAACTATAATTGGGTGTCAAATACATGTATCAGTTATGTAGAACATATTGGACTATTTAAAGAACCTATAGTATTCAATTCAGTTTTACTATTAGGCAATCAAATACAGGTTATAGCCCAAATAAAAAAAATCAACAATAAGCAAACAATATAATAAAAGCTGAAATCTCATAGTTTAAAAATTATTACAAGATATATCAAAGTATCAAAAATATAATATTAGGATATACAAATATAACATACAAAAGTAGTGTTACGGAGTCCATGATTCTTTAAGAGCAGTAAAGCTCATAGCCTATTCTTAGGCTCTTTTCCTTGCAAATCTAGATACATTAAAGAGGACTGTATTATAATTTTATCTAACCTGTTGTGATACTATAACAGAAAAAGCAAGGAGATGAATTTGAAAAAATGTTACTGAAGAGCTCGTGGATGAAAGGGCATGAAGCAGGCTTATGAATAACAGAGGGCAGCCAACCCCAGGAGAGATGCCTGTGAGTGGAGCAAGGGGCTTCAGTGAGGGAGAGGAGGATTAAAAAAAAAACCAAGAGAGTGTATTGGGGACAGTTGGAGGAAGACTTTGGAAGGAGTGAGTCATCAGAGTCATGGGGAGGGAATGTGTACTGAGTGTCTAAAATGATTGAAGGAAAAGGCCTGACAAAACTGTTTGAATATTATCATGTGGTTGGACCTAAGCACTGGAACTTGATAAAGCAACCATTCTGTATGTTATGAAAATAAAACTGAACTATTAGTTAGTTTCTTAAACCTGATTCAGACTGGTTTCCTTAAGCCTGCACCAAAAAGGGTGTCACACCTACCATTATAGGAACCACTTGTAAAATAAATTGGCCCACACCAAAATCACCTGGAGGCCCATGTTCCAAATCCAAGGGAGGATTTAAGCAGGGATCTTAGGGCAATGTGAGAGTGACAGGTAACCAAGGATAGGAACTGCGGGGGTAGCCTTGAAAGGGGATCCATCACATCAGTCATTACAGTTAAGTACAGGTTCTAAACATTGTACCTCTTGGGATTTCATATAACTTACAATGTAACACATAATGTACAGTGTCCTCAACCACTTGACTTTCACAAATAAAGAGCCATTCTCTAGGAATATTCTCGTATGTGCCATCCATGAAGTTAGTCTCCATAGCCTGAAAATGTACGGCTTTCTGGAAGAAAGGCTGGGTAAACTCAATCAAATATTTCTTTCCTTCATCGCATGTTTTTTTAAAAGGACAATTGGAAGAGAATCTAGAGACCCTAATTGCTTTGATGTCCATCCTGGCATAATATTTCTGACACTGTTCTTTGACTAATTTGTGAACTTGTTGTACTAGAGCTGTGGGGTCTAAACCAAACTTTTTCAGGTATCTTTACATCTTGCTAACCTGGTACTTTTGGAAGTGAAGCTTCTCGGGTCTCCTATACATATTACTTATTCATTGACTGCATGATGTATTTTAAAGAAGGAAAAAAAATGACAAGTTACATATGTGTGTAGCTGGAATTACTGCTGCTGCGTATATAGCAGGAAGGTGCATACTCTCCAATATTTCACAGACGTGCATGGCCAAGAAACATCAGAGTGTAGTCAAGATGGCAAAAGTTATTAAAAATTATTATCAGAAGGAACACATAAGCTCTTGGGAAAGGTATGATTCCACTCCTTCCTCTCCTCTCCTTGCACTTCCTCTCCTCTCCTTGCACTCCTGCTGAGTTAACTGCAAATTACTTTTGTAGTTTGAACTCAGTTTGTAGTAACTGAAGTAAGCTGAGGACAAACAGGAAACATGGAGGAGGACAGAGAAAGTGGGATGTTTTAAAAGGAGCTGAAACAGTGGAGCTGGATTGTCCCTGTCAAACTGAGACAGTTGAGGGTGTGCAAGTGTAGCTGGTGGAAGAACCAATAGCATTTTTAAAAACTGAGTCTGTATTGATGATTTTTTTCCCCAGAAAGCCCCATATTTCAGGCCCATTTATAATTTGTGGAATAACCTTTGTAACAAAAACTCAAATAGCAGGAACAACTATGTTGCCCTCTCTTGACTCTTGAAAGTTTCAAAACTGTCTGCCTAGATGTTTGAGCTTTTGGCTCAATCGCTGAGAAATGCCAAAACCATGATGCATTCTGGGAGAAACAAGCTCTCAACTATAATTAAGTTAAATAATTAAACTGGCTCATTTGGAGAATATTTAATAAATATCACCTTGTCTGGGGACAGAGTTTGTTTGCACATCCATTGCATTTGTTAACAAATGGATCTAATGAATACAGTTCAAGATAGGTTTATACTGTGAATTAATGAAAGGCAACACTATCCATTTCTATTTAACCTGCAGTAATTTTGACTAATGTAAGGGAATATTTTGAAAGAATCCTTTCTTTCAAACAAACCGTCATAAGGAAACTCTTTTTTATATATTTTGTTACAGGGTGGCAGGAAGGTTATTTTCTTTTATATAAGCCTTGCTTTATTACCAGAGGATTGAAAACACATTTGTAATATAGCTTTGTCTTCTGTTTACCCCCTAAAAACAGCAGATGTTTTCTGGATGAGCAATGTTGTTTGTTATTTTCCACGGATGCCCAAAGCAGAAAGCCCACTCAACCCCTAGACAAGTGAGGGACAGCTAGCACAGTGTGTCTCGCACATCAAACAAACGGTCATTCCTGCTGCTTTTTAGACATCTGTGGGAGACTAATTTGCCCTTATTTGCATGTACAGGACATAGACACACAATAGAAACATAAGCCTGAATGAGGGAACAACCCCATGGGTGATGTGGAATGAATTCGCGAAGGGTGACATGCACCATAAATCTGATTACGTGGGTATTATAAACACGCAAACAGAAGGATGAAGGAACAGCATTGTCTGCTAATGGGTGTACAGCTAGAAATGTCTGTTGTTATAACATGTAATTAATTTCTACATTCAAATTAACGTCTTCGTTGTGGCTTGCATGTTTCACTATGAATGATTTGAAAGAGCTGGTCTGTTACAGCTTGCTTATCCTCACGAAAACCCATTATCTCAAAGTCAGAGCAAATAGATACAGGCAGATAAAGACAGAGGTAGAGATAGGAAGTTCTTCTTTTCCATCTAAAACTCTAAACTGAAGCTTCCGTCTAAAACTTCTTTTCCATCTAAAACTGTAAGCACATGCATTATTTCTTCTGCTTTGCAAAACCTTCTGTACCATTTTGCGATTATCCGCTAGAGCTCCAGAAGGGCAGGAAAGCAGAGGAGTAAATCAACACGCAAGGTCAGGTAAGAAAGAATCCCTTGTACATGGGTCCAGTGTAATTTATGATAAGCAATTACATTAAGGTTGCCAGATATCAGGGCCTGGCCCTGAGTCTCTCATTTTTATGGGTCACTCTCCAGTTTTAGGTGGTTCAGTTCCAGGCAGCTCTGTGCAAACCTCAGGCTCATCTAGTAGAACAGCAGCTTGCTACATTTTGGAAGATTTAATTCATTTGTTGCCACAATTTGCAAAGACTCACCAAGGGGTCCATTTATTTACTTAGTTAGCTTCCTCCTTTACTCCCAGTCTTGATAGTTCCAGGGCTCACCCTGTACTCTGCTTCTAGCTAGAAGCAAGAAGGCTAGATTAAAAGAGGAGGAATAATTCCCTCATTTCACCTTTATCTAGGAACATTCCCTTTAGATAAGATTTCTGTCTTAATTTCCAAAGGGGAAAATATGCTCTGTGTTTATATGTGTGTATATGTCTGAATGACAAGCGGTGAACAACTGCATTTGGTACTTAATGCTATCCTAGGTCTCAGGTTTTGGCCTGATAATCTCAGTGCCTTGGGCAATCCAGAACTGGCAACCCCAGATGACATGCTATTATCTGCATTAAATGTGCCCTACACACCGTGATCAAAAGCAAACCCATGCAATGTACACAGATGTATGCATTTGTGATGGCTGCCATAGCTTTGGACGACTTTAAAGGGAGATTAGATTAATGCATGGAGTTTAGGGGTATCACTGGCAGCTAGTCACTCAGGAAGGCTACATATCACCTCCAGTATATGAAGCACTATTCCTCTGACTATCAGTTGCTGGGGACAGAGAATGCAGTTACGCTCATGCCTTGTTTTCAGGTTTCCCACTGGCAATTGTTTGGCCACTGTGTGAAAAGAACATTGAACTAGACAGGTCCTGGGTTAAAACCAATATATCTCTTATATTCATATTCAATGTAAATTGTATTACATGTTGCAACTGGGCCAGAGAGAAATGAGCAATTTATCCAGTCTAGTCATTTGTCTATGACTCTTGGGGAACTATAAGACTATGACCAAACAGAAGTCCACTATTTCAACAGTATTCAGTTCTCATAAGGTTCTTAATCTCAGCTGGATATTTCTCTGTTAGACCTTTTCGTCCACATCTTTTGATTATTGTGGAGGATGATAGCTCCTTCTGGAAACACTGCATACCCTTCAGTGTGGAATGTGTTGCTGTGGTAGGGAAGTGCTACCCTGTTTACTGGGGGTCCCAGGAGGGACACCTAAATAACCAAACAATAAAACACAACCTTGGGGAAAATTAGCTGGAGCACTCACTTAAGCTAGCGAGAGGCAGGGTAACTTAGCAGGATCTTGCAACCCAGCGTCTACGGGGTCAGGTCAGTCAACCAGCCAGACAGGTTTAAAGTAATAAAAGTGATGTTTTATTGGATACAGACAAATATTAAAGACACCACAGTCACACAGATAACTAAGAAATCAGAGATTGAATTAGGGATAGGGATTTTCAGGAGGAAGTGGGTGATATGACACCTGTCTTGTCGTCCTGGACCTTAGGAGAGAAGCTGGGGGCACGGAGAAGAGACTCAGTTCAATTAGCTGAGGGGAGTTCGCCAGGCAATGTGGCAGCAAGGCGGGATGGAACTCTGGAGCGGTTCGAGCGATCTGAGGAAGGTCTCCGAATCAAGGGTTTTTATAGGGTGAATTGTGACTGCGAGCCATGCCTTACTCGGGGAAAAACAATGAGTTTTGGGTGCGAGACAATGTCTTGGAAAGGTCACAACTTTGCATGATGGAATCAGAGCCAAATTAACAATAGTGTAGCCAGTATGCAAATGCACAGTGCTTACCAGTGGATGGCACAACCTTTGTCCAGTAACCTGCTTGGGGCAGGAGGCTTTTGTTAGTATCGCGCATATGTAATGAGGTGTTTGCCGGAGAGGTCCCTGAAGCGACGAACCAGCTGTGTCTGGCCTGCCTGGGTGGAGAATGGAATGTCCAGCAATTATCGGCCGTGCCTGTTTGCGTGCTCGTCCGGTGGCCTTGCAAACAGGTGGAGCAGGGTGGCAGGGGAAGCTGAATTGTTTGATATCAAAACGATATCGGGTGCTATCTCCAGGTAGGCCTAGGCCGCAGTAACAGAAGAGCTGCAAACGCAATTGTTTTTTTAAACTGTGGGTTAGTTTATTTGTGCAGTAGAAGCACAACTTGTCATTTATTTTATCTTGGAAATCTATCTGTTATGCCCTTCTCCTTCAATTGGGAGAAATGATTAAAAACATATTTTTCCATTAGCTTTGTGACAAGTCACTTCCTATGCAGCTGTGTTGGTCTGTTTCAGTTTGGGATGTTGCTAGTCCTCTTTCGTTATGGAGGACTATATTTCTTCTAAAATTCGAAGATCTTCTCCCACCCCATTCTGAAACCTCAAGGTTAGAGGTTATGGAAGGGGGAGTGAAGCAATAAATAGAACAGTGTCCTACCTTCATTTCTCATGGGTCACATGCCAGCAGCTGGATTAAGGAGATAAAGCCGTTTTTCTTCTACAAAAACTGCAAATAGGGCACACAAACACTCTTCCAAATCTGCCAATCATTGGCCGCCCGCTTGTGGTTTGCTGATTATGGGAATCACTGTGAATACAGGCAAAAGAACGCTAAACAGGCTTCTTCGTGGACCTTCAGAAGACTCTTCCAAGACTCCTCCCCACCTCAAGTGCTGAAAAACTTCCAAGAGAAACCATCCTGGAGGCTCGCAACCTCTTTCAGAACACACAGATAGAGGCCTACTCATAGCTGTTCTCATTGCAAGAGAACAGCCCTCTTCCCTCTAAAGAAGGGAGGAGGACTCCATGGCAGGGCAAGTTCAGGAGTGTAAAATAGGTGTCAGTTATCTCTTTGGAAGGCATCTTCTATTTAATGAAGTATCCAGCTCAAATTTGCTTTAAAGACATGGGCCAGAATCCTGCATCAACAGTTAGAATGCCTAACTTTATGATGAGAGAGCTACACTGCTGATGTGATAAGCTACTATGCTACCATGCATAACAGGGGTTGGACTCAATGGCCCTTGTAGTCTCTTACAGTTCTGTACTTCTATTGATTCTATGCATTGTGAAGATGTACAACAGGGCACCACACAAGATGTTCCATTATGGAATGGAGTCTCCCGTTGTGCAATGTGTCCTAATGCACATGTCTCGATGCGACGCCAACAGTGCATTGGGACCTTTGGACAATGACCATGCTGCTGGCTTCATTTGTGCAATGGTCCCAGAGACATAACTTCCTGAGAATGTGAGCGTTGTGCAATATGGCAATTCAGTATGACGCAATCCTAAGTCAGTTTATGATGACAGAAATATCTAACAGAATGTTAGACAAAGGACCATAACAACGTTGGACAGAGGCTCTGAAATTGTCATCAATAGTTAGTAGGACCTGGACAGCAGATTGATCAGGCACAGAAAATCAGCTAGTCAGAGTCTTGCCCTACTTTAGTGTGTTGCATTTTAGTGTAAATTATAGTAATGTTTTCTAGATTTGCATCTAACTAAATTAACAAATTTTAGGGAAACACAGTCCCTTTTTGCAATGGTTGAAATGTTGCCTCTTCTTTTCTGGCAATGCATAAGTGGCCAGCCAATTAATAATTAGACCACACTATTAATTGACAATTAACACACACTACAGCCTGTATGGATCAGTTTAAACAAGATATTGATGATGATGTTAGCATGTCTCTTTTCTTCCTGACAGAATTCAGGAATATCACAACTGTTTTTTCAGTGCAACAGAAACGAACTCTTTCAACTGGAGCTGTGTAGCTTGGAGTGGAGGTGGGGGGTGCGAGGGGCGTGGCCACATCACCATGGGAGTGTGGTCACGTTGCGGGGGGCACCTCCAAAAAATTGCCGCCAAGGGTGCATTGTCCTCATCTACCCCCCCCCCTCCATATGCCAGTGACTGGACTACTTGAATTTGAACAGGTTTATTCCCAGTGATGTTCAAGAGCACTGTTGCAATTACATTCAAACATCTGGATGACCACAGATTGCTGGCTTTATTTTCCTGTGGACAGAAACTATTAAGAAGGTACTAAGGAGCTGGATATTGCTAGAGTGATGAGATGCCCGAGGATACAGCTATCTCGGTAACAAGCTTGTGTCAACACATGATGTCCTTGTGCCCCTTAGGACTACTGGTGAGAAAAGCTACTTTTCAACAGCCATGATGATTGAGGGTAGGGTGTCCAGGATTTGTAGCCTGACTGATATTTCCCTGCTATGAGCAGGATCCTACTGATTCCTTCACAAAGCCTTTCTTTTTTAAAACAACATCATCATCCCATTCCCCACTGGAAGGCAGGCAGGTAACCCCAACATGATCAGGCTGTAGGTTCACTGTCTTAATGGCTCTAAGCTAATCTTCTAAACAAAAACAATAGTCAAGCTCAGAGTTAGAGGCAAGACCCCTGCTGTGTGCATTTCCTATGGAAAGCCTCCTGTCCTCCTTCCTTTCTTCCACCCCTTTATCCTGTCCTCAAACACAGACAGTCATCAAAGCCTTTGTCACCTACATGCCAATGTCATCAACATATTTCCTTCACACATTAAAACCATCAACCCATTCTGGCCACTTTTGTCTTCTCTGCAAACTCCATTGTTTGCTCAGGCAGAGAGTCATCAACACCTCATGTCTTCAGGGCAGGTTTAGGGTATAAGAGACCTTGATTTTGGGTGCCTCCCAGCAGTACTTGAATTGCAGGACCCACCCTGTTGCTCTGACTTTTGACTAGTACTGTCCTTGGGTGCAAGCCTGACCCACGCTGATTTTCTTCATCTCTCTCTTCTGGAATGGTAATTATAGCCCAAACCCTGAACCTTTTCTATCAAATTTTCCTCCTTTCTCTTAAGTTATCCTTGTGTGAGTGTGGGTGTGGGTGTCAATCTTTGTGTGCTTGTTTGACTTCCCCCCCAAAAATACATTCTGAACGATTTATAAGTCTTTGGCCAATTTTATTTCAGTTACCCTGTAAACATAGGTGAAAAGGTCCTGCAGTTACCCCTCCTCTTGCAGCATTGTTAATTTGAGTTAATTAATTCCCTGTTTTTACATTTAATTGCAGATTCTGATAGAGGACCTCACAGGGTCCCATACATTTGAGGTAACATATACAACTAAAGTACTCCTGAAAGATGCCCATCCAACCTCTGTTTAACGACTTCCAAAGTCTGTCATTCTCTGACAAATCATATTCCATCCTCAAACAGCTCTTACAGTAAAAAAAATTATTGCTAATGTTTCAGTTGAATCTCTTTTCTTGCCATTTGAATCCAGATCTAACTGTCACTCCAGGACATGGGTAGGCAACCTGCCATCCTTCAAATGTTTTGCAGTATACTTCTCCTATTCCCCTTGGACTATTAGCCATTGTGGCTGGGGCTTTTAGGAGATCTTGTCTATGGAAAATCTGGAGAATACCTGGTTGCCATATCCTGTTCTAGGGCTGATAGTAAAAGACAGTCAGATCCCACCACCTGGAAATGTTTGGATGCTGTTAGCCACTACTCAGTAAGTCTGCAAGGGGACAATAGCAGAGGAAGAAAACAAACAATGATCATATTGTCCAGGGACTGGTCCAACCCGATCCCGTTTAGTAAGTTGTGATAATCAGCAATACTTTTTTTGTTTTCTTTTCCCCTCTGTAAACCTCCAATGCCAGAAGTTCTACGCCTCTGTCAGATTAATTGCCAGGGAACATAAGAGAGAGTGCTGTCTCACTCATCTTCTGTTTATGGTCTTCCTGGGGGAACAGGCTAACCACTGCATAAAATTGCCATATTCTAGTTCTTCATATCTGGGAGATTCATTTGTACATCATGCTAATTATTTTCTATTATTGAAATAGTGTGGTAGAGCAACATGTATATACCAATTTCCCACCCAGATCATTCCTTCAAAATTGTATTATACACATTAGAAAGTAAATTCCTTGAAGAAGATGTAGGGGTGTACAACTCATGATCCACATGTGTTCCCACCTACCCAATCTACTTTGTGCACCCCTCCTGAATATTTTATTTCTCTACCTTTTTTACCACTAGGATTGCCAGGAGAGGACTGACCAAGCTCTGGGATTTCAGAGCCAAAACTTGAGACATAGAGATGAACCCTTACAATGTTACAAGTATGATGTTACATGAGGAAGTCCCTGATTATGTCTTTAAGCATCAGATATTAGACTCAATCACAATAGCACTAGTGTGCCAACTCTAATAAATGAGCAATATGTGAACACACACTTTTCAAGTCAGCACTCTTACCCTGAGATTCTTCCTCCTTACCTTGAAGATTGGAGAAGAGAGGCTAGGCCCTAAGATATGGGAAGTCTCTTTTTCATTCCCTCTCCTCACAAGCTTTTGTGCCTTTACCAGCTACAGGAGAAGCATATAGTGTGAAAATGGGCTCTTTCCATTATCCAGGCAACACAGCTGAAGGGGGATAGTTCTCTCTTCAGGTAAACAAGGAGTTAATGAGGTGTCAGGTTTAAGTTATATTTATTGAGGGGTCAGCATCACAGAAGGACATCAGAGATCAGGAGAGACAATTGCCCAATCAGCAAGACCAGGTGAGAAGCTTCCAGATGCTTCAGTCAAGAAGTTTTAAAAAGATCTCAAGAGACCACAAGGTGAGAGAGACAAAGGACCATCAATGAGAGAGAAAGGACTAGTAGCAGGTCGGGCAAAGCTAGTCCAGACTACTGACTTCCTCCCCGCACACCATCCCAGTATCTGGATAATAATGTGAGCAGAATAGGAATGTTTTAGCTAGTCACATTAGGGATTATGTTCTTTTAAAACTCTGGCTGAAATGACCTAGTCTTGTAACTGCCTGAAGGAAGGTGCCTTCATGAATGGGATATCTTTTGTCATTGCATTTCCTGCTTAGAATAAAAACCTTTCCTTCTAAAGATTTCCTCTGTCCATGCTCTCTTTCCTAGTGCCTTACCAGTTACACATGCAGATGGAATTCCCCTCTTCCACAGAAGGTGGAATTTCTAGACTCAAGAGGCTTTCATCTTCCACAGAGGGTGGAAGAGGAAAGCCTCTGAGTTTAGAAATTCTTTCCCCAGTGGCTTCCTACTGAGTTACTGCATGATGGTGAAAATCAGTAGGTGTGGCAGCTAGATGATCTCCAAGGGCAAAGAAGGGTCCCATCTCCTACTTGAGGGTAGGAGATAGCATCTCTCACATGGTGACAGCAGTCAAGAGCTTTGAGGATGTGTAAGGAGTTAAGCAAGGAAAGTTTGTGCTGTCTCTCCTGCTGCTTCCTCAGACATAGTGAATGGGTATAGCTTTCCCAGGATCAGAGATTTCATTAAGTTTGGAACAAACAGAGTGCTTACCCTCAAGCTGTCCCAATTGGTCAGGGACAATCCCAATTAATCCTCTGTTGTCCCACTTTTTCAGCTGTTTTTAAAATGTCCCAGATCCTTTCTCCTCCTCCCATTTCCTCACTTTGTCCTCAGATTACTTCCATTGCTGTAGAGTGAATCCAAAGTGCAAAAGTAGTTTGTACATAATTAACTCAATGGCAGGGGCAGGAGAGAAAAAGAGGGAGTGGAATCTTGTCCTTCCTTGTAAGCTCAGACAAAATCAGACTGCTGCAGCTTCTCTTAGCCTGTGTGTTCTTCTTGACTAAGAACATATTAAACAAAGCAACAGTTAAAGCCACTTTAAAACCCACAACCACTTAAACCCATGATCATGTACTCTTTGCAATAAATTACTGTAAAGGATTGCTCAGCTAGACTAGGAAATGTGTTTTGTATTCTGAAAGACACTTTTAAAATGCTATGTGTCATTATTAGTAATGGTACTATATAATAATACTAATGGCAGAATTAAATAATAGTAGGATAAAGGATTCTTCAAAGCTCTGGATCCAGCCACGGCCATTGCTTGTTAATTAACATATTTATATTCCCACTTGTATCACAAGATCTCAGGGTGCTATACAGATAAAATAAATTTAGAATAATTTAGAATAGTTTAAAGACCTAAAAGAGTAAGAAATAATTTTAAGCAAACAGTTCAAAGCAGTGGTTCTTAACCTGTGGTCTGTGGACCCCCAGATGCCCACAATATCCTCACAGGGGGTCCTCAAAGGCTTGAAGAAATGTTAAGAGCTTTTACAGTTCAAACAAGAAGGAAAGGAGAGAGGGAGGGAGACTAATTTGTCTGAGGCATTACCATAAAAATATTATTATAGGAATGTGTGTGTTTACATATTTCTCTCTTTTCTCTAAATTTGAAGACCCTGGATGAGCAACTTTAAAATAATATTTGCTGCACTTTAGCTCGAGTTAAGACTTGGTGGCCCATGGCAACAAAAGATATTTTAAGAGGGGGGTCCATGGTAAAGAAAAAGTTAAGATCCACCCATTTAAACCATCCACTTTCATAGATTTGGATAGTGTAATTGAGCTGCCAAGGCTTTGATGAAAAGCCTTTTTTTTCTGATCAACTGATGCTGGAATGAATCCCATCAGTCCTCCTGGGGATGACATTCCTTAACCAGGGTCCCAGAGCAGAGGTATTATCCTGCACCCTTACATAGTGCATTGCTGGTGCTGGGACAAGCATGGGGTTGCTAGAAGCCAACAGGCAAGTTCATATCCTCCAACATTTCACAGATGAAAATGACAACACATGTGACCAGGAAACATCAAAGTGTGGTCAAGATGGCAAAAGTTATTAAAGAGAAAACACACAAGCTAAGAGAGGCTGTAGCAGTTTGCTTTTGCCTGAGTCTATTGGAAAGAGCAGGTCTCTTCTCCACTCTTCCCACCTGCTGAATTAATTGACTGCAAACTACTTTTACTTTCTGAACTTAGTTTGCAGCAATTGAAGTAAGCTGAGGACAAAGAGGAAAGCGGAGTGTGGGAGGAGAGAGAAAAGGAGACAGTTTAAAAGCAGCTGAAAAAGTGTGACAGCAGTCCCTGCCAAATCAGAACAGTTGGAAGTTATGTGATTTTAAGGGACATGCTTCTACTTCTAATACTATTGATCCTAATTTCCGTCAGTAGGCCTTTTTCCAGCATCAGATTTGTGAGAAGAGAAAGTTCTATACTGCCAGAGGAAAATGATTCCTTCACCTTCTCTGAACTCATAAGATGGGGTCAAATTAATAATTATTCTCATAGTGCAATGAGACAGTGTTCAGGGAAAACCTTCCTGAAAACTTCTTATTGTTGTGTGCCTTCAAGTCATTTCCAACTTATGGTGACCCTAAGGTAAACCTATCGGGGTTTTCTGGGGCTTAGAGTATGTGATGTGCCCAAGGTAACCCAATGGATATCCATGGCCGAGTGGATAAAGTAACCCTGGTCTCCAAGGTTGTAGTCCAATGCTCAAATCACTATACCATGCCAGCTCTTCATCAAAACTAGCTAGTGTTAACAACTACTCTTTGCTTGAAATGAAAGAAACCATTTAAAAACAACAACAGTAAAGGGACAAATAATAAAAATGCACAATGCTGTTCTTTTCATTCCTTTGTTGGGCTCATGCCTGCATATCTGGGAGGTTCTGACACTATGTACTAATATATAAAAGTCAATATTTGTTTGTTTGTCTGTGTCAGGCAGACGAAGACCTCATGTGATTGGCTGTATGAGGCAAAGACTTCATATGATTGCCTGGCTGTGGAGATTCTATCGAATCCTGGGGTTTGCAGTTCTGGGAGGGGGCTTTAGAGAGCTCTTGGGCCTGGTCAGTTGCTATGGAGATGAGGCCTAGAAGCAAGAAGGCGGGCAGGGCATTCCCTCAGGAACCCAACCATTGTAGGTTAATAACTCTGAATACAGATTGGATTGGGGGATATGAGGAAAAGTTACAGGTACTGGACAAGACAGTTTGGGGAATTAGAGACACAGGATCTCAAATCTTTCTAACAAGTATTACCTATGAAAAAATAAAATCCCAGGCAACGCTGGGCATATACACTAGTAGTCCTCTAAGGAACAAGGTACAGTTCCTATATAAGTGACCACAGATATTGGAAGGTGCTACTAAGAAATCCTATTGGGATGAGAGGCAGTCTGCAGTCATCTGAGGCTTCTCAGCATTAATTCAGTTCCTGGTATAGTTTACAGTGCTGTTAAAATACCTTTGTTTTTTATCTGCACTTCCCTTAAGTGTTTGGGAAAATGTGATAACATCATTTACTGGTTGTGTGGCCTTGCCGTCATCTTTTGACTGCAGATATTAATTAGTTCTCAGGGCATAGTTGGTCAGTCATTTGGAAAATGGGCGGGAAACTTTCCACTTGCAGCCAGGAGCATATTTATGACAGTCCACACAACTTGTGACCTACCACACATAGTGTGGCATTTCAGCCATATACAGTCTTCCATCAGAGCAGGGCTGGGCCAAGTGCAATTTTCAGACACCATGCATGCCCCCAGAGAGAAACATTTTTGGGGGGCAGATGAATTTGGGGGAAAAAATAATTTCTTTGGAAAAATGTTTCAATTTTTTTTGTTCCCAAAGACCTCCCCCCATCACTAGGTGATAGGGCATTTTTGCCAAATTTTGGGGAGTTCCTAGACCATTTTAGGCCCAGGATAGGTCTTTTTTCAAAAAAGGAGATGGATTGTTAATTACTTTAGGTTATTTTCTGTTGTAAAAGTAAAGGCAACCAAACTTCAGGAAAATTCTCCCCTTACATTTGGTTGCCTTTACAGGGCACTTGGGAGCAAAAAATGATTTTTCACAGGTAGGAACAGCCCTCCATAGTCTCCTGGGGAGGTCAGTAATGTCCCATAGCCTTCAACAGTTGATCACCCCTGCAATAGGGTCTAGATCAACTTCTGAAAGATACTTGCTTAGCTCAGTCTGCAAAAATTGAGATAGGGTGTGATAATGTGCTCCTCCTGTTATCCAGACAACATAGCTGAAGGGGGATAGTTCTCTCTCCAGGTAATGAAGTGTCAGATTTAAGTTACATTTACTGGGGGTAAGCATCACAGATGGACATGAGAGATCATGAGAGACAATTGTCCAATCATTGAGGCCAGATGGGGAACAAGGTGGGAAGTTTCCAGACACTTTGGACAAGAAGTTACTAAAAAAAAGTAAAAGAAAAAGGCCTCAAAAGACCATGAGGCAAGGGAGACAAAGGACCAGTAGCAGGCTGCGCAAGGCTGGTCCAGACTCCCAGATTCTCATTCCTTCTAAAGATCTCCTCTCTCCATGCTCTCTCTTCATGCACCTTGCCAGTTACACACACAGATAGAATTCCCCTCTCCCATAGAGGGTGGGAGAAGAAAGCCCCTGAGTCTAGAGATTCTTTCCCCAGTACCTTCATACCGAGTTACTTCATGATGAGGATTAAAAATCAGGAGGTGGTGGCTGCTAGATGGTCTCCAAGGGTAAAGGGGTCCCATCTCCTACTTTAGGGCAGGAGACAGAATCAAGTAAGAGAAAACCCTCCTTACTTTCACACAGGGGATACAGTAATTGCTAGGTGCCTGCAGGTGACTGGGCTGTATTCAGCTTGGTGGGACACAAAACTATGGGACTGATATGTTTATTTATATATAGGAATTTATATAGGTATAATAGATGTTAATATCAACGTTGGAAATAGAAGCTGACATCCTGTTTGGCAGTTACAATGTCATAAGCTAGACTTATGACTTTGTAACTGATCCAAATTCACCTTTAAGATGATGGCATTATTACAAAGAGTTATACAGTGAAGATAGTAATAAGAAACTGAAAGGAAAAATAGACAAATATTTAAAAGAACAAGATATTCCAAGGTTGTCGGAAGATCAAAGAAGGAACTTGAACGCTAACATAACAATGATGGAAATTACAGAGGCAATAAAAAGAATGAAGACTGGGAAATCACCAGGACCAGATGGGTTCTCGGCGCTCCATTACAAGGAGCTACAAGAAGAATTGTCCTTACTGATGCAGAAAATGTTCAATGAGATTATAATAAATGGGAAACCAGAATCATGGAGAGAAGCTAATATAACCCTGATGTTACAAGAAGATAAAGATCTGGCGGACCCAAAATATTATAAACCAATATCTCTATTGAACATTGACTATAAAATATTTACTAGTATAATTGCGGAAAGACTGAAAAAGATCATACAAGAAATTGTTCACGAGGATCAAAATGGCTTCCTTCCAAGAAGATACATTAGAGATAACATATGGACAGTAATAAACATTTTAGAATATTACAAAAGACATAATGAGAAGGAAGGAATGATGGTTTTCATGGACGCGGAGAAAGCTTTTGACAATCTGAATCAAGAATTTATGATAGAATTATTGGAAAGAATGGGTTCTGGAAATAAATTCGTAAATTGGATA
Source organism: Iguana delicatissima (assembly GCA_948472985.1). NCBI lineage: Eukaryota > Metazoa > Chordata > Lepidosauria > Squamata > Iguanidae > Iguana > Iguana delicatissima. The sequence goes on from CAOKZL010000220.1 coordinate 282,121, forward strand.
AAACAAATATACAAAGATAATAAGGCCCAATTAATCATAAATGGAGATAAGACAGTGGCAATCGAAATTAAGAAAGGAACAAGGCAAGGATGTCCTTTATCACCAGTTCTCTTCATAACAACCTTAGAAGTACTTTTAAGGAAGCTGAGAGCTGACGATAGAATAAAAGGAACGAAAATAAAAGGACAGGAATATAAGGTAAAAGCTTACGTGGACGATCTAGTGATATTCCTCGAAGAACCAAAAACAAGTATTAAAAGAATGATAGAAATATGTAATGAATTTGGAGAAGTAGTTGGGTTTAAGATAAATAAAGAGAAAACGAAGATCTTGACCAAGAATATAAGAAAGAAGGAAATAGAGGATTTGATGCAGACGACAGGATTTAAAGAAGAAAGGAAGATTAACTACCTGGGAATAACGATAACTAAACAAAACAATGAGTTATTTGAAAATAATTATGGAAAAAAATGGAAGGAAGTCAAAAAAGATCTCCAGATATGGACAAAACAAAATCTGTCCCTATTGGGACGGATGGCAACAATCAAAATGATGATTTTACCAAAGATAAATTATCTATTCCAGAACCTTCCAATAATCATTAATACTAAATGTTTTCAGGTATGGAGAAAAGGACTTTCAGAGTTTATCTGGAGTGGAAAGAAGCCCAGGGTAAGATGGAAAACGTTGATAGAAAAGAAAACGGAGGCTGCGGTGTTCCAGATATGAAAATGCATTATTATGCAAATGGTATGATGTGGATAAAGGACTGGATCACGCTGAGAGATGAAAGAATGTTAAATTTAGAAGGTGCAGATCTCTGGTTCAGATGGCATGGATATTTGTGGTACAATAAGGCGAAGGTAGATAGAGAATTTTTAAATCACTATATAAGAAGATCTCTTTTGGAAATCTGGAAAGTATGGAAAAGAAAATTATACTTAAGAATACCGTTGTGGGTGTCGCCCCATGAAGCTTTGTACAGAAAGTGGAAAGGAGTAACAGACAGATGGATAACATACAAGGATCTATTGGTAGATGTGGGGAAAGAATCTCAATGTATAAAGACAAGAGAAGAATTGATAAGGGAAGGATGGAACTGTCAATGGTTTTTATATATCCAGCTTAAAGAATGATTAAAAATGGACCAAAAATTAGGATTGGAAATAAATACTCAGCTAAATGAATTCAAAAAAATAATATTTGAGAAGAAAGATCATTTGACATCACATTTGTATAAATTTATGTTAGAACGAGAGCTGGAAACAGAGACTATAAAAGATACAATGATAACATGGGCCAGAAATATAGGTCATGAAATCAAGCTGGAACATTGGGAAAATGTTTGGAGAATATGCAGAAATTTACGATGGCACAGAGCTTAAAAGAAAACCATCTTAAAATGGTACATAGATGGTATTTAGATCCAGAGAAATTAAGTAAGATGTATAAAACTAAAAATAAGAAATGTTGGAAGTGTGAAAAGGAGTGTGGCACCTTCTATCAATGTGAAAAAGCAAAAAAATATTGGAAGAGGATCCATGAAACAATTATGAAGATTTTGCAAATAAGGATGCCACTGACACCAGAGATCTTCTTGCTAAACATGACTCATCAGGTGGATAAAGAATATTACAAATATAAAAATAAGATACTTTATATGGTCACTGCAGCCAGAACCTTATATGCTAAGAACTGGGGAAAAAATACAACACCAGAAGTGGAAGAGTGGCTAAAGAAACTATTGGAATATGTCTCCCTAGAAAGTTTATCATTCACCCTGAAAGAAACAAGAAGGGGAGAAAAGGACAATGAAATGATTGAAGTAAAGAAATATATTGAGAATAATTGGACAATGATTTGCCAGGAAGAATAATCAATAGGGATTAGAGGAGAAAGCAGAAATTGCTTGATAGCGGAAGAAAATAAATTGTCGGGAATAAGCATATTGGTGGCCAGTCAACGATTGCTTAATAATGTTAGAGGTAACAAATAAAAGGGAGAAAGAGCTTGCCAAGTAAAAGAAAGAAGGAAGTGAAAGAGAATAATACACAGTAAAGAATCAACATGAGAGTGTATGATAAGTATGACAAGTAAAAATAGACATTACAAATACATAGATACTATAAGTATTTCTTTATTATAGACAATATAACCATTTATAATATTTTGCTGGAATGTAAAATAAGTAAATAGAACTTTAAGTATACGGAAATACTTTTTTTTTTATGTATTCTGGAAATCGGATATAACAATTGTAATAATGTACGTTAGTATATGTTCTGTTTTTTTAATAAAAAAGATATAAAAAAAGATGATGGCATTATTGCCTCAATTGTAATTCCCCTAAATTCCCACCTTAAAAGCCAGGTAGCTGTACCATGTGAAGGAGTTCTCCAGTACTGGCAAGTAGAATGCTGAGGGATGATATGTCCAGCCCTCCCCCTTGCCTGCAAACCACAGCGCAACAAAAACTTGGAACAGTACCACTTTATCCTTCAGTACCCCATTCATCAGCACTGTAGAACTCCTTTGCTTGGTCCAATTTCCTGGCTTTTAAGGTAGGTTTTAGGCGATTGGACAGGGAGTCAGAGCGTAGCTACAACATCATAACTACATGTCCCATGCAAGATCTTGGCCATAGGTATTGATTGTTGGGAAATATTAAAATTGAGAGATTGGTAGGTCTCCCAACTAGCAGAGCATTCAGAAAGGCACAAAACAGAAGCTGAACAGATTACCAGCCCCACCTCTATCACTCCACCCCAGACACACTTAATCTAGCTCAAAATAAACACAAACAGTTTGGTAAAAAGATTTACTCACAGACACTTGTGCATAGTTTTACACAGGTTCTTGAAGAAAGGTAAGAAGAAAAAATAAGAAATCACATGCTTACGAAGAAGCATCCTTGGCTGACGATCGGAGACCACATGCTTGCAAGGAAACAGAAGAACAAAAAGAAAGTTGTAAATACCAAGCGAGGGCTTTTAGGAACAAAGGTATGAGTACATGCAAGGGGAAGTAGTGTTGACCAAACAACAGGAAGTTTAATCTGGGCAGTCCCTTCTATGCCTACAATAAATATGCAAACTAACTAGCCAGTTAATTAAGCATGTAAAAGTTGCCACTCCCAACACTGATAATAGATTGGTTCCAACAGGACCACTCAAGGCATTTTGCTTCCAGAGGTAAAGCAAAATCAAGGTAGATAGTACACAAAGCTAGCAAAGTTATTTTAGAAAATGAGGCCAAACATCCAGCAAGCATCTCCCTGGTCCCTGGCAGTAAAAATACAACACAGTCAGCCCTCCACATTTGCAGGTTTGACTTTGATGGATTTGATTATTTGTGAGTTTCTCCAATCCCTGCCCGCCCCACCTCAGGCACTACTTATTTGGGGGAACCTTTCCTCTCGTTGGCTCAGATCAGGCTACACAACCCTATAAAAACCCACCTCTGGTCCTCCTCCTCCTCCTCTACCAGCCGCTGCCTTGCCAGCTAAGGATGGCTTGCAGCCCAATTTGTCACCACAAACCTTCTTTCAATGCCTCCCACACACCCAAGGAAGGAGATGGACAAGAGAGAGGAAGTATGGAGCCACCATACCAAACTCCCCTTCCCTCTCCTTTCCCTAACTTGGTTTGGCCCCTCTCCTCAGCCCTCCACACACACACACACACACACGCTTTAATATTTGCATTCTTTCCACTTTTGTAAGGGTTCTGTGCCCCTAACCCTAGTGAGCATGGAGGGCCAACTGTAACAGTGAAATCACTAACAATTTGCTGCCATTTTCTAGCCAAAATCAGCTGCCTGGGAAAACTGTGCCATCTTGCCTCATAGTAGGGCTGGCCACAGATCATACTTAAAGTGGACCCTTTGACTTCAATGAGCCTTCTGATAATCATGGGACTCTACTGACTTTAGTGTACACACTCTCAGTGTGACTGCCTTGATCAAATTCACTATATTTTAGAACAGATACATCTACATTAGATTATTAAACTTATGCCTCAGCTTACAATAAGTTTAGATTATTTGTCATCGGTGTGAGAATGAGCAAAACATCCATTTTCCTGATAGGTTTAAAGAAAAACATCTCTAAAGATAATTTATTGCTCATTTCAGTCAACAGGAACGGAACAATTCCTACCCAGCGTTAGGGAAAGAGATAGACAACAAGTCTTGCAATTAACCCCATAGCTTGACACGAAACAAGGCAATCAAGGGAAAAGCTGAAGTATCTCGTGTTACAAAACTGGGCTTCCCATCAGGTAGAGAAACTCTAGTCCTATTTTCATAGCAGCTGAAGTTTACAAGCTTTCCCCACCTTGTTTTAGCCAAGTGCCTTTTTGAGACCATCTGGTTCAAATGATACTAAACAAAAATATGCAGTCTCCATTTTACTACATGGCCCACATGAAAGCCTCAGACATTAGAACAGAACATATTTTATATTCTGATGATCATCTCCAAATTCCCTTGACTTTTTTTTCCCCTTGTGGTCATGGTGGTTATACAATCTAGTGTGGTGCAATAGGACAGAGACAGCTTTGGTTGCCTTAGTGAATGGCCTATACAAGGAATTCAGCAGGGGAAGTATGTCCCTGTCAGTTCTGCTGGACCTTCCAGCCACTTCAGTGCCATCAAGTATGGTATACTTCCGGGCTGCCTCTTTGGAATATAACTAGGGGAGACAGTTTCACCATGGTACCAGTCCTTGGAGAAGCAAACTCAGAAAATTGTGCTGGGGGATTCCTGTTCAGTCTTCTGGCCTTCACACCCTGCATTGTATTGCTGTGGCATAAAGCTCCACCAAGTGTTGCTTCACTGCTCCACCTCCATCTTTTCAACCTATCTTTCTACTGCCAGTTTTCTACCTTCCCCATGCCATTTAGTGGAGGGAGGGTGACCACCCAGTGTCTGGCTGTGTTTCTGCACCCATAGCATGAAGGAAAAGTCATCCTCCTGGATACTGGAGAATCCCTGGAAGGCCCAAGAGGTTTCTTTCTTCCTTTCTCTAGGCCCTCTTCTGTCCTGATTAGAGTTACCATATTTTGAAAATCCAATAAGGGGACACATTTATCAAGAGATTACTTCAAACTGTTGATTGCTCCTCAGTTAAGTTAGTCCAACAGATAAGAAAGACCTTGCTTGCAACCAGGCACCATCCCAGCAATCCTATTGGAGTGCCTTCATCCATCATCTTCATCCCTGAGGGGCCTTCCCTCAGGCCAGGGGAAGATGGCAACCCTGACAACAACAGCCTCAACTACTGGCTGAATAATCAGCCATTCTCAAGACACTTCCCTGGCAGAGGAGGAGCATGGAACTGTGTCTCCCCCCCCCGCACACTCCCAAAATCAAGGCAATAGTGCCTTGAGCCACCCAAACGATGAGGCACATGAGACAGAAACGCCCACATACTGCCAGACTGAGAACAGGAGAAGACTCCTGTACACTTAATGGTTGTGTAGAAGGGGAATTTCAGCAGGAGTTGCTTGTCACACAAATAGGTGGTAAGCAACACTTGCAAAAATTTCCTCTTCTGTGTATGTACGTGTCTTCAAGACACTTGTCAGCTTATGGTGACTCCATGAATTTAATAGGGCTGGCAATGAATATTCAGAGGTGGTTTTACCAGTCCCTTCCTCTGAAGCATAGCCTACAGCACCTGGTATTCATTGGTGGTCTCCCATCCAAATACTAACCAGGGCCAACCCAGCTTAGCTTCCAAGATCATATGGGACCTGACGCTATTAGGGTAACCACTGAAGGTACAGAAGCCCTCTAAAGTTTTTACTCAAGCAACCATAAAACTTCCAGAAGTATCTCTAATCCCTCCTTGGCAGTAGAAATGCAGAAATAACTTGCTTTTCCATTATATTGAAAATGTGCTTTCTGAGCCTCACTCCTCATTTAACCTAATGGTAAAATTAACCTTGCATAATAGCCATAAATAGTAATATCCATAAACATGTGGATACTTTCACAATTCACATTATCCTTTTGAAAAGTATTCCTTAATTTAATTAGGAATTTCATAAAGGGGAATTTCTTTTTGTTTGTCTTCAAATTCTGCCTTACCCCTTCCCTCGCTTTGCATTTTGGCTTAGAATGCCAGGTTGCAATATTTTGAAAGAATGCTGCTCTTCTGTATATCGATCCATTCTCTCACTAAGATGAAGACCACATTACAGGTTGATTGATTCAATCCAGACAGCTATGGACCTGAGTCTTCAAAACTTGAACAGGACTCTTAATAACAGGGTCTCTTGGGGGACTGCCATAACTATAAGCTGACTTGACAGAAGCTGACTTGACAGAAGAAAGGACCAGAACTTGCTTTGTCATGCTCATCAGCACGGCTCATTTTTTATTCTTTCTGTATGTTCTCTAGTTCACAGGTCAGAAAAGTTATGTTTTTGCATGACACTCCCAGAATCCCCGAGCAAGGCCACTGGGGACTTATACATATTGCTGAATTCAAATAAAAAGTATTTGTGAAGTGAATGGTATGTGTGAAGTAAGAAAGAGAATGTTTGCACATCAGACAGTACAATATTAAGACTGCAAGCTGTTACTGTGGTTTATAGTCTGAGTCCAAGGTCTACTAAATATTATTTAATATCAAAAGATTGGTCATTCCAAACCGTTCCTCTTCACGTGCTTGCGAGGCCCCCTGACAAGCACGTGCACGGACACGGCCGAACAGGCTGAAAACAATTACTGGCAGGCCAGTAATTCCCCCGCATGCAGCTTCAGGAGACCTCCAGGCAAGTACGCTTTAAACCTAAATTAAGTATGTACCAAGTGTACAAAAAATTCTCTGCCCCGAACAGGCAGCTTGACGAGATCAGCACTTCGGACTACTCAACTGTCAAGCACTCCCTATTTGCATACTGTCCGCACTATTGACAACTCCATCAAAATCCAATCATTCTAAATACTGACCTTTCGGAGGCTTTGTCTCCAACTCGAAACCCATTGTTTTCCCCGGGAACAGACTACCCTACAGGCACATTTTCCCCTATAAGACCCCCTGATTTTGAGCGCTTCTTCGGATCGCTCTTGGCTTCTATCCCGCCTTGCTTCCGCTCTGTTTGCCAAGCCTTCCCCTCAGCTTCCACGTGCTGAGAATCTCCGCTCCAACTGACTTTCTTCTGGCTACTCGGGCTACAGGATCAGGTGTAGTATTCCCCTGAAAAACCTCTCTCAAAATCCTCTATCAAATTTCCTTCCTTTACCTTCTTAGGTCTGCGTGACTGAATACGTAAGTGCACAGTGACTGTCTATTTTAAATAAAGAAAACAATTATAATTTCATTTTGCTTGGTTTTTGACTTGGCCGGACCCCGCAAACATTGGGTTTAAGATCTCGCTAAGTTGCCCTGCCGTTTGCATTGCTACAGCTTGTGCTCTGGCTAATTCCCATTCCCCAGTATTTGAAGCACATTGAGGTGTCCCTCACGGGACCCCAGAAATCAGGGTAACAAAGCTTACCAGCTAGTTCCAGGCATGAAACCAATCTAACCTGAAAAAGAGATAAGAAGAATATAGTCTGAGAGGAAAAGGGTAAATAAATAACCACTGTATAATGAAACCAAAAGGCATACCGCAGTGGTATACAAGAGTTTCCAATGCCTAATGGCTGGTGCAATCTGATGGCAGACAGCCAATGTAACAGTGGCTAGTGACACTCCCAAGTGATTGGTTCCTAAAACGGTCTCATATAAATTTCACTTGTCATTGGATGGGAAGATAATTGTTCACATTAATGGGAACTAATTAGATCTATCTGGTTAGATCTGACAGAGGCGGGAGACAGTAAAAAGCGAGCTCCTGAGTCACAAAAATCCAGCTGTTTATAGCAGCTTCCAACAAACCATGCTGCTAATGCTGTTCCTAGCTGACAGATACAGTGGGCCCCTGGTATCCAATAGGGTTTGGTTCCAGGACCCCCATGCATATCAAAATCTGTGAATGCTCAAATTTCATTATGTACAATGATGTAGTAAAATGGTGTCCCTTATATAAAATGGCAAAATCAAAGTTTGCTTTCAGATTTTTTTTATTTTTATTTTTATTATTTTATTTTATTTTTTTGGAGGGGGGAGATATTTTCAAGGCATGGTTGGTTGAATCCATGGATATAGAATCCGTGGATATGGAGGGCCAACTAAATCTGTAGAATGGTGGTAAGAGAAAGGAAGAGAGAACATCTGCTTTCAAATAGGCTCTATGCTTACCAGGATAAATGCCTGAGATGGATAGGTATCAGATACTGCTATGAATTGCAATGCCAGTGGCTCTTTCCACATGTGGGAAAGGAACTGCAAAAAAACACTACTCACCAGACTTCTTCAGCATCCAGGCGAGTCCGTCGGGATGAGGATCAGTGCGAGCTCGTCGCTCTGCACTACTCCAGCGTCCAAAATGGCGGCTTCCGGTTGGTGGAGGCTCTCCACCAACCGGAGAAGTTCGCCAGCCTAAAACCCGCCCCTGGCAGATCTGCAGGCACGCACTTGTGCGCACCTGCAAATCTGCACCGGAGTGCGGGGATGGAGCGACACGGAATTGCGTGCACTGTGCTTTTTAAAAACCTCTAAAAAGAAATTTTTAAAAAGCACGCTGTGCGACCAGTTCTGGGTCGCTCTGAACCGGACTGAGGTGCAGAACTACAAAAAGTAGTCCGCCCCAGTCCACTCTACAGTGCAGAAGACCTCCGTCGGAGGTCGCTCTGCACCGTTTTAATAGCCCGGTGCGGAAAGGGCCTGTGTGCTTTCAGCACAGATGGAATATTGTGTAAGATGTATGATTCCTTACATGTAAAATCATTATGAAGAAATATGATACAAGATGTTTAATGCTTTACAGGTAGCATAAAGTAAATGTCCCTGCATGATGAAAATTTATGTTGCTCTCTAAAGAGTGTGTATATGAATATTTATGATTTTGTCTATTTAATATAATAGCCTAAAAAAAGAACAAAGAGTCTACCCATGTAAAATTCCTGATTCCAATATTTAGCAGTACTTAAGTGGAGTATTGATGCTAAATCTGACTGTTTGGACTCTAGCACTGATCACGAGCTGGGAACCCAAACAATCAGAAGGCGCTGCTGACAAATAGCAAAGAACCTTCAGTCCCTCAGTCCAGAAATAGGGACTTGAGCCACTCAAATGCTGTCATCTTACCAGGCACAAGGAGTTGCCCTCTCTTAAATATGCCATACTCTACTTCCCCAAATCAAAACAGCCATAACAGAACTTAGAAATGTTAGGGTTTTGAAGTATATTTTTCAGAATCCCTAAGATTTTAAAAGCTATTGTAAAAAAAAATGACTTTTCTACACACACAAAGAGACTTGAACACAAGCAAGGCAACTGGATTACACAGCAGCAGGACTGTGCTGTTTGAGCAACAGAGAGTTCAGAAATGGAAAAGTCAAGTTTAAGAAACCTGGTTCTAATCTCACATAAAATCAGCTGCAGGTATTTGGACTAAATTGCAAGGCTTCCTACTCCTGAGGAGCTCTCACAATAAGCCTTTTGCCTGCCAGCTCATGACAGGCTCAGTGTAGTACAGCAGGCTACAATTTTGATTAGTAACCCCAAGATGCACACCTAAGTGTCTCGTCTTGAAGAGGTGTGTACAATCAAACTCCCTGTAATTGTTATAATGGAGGAGGACAGGAGGAAGAAGAATCAGGCATATTTTTCTTTTTAGAAGACTTAGTTTTTACAATATTATCTAGAAGAGCAAACAACTTTCCCCAGTGCTTTGTGGTAATCCAGTAGCTGTCTTCAGTCCAGCTAAAAGTTTATCCAATGCAGCTAGTGTCCATCCACGTCATTACATGCTGAGAGACATGGGTAGACAGAATGAGCTGTTCATGCTGCATATCGTGTTGTTGTTTTTCCCTCCCTAGGTCATCCATTTCAAGTGCAGAAGAGAACATAAGTGTGGAACATATAGTGTAACACCTCTGGATTAACCAGGTTGAAACTTCTGCCTGCTCAACATATCTGCAATTCCTGCTTGCCGAATTTCAGGCTTTAAGCTCCTAACCCAGACCTGGGCATTGTACGGCCCCCAGGCCACATACGGCCCTTTGATTGGCTCTGACCGGCCCGTGTAAGGCTAATTGGAAATTACAAAATAAACATACTTTCTAAGGCCCTTTCCTCACAGGGAGGGGGCCGAAATGGGGCCGCACACGCAGGGGCAGAACTTACCCGCGAGCGGGTTGCTCTGTCCCTGCGGAAAGCGCGGATCCGCCGTTCCAAACACTGCCGAATTTCAGCAGCGCTCGGCGGCGCTCGGCGGCGCCCAAAATGGCGGCCAGCAGCTTCCGGCGGCGCTCCGCCAATCAGGACAGCACACCAGCCGGAAGCCCACCCCTGGGCAGATCTACAGGGACGCGCTACCGCGTCTCTGCAGTTCTTCACCGAAGGCTGCTACGGGGCAGCGCAGGTGAGTTTTATAAAAACCACTTGCGAAGGTGGTTGTTATAAAACTCACAGCTTTTTATAAAGAAATACAATTAATATTATGCAGAATTGAGTTCAGCCTTTTGGCCTGGCCCTCCACAATATTTTTAGTTTCTCATGTGGCCCCATGGAAAAAATAATTGCCCACCCCTGTCCTAACCTCTGGCCTTAGAGGAGAGGTAGAAAATACACACCATCCAGATCTAAGATTCAGATAACTACTGTAATTCCAACCTCATCTTCCAGAGACTTCCAGAGGAGAGAGCAGAAGGAGAGAGTGACCATGCCCTATTAGAATTTGGCATTCAGTGCGGAAGAGAAGACAAGTGTAGCCTACGGCGCGCGCAATTTCATTCATCTACTTCAATCCTTCAAGTTCAACCATTCAAGTTTAGGAACAACCAATCCTTATAGCGACTGAACAAATTTAAGAAGAGTTCAACTGAGCTTGGTAGTTAGCTGAACAGACATAGCTTATACAGCTAAAATTAAGAAAGGAGGCCCAGTTTTTGTTTTTGTTTTTTTTGTTCTATTCTCTGTATTATCAAGTATGGAAGGTGAGGGAGCTGCTGCTGTCACCTGTAGCACTTGTGGCATGTTCCTTTTCTTGCCACAAGATGTTGTCGGGTACACCTGCAGCAAGTGCAAGCTGGTCACCTTCTTAGAGGTCAAGGTGCGGCAGCTGGAGGCACAGGTTTCTAATCTTCGTCTTATTAGGGAAGGTGAGGACTTCTTAGATAGGGCAGAGAGGACCTTCCTGAAGACCAGATATGCGGAGGAGCTGCCTGCTGAGGAAATCAGTTCCGTGAGCCAGGAAAGCGATGCTTGGAGGAATGTCACACGGAGAAGTAGAAGGGCCAGGAAGGAAACAGAGACTCTCAAACTACAGAATCGCTTTAACGTTCTTGGTGCTATGAATGATGAGGAACACCAGAAGGCGGGAACACAACATCAGCAAGAAGGAATCCAACTTCGGCAACTGGAACTTGAACACCAACAGGACAGCATCCAACATCGGGAAGACCAGCACTCCCGGCCTCAACACAATGCCCAGGCAATCCTGGAAGAATCTGCTTGTCGAAGAACCCCGGACAGGCCTCAGAGGAGGCGAGTTCTGGTGGTTGGGGACTCCTTGCTCAGAGGAACCGAACCGGCAGTTTGCAAACCGGACAAGCTCAATCGAGAGGTCTGCTGTCTTCCTGGGGCCAGGATAAACCACGTAACAGAGAGGCTAGCCAGGCTGGTCAAGCCCACTGACCGTAAGCCCCTCGTTTTGGTTCACGTTGGAACCAACGACACGGTGAAGCGCAGCTTTCACCACATCACAAAGGACTACGAGCTTATGGGGAGAAAGCTTAAGGACCTTGGTGTGCAGGTGGTCATTTCATCAATCCTCCCTGTTCAAGGATATGGTGCACGAAGGGAAAGGACAATAGTAGAGGTCAACAGCTGGCTCCGCACATTTTGCCACCGGCAACAGTTTGGCTTTTTGGATCATGGCTTGAAATTCCAGGAACATGGGCTTCTGGCAAGGGATGGGCTGCACCTCACGAAACTTGGCAGGAACGTTTTTGCAAACAGTCTCACAAGGAGGATTAGGAGGTCTTTAAACTAAGTACAGCTAGGGAGGGAGACAAGATTATTCAGGACAAGGACTCGGCAAGTGCAGGGGAAAAAGGCCCAAATGATATTGGCCAAGTAGGAATAGCATCCAATCGTGGGAGGGGTGGAAAAAATGCTATGGGACTTGCAGGAAGGGCACGGGGACTTAAGTGTCTCTACACTAATGCACGGAGTATGGGAAACAAACAAGATGAATTTGAACTCCTAGTACAACAAAATAAATACGATTTGATAGGCATCACTGAGACCTGGTGGGATGAGTCTCACGATTGGAATGTAGGAATAGAGGGGTATAGCCTATTTTGTAGAAATAGACCAAATAAGAAAGGAGGAGGAGTAGCCTTATATGTCAAGGATGTTTTCACCTGTGAAGAGATCCATGACTTGAACACCGGAAGCCAGCTCGAGAGCATCTGGGTAAGAATTAAGGGAGCGAGAAACAATAGGGATATTATAGTGGGGGTTTACTACAGACCTCCAAGCCAGACTGAGGACCTCGATGGCGCTTTCATAGACCAAATGACTGCACATTCAAAAAGGAGAGATACAGTAATAATGGGAGATTTCAACTACCCGGATATATGTTGGCAGTCAAACTCTGCAAAGGCGGCAAGGTCCAGCAAGTTTCTTGCTTGTCTTGCAGACAATTTCATGGTCCAGAAGGTGGAAGAGGCGACAAGGGGATCAAATATTCTGGATCTGATCCTGACCAACAGGGAAGACCTTGTTAATGACGTAGAACTGGTTGGATCTTTAGGAGAGAGTGACCATGCCCTATTAGAATTTGGCATTCAGTGGGGAAGAGAAGACAAGTGTAGCCAGGCATTCGTCTTAGATTTTAAAAAAGCAGACTTCTGTAAACTGAAGGAGCTCCTGGCTGAAATCCCGTGGTCAACAATAGTCAATGAGAAAGGAGTTCAGGATGCACGGGAGTTCTTTAAAAGGGAGGTACTGAAGGCACAGGCTAAAACTGTGCCATTAAGGAGGAAAAATGGAAGGCATCTGAACAAACCGGAACGGTTGACTAAAGAGCTCTCAGCTGAGCTAAGTATTAAGAAAAACATGTACAGGAAATGGAAGAAGGGGGAAATCACCAAAGAAGATTATAAGCAAGTAGCCAGGAGATGTAGGGAGAAGGTCAGAAAGGCTAAAGCACAGAACGAACTTAGGCTGGCCAGAGACATTAAAAACAATAAAAAGGGCTTTTTTAAATACGTCCGCAGCAAAAAGAAAAAGAAGGAGACGATAGGGTCACTGCACAAGGAAGATGGTGAATTAATAACAGGAGGAAGAAAAAAGGCAGAACTCCTCAACACCTTCTTCGCCTCAGTTTTTTCCCAAAAGGATAAAACACTCAACCTGGCGGTTGGGGAGCAGGTGAGGAAGTGGGGGAAATGCAGCACAGAATAGATAGAGAGGTAGTACAGGAATACCTGGCCACACTGGATGAATTCAAGTCTCCAGGGCCAGATGAATTGCATCCTAGGATTTTAAAAGAACTAGCAGAGGTCATTGCGGAACCTCTTGCTATAATCCTTGAAAACTCTTGGCAGACCGGAGAAGTTTCGGCAGACTGGAGGAGGGCAAATGTTGTCCCCATCTTCAAGAAGGGGAAAAAGAGGACCCAAATAATTATCACCCAGTCAGCCTGACATCAGTACCTGGAAAGATCCTGGAGCGGATCATCAAACAGTCAGTTTCTAATCACTTAGAAAACAATGCCGTAATTACGAAAAGTCAACATGGATTTCTCAAAAATAGGTCATGCCAGACTAATCTTATCTCTTTTTATGATAGAGTTACTTGCTTGATAGATGAAGGGAATACTGTGGACATAGTATATCTTGATTTCAGTAAGGCCTTTGACAAAGTTCCCCATGACATTCTTGCAAAGAAGCTAGTAAGATGTGGACTGGACAGAGCTACTGTCAGGTGGATTTGTAACTGGTTGACTGACCGTACCCAAAGGGTGGTCACCAATGGCAGATTCTCATCCTGGAGAGAAGTGACTAGCAGGGTGCCACAGGGTTCTGTCCTGGCCCGGTGCTGTTCAATATCTTCATTAATGACTTGGATGAAGGAATAGAGAGCACACTGATCAAATTTGCAGATGACACCAAATTGGGAAGGGTTGCTAATACACCTGATGATAGGATCAAAATTCAAAAGGACCTGGACAGACTGGAGAGCTGGGCCAAGGCTAACAAAATGAATTTCAACAGAGAGAAATGTAAGGTCCTACACTTAGGCAGAAAAAATGGTATGCAGAAATATAGGATAGGGGACACATGGCTGGCTAACAGTACGTGTGAAAGGGATCTAGGAGTCTTCATAGACCACAAGCTGAACATGAGTCAGCAGTGTGATGCGGCAGCCAAGAAGGCCAACGCAATTCTTGGTTGCATCAATAGGAGTATGGTGTCTAGATCGAGGGAGGTATTGGTACCACTTTATTCTGCATTGGTTAGACCTCATCTTGAATACTGTGTCCAGTTCTGGGCACCCCAATTCAAGAAGGATATGGATAAGCTGGAGCAGGTCCAGAGGAGGGCAACCAAAATGGTGAGAGGCCTGGAAGCCATGCCCTATGAGGACAGACTTAGAGAGCTGGGTATGTTTAGTCTGCAGAAGAGAAGGTTGAGAGGGGACATGATAGCCATTTTTAAATATCTGAAGGGATGTCATGTCGAAGAGGGAGTGGGCTTGTTTTCTCCTGCTCTTGAGACCAGGACAAGGAGCAATGGATGCAAGCTGCAGGAGGGGAGATTCCGCCTGAACCTCAGGAGGAATTTCCTGACAGTCAGGGCTGTCCGGCAGTGGAATGTGCTGCCACAGAGTGTGGTGGAGTCTCCTTCGTTGGAGGTTTTTAAGCGGAGGCTGGATGGCCACTTGTCGGGAGTGCTTTGAGGGTTTTCCTGCATGGCAGGGGGTTGGACTGGATGGCCCTTGTGGTCTCTTCCAACTCTACATTTCTATGATTCTATGATTCTATGATTCTATCTAACAGATGTCCTAAGAGAGAGGGACTATATCTCAGTGGTAGTTGTTCACATACAGTCCCAGGTTCCATCCCTGGGCATGTCCAATCAACAAGGTTTTGGTAATGTGAATGACTTCTGCTGGACACCTCCTGCCAGTCCAAGTAAATAGTACCAGGATAGAGGAACAAATAATTTGACCTATTACAAGACAGATTGCTATGCCTAGCTTTCTTTCTTGTTACCTAAAGCGTCACCATCTGCTTTCCTCTTGTTTTCATTCTCTCCCTCCCTATGGTAATTTTCCATTTTGTTTATACTCAAAATATTGAACACATATTACTGCAAATCGAGCAGTCTTCATTCAGCCCGTTCTCTCTTTCTCTTTCTTCCCTTTTCCAAAAAGGGTTTTTGCCAGAGTAAGAAAGAACTAAGCAAGGACTGCATGAATTGGCCCATGTGGAGCTCCAAGCAAATAGTCACTATTGTTCTCCAAAAGTGCATTTAAGGTTTTGGGAACAAACAATAAAACAAACAGCTGAACAATTTTAGGCATGGCCTCATTCCTACTTACAATTATTTTTAAGCTATCCCACCATTAGCCTGACTCTGACTTCTCGGTAAGAAACATTACATAAAACTTAAAGCAATGTTTTTATAAAAAGGCATTGTTTTCAAATGCCACATGGCTTCTGTTCTGTGTCCAGCTGTCACTTTGCCCTGTAATTTATGAGTGAGCAAATATAGTTTTAATTCATCTGCTTACAGGGTACCCAAAGCTTCCAAATTACAAACATTTCAACAAGTTCTTATGGCAAGTTATCTTAAAACAAAACAAGCTATAAAGGAGATTGTGCCCCCTCCTCATGTCAGAATTGCTGGCTGGTGTCATATTTACTTACAAGTGAAAGTACCCAGCTTCATAGTGGTTGGAAAACTACCAGCCTTCCAACTCCTCTACTCTTCTACTCTGTTTCCTCCCATCACACACCATCAACTTTGCCTGGCTTAGAAACCCCTTTGTCTACCCCAACCCCCACAGCATTCTTCAGTCCTTCCCCTCTTTTTTCTTCTTAGTGGTCTTCCTCCCCACTCTCCCCCTACACACTGATTTCAGCCTTTTTCCTGGCTTACCTCTTCTCTTCATCCTTAGCAAGCACCAGGAGGTTCTTCCCCACCACCGCTGCCCTTTGGTTAAAATATTCAAATCTCCCAAACCCAAACAGGGTTATTTGCATATTATGTAAATTATTTGTTCATTATGCATATCATGATGGGGCACAAAGGAGCTCACCAGCACACATACATATGCATACACTACTGGTTTCCAACTTTATAGATAGGAATGAGAGAAGTTGGGTTTTCTTAGATTCTTTGAATGGGTGGTACACAGCAACACGCAACCAGCAGCCTAAGGTGTTTTCTGCACTCCCCGTGACTCCCCCATCATTTCCTGTGGCTTTGACAGCTTCAGGGATACAGGTACCCAAATGTACAGCTTTCCCATGATAAGAATCTCTATTCTGCTTGAAGCATGACATTTGCAGAACTTGCAACAGAAGTCAGCCATGGAAAACAAAATGAAACAAAATGAAAAGAATTTCAAGTAGCCATTCCAAAAAAAAAAAAAAAAAAGTTATTCAGCAGAGCATTTCTGCCCTACACTGTTATAGTGCTATTATTCCATTTTCAACATCCTGTGGAATTCTGGGGTTTGTAGTTTCCTGAGGCCAAAGAGCTCTCTGGCTGAAAATTCCAAAGGCCTCTCCCTAAACTTCCACAGGATGTTGTAAATGGAATAATAGCACTATAACAGTGTAGTGCAGAAATGCCCTTAGACACTCTCTATCTGGAATTTTGTTGGCCAGTCCAAACTACAGTAAGTCCATTCAATTAACTGTTGAATGGTGAGTCAACACATAAGTAAATCCCATTGATTCAGTGGGTCTACTCTAGTCAAGTATAACAACTGGATATAACAACATGCTAACCATAGACTGTTGAAAGAAATGAACAGTCTCAACCATTGTTAGCTACACTTTTGAATTTGCTGGGTATAAATGGGAGAGAAGTTTGTTTCTGTTTGTCCTTGAAGAATTTACCAACAGTCCCACATTTTCTTCCTATTTGGGATGGAACCAGCGTGAGGCTTTAAAAAAAATGAAATGTAGGACAAAGCAAAACGGGCAGTTTTTCTTTGTTCCTATTTGAGGGAATTGTGGAGTCCTCCAGAAGTTGTTCATAGAGTCATAGAGTTAAGAGAAAAATAAGGTCCATCCAGCCCAACCCCCTGCCATGCAGGAATATACAAAGCACTCCCCACAGATGACCATCCAGCTCTGCTTAAAAACCTCTAAAGAAGGAGACTCCACCATACTCTGAGGCAGCATACTCCAGTGTCAGACTACTCTTACATCAGGAAGTTCTTCCTAATGTTTAGGTAGAATCTCTTTTCCTATAGCATGAATCCGTTGCTTCATGTCTTAGTCTCTGAAGCACGAGAAAAGCTTGCTGGCTATCATGTTTAAGCTTCTGTTCTCCAGGTTAAACATACCAAGCTCCCTAAGCTATTCCTCATAGGGCATGGTTTCCAGGCCTTTTACCATTTTGGTTGCCATTTCAAGCAGTTTGTTGTAACTGTTGTAGAGTGAACAGTAAGCCCTACTGCCACAATGCCTGGGAGGGAAGGAAGAAGCTCAGTATAGTGGCCTCTCCACATTCATGAGGGTTAGGGGTACAGAACCCTCATGAAAGTGGAAAAACCATGAATAACTCCCCCTCCAATTCACCTCCAGAGCTCCCCCTCCCATGTTCTTGCCTCTGGTGCTGGCGATCTGGGACAAAGAAAAAAGACAAGGTAAAGGACTTACTGGTACTTTCCCTTCAGAGGGAGAAGAGCAGAGCACGGAGTTCTGGCATTCTAGCTACTTCTGGTCACCATCTTGAGAAAGGAGATTCCTCCCAGAGGAGAAAGGGAGGAGCAAAGACAGCACCTAACCAATCAGCAGCCATTATGCAACAGAATGTGCAGCCATGTGGCAGAGAGGACACACCTCCAGCAGTGAACCCAAAAGGAAAAAAACATCCATTTTAATGACAAGCCTCACAAGCCTAGGGTGAGGAGTTCAACAGAATGGCAGGAGGAGAAGGGGGAAGGCAAGCACATGCCTTGCGAATAATCAAATCCATGAAGGTCAAACCCACAAATGTGGAGGGAAGACTGTAAACACACACACACGCAGAGAGAGAGAGAGAAATCTTTGCAAGTTGCAGCAACTAATCAATGAAACCTTGCAAATCGTAACAAACTGCTCTTCTCTCAGCTAAGCTGGAGATCTGCACATAGTCCTATCCTCCTGCTCAGCGAGGAGCCCATGAATACTGGACAATGTACACCTTTGTCTCCTGCCTGGAAATGATCCATAAAAAGTTGAAACTCAGGGCCATCTCTGCTTTAGCTCCATGGTGGGTGGGATCTCACTATTCTAGAACAGACTGAGGGGGAAGGAGGCAATGCTAGAAAACTTCCCTCCCCTTAGTAACCTTAAAAGAAGCCTGAAAGCCTCCCTCCCATTGGTTTGTTTTTCCATATTCTCCCACATTTCACTGATAAAAACCAGGACATGTGGCAAAGGAACATCAGAGTGTTGTGAAAAGGGCAAAAGTTATTAAGGAGAAAGAATGCACAACCAGGAGATGCTGCAGCATTTTGCTTTTGATGGAGCTGACGAGAAAAGCAAAATTAAGTCCCTGCCTCTTCCCTCCCCCCTACTCAGTTAATTGAGTCCAAACTACTTTTGTACTTTGAACTCAGTTTGCAGCAACTGAAATCAACTGAGGACAAAAGGGGAAAGTGGGAGGAGAAGAGAAAATGGGGCACTTAAAACAGTAGGTGAAAAAGTTGGCAGACAGACAATTAATCGAACTATTCCTTCTCAACAGGGATTGTCAGAGGATATGTTCTTCCCACCATACCAAATAGAGAAAGGAGAAACATGGGGATGCTAAGTAGGGATAGGCAAAGTCACACACACACACACACCCAGTTCAAGAAATGGATTTGGAGAAGCAGGACTTTTTTTGCCACCCCAAATATTCATTAAAAGCATCTCTTCCCCTCTCAATATGGTTTGTAATTCCTCAGTGTAAGAATGAAAAAGAAAATATGAAAAATTTTGCACTTGAATCTCCTCATCGGCTTAGCAAAGTTCCTGTTTAAAGTACAGTCAGCTTGAAAATAAGAGATTGTGGACTCAATTCTGGGCAGCAGGACAAAGCTATAAACAATTCAGGCAGTTTTTTTAGAGTCTAAAGTTTAGACAGAATAAGACTGGAATATTGGATAAACTGCCAAATATTATACAGTCAGCAGTAAAAGTGAACAGTGTACATTGCTTTATGAAAACATTTGGATGGGATTTTGGGAAACTGTGAAACATGGCAGTACAAGTGTCACTCCACACACACTGGTTATCATGTAAAGAATCATGAAAACATTTCACAAAGAGAGAAGAAATAAAGGCCAAACTACATTTTACACTTCTTGCTGTGAAATCATAGCCTGATGGGCTCTATTTCTTTGTATTGTGTGGACAAGGCCCTTTGTAACAGAAAAAGGAAAAGTTGTGCTTTATTTATATGTTAAAATATTCCTATCCTGCTCTTTATTATGTGGTTCCATGATGCCAGGCAAGCAAAATTAATTCAAACCATTTAAAAGAATTTAAATGTAAAATAATGTAAACAGACAAAAAATATTAAGCAAGTTACAATGAGGTTAAAAGGTTAAAATGGTTCAAAATCACAGGCATGTACATTTTGGAAGATCTAGAGTTTTATCCTTCCCTTTCTAGCTACCTTCTTTCCCCTAAAGTATGCACATGCAGGACAGGATTGGGGAGCCAAGTTTGTGAGATGGAAGCATAGGGAGCTAAATACTAAAGCAGTAAGGGCTTACGTTCTTAAGAGGATAAGGCACTCTCTCCTTTGTTCAGTGTACAAGCCATCCATATTCAAAAGAAAACTCATTCATATACAAAGAAAGATCAATTTGCCAGGGTAAGTCTACCCTTTCTGCCCTGTACAGCACCCATACCATCCAACATTTCACAGACACACATGGGGCGCACACAACCAAGCAACAACAGAGCATGATCAAGATGGAAAAAATTATTAACGAGGAAGAACAGAAAACCTAGGAAAGCAGCAGTTTGCTTTGGCCTGACCCTAGAAGGAACAGCAAGATTCCACCCCTTCCTCTCCTCTCTGCAGAGTTAATAGAATTCAGTTTACAGCAGTTGAAGCAAATTGGATAACAAATTGAGGACAAAGGAGGAAAGAGGGAAGAGAAATAGGGATATTTTAAAAGTGGATGAAAGAGTGGAAAGATTGAGGATTAATTGGGATTCACCATGCCAAATTGGATTTGGATTAGGTTGAGAAGCCATATAAGGAAGGTTGTGGCTTGCCATTAGTACTCCCCTCCCCATTAATTCACATTTTAAAGAGAAACACAGGAACCTGACTTATACAAAGTCACATCTTATATAAAGTTCCTTTAGCCCACATGTGTCAAACACAAAGCCTGTGGGCTGAATCCAGCCAACCAGGCCATTTCATGTGGCCCTTGCACCTCTCTTGCAGCTATGGCACTCTCCCTACCTGGTGAGCCCACTCCCCACATTGTGGGCCCCAGCTGCTGGTATTCTGAAGAGGGGCCCAGCAACCAGCACTTGCAATCTAGTTCTACTTCTGACTGCTCCTCTGTCCAAGTCTTGTCATCTGAGTGTTGCTGCAGGTTACCATGGCAATGTTCTGCGTGGCTCCCGAAAGTTTGACAGAGAAGCAGTCAGAAATAGTAGTAGATTGCAAGTGCTGGCTGGTGGGCCCCTCTTCAGAATACCAACAACCAGGGGCCTGCAATGTGGGGATCGGGCTCCCCAGGTACAGAGAGGGGCAAGGAGGCAGAAAGAAGCACAGGGGAGGGAGAACAGAAAGAGGCACAAAGAGGGGCTGGGGGGCTGAAGGAGGCACAGAGAGGGGCTGGGGGCAGAAAAAAATATATATATATATAGTCTTACATTATATTTATATAGTCTTATAGATACAACCAGCCCTTTGAGGGCAACCATAATGCTTATGCGGCCCAAGATGAAATTGAGCTTGACACCCCTGCTCTAGCCCAACACTGTGAACTCATGGCTGGCAGCTGTGACTCTCTCAACTTTTGGAACAATTTTTTTCAACCCCTCCCTAGAGATTTCTGTTATCCTGGTCACCACGCATCTGAGTGTTAACTAGGCTTGACCCTGCTTGGCTTCCAAAATCATAGGGGACTGGATACTTTCAGAGTAGTATGATGGTTCACAAGACAGACACACTACATTAACAGTTAAAGGGAGTGTCAGGGAGAAAGCAACTGATGGGGAAATGTTCTCACCACTGGCAATGGTTCCCACATAAAAATTCACAGCCCTGAGACCCAATTATCCATGGTTCTGCTGTACCGTAGAGCAAGATCTACAGGCATGAAATGGATTCAATAAGTGGAAAATGAACAGTAATGTACTTTCCAACATTGAATGGAATGAAAACTGGGTCAAATGTGGCCAAGCAACACAGAGTGCAGTCAAGATGGCAAAAATTATTAATGAGGAAGGAGAGACTACAGCAGTTTGCTGTTGCCAGAGCCTGTTGGGAAGAACTAAATTCTACCGCTACTATCCAATTAATTGAGTGCAGACTACTTTTGCACTTTGAACTCAGTTTGTAGTAGTAACCAAAGTCAACTGAGGACAAAGGGGAAAAGCAGGAGCAGGACAGACAAATTGGGATATTTTAAAAGCAGCTGAAAAAGTGGGGTGACAGAGAATTAATCAGGATTGCCCCTGACAAATTCAGACAGTTGAAGGGTATGAAGTAATGGCCCTCAGAATGACCAAGGCCTTGACAAACCCAAGAATTAGAAATTACGTATAATTCAGTGGTTACAAGCACACTGACTAAATAACACAATTAAATAGCAAGCAATATCTGCTGAAATTTTCTCTTCGACATCACCATTAAAGATAACAGGAACTGCCTCTGGCAAGCCTAGGTTACAATCACACACCAGGATTGGAAAAGTCCAAATTTGAATCAGCACTGACACTTTAAACTGACTGAGTAATTCTAGGCCAGTCTTTTTTTTTTCAGCCTAACCTAACTCACAGGGTTGTTGTGAGGATAAAAGGGTCAAAAGAGAAAGAACCATGTCTATTGCTCTGAGTGCCAGGAAGAAAGTGTAGAATATGTAATAGTAATAAAAGTCCCAGACACTGCCAGCTCTTATACTGATGTTGCTGTTCCTATTACAAAGAAACTAAGGGCCTTTCCACACTACACTGTTATACTGCTATTATTCCACTTTCAACAGCCTATGGAATTCTGGGGTTTGCAGTTAGGGAGGGGCCTTTAGAATTCTCAGCCAGAGAGCTCTTTGGCCTCAGTAAACTATAAACCCCAGAATTCCACAGGATGTTGAAAGTGGAATAATAGCACTATAACAGTATTGGGCAAAAGGCCCTAAGAAACAAAGGAAGGCTAAATAATATCAAACTATCAGCAAGCATTACTATAAGAAAGCTATCAAAGTAATATCTTTCCAAGGAGCTGTCTGTCCTGATGGTCTGGCAGGAGATGCAGTGTTAGCATTAGGAAGAATAAAAGGCTGCCTCAAGTGGCAGAGGGTGCCAGCAGGTAGCAGGAATAGCCACATGGCTGTTTTTCCTCAGCCTTCTGGGCATTTCCCTCTATGTGTGCTAAATGCCTGGAGAAAAAAAAAATCATTAAAGGTCCAAGACACTCTCTGGGAATGTGGTGTTGCCCTGTTTTCTGGGGGTCCTGGGAGGGACACCTAAATGCGCTCTCAATTATACAAGTTGGGGAAATTAGTCAAAGAGCACAAGTTAGCAATGCGAAAGGCAGGGCAACGGAGCGAGATCTTTCACCCAGCGTCTACGGGGTCAGGCCAAGTCAAGAGCAAACGGGATTGAAATAATAATAATTGTGGTTTTTATTAAAATACAATCAAACAGTGTGTGCAACACACTCACGCAGCGAACTAAAGAAATAAAGGTTGGAGTGGGATAGAGGGATTTTTAGAGGAGTTGCTGGTTTGGGTAATACTACACCTGTCCTGAGGCCCAGGTAGTCTGCAGCAGAAGTTCGGAGATATGGAGTCTCAGTACGTGGGACTGAGGGGAAGGCTCGCCAAGCACAGCAGCATCAAGGCAGGATGGAAGTTGGGAGCGATCCAAGGAAGCTCACAAAGTCAGGGGTTTTTATAGGGGGAAATGTAGCCACAGGCTAGTCCATACTTGGGGAAAACAATGAGTTTCAGGCTGGAGACAAAGCCTCCAAAAGGTCAGAATTTAGCATGATTGAGTTAGGTCCGAATTGACAATAGAGTAGACAGTATGCAAACGCAGAGTGCTTGACAGGTGAGGATCCTTCTAATCAGGCTGCCTGCTCGGGGCAGGGAGTTCTTTGTAAGTAGCGTGCATACATAATAGAGTACTTGCCTTTGAGCTCTCCTGAAGCGGCAGGACGGCTATTTCTGGCCAGCCTGTATTGCTTGGAATATTACAGTGATTAGCGACCGAGCCTGTTTGCGTGCTTGTCTGGGGGCCTTGCAAGCACATGGGAAGGCATAGATGAGGGAGGCCAAATTATTGATATCAAAGTGATATCTAATGTCACCCCACGTGCAGCTCAGGAACTGCAGTAACAGTGGGAAACACTATCACCACATCCCTGGGGACTGTTTTATACCCAGAAGATACCTTTTTCCAACAAGAAGTAATCCAAAGTTGACTTGTAGGTCATTTCTGGCTGAAAGGGGGGGGGGAGCCTTTCCTGGGCCTAAAAACATGGCAAAATGCCCCAGTTGGTCTACAGTGGTGGTTATTAGTCTGGAGTCCAGGGATTCTTCAGGGTTCGTGGCATCTTCCCAAGGGATCTGTGAAGCCCAGCTGCTGGATACTGTGACAAACCTGAGCTGGGAGGCCTTGACAACAGAGCCTCCTTAGAGACTAAAGCCATTTCCGCACTAGACTTTTATAGCGCTATGATTCCACTTGAAGCATCCTATGGAATCCTGGGGTTTGCAGTTTCAGGAGGGGCTGGCCAGCTCCTCCCGAAACTGCAAACCCCAGGATTCCATTGGATGTTTCAAGTGGAATCATAGCACTATAAAGTCCAGTGCGGAAATGGCCTGAGAGTATTAAAAAGTGATTGGTTGTTGAAATGGAACCTTGGATAGCCCAGGGGAGGGGCTGGTGGAGAGGCTGGAATAACGGAATTTAACTGACTGTTCAGTAGTTGATTGAACTCCAGTTTAGAGTTTGGGGGATGTTTTAGACTACAGTTGAAGAGAGTGTTGGTGTAGAGAGAGAGAGAGAGAGAGAAGTTGTAACGCCCTGTTTTGGGGGTCCCCATTGTCAGTATGGTTTGGATGGATGCCATACCTAATTGGCAACACATTTTATTGGCTCTAATATCAAATTCAAGCCTGAGAGGTGACAGAGAGAGCAAACTGAGCGAGGGAAAGAATTTGACTGTAAATGTGAGAAGTATAGGCCAACTCCAAAATTCCTCCAGGTAAGACTGAGTCACTTGTCAGGCAAATACACATAATTCCTGTGGATAATAGGCTTAAATAGAAGCTGGACTTTTCCAGGGAATCCAACTGTGAGGAGCCCACCAGGACACTGATTGACAGATATCCATCCCTTGTACACCTGGATTCTTTCGGCTGTCCTCACAGCACCCACAATAGACAGCTATTACAACATCCATCATGTCTTTGTCAATCAAAGCACTAAGCCCATCAACAGGCGAAAGACTCATTGTCCACAACAGGTTCCCTTTGTCTTGCATCTGGAACCTTCACAGCCACAAGCCATTTTCAGGGTACAAATACCCCTGATTTGAGGAGGCCCAGTGCAGTCTCTTGAAGGTCTACCCATCACTCTGTCCGTCTGGCTCCTGAATGAGAACTGCCCTTAAGTCCTACCTAAGCCAAAATACATTTCTGCTCTTCACTACTCTTCTGGATTGGTAATTATAAATCCCCCCAAATCCCTCAGCCTCTCTATAATTTTTCCTCCCTTTCTCTTTCAGCTAGCTCTTCTTGTGTGAATGTGTGATTGTGTGTATCTTGTGTACATGCATGAGTGAATTCCCCTCAATAAAATCATTAGACAATTCTGCTTGGTTTTTGGCTTGGCCTGACCCCGTAAGCATTGGGTAAAAAGATCTCACTAGGTTGCCCTGCCTCTTGTAGTGCTACAGCTTGTGCTCTGGCTAATTCCCATTCCCCATTATTTGGAGCACATTGAGGTATCCCCCACTGGACCCCAGAACCCATGGTAACAAAGTGCTTAATTACAAAATAAGTTTTACTTTGACAGTGTGTTTAATAAAGATTTGTTTATATGTTTCTATAAAAGTAGCCTCAAGAGAGTATCATTTCTCTGGGCTGGATTATACACGCTACCATTATGATCATTAGTACCATTATTACTATTTGTACCAATAGTACCACATTCATTGAAGAGATAAATCACTGCTTGTCCTTATATCTGAAAAGGGGCAAATTTAAGGGAAGCAAGTGGAGAGAGATAACCCTGGAAGGAGAAGCAAGGGGGGGACAACAGTGAGGAGGGTGCTGCGTTCTCAGGAAGGGAGAATGGAAGCAGAGCTGTTTGTCCCAGCCCTGGCTTGATCCAGAGATCTCCCTGGCTGTTCAGACCTGGACACAAAGAGGTGTCAGGCTGGGCAAGAACTCAGGTACTTCACAGATACCAACAACAACAACTGCAAGAGGGACACAGCAGCAGACATGGATACTGAGGGAGCAGTTTCAACAAGGGAGACGTTTCAGGACCTGCACACACATACACACACACCCCGCTATGTGTTGCTGATGAAAGGTACACGGCAGCACATGTGTGTACATGCCCAAATTATGACCCTGGAGACTAGGGTTTGAATCCCCATTCAGTCATAGAAATCCAGCAGCTGACCTCAGGCACATCACATTCTCTCAGCCTCAGAGAAAGGCAAAGACACCATATCTTGCCAAGAAACCCCTATGATAGGTTTGCCTTAGAGTCACCATAAGTCACTTTTCAAAGGGGAGAGACATGATGGCTAGAAAGAACCTCCCCCTGTCAGCAGCACTTTGTTGTTGTGTGCCTTCAAGCCATTTCTGAAGTATGGCAGCCCCAACGTGAACCTCTCACAGGGTTTTTTCGGCAAGATTTGTTCAGAGGGGGTTTGCCTTTGCTTTCCTCTGAGGCTGAGACAATGTGACTTGTCCAAGGTCACCCAATGTCTGAGAAGGGATTTGAATCCTAGTCTCCAGAAACCTTCAATCAATCAATAAACATTTGAACATTTAAATTCTTCAAATATTTAAATTTTGATTTAAATCTTGGGGATCCCCAGTAACAAATCATTTGGGTAGTGGGAATAGTGAAAATAATTTGAGGGGTGCAAGCAGAGGTTCAGCCCTCAAAGGTTCCCTGGAGGCCAGTGTCACCCGTAATGCCTGACAGCTTTCCACCCCTTACCTAAATTAATCTGTTGACTGCAGGTGTAATGGAAGATTGTATCTCTCCATCAATTCAACTGGCAGTGTGTTCAACTTCTCTATTTGCAGTAGGGGAAAGGGTGCCATCTTGATTTCAGACAACAAAGTGCCTTGGCCTTAGGTCCTTTCTGCCCTACACTGTTATAGTGCTATAATTCCACATTAAACGTCCTATGCAGTGGTTCTCAACCTGTGGGTCCCCAGATGTTTGTGGACTTCAGCTCCCAGAAGCCCCAGCCACTATGGTCAATGCTCAGGGCTTCTGGGAGCTGAAGTCCAAAAACATCTGGGGGCCCACATGTTGAGAGCCACTGTGGGATCCTGAGGTTTGTAGCTTAGAGAGGGGCATTTTAGAATTCTCAGCCAGAGAACTCTTTGGCCGCAGTAAACTCCAAAGCCCAGAATTCCACAGGATATTGAAAGTGGAATAATAGCACTATAACAGTGTAAGGCAGAAAGGCCCTTCGCTATGTCTGGTGGCAGGATCCTAAATTCAAAGCACAAAAGTTGAATCACACTGCAGGGAAAGTTTTTCTTTAATGCACATCGGTCATATTCTTGTGCTAGGTACGCCTGTCCTTGCAGCCCTAATCATACTTGAGGTATTCTGCCATTGAACATAGAGGTCTCCTGGCACTCAGTTCCATGCTGTCCACCAGCACATCCTTGTATTAATTGATTCCACAAGAGAGTTAATGCGGTATGTGAACAATGGCTTCCTTTTCTGTGCTAAACCAGCTGCCAATTAGTATCCTTGGATGAGCTACAATCTTGTGGTCTTATTCACTCTTTCCAAGCCATTCAATATTTTTCAAAACCTCTCAGTTCTACTTAGTCATGCTTCCCGGCTAAACAAAATCTCAGATATTTAAACCTTTCTTCTAAAGAAAATGCACCACCTCCAGATCATTTTTAAAGAGGAATCTTAATTGGCCTTGTTTATAGTTATTATTGCCAAAAACGGATGGGGGAATCAGGAAAGAAAATGAGAGACTCATAGCTGCAATGTTTACTTTTCAGGATTTAAAGGAATCCACCATTTGCACTAAGGATTCAATAAAGGAACAGACTAATGTATGAGAACATTTGCTTCTAAAAGGTACTAAAAAGAAAAGTCTGTAATGATGTGCAAAAAACAAGTATACATTTCTTAAGCATACTTCTATCAAGTTGACAGGGGACACAGAAGAAAAGCCACTAGAAAGATGAGGAGAAAGGAGATAGAATAATATAAATGAACAGCCATGGACTGTGATCTAAGCATAGAAGCCAAACTGTCAAGATTGGCAGAAGTCTCAGAAGTCCATCTTGCCATCAAACAACGTCCAGCAATTGTTTCAAATGCAGGTTCCAAAGCAGGCCCCATTTTCCTGCCACCAGCTTCCACATCTGCAGGTCAGCAGACCTTCCTAATTTGGAAGAGACAGTCTCAGTTAATCCTCTGTCATCACACTTTTTCAACTGCTTTTAAAATGTCCCCATTTCTCTGTCCATGTCCCCCTTTCCTCTATTGCTTTGGCTTACCTCAACTGCTACAAACTGAGTTCAAAATGCAAAAATAGTTTGCATTCAGTTGCAGGTGGGAGAGGAAAGAGGGAAGAATCTTGTCGCTCCCAGTAAGCTTGGGCAGAAGTTAACTACTACAGCCTCTCTTAGCTTGTCTATACTTCCTCATTACCATAATCACTTTTGCCATCTTGGTCACATGCTAATGTTGCTTGCCCTCATTTATCTTATAGCCTTATCACACCATACCTTAATCCCATGTTGTTCTGTTGAATTCCCATGATGGTGTCAGGTTATTAATGCACTCTATCTCATCCTTTTGACATTAGCTAGTTAGTCATGTCATTCACACTGATTTTCCTCTGCTTTAAAGTGTCACTGCCAAATCCTATGCCTCGTGAGTGCTCCATGTTAATTTTTATATTATTATTTTTATGCTGTACTGACACAGTAACAGGAATGCCCACATCACTCCCACTAATGGATCAGATATGGAAGAAAGCACAGTAAGGAATCCTCACTCCCACAGCTTACTGGATTGTTGCAGGAAGGCTAGTCGTTAACAGATTATTCAGTGTGAAAAAAAAGGCACATTTAATATGGATTGCAATGCAATAGCAACTGGTGAGCAACAATGCCACACGGTGAGACTAATCCTGAACCTGGAATAACTCATTGTTCAGGTAGTATGACACTTTGGTGTGATAAGGCTATCCATTTTTGTTTGTGAAATGTTGGGGAGCATGGATTAGGTGACTCCTTTTTTCATTTCTGCTGGCCTCCAAGAACCACTCAAAAGTCCCCTACATTTATCACTGTCACAAAAATGTTGTCAAAAAGTGGTAATTAAAAAGTGGTAATATTTGATATTAAGCAATGCAGGGATGGATATGCAACCTATTTGCGAGGAAGCTGCAGCTCCAGAAAGGTAATTCATCCATTTGGCGGACCATTAAAAAAGCAGTCCAAGGGGGTGGGAGAGGTCACAGCTTCAAAAATAGCTTGGGGAGGCTGCACTTTTGCACATGCAGAGAGACACCAGTTTTAAGGCAGAAAAGGTAAAACGCAAAAACCTACTTTTTAAACTGCTTTTTTTCACAGTGCTAGCAAAAGATGGAGTGGATTCTTGGGCAGGAGAAGCAGTGTGTGGCTCCTGGTGTGCTGTGGAGATCCAGTTCACACATCCTGTGATGAATTTGCTTTGGAGATCAGCTATTTGGAATGCCAGTGCAACTTGATGGCAGGTTAATAGGCAACAGGAGTAGAACCTTAGGAGTGAAACCAAGCCAGTGGTATGTGTGGGAGGGGCTTAAGAATAATATATAAGGCAGAAAGTGCATTTGAAAAGAGAGCTTTCAGTGAGATCTTGGTTGGCTTGTGTTTGAGTAGCTCAGGAGAAGACAGGGAACTGATGCCTAAGGTAGGAAGTTATTGGCATAGACTGTCAGAATTTTGAACTGGTTAATGTAACAATAGTGTACTGGACAAGATGCTTTAATTCTAATGTTACTACAATAAAGGATACAGTTTGTTTTATAGCTGCTGAGTTGGTCTGTGTTATCTAAAGTCACTGGTAACAAAAAGGAACATGCTACCATAAATAATTTATTTGATTCTAAGAGAACGCTTAAGACTCTGGCCTTTTTGCACAAAGACTGTGGTTAAAGTGTAGAGTTAGGTTGAGTGCTAGAGTCAGGGTGCCTTATTAGGAACATTTCTGCACTATATTGTTATAGTGCTATTAATCTTCTTTCAACATCCTATGGAATCCTGGGGTTCCATAGGATGCTGAAAGAAGAAGAATAGCACTATAACAGTCTAGTGTGGAAATGGCCTAGGTTGGAAAGGCAAAACTAATCTAATGCAAAATAAGGGCCTGGCACACACACCCAGTCCCAGAAGTTCCCCATTGCTGCTGTGGGGATTTTTTAAAAAATCCAGTCCAGATCAGTATGTTATACCAAGGATAGATGTAACTGTTAATAGTTAAAGAACAGTTGCCATATGTTTCTATCCACAGTGTAAGCCAAAGCCACTCAGTTTCCCTGGCCTGTATATCTATATGTCACATGGATCAAGCTGCCCTTCTTTGTCTCTCCTCCAAGGACGGTGAAGCTGTGACCCTGTAGATGTTGTTGGACTCCATTTCCCATCATCTCTAGCCAGCATAGCTAATGGTCAGAGACAGAGTCTAACAATATCTGAAGGGACACAGGTTGTCCACCCTGGGGTGTTACATTATGTTCAGGTCTCATCTATGTCTTGAATTTTAAAAGAAGTGCATATTCATCTTTTTCCTTACTCAAAAGGCAAAATCTATAAGGACACGAAAAGAACCATAACAGATCTGACCAAAGCCTATCTAGTCCAGCGCTCTCTTCATACAGTGATCCACCAGAGATGGCCAGAAACACACACTTTCTTTGTATTCCCCAGCAACTGGTATTTAGAGCCATGACACATTTGATACAGTAGTCTGAGATAGTTTTATCTTCCTTGAATACATCTAATCTCCTGATAAATCTATCCATATTTCCAAAGACAGTTACATATGAAATTACTCCTGGATTGGTGTGGAAAGTAGGTTGGTGTCATCACAGATGAGCTGGCAGAGGTCATTTCGGAACCGCTTGCTACAATCTTTGAGAAATCTTGGAGGACAGGAGAAGTTCCAGCAGACTGGAAGAGAGCAAATGTTGTCCCCATCTTCAAGAAGGGAAAAAAGAGGACCCAAATAATTATCGCCCAGTCAGTCTGACATCAGTACCCAGAAAGATTCTGGAGCAGATCATTAAGCAGTCAGTTTCTAATCACTTAGAAAGCAAGGCGGTAATCACAAGAAGTCAACATGGATTTTTCAAAAATAAGTCACGCCAGACTAATCTTTTCTCTTTTTATGATAGAGTTACTAGCTTGATAGATGAAGGGAATGCTGTGGATGTAGCATATCTCGATTTCAGTAAGGCCTTTGACAAAGTTACCCATGACAGGAGGCTACTCCTCCTCCTTTCTTATTTGGTCTATTTCTACAAAATAGGCTATACCCCTCTATTCCTACATTCCAATCGTGAGACTCATCCCACCAGGTCTCAGTGATGCCTATCAAATCATATTTATTTTGTTGTACTAGGAGTTCAAATTCATCTTGTTTGTTTCCCATACTCCGTGCATTAGTGTAGAGACACTTAAGTCCCCGTGCCCTTCCTGCAAGTCCCATAGCATTGTTTCCACCCCTCCCACGATTGGATGCTATTCCTACTTGGCCAATATCATTTGGACCTTTTTCTCCTGCACTTGCCGAGTCCTTGTCCTGAATAATCTTGTCTCCCTCCCCAGCTGTACTTAGTTTAAAGACCTCCTAATCCTCCTTGTGAGACTGTTTGCAAAAACGTTCCTGCCAAGTTTCGTGAGGTGCAGCCCATCCCTTGCCAGAAGCCCATGTTCCTGGAATTTCAAGCCATGATCCAAAAAGCCAAACTGTTGGCGGTGGCAAAATGTGCAGAGCCAGCTGTTGACCTCTACTATTGTCCTTTCCCTTCGTGTGCCTCCTCTGAGGCCTGTCTGGGGTTCTTCGACAAGCAGATTCTTCCAGGATTGCCTGGGCATTCTGTTGAGGCTGGGAGTGCTGGTCTTCCCGATGTTGGATGCTCTCCTGTTGGTGTTCAAGTTCCAGTTGCCGAAGTTGGATTACTTCTTGCTGATGTTGTGTTCCCTCCTTCTGGTGTTCCTCATCTTTCATAGCACCAAGAACGTTGAAGCGATTCTGTAGTTTGAGAGTCTCTGTTTCCTTCCTGGCCCTTCTACTTCTCCGTATGACATTCTTCCAAGCATCGCTTTCCTGGCTCATGGAACTGATTTCCTCATCAGGCAGCTCCTCCGCATATCCGGTCTTCAGGAAGGTCCTCTCTGCCCTATCCAAGAAGTCCTCACCTTCCCTAATAAGACGAAGATTAGAAACCTGTGCCTCCAGCTGCCGAACCTTGTCCTCCAAGAAGGTCACCAGCTTGCACTTGCTGCAGGTGTACCTGACAACATTTTGTGGCAAGAAAAGGAACATGCCACAAGCGCTACAGGTGACAGCAGCAGCTCCCTCACCTTCCCTACTGGATAATACAGAGAATAGTTGTTAAAAAAACAAAACAAAAAAAACTGGGCCTTCTTTCTCAAATTGAGCTGTATAAGCTATGTCTGCTCAGCTAACTACCAAGCTCAGTTGAACTCTTATTAAATTTGTTCAGTTGCTATGAGGATTGGTTGTTCCTAAACTTGAATGGTTGAACTTGAAGGATTGAAGTAGATGAATGTAACTGCGCGCGCCTATGGCGCACGCCGCTGGGAGTTCCTCCCAGTGGCTCCTCCCCCTAGCTTGATTAACTCTCCCTAGTTTGATTGACAGTTAACTGACTAACTAACAAACAATTAGCTGACAATTAGGCTGTGAGCTCAGGGAGAGCACACAGCCAGCACAAGCAAAAAAAACAACAACACAGAGAAATAAGCAAACAAACTCAGCCCCACAATCCTGTAAAAACACCTATCAAAGTTGTCTTCACAGACCCAGCTCATCTTCTGCTCTCTCCTCTGGAAGTCAGCAAGAAGACTGCTGGGAGTTCCTAATAAAGCCTCCTTCCCCTAGCTGTGGTCAAGAATAGTCAATGAGAAAGGAGTTCAGGAGGCATGGGAGTTCTTTAAAAGGGAGATACTGAAGGCATAGGCTAAAACTGTGCCATTAAGGAGGAAAAATGGAAGGCATCTGAACAAACCGGAACGGTTGACTAAAGAGCTCTCAGCTGAGCTAAGTGTTAAGAAAAACATGTACAGGAAATGGAAGAAGGGGGAAATCACCAAAGAAGATTATAAGCAAGTAGCCAGGAGATGTAGGGAGAAGGTCAGAAAGGCTAAAGCACAGAACGAACTTAGGCTGGCCAGAGACATTAAAAACAATAAAAAGGGCTTTTTTAAATACGTCCGCAGCAAAAAGAAAAAGAAGGAGACGATAGGGTCACTGCGCAGGGAAGATGGTGAATTAATAACAGGAGGAAGAAAAAAAGCAGAACTCCTCAACACCTTCTTCGCCTCAATTTTTTCCCAAAAGGATAAAAACACTCAACCTGGCGGTTGGGGAGCAGATGAGGAAGTGGGGGAAATGCAGCACAGAATAGATAGAGAGGTAGTACAGGAATACCTGGCCACACTGGATGAATTCAAGTCTCCAGGGCCAGATGTATTGCATCCTAGGATTTTAAAAGAACTAGCAGAGGTCATTGCGGAACCTCTTGCTATAATCTTTGAAAACTCTTGGCGGACAGGAGAAGTTCCGGCAGACTGGAGGAGGGCAAATGTTGTCCCCATCTTCAAGAAGGGAAAAAAGAGGACCCAAATAATTATCGCCCAGTCAGCCTGACATCAGTACCTGGAAAGATCCTGGAGCGGATCATCAAACAGTCAGTTTCTAATTACTTAGAAAACAATGCTGTAATTACAAAAAGTCAACATGGATTTCTCAAAAATAGGTCATGCCAGACTAATCTTATCTCTTTTTATGATAGAGTTACTTGCTTGATAGATGAAGGGAATGCTGTGGACGTAGTATATCTTGATTTCGGTAAGGCCTTTGACAAAGTTCCCCATGACATTCTTGCAAAGAAGCTAGTAAGATGTGGACTGGACAGGGCTACTGTCAGGTGGATTTGTAACTGGTTGGCTGACCGTACCCAAAGAGTGGTCACCAATGGCAGATTCTCATCCTGGAGAGAAGTGACTAGCGGGGTGCCACAGGGTTCTGTCCTGGGCCCGGTGCTGTTCAATATCTTCATTAATGACTTGGATGAAGGAATAGAGGGCACGCTGATCAAATTTGCAGATGACACCAAATTGGGAGGGGTTGCTAATATGCCTGATGACAGGATCAGAATTCAAAATGACCTGGATAGATTGGATTGCTGGGCCAAGGCTAACAAAATGAAATTCAACATAGATAAGTGTAAGGTCCTACACTTAGGTAGAAAAAATGTAATACAGAAATATAGGATGGGGGACAAGTGGCTGGATAGCGGTACATGTGAAAAGGATCTAGGAGTCTTCATAGACCACAAGCTGAACATGAGTCAGCAGTGTGATGCGGCAGCCAAGAAAGCCAATGCAATTCTCGGCTGCATCAATAGGAGTATGGTGTCTAGATCGAGGGAGGTACTGGTACCACTCTACTCTGCTTTGGTTAGACCTCATCTTGAATACTGTGTCCAGTTCTGGGCACCCCAATTCAAGAAGGACATGGTCAAGCTGGAGCAAGTCCAGAGAAGGGCGACCAAAATGGTGAGAGGCCTGGAAGACATGTCCTATGAGGATAGACTTAGAGAGCTGGGTATGTTTAGTCTGCAGAAGAGAAGGTTAAGAGGGGACATGATAGCTATGTTTAAATATTTGAAGGGATGCCATGTAGAGGAAGGAGAGGGTTTGTTTTCTGCTTCTCCAGAGACCAGGACAAGGAGCAATGGATTCAAGCTGCAGGAAAGGAGATTCCACGTGAACCTCAGGAAGAACTTCCTGACAGTCAGGGCTGTCCAGCAGTGGAATATGCTGCCTCAGAGTGTAGTGGAGTCTCCTTCCTTGGAGGTTTTTAAGCAGAGGCTAGATGGCCATCTGTCGGGAATGCTTTGA
Source organism: Iguana delicatissima (assembly GCA_948472985.1). Classification (NCBI taxonomy): domain Eukaryota; kingdom Metazoa; phylum Chordata; class Lepidosauria; order Squamata; family Iguanidae; genus Iguana; species Iguana delicatissima. The sequence goes on from CAOKZL010000220.1 coordinate 317,018, forward strand.
GGGTGTTCCTGCATAGCAGGCGGTTGGACTGGATGGCCTGCGTGGTCTCTTCCAACTCTACATTTCTATGATTCTGTGATTCTATGATTCAATCAACACCCTATGTGTGGTTGGTCTTCTCAAGTTCAAAGCAAACACACTTTAGGCATATGGAGTACAGCTCATATAGAAAATCTCAAGTTCTATTCCCAGCATCTTTAGTTAAGTAGTTAGATAGTAGGGATGAATGAGAATCTCAATTTGTTTTGTTTGCTTTTAGCATTTTTTTCCAAAATATGCAAACTGAATGTTGAGGAGAATGAAACTTGATAGAGTTACTTATCTAGGCAGAGGGTAATAAGACTTTCACAACTTCCTTTACAGGTGATGTTCCTCGCTAATAATGGCGGCATTGAAGTCGTAAAGTAAAGTAATAATGGTGACAGTAAAGTATAGGCCTAGGTTGCATGAAAGACAAAACAATCAGCAAAAATATTTTCACCATCTGGAGCACAACCAAAAACTGGGGCATGTTTTCCCTTCCCCCTTGTCTTTCGAGCATTGCAGGGATTGTTGTCTTCTTTGGATAAAATGAAATAATTTCACCAGTAACATTTCGTATTTGAGCATCATCCTTTTTCTGAAGTATCAACAATGATCAGTGTGGATGATTTGCTGCCTGTTTTCATTTCTTTGTATATTTTCTTAAGAGATTGTTTACATGAGCAGAAAAACCTGAGCTTCCCTGACAAGCGTTTCACAGATGTCAGGCTTGGCTTTTCAAAAGCTATTTGCAGATGACAAATGATATCCCACGTAGTAGGGGGTTTAGTGGTAGAAGAGCGTGAAAGCACAGTGTGTGAGTTACTGACCTTGGCCTTCATGAAAACCACCAAACTCTCCCAGGTACTCCATAACAAGAGCAACAAGCCAAACCTTAAAACTTTAAACCTCCTGCATGTGCACACACAATTTGTTTTGCACAAAGAGATGCAGTTCTAAAGCCTGAAGTTGAAGAAGCCAGTGGAAGAGGAGAGAGATGTCCTGTAGGAAAAACTGTCTCAAATCCAGAGTTTAAGAAGTGGGGCAAATAACAGTAATAAGATGCAGCATTACACAGATGAAAATTGGGAGATGCTTGTAACTCTCATAAAACAAGGCTCAGAAATGGCAAACAACCATAGGAAGCTTTCTTATACATGGAGTCAGATTTCTAGTTCATCTAATCCAGTATTGTTAAAATGGACAGGTAGTAGCTCACCAGCATATCCAGGAAGTTTACATGCACGCACGCACGCACGCACACACACACACGCATGGACACACACTGTAATATGTACTTAAAGTTCAGCCAGAGATTGCATTTTATGTTTTTAAGAAACATGTACAGGAAGCCCCCACATTTTGACACCACATCATCTGATGACTTGCTCTTTTGATGCTTCCAAATTAAGGACAAGTTCCATTAATTCGATGGGGCTTCCACTCTTTCATCAATTCTTCTTGCCTGTGGAGACTCTCTTCGAACCGCTCACATGTGGGGGCAAGGGGAGGGTGCTAAGCCAGTGGAGAGTTTGCAAGTAGCATATATGTGGTCAGTCCTAAGTGAGCCTAAATCCTCCATTTCCCCTACAGTACAGTACATGGGTTCCACTTTTCAAGCAATTCCATCTTCTGACAGTGCTCCAGTCTCAAGCCTATCCAACAAGTGGGGGAAGCCTATAGCTGCATACTCTTCAGCATTTCACAGATGAAAACCAATTCATGTGTAACCCAACTATATCAAAGCATAGTCAAGATTTGCCTGAGCCTCTTGGAAAGGGCAAGACTCTGCTTTCTCCTCTTCCCCAGCCCAAGCTGAGTGCAAACTACTTTTTGCATTTTGAACTCCAGTTTGCAGTAATTGAAGTACAAAGGAGGGGAGAAGTGGGAAGAGGAGAGAAGAACTGGGACATTTTAAAAGCAGCTGAAAAAAGTGGAATGGCAAAGGATTTATTAAGACTATCACTGACAAATTTGGAGAGCATGAGGTACCTGTCTTTGAATGAGTTACTGCAGGATCTAGCCAGACTTAGGGGGCACCAGATATCATTTTGATATCAATAATTTGGCCTTCCTTGCCTATTCCTTCCCACGTGCTCGTGAGGCCCCCGCACAAGCACGCAAGCAGGCTTGGTCGCTAATCGCTGGAATATTCAACAACAATACAGGCAGGCCAGAAATAGCCAAACTGCCGCTTCAGGAGACCTCACGGCAAGTACCCTCATTATGTATGCATGCTATTTACAAAGAACTCCCTGCCCCAAGCAGGCAGCTTGACAAGCCGAATACTCAAGTGTCAAGCACTCTGCGTTTGCATACTGGCTACTCTATTGACAATTCGGACTTAATCATGCTAAATTCTGACCTTTCAGAGGCTTTGTCTCCAGCCCAAAACTCATTGTTTTCCCCAACTATGGACTAGCCTATGGCCGCAATTTCCCCTATAAGAACCCCTGACGTTGAGCACTTCTTTGGATTGCTCGGATCGCTCCTGACTTCCATCCAGCCTTGCTGCTGCTTTGCTTGGTGAGCCTCCCTCAGTCCCACGTACTGAGAGCCTCCATATCTACGAACTCTATCTTCAGACTACCCAGGCTCCAGGACAGGTGCAGTATTTCCCATACCAAAAACCTCTTCTCAAAATCCCTCTATCCAACTCCAACCTTTATTTCTCTAGATATCTGTGTGAGTGTGTTGCATACACGTGTTGGACTATATTTTTAATAAAACACCAATTATTATTTTATTTCTGTTTTCCTCTTGACTTGGCCTGACTCCGTAGATGCTGGGTAAAAGATCTCGCTACGTTACCCTACCTCTCACATTGCTAACTTGTGCTCTTTGACTAATTTCCCCAACTTGTATAATTTGGAGAGCATTTAGGTGTCCCTCATGGGACCCGCAGAAATCAGGGTAACAAACGTTGTCTGTTTTTTTCTGCCATTAGCTTAGAAGACATCAAAAATCTTCAGCTATTATTAATATTGTTCATATTTTCCACTTGTCCAGTAAATGGTTTTGAGAGTTCCTGGTCCAGAAATTTCATTCTCAATAGGCATGATTCCAAATTTAATGTTCCATTGTAATTTTGATTTTATGTAATGTGAATCTAGACCTGGAAACCATGCACTATGAGGAACAGCTTAGGTAGCTGGGTATGTTTAGTCTGCAGAAGAGAAGGTTAAGAGGGGACATGATAGCCATGTTTAAATATTTGAAGGGATGCCATATGGAGGATGGAGCAAGCTGTTTTCTGCTGCTCCAGAGACTAGAACATGGAGCAGTAGCTTCAAACTTCAGGAAAAGAGATTCCATCTAAACATTAGAAAGAACTTCCTGATGGTGAGAGCAGTTTGACAGTGGAATACGCTGCCTGGGAGTGTGCTGGAATTGCCATCTGTGGAGTTTTTTATACAGAGGCTGGATGGCCATCTGCCAGGAATGCTTTGAGGATATATTCCTGCAAGGCAGGGGAGTTGGACTCAAAGGCTCTTGTGGTCTCTTCTCTATGGGCCTTTCCGTACTACACTGTTATAGTGCTATTATTCGGCTTTCAACATCCTGTGGAATTCTGGAGTGTGCAGTTTACTGAGGTCAAAGGGCTCTCTGGCTAGGAAGTCTAAATGCCTCTCCCTAAACTGCAAACCCCAGGATTCCATAGGAGGTTGAAAGTGGAATAATACCACTATAACAGTGTAGTGCAGAAAGGCCCTATGATTCTGTGATTCTATGTATTCACATTTTGTCTTTTTATGATTTCATATCGCTCCTGAAAAAAAAGGCATAAAACTATATGCAGGCTGAAATACATCAGGCTTTTTTTCCTAATAACACAGCCATGTTTTGAGCATGTTCAGACATGTCTCTAATTTCTTCTGTGGTTTCCACTGGATGATCCCCACTTCTGCTTCTTTATTTATTATTATGTGCCATCAAGTGGGCTTTGGTTTATGGTGCCCTTCTGAATGAGACACATCCAAGAACCTCCAGACAGCTATAGCCTTACTCAGGTCTTGCAAACTCAAGGCTGTGGCTTCCTTTACTGAATAGTTCACCAAAAACAAGTTAATTGTTGCTATTATTAAACAACATGGTATCTGAAACCCTTGGTGATCAGCTGTAAATTTTGACAATCTTCCTTCTGCCTACAGGTATGTAAGTGCTGAAGTTTGGGAAAGTTACTTTATTTGGATGACAGCTCCCAGAATTCTGTAGCCATCATTCAGGGGATTCTTGGAACTGTCACCCAGAAAGGTAAATCTTAAAAGCTCTGGTAAATGTGCATAAGCACCAAGTCACCATGCATGTGTTTTCTAGTGTTCTAGCATGTTGTAGATTAATTATGTTGCCTCCTTAGTCTTTATATTGAGCCAATAAAACAAACATCCCATTGGCTTTGAAATCAATGATCAATCTATGAAGGACAGGCTGTTACAATTTACAAAGTAAATGGTAGTGGGAACAGGGAGAGGCAGTGACAAGGGGGCTCTAGAAAGAAAACAGTCCCAGGATCTGCCTAAGTTTGTGAAAATTTGCTTCAGAATATGGTGGACATACATGCCATGTTTTCTCACTTTACAGAGGTCAATTCAATATTTGAAAGATTGAGGGCAATCCTCCATTTGCAGGTATTTTTTTTAAAAAAAATTAAGGTGTTGTCTGGTCCAAGTCCAGTTCAAAGATATGAAATGATAAGAAGAAGAAAATCAAAGCCTTGAATATATTCATCAAAAATTAGAATCTGAACAGCAGCAAAACTGCCTACCTGTCTTATGCTATATCTATCCAAGGGTACCCTGGGAACTATACTTCAGGAAAATGACTAGAGGTCTTTAGTAGAGAATGCTAAATACTTCAACAAACTGCAAATCCCAGGATTCCATAGAATGGATCAATCACAATTAAAGTACAATCAGCCCTCCACATTTGTAGGTTTCACTTTTGCGGATTTGATTATTCACAGATTATTTGCTGTCACCTCTGCCACCTCCCTATGCCATTGTTAATAGGGACTGCAAGCCTCGTAAGACTGAGAAACTAAGAATGAGGCTTGTAAGTTCATGTTAAAAATGGTGTGGGGCAGCAGTGGAGGTGGCTGTAAGCCCTATGAGCCACCGACTTCTGCCTTGTGAAGGAGCCCTGATGCCTCAAAGGAATCCATGGTGGCTTGAATATGGTGATCATACTTTTTTGCATGCTAACTCTAGGCCCTCCCAAACCGTATTTATTCATGATTTTTCCACTTTCACAGGGGTCCTGTGCCCCTAACCCTAGAATGTGGAGGGAGGACTGTAATATCAAACTGCTGTCAGGGTGGAGTGCAGACACAGTCCCCCGGACACTGTCTTCTTCACTCAGGGGAGATGAACCACATTTCTGTAAAGTATCATCCACACATCTTAAGCTGTATGCAAATACACATGCCTTCTGTCCTCTTCATAACGATGCATTTCCCCCACCCCAACTTTTCCAGCAATGTGTAAATGGCTAGGCAGGTAAAAGTCACTTGGGCAATTACAACTCCCAGAATCCTCCAGCCAACTTGGCCAATGGCTATTCTAGCAAGGAAATTCTGGAAGCTGTAGTCCACAAGTTACTTTAGCATGTGCTGCTAAAAGTAAATGATCACAGTAGTTTACACACACTGAGGGAAGGGGTGAGCTTTCAAACAATGAAGGAGTTTGACTCAGTGGCAGTGCAGCTGCTTTGCACGCAATAGTCTTGGGTTCAATCATTGGCACTTTTCAAGTAGGGCTAGTAAAAATAACCCCATACCCTCTAACTGTCCCAATCTGATAGGGTCAGCCCCACTTAATTCTCTGTCATCCCACTTCTGTCACTTCTTTTAAAATGTTCCAGTTTCCCCCTTGGTCCTCAGATTATTTCATTTGCTACAAGTTTAGTTCAACATGTAAAACTCAGTGGAGGAAAGTAAAAGAGAAGGTAGAATCTTGCCCTTTCCAGGAGGCTCAGGCAACAGCAAGCTGCTGCAGCCTCTCCTAGCTTGTGTCTTCATTCTCATTAATATCTTTATTTATCTTGATGACATGTGTCCTTGTTTTTATCTGGAAAACGTTGGAAGGCATGGTATTTGGGCTAACTCCATGACTGGATTTTTGTGTAAAAGGATTTATAAGCTTGGTTTGGTACTGGCCATACCAAAACACCCTGTTCTTTAATTTTGAACACCAGTCTGTCCAGTTGAGCCATTCTTTTATGCCAGGTTTTAGATGCTGGGTATCAGGTTTCTTGAACCCAAAGTAGACCTAGCAAGCCTGACATCTGTACCAGAAGCAAGAGCCCCAGAGTTTTCAGAAGTTAATTATTTGGATGATAACTCCCAGAATCTAACTGGAGGATTCTGGAAATTGTATTTCAAAAACAAGTGACTTTCCCAAGCTCCAAGTAAGCCATGTACACTCTGGTATCTCTTGTGGCTTATCCCCAGAACTTGACTGATGTATCCTAAATGAACAAAAGAAGCTACATTTTTGCTTATTTATCTGAACTCTTGGGAGGAAAAGCAGCTTTTTATTAGAATTGATTCCTTCCACTCAGAAAAGGTTCTTTAATCCTGTGGAAGCATCAGTCAATGGAATGGGATCATAAGAGGGGCTGTTTACACTACACAATTATGGCATTTTCATTCCACTTGAACTGCCCATTGCTGAATGCTACAAAATACTAGAACTTGTAGTCTGTGAAGCACTAGAGCTGGCTGACTGAGGATTTTAAATACTTCTCCCTAAACTGCAGGTCCCAGGATGGAACCATGGCAATTAAGATAGAATCAGAACTGTGTCGCAAGAAAGAACCAATAGAGATGGAAGTTATCCTAAGAAACAGGGAGAAGGCAGTGTCTGGGGTCAAGCCTCCCTCCCCTCTGCAATGTCCCAGGTTACCTCGAAAGTTGTAGTAAAAGGTCCCCAAGCTTCCAGAGTACATTAGAGGAGCTGTTAAGGAAGAAGAAAAGTTTTCACAAAATGTCTGCTTCCTCATTCTGCTCATGGAAACCTTTGCTGGATGAAATCATTTTCCACGAAGGGAGGGAAGCAGGATACAAATTGCCACTGGTATTCCACCTTTTCTTGATGGTGGAACATGAGATTCCAAAGCATCTCCTTTCCCTGTCCGCTTCATGTTAGCTATGTCGAAGTACATCATGTTGTTACCCTGATTTCTGGGGGTCCCAGGAAGGACACCTCAATGTGCTCAAAATATGGGGAATTAGGAATTAGCTCAGAGCACTTGTTGGCAATGCGAAAGGCAGGGTAACTTAGCAGGATCTTGGAACCCTATGTATACAGGGTCGGGCCGCGCCAAGAACTAGGCAAGTTGTTCAATTTAAAGATTTTATTGTAATGTCCACAATTCAGCAAACACAGAAACATGCACTCACACACTCATCCAAGAACTATGGAAGCAAAAAGTGAGGAAAATTGATAGGGGTTTCAAGAGGATTTCTGGGGTGATACTCCACCTGATCCTGCAGTCCGGGAACAGAGGGAAAGAGGGCGATGCTGGGGTTCGTAGTAGCTCAGCACGTGGAGGCTGAGGGGAGGCTCGCCAGACAGAGCAGCAGCAGTTCGGGATGCAAGGCAGGAGCATTCTGACAAGAAGTTCAAACTTGGGGATTTTTATAGGGAAGATTGTACCTGGAAGCTAGCCTTCTCCTGAGGAGAACAATAAGGGTTGGAGTGGAGACAAAGCCTCTGAAAGGTCAAAATCAGAATTGATGAGATATAACCAGCATTGCCAATTGTTAGAACAGCATGCAGATGAGGAGCGCTTAGCGTTTGTATAGAGCAAGCAGTTCGGGGCTGAGAGCCCTTGCATTTGCTTAATGGTCGTCTGTGTCTGGAGGGCACTACTGACTGTGTAACAAAAAGTTGTTTACTGGCCTAGACCTAGCTTGCATAATTAAAGCCATGCAGCCGTGCCTGCCTACAAAGGCTCTCCGTGACCCTTTCAGACACGTGGAGTTCATCTTATGGAGTGCCACGTGGAAATATTAACCATAACTAATATGAAATTGTAAACCTTGGGCTCAGGCTAGACAATCGCAGTAACAATGTGCTTGTGCATTGCAGGATTACCATATAAACTCAATTTTCTGGACATGTCCTCTATTTCAGAGCTAGCATTTCTGTCCAGGTGGATTTTTAATATGTCTGAAGGTTTTTAAAATCTCTGCTTCTGCTTCACCTTCTGTCCACTGATGCGACCTCCTCTTCATGGAGGTCTCACTGTCTCCATGGAGAGCTCCACAAGGGGAAGGGACAGAGGCCAGTCTGGTGGAGTGCTCAGAGAGAGAGGCACAGTGACTCAGGAATGGGGGAGAGAAGGGAGACAGACCCAGAAGAAGAAGGTGAGCTAGCCAAGCAAGGTGGTTGACAACAGAGTGGCATGGTGGAGCAAATGAGGAGCCTGTCCGAAGCAATGCAGAAGGGAGAAAGGGAAGGCAAAATGGTTGTTATTTAAACACGCTAGCAATTATCACAGCTTTAAAAGTAGGGATAGAATCATCATAGGAATCAGTGAGTGTGTCCTCTTTTTTTTGCTTTTCAAATTATGCTAACGCTAGCATATTGTGCCCCCTGGAACAATGCACTTACATATCAAATCAATAAATGTGGCTGTTTGAGAGACTGGCATCACATTGGAGGTGGGAATATGTGAGCCATATGCATTTGCCTCTTGTCTATCATGGGGAGCAGAAGAAACATTATCAGAGATAACATGGACTCTTGCTTGGATGGATGAGATTATGGGCCTCTTACAACCTTTTGCCAAACTCTCCCTTAAAGACTTGTTTATATATAAATAAATGCAAGAAGGGATTATGTTAAGTGGTGACTTAAAAGAATTCTGAAATATATGAACCCAAGCCAGCCAAGTAACACAGAAAGAAACAGAGCTTGAAACAAAGTCGAATGACTTTGACCTGAGGAGGCAAGCAAATGTTTCTCTCCAATGAAAATCAAGGGTCCAATTTTGCTTGGGCTATCTGCTGTATTTCTCCCTTTTGGCTATTACCCTTCATGAAAGACAGCTATCTAATGGTTTTGATCTGCTCAAGAATGTGATAGTTGGCCCAAACCAGCCAGAACCAAATGTCTTGACTTCTAACATTGGAATGAAGTGAAACCACCGGAATGAAGCCCTAGGAAAATGTTTTCCCTAAGAGAGCTGAAGTTTGCTTTCAAGATGAGGAGAAGTATGTAAAAGTCTGTATTATGAAATGGGATTAGAGGATTATGGCAGGTTTGTCTTCTGGCACCTGGCAAGTTCAGCAGTTGGCCTAAGTTTCCCTGGCTAACAGAGGACACATAGGTTAGTCGGATTTCAATGTCAGCTTAGGACAACTGTTAGTCCACAAGGATGCATATGCCATGGGGCCTCGGCATAGCTAGAAATGGTTTAGTTAAGAGTTTATGACAATTTAGGATCAGGAAATTGCAGGTCAGATGTCATTGATCGTGTAACATCAGCATAAAACTTCAACTGTTCTGTTTTTCTTGCTTTCTCATGGTTGCAATATTTTTGGGTAGGGTGAGATCTGGAACCAACTAAAGCTCTGCTGATAATGTTGTGCATCTTATGTCCATAGTTTATAGGTGATGTGCAATGGTCTTTGACGCTAAAAGACAAAAACATTTGACGGTTGAAAACAGGACAGTTTGCCAAAACCACACATTCAAGCAGTGCCAACAGTAAGATGTTCAGATTCTATTGTAAACAGACAAGTGCACAGACAGACAAACTTAGCATTCATACGTTGAATTGCAGGTTCAAAATGCTATGTGGCAGAACTGCAATTTTGGGAAATTCTGGATGCTTGCCAATTTGCATTTCGACTCATGCCTTAAAACTTAGCAATTTCTGCAGCACTGCAATGCAAACTCCATTTGTTTTAATTAGATCTCTTGGCTGAGTAATTAGAGGGCTGTAGCACATTAGCTATTTTGCCCTTATTCCCAGGGTCACCTCTTGCACTCACTGACCAAAAGTCTGCACTGGTATTTCATAGTCATTTCCACAGGAAGAGCTATGCATTAATTGTATTGAATGGCAGTATTGCACAACTGAGCCAAGCCACCAAATGTGCGAGTGAATGTACAATCAAATATGCAGTGTGCATCTATGAGCAATATACATGTGGTTCAGTGTGCAGTGCACATCCATATGCAAAGGTATCCACATACAACCTTTCTTCCACAATGTTAAATAAAGGAGGACATTCTGTATCAGAAAAAAAAAATCTAAGTTTCTACAGGGGAGCTTATGTCCATTTAAGACATCAATAGGATTCCAATCTGTGTAATAAGCGCACGTCGGAACCTGGAACTACAGCTGACCCTCCACATCTGGTAGGATTAAGGGTTCAGGGCCCTTGCAAAAATTGAAAAAACTGTGTGTGTCTGTAGGAAAGGGGGCAAGGCATGGTGAGGAAAACAGGCACCCAGGGACGAATCCAGGTCAAGTAGAGGAGAGGGAAAGTGGATGGGTCAGCATGATGGCCTTACACTTCCTCTCTCTTACCCATCTTCTTGCTTGGATGTAGGAGGCGCATCAGGACTGGTTTTGTGGTGCTGAGAAATCAGGCTGCAAGCCATCCTTAGCTGTCCAGACAGCAGTTGGTGGGGGAGAAAGAGGACCAGAGGCAGGGGCTTACAGAATTTCATTGCCTGATCAGAGCCAGGAAGTACCTCTAGGAAATAAGCACTTGAGATGAGGGGGACGGGATTGGAGGAATTCATAAATAATCAAATCTGTGAAAGTGAAACCCACAAGTGTGGAGGATTGACTGTAGTCTTCTGTAATGAATTCCTTTCTCAGTAAGGAAGGTAGTGCAATATTACTTTATCACTGGAATCCTTTATGTGACTTGTTACTATACATAACTTTACATATATAGCTAGCCATGTAGCAGAGGCACTAAGGAAGCCCTTTACTTAATTGCAAAGACGCATAACAGGACACCAGCAAGAGTATCCAATGTGATTGATACCCAATACATATCATCAGGACTGATGCACATCAGGCAGCAATGAACACTGGGCACTTTGCAGACTCATCTATATAGTAACATAACAGCAGCCCTCTACCCAATATCAACGTTATACAACTCTGTCAGGGGACAGAGAAAAGACAGAACTACCCGACACCTTCTTTGCCTCTGTCTTCTCCCAAAATAAAAACAGTGTTCAGTCTGGGATAAATCTAATGGAAGATGTAATAGGGAAAATGCAGCACAGAATATGTAAAGAGGTAATACAGGAATACCTGGGTACTCTCAATGAATTTAAATCACCAGGACCAGATGAGCTATATCCAAGGGTATTAAAAGAACTGGTAGAAGTAATTTCAGAACCACTGGCAATAATCCTTGAGAGTTCCCAGAGATCAGGAGAAGTCCCAGCAGACTGGAGGAGGGCAAATGTCCCCATGTTCAAAAAGGGGGAAAAGAGGATGCAAACAATTAGCCTGACATCAATACTGTGAAAGGTCCTAGACAGTTTGTAAGCACTTAGAAAGGAATGCTGTGATCACTAAAAGTCAACGTGGGTTTCTCCAAAACAAGTCATGCCAGACTCATTGATCTCTTTTTTTATAGTGTTACAAGCTTGGTGGATGAAGGGAATGCTGTGGATGTAGTGTATCTTGATTTCAGTAAGGCATTTGACAAGATCCCCCATGATATTCTTGCAAATACAATAGTAAAACGTGGGTTAGACAATGCTACTGTTAGATGGATTTGTAATTGACTGTCCGGCTGAACACAAACTGTGCTCACCAATGGCTCCTCTCCATCCTGGAAAGAAGTGACTAGTGGGGTGCCACAGGGTTTTATCCTGGGCCCAGTGCTATTCAACATCTTTATCGATGACTTGGATGATGAAATAGAGAGATAGCTAATGCCCCAGAGGACAGAATCAAAATGACCTTGACAGATTAGATTGCTGCACCAAAACAAAATGAATTTTAACAGGAAGAAATGTAGGATACTATAAGTAAGAAGAAAGAATAAAATGGACAGATATAGGATGGGTGACACCTGGCTTAAAACAGCATGTGTGAAAGAGATCTAGTAGTCTTGGTGGACTACATTGAGTCAGCAACGTGGTACACCAGCTAAAAAAAGCCAATGCGATTCTGGGCTGAATCTGTAGGAGTCTAGTGTCAAGATCAAGGAAGTAATAATGGATTCATACAACAGGAAAGGAGATTTTACCTAAACATCAGGAATAGCTTTCTGATGGTAAGAGCCCTTTGACCGTGGAATATGCTGCCTCAGAGCATGGTACAGTCACCTTCTTTGGAGTTTTTTAAAGAGAGGCTGGGTGGCCATTTGCTGAGTGTGTTTTGAGTTCTTGCATGGCAGGGGGTTGGACTCGATAGCCATTGTGATCTCTTCCAACTCTATGATTCTATGAACTGCACAATTCTAATTCCTACATATGTATATCCACTTACGAAGACATTAAGTCCCCCATAGGATTCTGACCTATGGTTGTAATTTAACAAAAAATAAGTCACTCCTTTTGTGGTGTGGAACTTCTACATTCTTTTTAGAGTTACAGGAATACAGCCTCCCAAAATAATAGTGGAGGACAGACTGGCTCGTGCTGTGCCTTGTGCGGCTGTCCTATGCTTCTGTGTGGGTGTCAGGGGTACAAGAAAGCGGACAGAGGAAGTTGTTTTTTTTTACCGCAGGCCAGCAGCATGTGGCATTTAGCTTTTTAAAATAACTAGAAGTCAATATTTTGGCTACTTTAGGGAAAAAAGTAATTATGACAGATACCAACTACTTTCAGAGTTTTAAAACTGTAACTATAGCAATTTCCTTTTCCACAGATGGAATCAGATGTGTGTGAACTGCATAGAATAGAATAGAAGGAGATCACTACTGCTCAAAACACAGTTCACATCTATATTGTAGGAATAGGTTTCTTTTTTAGTGCCACCAATCCCTGAAATTAGAACCATCTAGGTATTTCTCTTTCTTATCCTTGCTTTTTGAGGGTAGTCTAGCAACTGGGTTTGAGACTAATAAACATCTGGGCTTGTACATTAAAGAAATTACTACTGTTGTGGCCTTGTTCCATCTCTGAGACTGTAGCACCATCCAGCCTGTGGCATGTAACTAAGTAACATTAGGCTATATAATTTTTATATTTAAGTCCTAGGTTGTTTTATGGTTGAGGATCTGCCTACCAACAAAAAACTAATTCCATGGTTTTATAATTATGGCCATAATCTGAAAATGCCTGGAGTAATGCTGCCTCATTTCTAGAGCCCCTTAGTAATTAAAAGCACATTGCTGATTATTTATTTACCCTTCTAGTAGCTTCATAACACCATCTGTTGCATCTACTACTAACTACAGAAAGTCCTGAGCTTTAAGGACTCTCCATTTCATTTCACAGAGGATGTGGCTATCAGTGCTACTAGTCATAATGGCTGTATTTTACCTCCAGTACCAGAGACATTATGCCTTTGGAGACCACTTGTTGGGGAATCTGAGCAAAAGGGTGCTGTTGCATTTCTGTCCTATCTATGGGCTTCCCTGAGCATCTGGCTGGTCCCTGCAGGGAAAAAGAATGGAAGATTAAGCGATCTACCTTTGGTCTGATCCAGCACGTTCTTACGTCTATTCAGTAATCTTTGAAAGCCCAAAACCACAATGGGCAAAACCACTTGCATTGGTCCTTCCCACCTGATCGTCACTCTCCCATGTACCACAAGATGGATGGAAAGGTGACTATGCCCACATGGTGCCAGCCTTCAGAAGTTATTGCAGTACTATGAATCAAAGACACCAGTGGCTTTGGCTGTTTCTTAAGAGAAAAATAATGACACACCAAGGTCCCTTCATCAATTTTGATCAGAAATAGTTCCTTTGCTTCTGAAGTTCCTTCATGAATAGGCTTTACCCCTGGCTGAATCAGAAGGAGAGGTGAGGCAGTGAGAATGTCTCCATCAGTATCACAGGTCTCAGCTATCTGAATTTGCTGAAGTTCTTCTTCCTAACCTATTTCTTTTTCTTTTGAGCCACAGATGGACAATGTCTGCCCTTTCACATGTTGTTGGACTACAGCTCTCATAAACCCTCATTCATGACTCTGCTAGCCAGGGCTGATGAGAGTTGTAGGCCAAAAGCACAGCTGCCCAGCTCAATAAAGAGACAAATTTAAATAGTGCAGAATCAGAGTTTAGAAAAGTTTTTGGGGGAGAGGGAAAGAGAATACAACTGAGAGACATTTGTACCCAAAAAAATAATTTGTCCAAGCTGGATTCCTATAAAAGGTCTGTTACTTGTGACACTGCAAACAGTGGACATGGGCGTCACTGAACCATGTGAAATATTTCATTATTTATAACAGCTATCCATGGATAATACAAGGAGAATTATAATCCACTAGGTTTTTGTTTTCCATCTGTCTGCTTTTTAAATATATCAACCATACATGAGCAAATGATAGGCCCCAGTACAAATGTTTTCATGAAAGAATGATTTCCCAGGCATACTTGGGCAAGTTTCTTTCCTCAACCATTGAAAACAAGCTCAATTTCCATAAAACACTGCAAGGTACAAGACTGAGAATGTAACTGGAAGAAAGCTGCCCATAATACTCAAGGGGAGACATATCTAATGTTCCACTGCTTGGATAAGAACCCAAGCTGACAGTGTTTCTGGAATCTAAAAAATTGTAAGTTGAAAGCTGAACACAAAGCAGGCAGCTTGGACTAGACAGACCAACCTGTGTGTTCCAGAGACATTAGGCTCCCACCATTCCTGGGCAACAATCACATTACGTGCTTTGTAGTTCATCTAGCAAAACAGAAAGGCAACTTTGAAGGACAAAAAAAGCCCTTTCAAAGGAGCCGTTAAGAAACTATGTCCCTGGGGGAACAGTGGCAACCAAGGTGCCATTCCCTGGAAATTCCACCATGTGTCCTAAGCCTAACAGTTATATAACAAGATAACCAGTACCATATGAATTCATTTAATTAATCAAATGATTTCAGCTATCTCTTTTTATGGTAATGAATTAATTATCCAATTTCTAATATTCAACATTCTCAAATTAATTGCCAAACCTAACATTCCAAGCTCTGATTTAGGTAAGATTTACACAGGAATACCTCCTGGTAGGTTGGGCCCCATCAGCTCAGCAAGAGATCTAGTTTATTACAGCTTGTCCTTGGAAATAAAAGAAGTACAAACAAATGAAGGAAGAGAGGAAATAGTGTTAATAGGATTGCAATTAAACAAGTGAATGTTTATTTTCTTTTGCATCAGCAGAAGTAAACAGGACAGGACAGGGAGAGTTCAGACTGATTTGTTCTAGGACCCATTTATTTGTCTTTTTAGCATTCTGGGGTTTCCACAGAATTCTTTACCAGCACCACATTTCAAAGGAGTTGATTTTCATTTTCCTATAAGCTTTCTTCACTATCTAACATAGAAACTGGAAATACAATGGCATGGACAATCCTAACTTTAGCGTTCAATGAAACATACTGCCTTCATAGCTGCCCTTCCGAGTCCTAGTTTTCTTCTAATTTCTTGACTGCAGTCTCCATACTGATTAATGACTGAGCCAAGGCATAGAATATCTTTCAACTATTTCAATGTCTTCATCATCTACTATAAAGTTATGTAAATTATCTAGGTTATTATTTTTGTTTTCTTAATGTTCCAGTATAAACCTACCTTTAAACTTTCTTCCTTGATCTTCTTTAATATTCTTTTCAAGTCTTTTCTGCTAGTAGTATGGTGTCATCTGCATATCTTCCAATTTGTTAATGTTCCAGTTTGCACTCTTCCTGCTTCCTCTGTGTCTAATTCTGTCTCACGTATGATACATTCACCGTAGAAGTTGAATAGACAGCATGATGAAATGCAGCCTTGCCTGGCCCCCTTGTCAATTGAAAACCATTCCATTCTTCCAAATTCTATCCTGATGGTAGTCTCTTGTCCTGAGTATAGATTATGAATCAAAATAATGAAATGTTGTGACACACCCATTGCTTTAAGAGCAAGTCATAATCTCTCCTGATCTACACAGTCAAAGGCTTTGTTATAATCTATAAAGCACAGGGTGGGTTTCTTCTGAAATTCTTTGGTGCACTCCATTATCCCACATATGTTTCCAGTATGATCTCTAGTGCCTCTTCCTTTCCTAAACCCATTGGCCATCCGGCATTTGTTGCTCCATTCATGGTAAAAATTGTTGTTGTAGAATTTTGAGCATCATTTTGCTTGCCTAGGAAATTGATGTAATGGTGCTGTGATTACTGCAATCCCTGGTGTCCTCTTTCTTGGGAACTGGTATGTATTTTGAGTGTTCCAAATCTGTGGGACATTTTTTGTTATGCATATTTGTTGGCAGATTTTAGTTAGAACTAGAATAGATTCTGTCTCTGCACTTTGAAGCAGCTCTATTGGTATGCTATCTGTTCCTGATAATTTATTTCTCCCATGTGCTCTGAGTGCAGCTTTCACTTTACTTTCTACAATTGTAGCTACCTCTTCAAATAGTTCTTCCTTTTATCTCTTAAATAACTCTTCAGGGTATCGTTTCCTTCATCTTTTTATTCATACTTGGTCATGTAATGTCTTCCCCTGCTGGTTGTACAGTATTCCCACTTTTCGTTTACATTTCCCTTTGATTTCTTAGATCTTGTGGAAGAGATCTTTTGTTCTTCCTTTTTTCTTGTCATCTTCTATTTCTCTACATTGATTATTATAGTAGTTCTCTTTGTCCTGGCCAAAAGTTGCTAAACAGTTGCATTCAGAATTCTGACTCCTTTTCTGTCAGCCTTTACTTTTGCTTCTCAACTGTCCTTAACTGCAGTTTCATCTGTCATCCATTGAAGCTTCTATTTCTTTTTGGCTGCAGATAGTGTCTTTTTGCATTTTTTGCATCCCCTGATTCGTGCTTCAAAAATTTCATCTTCGTATAATATTTGTTGTGCAGCTTCACACTTTTCTTTCATGTCTGAGCGGGTCAACAGCTGAACATCCTTTCAGCTTGAGTCCTGATTGAGCCCTGCTGTCCTGACTGAATGTAGCTCTTTGCAGGAGTGTAGCTGTGGAGAGGTTTAAAATTAGGGTATTACCCCTTCGAAGTAAAAATTCTGTTGCCAGCCATGAAATTTTCCTTTGGTCTCCAAATTTCTAACATTACAGTAACTTAAAATTTAACTTGAGCATTTAGAAGTACAGTTAGGCATCCAAATAAAAGAGGGAGGCAAAGTGGCCAAGGGGAAACTAAACACACTGTCTGAGGTGTGAACAATTTTCTATGTGTTACTTACACTAGTATTAGAAATGGGGGTGGGAGGAAATATAATTTGTGGACAGAACTCTTAAATTATGAGGCAATGCCTTCATCCCCCCTCCCCAAATCACTGGCTTCAGCAAGCTAAAGCCTTACAAATGGGGAACACAATGGAGCAATGATTTCCTGTTGAGCTCAAAATGTGTTTTCTCTAACTCAACCGCAAATGGAATTTTTTCGCATTTTATCAATCATTGTCAAACTAATAGCTTTTTTTCTGCTGTTGTCAGTGAGGACATTCAAACAAAGAAGTGCTGAAGGGAAAAAAAACATTTGCAAAATAAACTTCAGGATGGGGCCTAGTCCTCCCAAATATCTACTTTGAAAATAAAATAAATATGGAAATGGTTTTGAGTTTTTCTGGTGTTGATTGCATCCAGCATTGCATCATTGTTGTCTAACAAATGCCCAAATAGACATAACTGAGCAGTTTATAACACTTTAGCCTCAAATGCACCAACTAATGAAGTGTGGGCGGGAGAAGAATTCAAAGCCTTCATGAGGTTATGGGAGGTAAAGCCCAGCACTGGGGAACAAAGGATTCTATCTTTAGGCTTCAAACAGACCGATCCTATGAATATATTTAGTGGAAACATCTTCTTCTGGTTCACTTCCCTTTGGACATGTTGGACATAAGAGCACTGTGAATACATGAGACAAGTAATGCTGGATCACACCAAAGGCCTATCTTGTCCATCGTTCTGGTGACCCAGAATGCCAGCAGAAGTCTCAAGCTCAATAGTTTTCTCCCGTTTGTGGTTCCCAGGAACCAATCTGCAGAGGAATATCAGCTCTGGTATTGGTGCATGCTGACAAATTGGGAATGGCTAAATAAGACGTGGGGTTCTGATCCATGGTTTGGTTTTTGGTTTCGGTTTTGGTTTTGGTTTTGGTTTTTTGTATAGCTTTCAATTGTTCCAACTTGGCAGAGACTGGGCCTTTCCACACTACACTGTTATAATGCTATTATTCCACTTTCAACATCCTGTGGAATTCTGAGGTTTGTGGTTTACTGACTGAAAATTCTAAATGCCCCTCCCTAAACTGCAAATCCCAAGATTCCACGGGATGTTGAAAGTGGAATAATAACACTATAACAGTTTAGTGTGGAAAGGCCATAGTCTCAATCCTCCGTGGTCCCACTTTTCCAGCTGTTTTAAAATGTCCAAGTTTCTCTCTCACCACCCCCTTTCTCCTCAGCTTACTTTCAGTTGCTGCAAACTTGAGTTCAAAAAGCAAGTTTGTACTCAATGAGCTCAACAGGGGGAGAGGAGGGGGTGGGATCTTGACCCTCCCAGGAGGCTCAAGGAAAAGCAAACTGCTACAGCCTTGCCTAGTTTGGGTGTTCTTCCTCATTAATACCTTTTGCCATCTCAACCCTACTCTGATGTTGTTTGGCGTCCTACTTTTTATTGAAGAAGTGTTGGAGAATATGAGAAGCATATTGGACTCTGTTTATCTGGAGGTCTTTAAACAGAGACTAGAGTGCCATCTTTCGGGAGTGTTTTAGTTTGTATTCTGCAGGGCAGTAAGTTGGATCAGACAGCCCTTACATTCTCTTCCAACTCTATAATGGCATGATTCTGTCATATCCTCCAACATATCAAAGATGAAAACCAGGACACATATGGCTAATCAATACCAGTGTGTGGTCAAGATGGCAAAAGTTATTAATGAGAAGAGCACTCAAGATAGGAGAGGTTACTGCAAGTGTTCTTTTGCCAGAGCCTCCAGGGAAGGGCAAGACTCCATCCTCTCCTCTCCCCTCTTCTCCCTGCCCCTCCCCTTTGCTGAGTTAACCACATGCAAATTACTATATTTGGTGATGTACAAGACTCACTTTCCCCCAAAAAAAATACTGTTTGAAAATGGGGTGCATCTTAGACACCAGCAAATAGTATTTGCTTGCATATAAATGTGGTGCGTCTTATACATTGGTGTGTCTTATACGCCCACAAATATGGTACTTCTGAACTTTGGACTCAGTTTGCAGCAATTGACAGAGGCTTAGGAGGAAAGGGAAAGGGAGGAGAAGGGAGAAACTAGGGACCTTTCTGCCGTACACGGTTATTGTGCTATTACTTCACTTTCAACAACCTATGGAATCCTGGGATTTGCAGTTTAGGGAGGAGCCTTTAGAATTCTCAGCCAAAGAGCTCTTTGGCTTCCATAAACTACAAACCCCAGAATTCCACAGGACATTGAAAGTGGAACAATAGCACTATAACAGTGCAGTGTGTAAGGGCCCTAGGACCTTTTAAAAACAACTGAAAAAGTAGAATAGTAGAGGATTAATTGTGTACAGTCAGCCCTTCACATTTGCAGGTTTCATTTTTGTGGATTTGATTATTCACGGATTATTTGCTGTCACCTCTGCTGCCTCCCTATGCCATTTTTAATAGGGACTGCAAGCCTTGTGAGATTGAAATTCTAAGAATAAGGCTTGTTAAGTTTCTGTTAAAAATGGTGAGGGGCAGCAGTGGAGGTGGCAGGAAGCCCCAGCAGCTACCCATTTCTGCCTTGTGAAGGAACCCTGAAGCCTCAAAGGAATCCATGGTGAGTTGAATATGGTTGATCATACTTTTTTTGTGTGTGTTAAATGTGGTTTGGGAGGGCCTAGAGTTATTCACGCTTTTTCCACATTCACGGGGATCCTGTGCCCTTAACCCTAGGAGGAATGACTGTACTGCTTTTTTCTATAGTCCGCCTCCAGGGACTTGGGCCTTCCCAAGTTCTAAGCCACAGGAGTTTTGCCCAGCCACTTCTCTCCTCTTTCAGTGTTATATAATGGGGTAACCAGAACCTGCCCATGCAACAGATTTACTGAGCAATACAATGACTGTCAGATGACTGCTAGCTGCAGTTGTACCCCTTCAACTCAAACAGCCACTGATTGGCTATGTGGTCACATCAGGGAAGCCTGTTTGCACCATGATGACGGCTGTCATCCTCGCTCTCTGCTGCCCTGTCATCCACATAAGTATGCTAGTGGAATTTTACACATGAACTTCAAATAGGATCTTGGCATAGAAGTACATCCCTTTAACGCATGACAGTGAAAATCGGCACTATTCCAACATGTGGAAAGTAGTTAAAGTGAAGCTAGCATGTCTAAGGCTGAGTCACATTGAGTTTTTCTTTTTTTATGGCAGGATTTTTTTTTTTAATTCACTTTAAACTCTGAGTTGATTTGTTTTGCAGACTCGGCGCAGGTTGTATGCAAAAGAGATGCCTTGGGAATTCATCAGCATCCTTTCTCCCATCTTTCTCTACAATCTCACTGCTGAAGCTACCCTGAGATTGTGAAGTTTCCTTTCCTTTCCTTTCCTTTCCTTTTATCAGATTAGAGAAGACAATGAAGGGGAAAGGGGCAGAAAGCATGTGAGCCAAGCCAAATTGTAAAAATTACAAATCCATAATGGTGGTATTCTCAACAGCCCGCTGTGCTGTGTTTCCCTCCTGGGAGGTGAAATTTCTGTCCATACTTGGATTTGTTCATAAACAAACCTCCAGGGATTTTGAATGCCCTGAGATCTTCCCCTTTTCTCTTCTTTGCTACACTCCCTCCCTTTTCCTCTAGTTTTTTCAAAAGGGAGTGAACTGATTCCTCAGAGAGCTAGCACTCTGTTATCTACAAGGATCTAACAAACAACTCAAGCATTTTCTTTTTTGGTAAGAAAATGGGCAGAAACATGTAGCAAATCTAAATGCAGTAAATATATTGTTTCCTTCTTCCTTTGATATCCATCCATAATTCCGTTTGGGCTTTTTGTTTGTTTTTTAAGCCAGGACACCAGCCTTATTAGAATCTCTTGGACATGATTGTTTGGATGGTTTGGTTATTCAAACAGTCCTCCCCTTACACAGTAAATGCTGTTGCCATAACATAGCTCCCAGGAGGGACATAGGTGAATTCTGAAATTTTCAGAAATTGGAGGATCGTCTTTCCCCCAATGAAGAGGGGGGTTTGTTGGTGGTGTTGCTGTTCTTAACCCTTTTCTTAACCCTTTTTTTTAGCATCCTTAATTTTTTTTAAAGAACAATTTGATATATTTTAAGATTTCCATCACAGAAAATATTTGTTTAAAAAGGGTGCTGCATGGAAGTTAAATTCTAATATGTAATAAACCAGCCTGTGTTATTTCTAAATCTTCATTCATAATCCCTCTCTGAGGGTATAGTAGCATGTTACCCTTCCAAGAAGACAAGAAGAGGATGTTCAGAAATTAGTCGAGGAACTGCTTGACCATCCCCATCCCCATCCCCATCTTTTTATCCATTCTACATCACCTCTATTGTCTGTTTTTCTCCTTCCACAAGGTTCCAGTGCCTATTTCCCCTTATGAACATTGGCCCCTGAGGGTTGGTTGCTGTTAACTGCCACAAGGTCAACTTTGACTTATGGTGACTCTATGAATGAGTCCTCTATGTCACCTGTCATCAACAGTCCTGCTCATGTCTGGCAGACAGGGTGTGGCTTCCTTGATTGAGTCTATCCACCTGTAATGAGGTCTTCCTGTTTTCCTACTGCCTTCTACCTTGCCAGGCACTGTCGTCTTTTCTAGTGAATCATGTTGTCTCATGATATGTCCCAAGTATGTTAGTCTTGGTTATGTCATCTTGGCTTCTAGAGATAGTCCAGGCTTGATTTGCTCTAGGATCCATTTATTTGTCTTTTTTGGTAGTCCAGGGTATCTGCAGAACTCTCCTCCAGTACCACATTTCAAATCTAGAATAGGTAGCTAAAAAGAACAATTTAGAGCAAAGCAGCAGTGCATTGCGAGAGGATCAAGCACACCTCTCCCTAAGCCTTCTCACCTTCACTTTTCCCCTCCCAAAGATCCTTTCCCAAGAATTTCTTTCAAGCATCAGGGCTTAGTTGTGCTATTTGTACATGTGTCATTTAGGTTTTCAGTGCCTGGAGCTGCAATTCACGTAATTTTGAATCTTTGGTGACAGATTTTTTTAAAAAAATTGAATAAGTTAACAGACCAAATAGTTCATCAGACATTGTTCCTTTTCTTTTTCCATTAAACTGTGCTACTTTAACTGAAAAAAGGACAACCTGTGTCACTGGAGTTCACCCATTCATAGCTACTAATCTAACGCCTTTCCATTTTTTTCCACCTAATAGAGGGATGGCCAATTCTAGTAGCTTCAGAATCCACTCTGTTCTCTGGACAGTGGTCCAGACAACAGAAGTGATGAGATTCTTATTGTATTGGTACTACCGATCAGCAAAGGCTTCCTCTGTGGAATACATGCGTTCAGGCACAGAATGTATATTTACATATGAAATCCAGGTGAGAAAAATAACACTGGTAACTCTGCTTGGCTCATTATGGAAATGGGCATAGCAAAGTGATGCCATTATTGGAAGAGTAATGAGGTATAAATGCAGCTGTAGCAGCATTAGGAAGAATTTCCTTACAGCAAGATCAGTTTGATTAGGAAAAACTTCCTGACAATAAGAGCAAATCAACAGTGGAATGCACTAATATTAAAAAAAAACAAAAAAAACAGGGGAATGTCTTGGAGTGTGGTGGAATGTCCTTCTTTGGAGGTTTTTAAACAGAGGTTGGATGGCCATCTGTCAGGAATGCTTTGATGTCATGGAAGGGGTTTGGCCATTGTGGTCTTTTTCAACTGTATGATTCTAGGATTTTCTATGATCACACATGCAAGGAGCCCATCATCTGTTGTTTCTAGGGTAGCTGGTGAAGAGCAAGGCACTTTTTGGAGTAAAACTCCTAGAATCCTCCTATGCCATAGAATTCCACTGCATGTTGAGCTGGACTAATTTATATTCTGGACAAGGGAATTGTTAAATGCAGCGATGTAACTAGCTGCAGTTTAACTTATTTGGTAGGTGAAATATATATCTTGTCCATAGATGGCCAGTGTGTCATCGGTGGCTATGGTATCATCATCCACTGAGAGTCTGTTCCATCTACCTACACCTTGAAAGATAAGATAGATGGCTACAAAAGGCAGTGTCCTTTTGGTCATGGCACCTTGTGAATATCAGAAATATCCACAAAGCCTATACATTATCATCTTTCAGGCTCCAAGCTACAGCCAGTGTCATGTAGTGGTTTGAATATTGGACTATGACTCTGGGAGATCAGGATTCAAACCTCTGTTCAGCCATGGAAACCCACTGCATGACCTTGGGCAAGTAACACTTGCTCAGCCCTCAGAGGAAGGCAGTGGCAAACCTCCTCTGAACAAATCTTGCAGAGGAATCCCCATGCCTTAGGGTCACCATAAGTTAGAAATGTAGGAATACAAAAACAGCAATAGTGCTAGGTAGATATGATCTTGTTATCTTTAGCTTTTAATGAAAACTGCCTCTTACTTAGTTCAAGTTTCTTTTGTACTATGCTATTGTAACAGTACTGCTGCTTTTGTTTTCTTTGGCTTTATCCAATTTTTTAAAGAATAGTTGTAAGTTATTTTGCTTAAATTGTGTAAACTGCCTTGAGATCCGTATGGGGAAAGATGTTTGTGCATGAGCAAGTATGAATACATAAAATGAGCATTCACACTCACAGCCAGAAAAGTGGTTCTTACTAAAAATGTCATGTAATAATATTTTCATCTGGGATTTCTAATTTCCTTTCCATCCCTCTTTCCCCTCCTTTATTCCCCTTTGTAATATTTCCTCCAAGGTCAGGAGCCAGTAGTGGAGACAGGATGACTGTAAAACAACTGTGTTTATTATGGAATACTTAACAACTAATACAACTGCAGACATCCACCAGGGTCATGCTGGACGAAACTACATGCCCTCCCCACTGCCCTTTTCTAAACATGTTATGAGACTCCTTCTCTTCCATTCATTCTCTAATCAAAATTCTCAGAAACTTGAGCAACGCAACACTATGAGTATATACCATGAACTTCACATTTCAAATATCTCTATGTAAAAATAAAAGAGCCATCTCAGGATACAGTATGTTGAACTTGGCTTGGGCAAATGTTGTTGTGTACCTTCAAGTTGTTTCCAACTTCTGGTGATCTAAGGCAAACTTATCTTGGGGTTTTCTGGGGCTGAGAGTGTGTGATGCACCCAAAGTCAGATTCAGGTGACCAAATTACTGGAATGGGGTACCTACTAGAGATACTGATAGGAGGATGCATATTTTCTACAATTAAATTGGTTTCTTTCCCAGAATCGGATTTGAGCAGAGATAAGTGCCTCAGCAATCAGATTTGCATATGAAGATTTGCAGTGTTTGCCTTCCAGCGTGTAGTCATGCACTGGCATTTTAAATAGATAAGGAAAATCATGTGCTGTGACAAACAGACAGCTTTTACCTCTTGGGGGAGCTCCTTTGCAAAAAAAAATGTGCTGTTTAGTTTGACCTTCACTGACTTGAACATGGCATTGTCTCTCAGTGTACCATACCTCACAGGGTTGCTCTGATAACAAAATGGGATACCTCCAGGCTGCCTAGCATTTACATGCCAATCTGTTGTTATTAAAATACTGCAACTCAAGGCCAGGCCAAGAGATTTTCGTGCCTGAGACATTATAGTAAAAGATGCCGAACCTTCCCAAGTTAAGGTACATGTTACCTAAGACTAACCAAATTATGTTGGCATCTGAAGCAGAAAGTGCTCCAGTGCCACCTGTCCTAAGTGGTCAGCTGCTACAAGATTGGTGCTTTAACTTCCAACAAACAGAGCCTGTAGTGGGGAAAAGGCAGTGCCAATTGTAATCTGCAGTCTCTCATAGATTTTAGCAAAATTAATTAATCTGGCATTTCGCCATCTTTTTTATAAAAAGAAAAACAGGCATATTTATTTATGTGTTTCTTTTGCCTTGCTTGTGAAACACCATAATGCCACTCTGAAGTAGTGGAGGAGAGGGGAGGTACACATTCCATTGTATTCATTCATCTGACTATAGTCATATCCTGCTTTCTAACAGATACAGGATTGCAATGATGATTGTGATGATATCATAGTAAAACTTAACGCACATGGGCATAAATAAATGTGCTCAGCCATCATCAGTTGTCCCACATGCAACAGAATCAAAAACATCTTTTAGGAATGCGGCTGGGTACAACTGAAGGAGGAGTTCAAGTGATTTCTCCAGGGATTCCCCAAACTGGGGCCACCACAGGAAACGCTGTACCTCTCCTGTCCTGCCTCTGATGACACAAAGATGACCCATCTTTGATCTTAACCACCCAGGCAGATTCAAGCAGGGAAGCAAATTCTTAAGGTATTGAAGGGGATGGAGACAATAACATGGTTTCATGTGGGCTTAGAAAAATGGTTGCATTTCTTTTTAATTGTGTGCCTTGGTCTCAAGGATTTTCCTCCAGCAAAACCTGCTTCCACAGCAAATATTACATCTAGAATATCTGGTGTCCTCCTCACACATGCAGGCAGACATGCACACGTAAACCATTATGGGCTTTCTGATAGCAAGGAATGAGGAATAGGTTGTTTACAGGGAAGCTACTATAAAAGGCCGGTTTAGATGCCTGGCCTGGAAAGCTAACCTAAGCATCTGCAAGCAGTGTTGTGTTACCACCGTGTCCCAGCTTGGCCTTTGGTGAACCAAAGATATCATTTTGATATCGCAATTCAGCCAGCCAAGTGTTTGTGAGGCCCGCCGAACAAGCGCGAAGCTAGGCATGGCTACTGCTTGCTGCTCTCACCAGACCAAGCCAGATATTGCCAGATCTGCTTTAGGGGACCTCCCAAAACAAACACCTTCATTACAAATGCACGTTACCACAAAGAGATCCTCTGCTCTGAGAGGACACCCTGGTGAGCTAGGTACTTAACTGCCGAACTAGCCGCATCTACATACCGGCCATACCATTGTCAACTCGGACTTTAACTCAGTCATGCAAATTCTGACCTTTTGGAGGCTTTGTCTCCAGCCCAAAATGTATTGTTTTCACCCGAGACCAGACTAGCCTGCGGTTGTTCTTTCCCCTATAAAAATCCCCCGCTCTGAGAGCTCTTCGGAACTCTTGCCAGATCGTCTGGACTTCACCTTGCCTTGCTGCCGCTCAGTTCAGCACATTCCCCTCAGTCGCCTCGCCGGGTTTCTTCCTCTTCAATCAGGCTTCTTCAGGACTGCAGGACAGGTGGCATGTCACCCATTCCTCTTGAAATTCTATTTCCTTTTCTAGTTAGGAGTGTGCTTGTGCTTTTCTTTAATAACTGTTTAATAAATCTAATTGTTATTTGAACCATTTGCCTCCTCACTGACCTGACGCTGTAGACATAGGGTAAAAGATCCTGCTGCGTTGCCCTGCCTCTTGTTAGCCAAGAGAGTGCTCCAGCTAATTTCCCCATCTGGTTTGTTGTTGTTTGGATGTTTGGGCGCCCCTCCCGGGACCCCCAATTCACAGGGTAGCAGTTGGTTAGGTGGAAAGTTACCTGGGCAGCTTTCAGGATACTGTATTCAAGCCTGAACTCTCCCTAGAACTCTAGATGACTAAACTGAGCCTCTTGTACTTTGAGCGTATCATGAGAAGGCATGGCTCACTAGAAAAGACAATAATGGTTGGTAAGGTAAAAGGCATTAGGAGAAGAGGAAGATGAACAGATTTAATCAAGGGAGACACATCTCTTAATCTGCAAGACCTGAATCTGCAGGACCTGAGCAGGGCTGTTGGTAATAGAGTGACTTAGAGGTCTCTCATCCATAAGGTCACCATAAACTGAAGTCAACCTGACAGCAGTTAACAACAATTAGAAGGTAACTTTAGGGCCTTCATTCTGTTGAGATTCTGATCTGTCACGGTGTGAGATGGAAATGCATTTTTTTCAATAAAATTCGGTCCTTGATTCACCAGGCCTGGTCTTCTAATTTCTCCTAGAGTTAACTGGGGAAGGAAATTCCCCTTCAGGATCTTGATCCTAGACAGTTCAGGGCTTTTAAGGTATCCTGATCCCAGGCTGGTGAAGGCTTTAAAGGTTAATACCAACATCATAAAACTGAGCTTGGAAAGAAATGGCTCAGCCAAGAAAGACAGTACAAGGGAAAATACAAAGAATGAAAGAAGTGAGACAATTCACAGTACTATGAATTGTGTAACCTCTCCTAACCATCAACCAGTCATTATTTTAATCAATTTGATGTTTTGCATTTTAATATCTGTCTTTTAAGGGTTTCTATTTTTTAAGAAAGCTGTTTGCTGTACTCCATTTGCAGATATCATTTGAAATGTGAAGTGATCTAGAACATAATATAGAACATCCTAATGGTAGTACGGGGATTCAGCAGTTGCAGTCAATTTGTGTCATTGCCACTGCTGCGGGTTTTCTGTAAAGTCGGCTGCTGTCAGAGAAAACAATGGCTCTGCTTTACGCTTGTGTCCTGAAATAACAATATGCGTAGGATCAAACTGAGAGCACAGCAACAGATTATAAGGGAGGGCAGGTGGCTCCAGGCTAAACCTAAACTGTATCCTTGTATAGCTTCACAAAGAGGGAAGCAGATAACCCCTAATGAGTCTAAAAGACTGTCTGGCCCCTTGATTGCAGGGAAGCTTTCCACAGATCAAGGCCCACCAGGCATTGCTTTTAATTAGAATCTGTGAAATAATCATTTGTTGAGGAGGAAGAAACCCAGAAAAACGAGGCCTATCAGGCTTATTCAATCTAATTACAAGACAGTTATGTCCACAGACTCCCACCTGCCATGATAAGACATGAGGGAAACTGTGGGTTGATGGTGGGGGAGAGAAAGACAGACGAGAAATGGGGTGACTCTGAGGACACCACAGCAAAATCGAGGTCACCGCTCTTTCTGTCCGTTCCCTGCATCGAACAGGAACCGAAAACTTTTGTCGCTTTCCAGTCAGCTGGTCTTTGGCAGCTGCTGGGTTGATTGGGCTTCATTTTGTATTTTAAGTCTAGCCGGACAATTTAGGAGGCTGTTAAATGAAATTATGAAATGAACCAATAATGAAATAAACATTTGGGTCTTCCTTTCATTACTTGCCGTTGCCGCTGCAAACATGTCACCACGAAAGATTACTCATCCCTTAAAAGCTAATAAAAAGAGGGGAGAAGAAGAAAATAGCATGACTCAACATCAAGTTTCATGCGTTTTTCTTTTACCTCCAAATGAAAATCACCCTCCGTTCCCTCCCCCCATAAAACCATCTGGAGGCCTGCAATGTCTTGCAGGTGCCAGACATCAGTGGTGGTTTTGCTAATGCAACTCCCATCCCTCAATTGATTCTTGAGGCATGTTACAGTCTGCTTTTTGCACCACATCTAGGCAAGTTAGGAATGAGGGCACATAATAGGCATAAAGTTGTTGAATAGGGCTCAAGAACCGCAGTGTTCCAGTTGTGCACCCCACATATAACAGGGTGAGGTACTTGCTGTTAGTAGCTAGGGAATACCTCATCCAAGGGCCCCCAGGCAACCCTGATACCATTAGGGGGATGGCTGTGCATCAACAAAAAAAGAAAAATCAAAGGAAGAGATGTTAGATCCATAAGCTGCTGGTCCATTTCTGGACACATTCAGAGTGCTGGTTGTGACCTCTAAAGCCTTATATGGCTAGGTCCACATTATCTAAAGCAATAGCAATATAGCATTTATTTCTATACCGCCTATCAACTAGTGTTATCTAAGCGGTTTACAATGTATTTTAGCTAATTGCCCCCAACAAGCTGGGTACTCATTTTACCGACCTGCGAAAGGATGGAAGGCTGAGTCAACCTTGGAGCCTGGCAGGATCGAACTCACAACCTTGTGGTTGCAGTACTGGCATTTAACCACTGCGCCACCAGGACTGTACTTACCTGTATAAGCCTGCCCAGCCTTCAAGATCTCTGAAAGACTCCCTTCTCTCCATCTACCACCCTCAGAGCTATACCTAGTGGATCATCAGAAACAACATTCTCAGCAGCTGTTCCCAGCTTCTGATGCTCCCTTCCTAAAGAGGTTAGACTGGGCCTTTTCATCATGTCCTTCTGACGAGATGTGAAGACATTATTTTGGTTTGACAAGTCTTTGGGTACTGACTCTTTATCAGGAAAGGGTTTTGAATAATATGCTGTATTGTCCATATTTCTTGCTTCTTAATGGACGAACACTTAAATCATTTTTAATTTTATTAAACAGAGCGGGGAAGGTACCACCTAAAGTTTGCACGTTTCTTGAGATGGGATTCATCTCCAGTCGGCTGGCCACTTAAACATCATCTTAAAAAGAGAGAAAGAGATGCATAGAGAGAAGAAATAATCGCTCCAAAGATTCCCTAACACGGATAACATTTGCATGCCCTAACTGAAAATGCACACATAGAAACATTTAATATAATTTAAACAGAAATTAGATATCTCACTGTCAAGAGGAAGACTGTGTGCCTCTTCAGTCTGCTGGTCAGAGAATGGGTAATGGGTCTTTGGATCTCTCTCCTTATCGTTCTTGATCTTTACAGCAGATTTGAACTGGGCAGCCTGGAGGTAGAAGATACCTTCAGATATAAGATTGTTCAGGGCTTGGAAATTTCATTTTTGGAGGGACCACAGCTCCCAGAATGACCCAACCAGTATGGCCACTGACCACATTGGTGGAAAGTCTCTGGAAGATTTACTCCAAAAAAGTAACTTTTTTTCCAAAGCTCTAGTAGGTCCACTATAAAGTAAGGCATGTGGCCATCCTAAGTACAGTTGGGGATCTTGAAGAACCTATTAAATCCCGAGGCATCCCAAAGTAACTAGTCGTATGAATATTTCATCTCAATAATTTCTGATAATAATTGGTCTTCTCTTTTGTAAATGTAAACAAAATAGATTCAACTGGAGAACAAAAATATGGAAGGGGAGGAGTGGGATATATCCAACAATGATGTATATCCACTTTATTTTTATGAATGTAAAATATTAATAAAAATATTTTCTAAAAAAATTTTTTGATAACACCATCCCTGCTTTAACTCTCAGATCTTTCCCTTTTCCCACTTGCCTTCAAGAGCAACAGTAGCAGCAAGCTCGCCGGAAACCCCATAGCTGGAGCCTTTCCACATTACACTATTATAGTGCTATTAGTCCACTTTCAACATCCTGTGGAATTCTGGGGTTTGTAGTTTACTGAGGCCAAAGAGCTCTCTGGCTGAGAATTCTAAATGACCCTCCCTAAACTACAAACACCAGAATTCCACAGGATGTTGAAACTGGAATAATAGCACCAAAACAGTGTAGTGAGGAAAGGCCCTTAGTATAGGAATGCTTGGTTTGGCTGACAGGAGGCTTTTTTGCCAGGAATCTCCGCAGGAAGAAAGATAATCTTCTCAGCAGAAGAGAGAGGTCAGAGAAGGTCTAGCTATGGAGCTTGACCTAGTAAGGCACCAGAAAGTGGCATGGCTGGATGATGCTGTTCATTTGCTAGTATTCAACCAGCAGTCCAATCATCTTCTCCTGTGGAATGGGGGGGGGACCATTTTGTCCTTCATTTCAGCAAAATGTTTTGAGCTGACACTACCTCTTGGATATACATGACATTGTGTGGTTGCAGTTAACACGTGTGGTATTGCCGTTGTTGTTGGGATCCATTTTCACTGGAGAAAGACTTTAAAGGACAAAGTCAATGGCCAGAGGCCCAATCCTGACTCCTTCCCCTGAGGCTCCTTAAAATTTTAAGAATGACACATTAGTTGCAATCATGCAATTAGCATCAGGTTTATTTTGGCTATCAGTGTTGACCAGAAAATCTCTTCCATAAATATGTTTCAGGCCAAGAATTAAAGTCTGCTCAAATCTATTTCATGATTTGCTTGGTTTGTTTTTAGGCATTTCTATGGGCACAAATGGAAAGCAGGGAGCCTAAATACTTTGGATGGAGCATCAGCTAGCATCCAGACAGATTCTTTTAAAATTGTACTGAACGAGTTTTGGCATATTTTCTGACCCTGAGGGAATGCCTTGGTATGGAGATTAGGAAATAGGGATGGGTTAACATTCTGCGGTCCCACTGAGAATTCCACTTCCAATCCTCACACATATATACACAGCATGGGGCCAACTTACTGATGACCAGAATATGTGGCTTCTGCTTCTCAGCATCTTGATTTGCTGACAAACGACATGGACCATTTCTCACCAAAATATTGCACTGTCTGGGACCAATGGCACCCAATAGCCAGTCCAAATGAATGCCTTTATTACAGTCAATAGACCATGAGGCAATAAACAATTAAGCACAACAAAACAGCATATAAATATACAAAACATAGTAAGCAGTACATTCAAATATATTTTAGAATATTAGCATTTTAATAGCAAAGCATACTCAACACAACCCAGACAAGACAGAGGTGCTCTTGGTCAGTTGACGGGCAGATCAGGGAATAGGAACTTTTGCCTGGGCTGGATGGGGGTACACTCTCTTTGAAATCTCAAGTTCAGGGCTCAGTCTGTTTTAATTAAAAAGAAAAGAGAAAAAACAACCTTCTACATAGCAACTGGCTTAAACTTGGGAACATTACTTACAATGGTTTAGGAGGACAACATCATGGGAGTGTCAATTTGTAAGTCTAGTTCTGTCTGAAATGAAATATAATGCGAGAGAACTCAAATATCCTTTTTGAGTCAGAGAGAATTAAAGGAATACTTTCTCCCATGAGAATCTAGCCATTTGCTTCAGTCATCATCATTCATATGCATTTGCCATCAGAGGTCTAGCTGGCTGAGATAAAGGATGGGGACTTTTTAGTGGTGGTTCTCCTCCTCTGGGAGGCCTAAGGTAGCCTCCCCTTTAAAAAAAAAAAAAAAAAATGCCGTTTCAGAGAGCGTCCCAGGCCTATTAAATCCCTCTTTCCCTTTTTTTGGTTTCCTTGACTTCCTTCCCTCCCTTCTGTAAATTAAATCTCCAGATTCTAGTTTTAGTTACATGTCTATTGTTGTTGCTGTTGTTTAGATTTTATTGTTTTATGACTTGTATCTTGTTTTAACTGATGCCGTGAGTTGCTTTGGAGGGGCCTCTGAGGGGCTAAAAAGACAGAATATGACTTCTTTAATAATATCCAGTGTGTGTGATTTTTTTTTTTTTCTGGCTGAAAACAAATGGCCCTTTAAACAAAACCAGAGACTGACAAACTAGGTCGCCTAGTCTTTTCATTTGTGCGAATCATAATTTTGATTTATGTCCTGGAAATATCCATCTCTTGGCACTGAACTGTTAAGAAGAAGCGGAGAGGGGGGAAAATATCTTTGAAAAATGAGTGTAATTGTCAAAACTAAAACGAAAAGAACAAAACAAAACAAATCTCTAGAAAACTAGGACATCTGGCCATCCTCCCCCACAGCCTCAACCCAAAAACTATGGTGATGTGCCACAATAATCTGAGCAGGAGACAAGCTAGGAAAGAAGTAGATCAGGAGCAAGACAGGAAGAGAACAATGACAAAATAAAAAGATTTTCAAACCCCCAGTGCTCAGGATTCACTTCAGGCTGGGTTAGCCATTTCACTATGAATGCTTTGGAAAACTGGGATTTAAACAGAATAAGCAGGAAATTATTAAACTGCATAGGGCTGCCTTATCTTCAACATTAAACAGGAGCTGTAAATGTTACAGGCATGCTATTATTTCTTGGTCCGTACCATTCTCTGTTGACTTGAGTAGTTCAAAACAGAACAGTATACAATGTTCTTTCTTGAAAAAAGAGTTCAAAAGTTTTGAGTAGTTATATTGGTTTTAAGGTAGCTACATGCCCTGTTTTACAGAGGACGGTCCTCTATGCAGAAGACTTCACCCTGCATAATTACAGTGTTATGATTGCACTTTAACTGCCATGGCTGACCCCAAGTAGGACCCTGCCCAGTCCCAGAGATCACCGGGAGAGGCCCTTCTCTCAGTCACAAGCATGGTTGGTAAGGATACCAATGAGAGAGAGGGCCTTCTCAGTGGCTGCCCCTAGACCCTGGGAGTCCCTTCCCAGGCTTCCTCTTTGTTGTCTTTGTATCACCCTGCAAAGACTTTTTATTCCGTTAGTCTTTTAAATTGGAAACTTTTTAAAGAATGGACTGAGGGTGCTGTATTGTCAACTGAACTGGTTTCTATCCCTGAATGGTGTTTTATGTTTTTAACGCTACTTTTAATGACTGTTTTCTTCTTTTCAGTGTAGTTTTGAATCATTTTAATTTTGTCAATTGTTTAATCCCATTTTAATGTTCACTTTTTTGTATGTTTTTAGCTGCATGGTTTTTAAAATTGTAAGTCACCTTCAGTCTCAATTTTGGGAGAAGGATATAAATAAATAACATGATCCTTGTCATCATCATCCTGGGATTTGTAGCTTGATGAGGCAGAAGAGATCTCACTGAGCACTGCAAATCCCAACATTCCATCAGATGAAACAAGGGCAGCTGAAGTGACATCATTGTGCAATAATTTTGTGCAATAATTTTGCAATGCCTCAAAAGTTGGCATAAAAATCCGTGGTGGAGCTTGGAGTGTGTGGAGGGGGATGGGAGGGGGCAGGACTATGGTTCGGGGGCATGGCCAGGGTGCGCAGGGGTGTGGCTAAAGGCCAGGACAACCCAAAAACATTGCCGCCCAGGCAAATCGCCCCCATCGCCACCCCATCCTTATGTGACTGATAAAAGTGCTTAAACAGATAAATCTTATTCTGTTTCAGGCAGAGAAAAACCTTCCTGTTGAGACAAGCCTTTGGGCTTTTAATTAGTTGTGTCACTACAGAAGGGTCTTTTAATGGGGTGTGCTGTACCTTTAACATTGCTGTGTCTTAAATGTATATGTATGCATGCATGTACGAGTGAATGTATGTATGTATTTATTTACTGCCTTTTCTCCCGAAGTGGGTCCCAAGGAGGCTTCCAAAAATGTTCTTTGGTGGTGGTGGTAGTATGTGCCTTCAAGTCATTTCTAAACTCTGGCAACCCTAAGGCAAACTTATTATGAGGTTTTCTTGGTGAGATTTGTTCATAGGGATTTAACATTGCCTTCCTCTGTGGCTGAGAGACCATGACCTGCCCAAGGCTACCCACATTCAAACTCTGGTCTCACGTCCTGGTCCAACACTCAAAAGCACTACACCCTGTTGGTGCCATACACGTGTAAGAGAGTTATACATGTGTATAATTTCCCCTACAGAAGCCATTCAACATTTTGTTCCAATACTGAACATCCGCATTCAAGTCAAACTTGCAAAAGTAGAGTTGTGCATATGTTGGTCATGCTGGATTATGCTCGTAAAAAACAGCACTTCAGACAAGTTTGTTCTGGATCCCAGACATTTCCATTGGAGTGACTAACAAAACAGAAATATTTTATTGTGGCTGGACATATTGGCTCCCTGCTTCTTCAGCTGTTCTGAATAAAAGTAAGCTATACCCAGGGAGGTAATTCTAGAATGCAGAGGTAGTTACAGAATGCAGAAAATTAACAAAATATTCCAGAGCGAATGAATGATGTCAGATGTTATCTTCCAGGTTAGGACCATGAGTTGTTACATTGTAAAGTCTATAAATCCAAATGTTATCCCTTTTTGCTAACATCCTACCACCCTATTGTATTTCTGTTCCGGTTACCAACAAGATAGATATGCTGTTATGTTTTGAATTAAAATGTGTAGTTGCTAGTTGTTCTAATTTCTGGTCAAGATTGCATTATTCCCTGAAGCATGTGGGTAGGTCAATTTTTCTTATGCTTACATGCTGTAGATGGCATCCTGAACATGCATGCTTAACAATAAAAATCAGACTTAGGAACTGCAAGTGCTGTTCTGTTTATGATAGTAAATCCTATCAGTCACAACACGCACAAGGTTGACTCTCTTTCCAGTGCAGGGGCACGGGGATCACACGAGCAGCCTTTTGTGAGAGGCTCTCGTGTCCCCTCTGCTTTGGCTCCGCAACTGCTGCCTGCTGGCCGGCAGGCAGGCAGGCAGGGTGAGGGTTCTGCCTCTTCCTTCTGCATCGCAGCCAGGCATTTTCCCAGGCTGTGCTGAGGAAGGAAGCGTGAGGGCCATATCTCCAGAGGTTCCACACTCACGGTAAGTGGAACGGGGCAGAGCGATGCGTGATCGTGCACCATTTTCAGCTACAAGCTGAAAATAAAATAGTGTGCGATCGGTGCCTGCTGGCCTCAGCAGCATCGCGCAGTTGCGAGGACATTGTCTGAAATGCTCCTTGCAATCGCGCAGTGCTCCGGAGGCCCTTTCGCATGGCAAATGCTGTGCGAAAAGGGCCTGAGGGAAAGGCAGGAGAGAGAGAGAGAGAGAGAGAGAGAGAGAGAGAGAGAGATAACATTACCATCATCATCATCATCATCATCATTATGCCTGACCAGGCAGTCAACCTGTAGTCACCCACCAGCAGACCTAACCCATCACGTCACAAAGGTGAACACCTTTGGGGCCTGCTACTGCCCAAATTTTTCACTGGAGGCTGAACCTGCCCTTTGTGTAATAAACTGGTATAAAGCAGGCATGAGGAAAGTGCTGTTCACAAGCCCCATGCAGCCCGCAAAGCTCCCTAGGCAATCTCTAAAGTCTGCAACCTACATTTTAAAAACTCCTGACAATTTGGGGAAGGATGATTCTTCATCAGGCAAGTAATGAATGATCCCAAACCAACCAAAAACTAGCCAAAGTGGCAGCTTGAAGAGATGCAACTTGTCTTCCTGTGCACCCCAATATTATGCTGTGGCATAATGGAGGGGACTGACCCCCTGTCCCATGTACAGTTGCCCATCTCTGGTGTTAAAGACATGTTGCATACAATTTAACAAGTTTAGTGATTTGGAAATCTACTAGGTAACCTTGGGCACGTCACATGCTCCCAGCCCCAGAAAACTACATGGTAGGGTTGCCTTAGGGTTGCCATAAGTCAGAAACAACTTGAAGGCAAACAACAACAAAACGAGTATTACTATCAAGTTGATACTGTTCCTTCGAAGATGTAGTTCTGAGTAGGAAAGAACTGGTGTCTCTGACAAGCCTATGGCTGGGCTAGACTGCAAAGGACCAAGCTCTGCCAAATACAGATTGCTCATCTTCCCTATCCCTACCACAGAAGAAAATTGAGGGGACAATAAGAAACATGGCAGCCACATCAGTAGGCCAAGAAGGAAAGAATCAGTGGGGTGGCTTATTATTATTGTTGTTGTTACTGTTATCATGAAACTTTATTTATACCCCACCTTTTTTCCCAAAAGCTAAAAGTATACGAAGGTCAACATTAAAAAAGACTAAAACTAGTCACAATATTGAAAGCATACACCAAAAAGGATAAAAGGCAGCTGATATAACAAAAACTACACAGCACACTCAAACTTCGAAGTTCTAAAAGCCTGCCAAAATTTTTAAAAGTCTATGCTTGTCAATGGACAGGCACAACTGTACCCTCCATGGGAAGGGAGTTCCAGAGCCTAGAGGCAGATAATAAGAACACTTTATTGGTATCTGGGTATCTCCCTAACTGTGCCTGTGAAGGACTGAGAGGAGGATCAAAATTTCAGAGACTCATATAGGAAAATATGGTCTGACAGATAGGATGGACCTAAACCATATAGAGCTCTGTAGATTATAGGCAACATCTTGAATGTGCCTGGAAACAGACTAACAACCAGTGAAGCTTCTTGTATTGGGGGATTATATAGTGCCTGTACTCCTTTCCAGTTAGCAATCTGGTTTCAACTCCTTGTTCTGCTTGCAGTTTCTGAATACTCTTCAAAAGGAGCTCCGTGTAAATTTTGTTACAGTAATTGTTACCCTGATTTCTGGGGTCCCTTGGGGGACACCTCAATGTGCTCCACGTGATGGGGAATGGAAACTACCCAGAGCATGAGCGATAGCAATGCGAGAGGCAGGGTAACCTAGCGGGGTCTTTTTAGCCAGTTTTTACGGGGTCAGGCCAAGCCAAAAACCAAACAAAAATGTCTAATAAATGATTTTGTTGAATGAAAGTCTCACACAGCAACACAATCACTCACACACTCACTCAAGACCTATTAAGAAGCAAAAGAGAGGAAACTGGATAGGGGAACATTGAAGGGGGTGTAGCAGGGGTAATACTGCACCTTTTCCTGAAGTCCTTGATCCGGGAAAAATAGCAGAGAAGTGGGGCTCAGCATGGAGAGGGCTGAGGGGATTACTCAACAGATGGAGCTATGATCTGCTGGGATGACCAGGAGTGATCCAAAGAAACACTCAAAAACTGGGACTATTTGTAGGAGAAAAAGTACCAGGAGGGCTAATCCTTTCCCGGGGAGAACAATGGTTGTTGCAACGAGAAAGAAGCTCCACAATGGTAACTTTCTTTGCGTGATAAGATTACAAGGTGTTGCCAAAGTCTCAGGATCTTCGGCTGCATTGGGTTGTGGTGTGACTTCATGTAAATAGTTCTCACCTGATAGGATATTTGCTCAACTTGGGGCAAACATGCTAATCCCCTCAAGTCGGCTTCTCAGGGGCTGAGGACCCTTTGTTTATTGTGGGTTTGCACAGTTTGAGGTCTCCTGGGCTACGTGACTGGGGATTTTACTGGCCTGACCTGGTTTTCGATCGTTCGACTGTTGCTGTCTACGTGCCCATCCAGATGACCTCTCAGGCACATGGAATCATATT
This sequence comes from Iguana delicatissima, assembly GCA_948472985.1. Classification (NCBI taxonomy): domain Eukaryota; kingdom Metazoa; phylum Chordata; class Lepidosauria; order Squamata; family Iguanidae; genus Iguana; species Iguana delicatissima. The sequence continues at coordinate 354,976 of CAOKZL010000220.1, forward strand.
TAATATCGAAATTGTAGACCCCGGGATAGGGTTTTTCCAGTGGAGTAACATAATCCAACCAAGATGTAATTAGAGCTCATACCACTGTGGCCAAATGAAATTTCTGTAGGAATAAACAAGTTGATACACTATTTTTAAGTGTGCAAAAGCACTCCTGGCCACCACAGAAACCTAGAACTTTGGGATCAAACTTTAGTACAGCCCAGTTGTACATCTTCATCTTCATGAAGAGTGTAACCTCATCCAGCACCAGCAGAATCACTGTCCCCTGATTTGCCTTTCAACTGACCAGGAGCACCTTGGTCTTGACTGATTAAAGCTTCAATTTGTTCACCCTTATCAGATCCATTACTTATACCAGACAGTGATTTACAACTGATATAGCTTCCTTGGAGTTAGATGGAAAGGAGAAGTAGAGTTAGGCATCATCAGCATACTTTTATCAAGGAACCTGAAACTTCTGGATAAACTGTCCCAATGGTTTCATGAAGATTTTGAATAGCGTGTGGGACAGAACAGAGTCCTGAGGAATTCTACATGTCAGTGGCCAAGAAGTCAAAAAGGAATCCCCCAGCACCTTCTAGGAAGCAATGGAGCCATTATAAAACAATGCCTCCAGATCTCATCCCAGTGAGACAGCCCACAATAATGCCATGGTCTATGGCAGTGGTTCTTAACCTGCGGGTCCCCAGATGTTTATGGACTTCAGCTCCCAGAAGCCGCAGCCACTATGGTCAATGCTCAGGGCTTCTGGGAGCTGAAGTCCAAAACCACCTGGGGACCCACAGGTTGAGAACGACTGGTCAATGGTGTTGAAAGGCACTGAAAGGTCCAACAGAACCAATAGGACTGTGATTCCCACCTTGACACAAAATTGCATCATCATTTCTGATTACTGCACCCCCAACTGGGATTGTTCTCATGGAAAGTGATGCTCTCCCCAGAATAACAGTTGGGAATAAGTGCAAAATATTTGATTTGCCATGCCAAGGAAAGGATGAGGCAAAGTGATAGCAACAGCTGATGACTTCCATTGAAGCAGGACAGTGAATCCATTCCAGATTTTGGTTTGCTGCAAAAAGGCTATCCAAAGTGCTGAATCTATTTTGGAGATAGGGCTCAACACTTTGGATAGTTCCTTTGCGACATCATCACACGCTTCAACTGGGTAGCCGTGGCAGCCAAGGCAAGCTTGGTTCTCCTGCCTGTGGTGTTTCTGGCAAAGGCAGAGGGAGGATGGAGAGATGCTGCTGAGAGGACATCATGGCTGGACAGCTAATTGCCAGGAGATGGACTCTACTGCTTGCCTATCTTCTACTTGTTATGTACATTGCACAAATCAATCATTCACATGGCTTATCCAGGATGTTCTTTTTTAAAAAAGAGAGAATGAGACTTCCTAGGGTGGTCACAGCAGCAAGGATGCAGGGAAGAGATTCCTGCTTTGTCTGCTGGCTTGTAAATTGGACTGCTAATCTACTATCTGTGATGAGGACTTTTTACCACATTCTGTAAGTTTAAGAAGAAGGAGTTTTTACCTGTGGCAATGGGGTATCTCAGGCCACTGAATTGTCTGTTTTGGATAATATGTAAAAACATCCAGCAATGAGATCTGGATTTATAACAAGATTGGCTGTCATGTTTTTAGGTAGATTTTTGTTCAAATGGTTGTAATGATACACTCACTGAGGCCTGTGGTAACATATCTCTCCAACAGTTCATGTCTCTCCCCTTCTGCTATGGTACCTGTGGTGTTTAGTATCTTGGCCTAGAAGATAACACCTAACATAGTCAATGTATCATGGAATACATGATATTCTGCATTCTGTAACTGCCATATGGGGTACCTTTACTTTTATTCAGCGCAGCTGACAAATGCAGAAGCTGAAATGTCCTGCCCACAATAGTTTAAATGTTTTTGTTTTGTTTTGATAGTCACTCTAACACTGTATGGATATGTGTATTTTCCTCTATTAGCATATGCGATTTCTGTTCAAATCTCTGTCATCTTTGGAGGGGTTGCGTTCTTTCCTCTCTTATTCTCTGCCTTTTCTCTTTCATGGTGTGGGGATATTTAAATGCCCACTGTAATTGGTTCTGCAAAAAGGTGGAAAGAGGACTTTGATCTTCTACTGGACCAGCTGGTCTTTCAAAGATGCTCAGTGTGATAGATGATGGCTCTGAGGTCAATGAGCAACTGATTGTGCCAGTAACAGGGCCAGTGACTGACCAAACCAGCTTGCAAACATCCCCATCAGTTGAAAGACATCAGAGGCAGAGTTGCCCCAGCCAGCTCCAGAGAGAAGGAACCAACAGTGACTTAGAGGAATTACATTCACCTGTGCCCCCTAGCCTGCAATCATGAAGGAGGCTGAAATGAACAGCTCAGAGGGAAGCCACTTTGGCTAGATTAAGGAGACAGAACAGTGATAAGTAACACCTGTTTTCGGTGGCTATTTAAGTCTGTCAGCATGGCTTGCTGTTTGCTTGTAGCAAATTACTATGCAAGCTCTCACAACTCTTGTGGTCTAGCTCCCTCAACCCCTCTGGATGGACCTTCAGCTTTCTGGACCTTTTGGATTTGACCTTGGCTCGGCTCGGCTCGGCTCGGCTCGGCTCGGCTCGGCTCGGCTCGGCTCGGCTCGGCTCGGCTCGGCTCGGCTCAGCATTTCCATTTGATGTTTGTATTGGACACTCCCTGCTGCCTTCTCCTCCTCTTGGGCAGGTACCTTTGCCTTCCTTCCCTTGCTGGCAGGGAGTTGGACTCTGACACTCTTGATCTTACATTGACCCAGCTAATTTTTCAAATACTGAATGCAAGTTGTAGACATTCTGGCTAAGCTTGGTTGCCAGAATATTATTAAGCACTCAACATTGGACTGCAGTGGCCATTACCAAAGTCTTGACAAAGTCAAGGACTAACATATCAATAGCCACCATCTTGGTTCTCTCAACAGGGGTCTTATAGAAATTTTGTGTGGGATGTAAATGTTGGGTTGTGGGTGTGTTGTCTTTTTATGTTGTCTATTTTATGTTGTCTATTTATGGCAACTCTTAGGTGAATCTGTCAGGGTTTTTTCTGGAGCTGAGAGTATGTTACACATCCAAGGTCACCCAGTCGGTTTCCATGGTTGAGCGAGGAGACAAACTCTGGTTGAAGTCCAACACTCATGCCACTATACCACTCTGTCTCTGTAATTTAATGAATGTAATGGCACCCAAGAAGTTAACAGGTGAATGCATAGAGCTATGGAGATGGGGTATTGTTGTTGTGTGCCTTCAAATTGTTTCCGACTTACAGCAACCCTAAGGCAAACCTATCACAGGGTTTTCTGGGGGCTGAGAGTGTGTAACATGCCCAAGGTCACCCAGTGGGTTTCCAGTGCTCAAACCACTATAATATGCTGGCTTTTGGGTACAATGTACTTTCCCCATCAAATGAGAACTCAGGCTGGGAATTGAAATTTTCCTTCTGTTCCCAAATTTCTAGCACTACACGCTGAGACAAAATGGTTCATGCATCAAGCCCTTATAATTGCTATGTTTACTGTTCCTTGGTAACTTTGTTTGACTCCTTTGCTTTGGACACCTGCAAAGTGCTTCTAAACATTCCACTGAAATTTTAAGTTACTGCAGTACTGGAAAGCGGGGACAGAAAGAAAATTTGAGGGAGGCAGAGTTCTTATTTGGCAGCAATGACCTTGTCACATAAGCCTTTGTGGAGAATCTATGTCAACAAATGTGTAGACTCTACTGTGTAAAAGGTTGTGCCCCCAATAACCCTGTTTGCATTTAAGTTGCCACAATGCTCCTTATTGTACTCTTGCTGCAATAGATGAACATGACTAAACCTCTGTAAATAATTTATGATGTGCCTATTCTAATTTCTGTTAACTCTTGTACCTGCTACTCGCAATACTATGAGGCATTGTGCCAGTAAAAAATCATTTATATTCCAAAAAAGAGCACATTTTGCCTAGCTACTTTAAAGAAGTGTCAATTAGCTTGCTTTAAAGTGGGTATGGGTATGTGTTTTGGTATTTTAATGGCCTAGCAAGCAGACATTACGTGATAACATTTTTAATGGATAAATCTTAGCATGTGTGCAGTTTGGATGTGTGCACACAACTGAAGGGCTGCCATGATTTTGCTACCACAACAGTGACAAAAAATGCTAACTACACCTATTTAAGCTATGCAGGCTTACAGCAAGGGTGGGGATCCTCTCTGAATCCAGGGGTTCCCTTCAGTATCATAGATATTCTTGGAACACACTCTAGAGATGGATGAGACCAAAACTTGCTTTGGTTTAAACATCTTACTGCAAATAACCAAGCCTTAGGAGAAGAAAGACTGAATGGGGGAACTGGTACAAATTATCAGGGCCTGGCAGTCTGGGAGAGTGCCCAGAGCCTGGCAATGTTGTGAATGTTTTGGCTTTCTCAGTTACAGCATTATTTGTCAATTGTTTTTGACATCCATTGTAAAATCAGCAAATTTCCAAAGCAAATAATGATTTCAAAATTTTGTAGAGATAGATTTTTTTTTAACTAGTCTGCCAGAGGCTCCAAACTGCTGCCACTGGGCAGGCCAGGAAAGAAAGCTGCTCTCCTTGGGAGTTGCTCCTGCAGCTGCCAAGCAAAGTGGCCTAACCGTGGCCATATTGGCACTAGGCTGTTATAGTGCTGCTATTCCACTTTCAACATCCTATGGAATCCTGGGGTTTGCAGTTTAGGGAGGGGCCTTCGAGGAATAATAGCACTATAATAATAGTACTATAAGAGGCTAGTGCGGAAATGGCCATAGTCAGCTCCTTACATTTGCAGGTTTGACTTTCACAGGTTTGATTATTTGCAAGGTTCTCCAACTCCTGCTCAAAGCCTGCTCTCTAAACTGCAAACCCCAGGATTCCATAGGATGTTGAAAGTGGAATAATAGCACTATAACAGTGTAGTGCTGAAATGGCCCATGTGGGCGAGGGAATGAAGGTTTCCTGCTTCCAGCTGAGCCAGGCTCCAGGTTGCTCTGACTCTCTCTACCCATTGTACCACATAGCCACTCTCCTCTCTTCCTTATCTGGCCATCTGTGTCTCAGGGAACAATGTTCTATGCCTCAAGGAACAACGCAAGCACAGCCACCTGAAGAGCCCGTGGAAGGTTTCCAGTGTCTCCTCCCATTCCATAGAAGTCAGAAAAGAAAGAAGGGAGAGGAATAGGAGAGTAAGATCTCCTTCCTCAGATCCCTTTTCTTCAAGCACATCTGAGACCCTCTTTCCACTTGGTCCATGGCCATCACTGAGAGTCACAGGTGCCCACCAGGCCAGCTAGGTAGCCCGCAGTCATTCATCAGTGGCCCCTGTCCATCACACTGATCTACTGCTGCCAAACAGCTGGGGAGAATGGACAAAAAAAAAAAAATCACCAGGTCCAAAAATTGCTTTTGTGGGCCCTGGGGAGACACACAAAAGCCGGAAAATGAACTAATAGGGGTGTCATAGGGGAAAGGAATGTGACCATCTGGAGAAGTCCAGAGAGGCAGAGGTATGCTCTAAGATGACCAGATTCAGCCTCAGGACAAAGATTATCTACCTCTAGCTTAGAGTTAGTGAATCCTGAGATCCTTGAGAGCTGTTGAAAAAACTAATTACACTGGCTAATCACAACGTTGAAGAAACTAATTACACTTGCTAATCATGCTGGAAAGAAAAAGACTCCAGCCAAAGTGTCATAAGTAAGGAAAAATTCCATCACACCAACACACCATGGCTGGAGTGACATTTTCACATGTCGATTTTCCCTTGCACATATATGTCTTTCCATGTATGTAGATCCCTTGCACATGTATGTCTTTTGGGGGACACTGTAGTCCCATCTTCCATCCACAGCATCCAAAGCTTCCCCTCTCCCCACCAGAATTACTGAACAGTCTCTGAGGTCACCTGCAGGGCCATCCCATGCCTCATGAGGAGAAGAAAGGATCTCCTAGTCAGACACAAAATAATAGCATAACAGCTGGGCTCCACTGGGGTTCTCCAGAAGTCTCAGTAGTAATTGCTGGAGTAATTTTACATCCAGCTACAGGGACTTGGCAGATGCTTCTGTGATTCTACCTACTTCCTGTAAGGAATGGAATCACAGGGCTTAAGGGCTACATCTAAGTCAGGAGATAGTATAGGGATCAGCCTAGCATAGGTCTGCATGCATCACTCTTCACTGAGCCATATAGGACTGCAGCCACTGTGTATGTCGAAAGATGCTCTGCTTTTCCACCCATCTGTAACAGTCTCATTAAAATTCCATCACTAATTGCAGGCATCTAAAGCAAACAAACCACTAATAAAATACAACAGTTATGTTTATGAGGCATGTCTGTAGTCATATGCACAGCTACTTACAATAGATTGTTTGATTTCAGGTCTAGATTGGGTACAGAAATTGCCCTATAGGACAACCTTTGTTGAGACAGAGAGAGAAAGAGAGAGTGAATAGAGATGGTGGAATACAATTTTATTGATTTCTTAGATCTGTTAGGGCCCTTCTGCACTACATTGTTATAGTGCTATTATTCCACTTTCAATATCCTGTGGAATTCTGGGGTTTGTAGTTTACTGAGGCCAAAGAGCTCTCTGGCTGAGAATTCTAAAGGCCCCTCCCTAAACTGCAAACCCCAGGATTCCATAGGATGTTGAAAGTGGAATAATAGCACTGTAACAGTGTAGTGCAGAAAAGCCCATAGTCCCATGGCAGTTTTGCTTTTATGTTCAGTGTCATATGTAAATCTAGTGTGTACCTGAGTTCATACTTCAACCTGAGGTCTCTTTCACACTGCATAATTGCAGGATTTTGATACCTGGCAGAGACTTCTAAATTCCTCATGAAACTACAAATCCCAGGACTCCATAGGATTATTCTTTAGTTTGAGAAATGGAACCTTTCCCCTTGTCTCAGATTGTGCGTCCTCACTGGTAGGGCAAGGAGTGGTCTTTCATAAACTGAGCCTCAAACCAGTTGGGGCTTATAGCATCCCTGAAGCCAACTGAAGCAGAGTTACTCTGATTCTAGAGAGGACTCCTCTCCTTTTTTTGTCGTGTATAGTTTATTGAAGAACCATACCTTGAAGGACCCACCATCATACAGCTAGCATGATCTTCAAAGGGATCTTCATCATTCCCAAATTCAGAATTGATAATCAGCCAATGGAAACACTGTTAGATAAGCTATGAAGGCACTTTATAGACTAACACATTTTATTTAGCATAAGCTTTCATGGCATGAAGCCCACTTCTTCAGACAGATGAAGTGTAGGCAGAAATTTATACACATGAGGGAGCATGGAACATGAAACAGAAGTAAAAGAAAATGTGGGAAATAGAAATGTGAAACGTACCAACGTGGTGATGGTCTTAATAGTAGTTATTAAGGGCATTTTAACAATAGTTGGGAGTTGATAAATATAGATCTCAGTGGTGGTTTATTAAGAGTCACTCAAAGGTCAGCAGTGGATGACAACTACATCTAAGGACATATAAGGAGATTAACATTTGTGTAATAGAGATAAGTCTTTATCTAAGTCTGGGGTAAGATTCATGCAGACTTCCAAATGTTGGATGGCAAGTCCCAGTACCCTTATCTACTATAGCCAATGGTCAGGAATATTGGGAGCTACAATCAAACAACATCTAGCGGGCCTCATCATTCCCATTCTAGAAGTGAGCCAAGCATAAGAGAAGAATTTAGCTTATAGATGTAAACAGCTGAAAGCAGACGGGTTAGAGGGAATAGATAAACTGTATTTATTGTTCTACAAATCTAAGCTTTTTTCTCCCTTGAGCTTTCCACTAGGTCAATTATAACTAATAAATAGCTGAATTGTTAGAAGAAGTCTAGTGAGCATTTCTGCTCCCACTAGAGTTGCCAGATTGAAAAGTGGAGAGGGCATCTATATCCTTAATTGTTGTGTAGAAAAGGGAATTTCTTCACAATTTCCAGCTAAAGTTCTTTCTTCTAAACAACCATTAAAGGGACAGGAATCCTTTCCAGTTTTCACCCTGACAGTCCTAGCTCTCACATATTTAAGATCACATAAACAAAGTGGCAATGACATCAGGATTAGCCAATCATTTGCCATACATTAACCAATCAGTGGAATTAAATAAATGACCCGCAGCCATTAATGAAGTAATACAAAAGCCCAGTGGCTTCCCTAATCTCTTCCTCCTTTCATTTCTAGTTGCAGTCACTAGTCAAAATGCTGCTGATGTTTTATCCTTGCATAAATTCCCTTTAGAAGCAGTGGGACATCCTTGTCCAATGAGGAACTTCGGCATTGAGTTCAATGTTGTGGAAGAGGCTTGCACATGCTGTGCTGTAGTGCACACAGAAATATATTTGTGCATGTACATGGTCTAGGGTACATGAACCAACATTTGGTTGCACGTTTGTTTGTAAAATTGCTGCCTTGGTTCAATTGTACACTGTTGCCATTCAACAAAAGATTTGAATAGCACAATGAATGCGTAACTCCACATGTGGAGATTTACATTATTAAACTCTGACTTAGGCTCTTGGCCACTTTAATTCACAATTTGTATGGAAATTCTGCCTGTGAAAACCGTTTCAGGTTTGTGAAGATGTGTTTGTGTTCCTGTATCCTGTTAGGGAATGATATGTGCACATAAATTATGGGAGGGTAGATTTTAATTGAACATTAGACTGAACAAAGGGGCTGGACAGCTACCTGTTGGGGATGTTTTAGCTGGAGATGCTGCACTGAGCAGCATGTTGGACTTCATGGCCCGCGAGGCCCCTTCCTACTCTGTGATTCTCTAATTCTATGTTCCCACACATGAGCAAACTCGTGTGTATTTAGAACTCTGCCTACTTAAATGACTTCTTTCTTCCTACTGTTCGAAAACCTAAACTCTGCATAATTGTTTACAAGAGAGCTTGAAAAAGGACTTTTGTAGGGAGAAAAAAAGATTAAAAGTGGGTGTGCAAAGTGGAGGAAGGGGAGAAGATTTTGAAAACAGAAGTTTATGATTTCTGCTCTGCAGTGGCCTTGGCAAGCAGCAGAGAACAGGCGTCAGGGAGTAATGTTCACTAGCGGGCATTCAGTTTCAGTGTTTCTGGACTTTATTGGAAACATCTGTTGGAAACAGAAGAGGTTTTGTTTTGTGGGCATCTCAGACCTCTGAAGTGCCAGCTGCTAATTTGCGAACTTATGGTTTGTTTTCAAAGGAGCCCACCTATTTTTCTGGTCGTCAAATTTTATGGGGGGGGGGAGTTGTAGAGCTTGCTCTGTTTTTTAAATCACAACAGGACTGTTCAGCAGCTTGAAATAAGGGGCAAGATGGTCCCCCTCTGTCTCCTAGCCCTGAAGGAAAAGTAAGCTGCAAAAAGTAGCCCATTCCTCAAATAAAACATGGGTGCTATGTGGCTTTGTGATATGCTGTTCAGAGCCAGTCCCAGATCTGGAAGTGGACAAAATATTCTCCAAGGCCCCTCTTCTGTCAGTGGACAATGCTAGGTGTGGGGCACCATGGGAAACTGAATGCATGCCTAGTTCCAGCACCTTAGTGCTGCTCAAAGTGTTGGGACATAAAAACACAAGGAGCTGAAGAGGATCAGAGCCTGGAAGGAAGAGGTTATAAAGAATACTGTTACCTACAACATGTTTCCTGGGGAAGGGGTGTCAATGAGTTAAACTTTATCAAAAAAAGTTGTTGTTGTTGCTGTTGTTGTGTGATGACACTATCATAGGGTTTTCTGCATCTGTCTCCAGGGTCATAGTTCAATGCTCAAATTACTACACCATGGTGGTTCTCAATAAAATAAAAAAAAGTAACAACTGGTAAAATTTTGTTTACTGTAGCATTTACTCATTTCTTTTTCTCGTTACTTTGAGGGAATTGTTTTCTTGGAAAAGTTGAGGCTTTTTTCTTCACGTTTTACACCTTTTTCTTAACTTGTTGGACTATTTTTTTATTTCAAAACACAGAAGAAATGGTATGATGAACAACACAATGAGAAACAACCACAAAAGTCTGCAAGATGACAAAATTATTTTAGAAGCTCCTAGTGGCAACAAATTATTTGGGAGCTTTGTAACAAATAACTTTTAAAAAATAACTTTCTAGGCTCTGACCAGAACAGAGTGAGCCCTGCAAAAGATGCAGAGGTCCAGGAAATTGCCCAGGGATATCAAGTGCAGATACTATTTAATTGATATTGATTTATTTGATTTTTTTTAAAATACAGTCTTTCTCTCCAAAACTAGGATGCTCCAGTTGGTCTTGTTTTCATCATTTAGACTGTTCTGCAGAACTGAAGGTAGGCTCATGTAGGATAAGCCAGTTGATTCATTGCTAGGGGTGGGCAGTGTATCCACTCTCAGTTTCACAGCCACATCTCTTATACCTTGCATGGAAGCCATCCAGGTGCTAGAGCCCAGGGATTAACAGTGGTATCTGTGGGGGACTTTGATATGGATGGTATGTGTGCGTGTATATGTATGCACCATCAAGTCACCTATCAACCTACAGCAACCCCATGAATTTCATAGGCAAGGAATACTCAGAGGTGGTTTTGCCAGTTCCTTCCTCTGGAATATAGCCTACAGTACCTGATATTTGTTGGCAGTCTCCAATCCAAGTACTAACCAGAGCTGACCCTGCTTAGCTTCCAAGATCAGACAGGATCTGCTGCCTTTAGAGTATGTTGTTGTTGTGTGCAATAAAGTCATTTCCAACTTAGGGCAAACCTCAGGTGAACCTCTCACAGGGTTTCTGGGGGCTGAGAATGTGTGATGTACCCCAGTCACCAGTGGGTTTCCATGGTCAAGCAGAGAATCAAACCCTTGTGTCCAGGGTCAAAATCCATTTCCACATGGTGGTCCGCAGGTCGTGTTTTCACACGATGTCATCACAGTCCCACTGCCAACCTGTCCCCACCCATCATAATCATAGGACATTCACTTAACAGAATAAATCCATTAAGCGCCTGTGATTGCATGATGCTCCCGTCACTCCCAGCCATGCGGAAGGGGTGGAAGCAAGATGGAGGTGCTTCCTTCCCTAGCGCAGCACGGGACAGAGGCCAACTGTGCTGCAATAGGAAGGCGCATGTCACTTGTTGGGAGTGGCAACCTTTGCATGCTTAATTAACTGGCTAGTTGGTTGCATGTGTATTGTAGGCATAGAGGGGATTGCTTAGAGTAAACTTCCTGTTGTTTGGTCAACACCCACTTCACCTTGCATGTTCTCTTCCTCTTCCCCTTTTGTTCTTCAGTTTCCCTGCAAGTATGTTTTCTCTGATTCTCTGGCAGGCATGCTTCCCTGTAAGCATATGAGTGCTTAATTTCACCTTACTTTCTTCAAGAATTGAACCTATGTAGACTATGCGCAAGATTTTGTGAGTAAACTTTTCATGTTTTTAACCAAACTGTTTGTGTTTATTTTGAGCTAGATTAAGTATGTCTGGGGTGGAGATGATAAAGTGGGACCGGTAATTTATTCAACTTTTCTGCCTGTGCATTACAGAATACGCTGCTGATTGGGAAACTTATTACTAAAAATCTCTCAATTCCCCAACATCACTCACACTCCTCTCTGCAAGGAGCCGGCCAGATGTGGAGGGGAGCGTTCCTGTCATGCTTCCTTCCTAGCCAAGGTGCTACCGGGACGGCAACAGGATGACAATGGAAGGAGGTACAGTGCGGAAATGGCCTTAGTGCAATGGTCAAACCACTACATCATTCTCACTTTTAGGGTACGCTGGGGAAGTAAATGCCTACTTCAGTAGAATCCCAGGCCCAGTGTGAGTAGTTGGGGGGCCTTAACATTTTGCCCTTTCTACAGCTCTGAATCAGGACCTCATGCTGGACCAGAACTCTTGATCCAGATTGAGCTCTTCTACTTACTATTTGCAAAGGAAGGAAAACTTCCACCGGGGTGGGTAGTGGATCCCTTGCTGTGGGAATGGTGGATGGACTCTTGCTGATATGGCCACTCCTTGTACAGCTGCTCCAGGCTGCATGGGACAGGTCACAAAAGAAGGGAGCAGTCAAATACCAAGGCAACAAACAAAATGCTATAAAAACCCATAACTGCAAAAAACATAAGAAGTATATTGTGCAATCACAGTGTCATGATGTGCAAAACCCAAGGCCACTAAAAGATAAACATAAAAATACTGAATGAACATTAAATGGTAGTGTATAGCCAGGTGTAAACATAAATAATGCACAAAAATGCCAAAATATACTAAATGTATGTGAAAGAACACACTACGAAAAGCTAAACCAACAGGAGCAGTACTATGCTTAAAGTTGGCACAACCAGATACAGATGAAGTAAGGATGTAGGAGGATTAAATAGGACTTCTAGATATTGTTCTGTCTAGCAACATCTGGAAAGCTACATATTCCCTGTGCTTGAAGCATGGGAGAAACTGGTTTATTCCAATGATTATTTTTTTTTACCTCTTTACCTCTTTTTTTTACCAGCAGCATAATCAGGGAGAAGTCAGATCTGGCCATGATGGTACATGTCTTGGTTACATCTCATTTGGACTACTGCAATGCACTCAATGTGAAGCTGCCTTTGAAAAGTGCTCAGATAACAAAGAGTTGGACCAAAGAGCTGCAGCCAGGTTTTAACTGGGGCTGTCCACAGGCAGCACACAATACCCTTGTTGAAACAGCTTAATTGGCTGCCAGTCTATTTCTGGGCACAATTAAAAGTGCTGTTTTAAACCTATAAAGCAGTGGTTCTCAACCTGTGGGTCCCCAGATGTTTGTGGACTTCAGCTCCCAGAAGCCCCAGCCACTATGGTCAATGTTCAGGGCTTCTGGGAGCTGAAGTCCACAAACATCTGGGGACCCACAGGTTGAGAACCACTACTATAAAGCTTTTCATGGCTTGGGTCCAGGTTATTTGAAGGACATTATGTGCCTTTATGAGTCCTGTAAAGCTCTAAGATCATTCAGAGAGGCCTTTCTCTCTGTTCCATACCCTCTCAAATAAAGTTGGTGAGAACAAGGCATTCTTGGTGGTTGCTCCCAGACTTGGGAACTCTCTCCCAAGAGAGGCCAGGATAGCCCCATCCTTGCTCTCCTTCCAACAACAAGCTAAGACATTTTTGTGCCAACAGACTTTTATAAATTGACTGGGTACAGGCTCTTGATGATGTGCAGGTTTCTTTTAAGGCTGGTATAGTTTTTAATGTATTTAAATATATCTAATATTTTTAATATCAATGTTTTAACATGTAATGTTTTAATGTTATAAACAGTTTGATTGTTTTTAGACTTTAATGTTTATACTTTTACAGCTGTTCTAATTTGTTCTGTTTTAATGTTGCTAGCCACCTTGAATCCCACTGTTGGGAGAAAGGTAAGATATGTGTATCTCTTCTACATAGTTACAGCAGTCTAATGTGACTTAAATAATCATCGCTCCATCCTGTGGAATCCTAGGATTTGTATTTTGGTGAGTTATAGAGTTCCAAGGAATTCCATTTTGTATGGTACATCCTCTATTTGGAATTCTAAATTCATATCCCGTATTGATAGAGGCTGCCTATCTCTCTGTTTGAGAGAAGGCACCAGCCATGCTCCTACAAGACTGACCTCTGAGCATTTGGCCTGTAAGCAACAATAAGGCCTTAAATTTAAAAATGCTGGGGAGTCCATCTGCTGTAATTTCAGCTGGTGGTGGCATTACTCTTCCTCTTCTCTGTCTGGCCAGACACGGAGCAGCAGAGTAAATTTTTCATCTCATCCCACAATGACTGGCCTGCCATTGTGACATCTGCTTGAGTTCCTGTGGGATTTTGAAATAATGTGGTGGCACAAGAACTTGAATTGCCCTGGCAACTCTAGGTTTTGCTGTTAGAAAGCTCTGCTGCTGAACCCAACCTGTTAGGCCCTGACTTTTCCCAGGTGTCCTGGAAATATTTTTTTCTGTTGAAGAATGGGATACCATGTGTATCAAGACTCCTGGAGTCATCAGGAACTCGCACATAGTCCTGGGAACAATCTGTTTTGTTTTCTCCCATATTGAAACTGTTTAATTTCAAGTTCTTTCCATTTCTCAAAAGAAATACAAAAGCAGTCATTTGCTAAATTCTTCAGAAATGGACTGAAGCAAAATTATCCCACATCTGTACTAATACGCATAGCAACTCAGCAACATCCTATTCCAGAAGATTCAGGGCTAAAACCTGAGACCAGAGAGTGTCCCTTTGTGATATCTCAGACTGAAGCAGGCAAGGGTTACATACCCTTCAAAATTTCACAGATTAGAACAAGGAGACATGTGGCTAAGCAACATCAGCAAGATGGCAAAAGTTATTAAAGGTTAAGAACACATAAGTAAGGATGGGATGAATCCAGAATTTTCCGAATCTGAATCCGGATCAGAATCCCTGGAAAGTTCTGGGAATCCACGAATCTCACAAATCTCGACTCTTTCAAATCTGTTTTTAAAAAGGGGTTTAAAAAGCAACTTTTTTAAAAAAAACTTTTAAAAACTTTTTGTAAACAGAACTTTTTTTAAAAAAATCATTTTTTGGTTGGTGGATTTGAAAGATTCAGTTCACCTATTTTTTCATAGGGATTCAGATTTGCCAATCTCGAATCCTTGCTGAGGATTTGAGGATTCGGTTGGCCCATCCCTACACATAAGTTAGGAGAGGCTGCAGCAGCTTGCTTTTGCCAGGGTCTAGAGGTGAGGGCAGGATTCCACCCCTTCTTCTCCTCTCCTGCTGCTCTTTTGCACTTTGATCTTGGTTTGATCTTGGGGAAAGTAGAAGGAGAAAAGAAGAACTGGGGCATTTTTAAAACAGCTAAAAAAAGTGGCACAACAGAAGATTAATTAGAATTGTACCAGCCAAACTGGTACAGATGAAAGGTCGAGGATTCAGATACAGGCCAAAAATTCTTGTGGATAAATTGGTTGTGGGCATGAGGGCAAATCCTGGAATTCTCTGCTGGACTAATTCAGTCTAGTCCCCTATACTGCAAACCCAGAGCTCTGAGGGCTGAGAAATCAAACTACAAATCCCAACAGTCTCTAGGATGGAGCCTTTGCACTTAGTGGTATCGTACTGCTATAAGTGTATCATATAGGTACACTGCATTCCCACTGCAGAAGAGCAGCTCTAGTGCCTGGAGGACTGCAAGGCCTGACCTTTGAGAACACAACGACTCTAGAATGAGATGAGTTGCCAAAAAATGAATGAATATGGCTTTTGTGACTAGGTACAGAAGGCATCTATTTTCTCTCTTTCTTTCTCTCTCTGTCTCTCTCTCTCTCGTCCCCCCTTTGCCCTAAAATAATCCCTTGTGCTTTTTACAGTCAACCCCAGGTGGCCTCTAAACAAAGGCAGAGAGTTTACTAAGAATTAGCTGTTTTAAAGCATGTCTGTTTACTCCTCCTGGCCACGTAGAAATTTATTAGGCTAATAAAAAGTGAGTGAAAATAAATGAAAGAAGCTTTAAATTAAAGGAGTTTAACTTTTACAAGGGTGTTATAAACTAGCCAAGGATGCAAAGGCTTTGCAAGGCTGGTGCTTGGGGCATTTTTTTGCCTGTATTTTAGTTTTACTCTGCTGTTAATGATTTTTAAATGCAAGCAATGTGTTTCCCCTTCAGACCTTCAGCTCTTTGTTCCACAATTTTGGGAAAAGAAAATATGCAAACTTCTACGTGAAGCTCTTCTTGCACACACACATTTTTAAAAAATTAAAGGATTAGCTGAGACACTACACTGAAGCTATGTAGCGTCAATTTCGGTAGGCAGAATTGTATGCAGATGATCCTTGTGTTGAGCAGCAACATTGCACAACCAAACATGAAACCCAGTGCCAAATGAATGCACATCTGTATGTGCAGGAGCATCAAGTACTCAATTAGAAAGTTTCTGTCTCTGAAATTTCTGAACTCAACTACAATTTGTCAGTTAACAGACCCAAACCCAAAACTAGTTTCTTGCTCACCCCAGACAACCCTCAGCATCACCCAGCTTCCAAAGGTATCTTCCAGAATTCTAGAAATAACTATGTTTTTTCTGTATAATCATATATGGATTCTTAATATGTGGAGAATGCCTGCACATATAAAAATGTATATAAAGTCATGTTCATTCTTAAAGGAAAAGGCAGAAGCTCGGTAAGAGAGCCCATATTCTGCCTGAATGTAGTTCCTGTATCAAAGCAAGCTAGATATCATCTGTCTAGATGTGGTACAATTGGTTTTCCCAATGACTTAAATTAAAAGGAGTTGTGGGAGTAGATTAGGTTGAACATGTGGTGCTGGGAGAGGGATTGACCTTTTGCCTTTTACTGTCTTCCTGACTTAAATCTTTCTCAACCCATACCCACCCCCCCACCCCACCCAAAAAACCACTATGGAAGAAACTGTTCCCAGATTTTTTTTAATGTATTTATTATAAACATTTTTATCTCACTTTTCAGGATACAGATTTTTAAAAGGCAACTTAGAAATCACATAAAAATCAGACGTACTGGCACCAATTCATAATCAATCCATATGAATGGGGGAAATGGTCAGTTTTGCCTTCTTCTCACTTTCAAATAATTAAATGTTCTTTTCCTCCCTGTTGTGCGGTGTGGTCATTCAACACAAAGTTTGTGTAGGACAATTAATGCATAAGTTCACATGCACAGATTTATGCTACTCAACTCCAAATTAGGATCTCAGCCATTTTATTTTGATATATGAACTCCTGGTGTTGTGAGCTGCTTTAGCACGGTTTACCATAGAAAACAATACACAAATAAACTGTGGCTGATTAATGTATTGCAGAAATTTGGTTGAGATTAACTGCTACTGGATCAAGAGTAGTCTGAAGAAGTCTATAATAGGCCACTTTATAACCCCTATGAAATGCTGCGGTGAAGCCAGGATTATTATTTTAGGTCACTAGACAATGTGGGATTAATGTCCCCATAACAGAACACATTAGCAACATTCTTAAAGGAGATGGTGTGAGGAACTATTTCAAGTGATGACATGATGCTTTAAAAGGGGTGGAATTAGGACACATTTGTCAATTGCCTGCTTTATAAAATAATTAAAACAATACCAGCATATTTGGGGTTTTGTCTTTTATTATTACCACTGGTGGTGGTCCCCTTAGTCTACCCATTTATATTGTTCCTTTTCCCATATTTTTAAGGTGGAACTATATTTGGGACAGAGCCTGATCCTTGGTCCTGGGAGGGTTTTTTAGCATCTCTCCTTCAGCAAATCCTTTCCACATCAACTTTTTTTTTTCTTTTTTTAGAAGAGTTCATAACCATCTTCTGCAGACTTTTTTAGTACATAGCCCTTCTATCCCACCCTTTAGTCCAGAAGGCTCTCAGGTTGGCTTGCCATATATGGATAAGATACCACTTGCCATCGGGCTTGCACACAAGGAGAAAGGTGCCAGGAGGGAAAATGGAGAAAGTTCATTTCTTATAAAACAATGTTATAATGCTAATAGTGTGCATTATCTGGACCTAGACCTGATGGAGATACTGCCTGTTATTGTGATTTGCTCTCTGTGGCCAGAAGAGTGATAACTAGAAGCTGGAGGGAGCATCACCAGTATCTGGAGTTATCCCGCCAGCCATCATCCACCCATAAGCTGGATAGGTCAAGACATAGCTGCTAGAAATCCTAGCTGAAATCTGCAATGCTACCATTGCATGTTGTAGAAGGCATCTCTAAGCATCTTCTAAAGCTTGGGCCATCACCAACCTGTGGTCTTCTTCTCAATACATACAGCTTCATTGAATATCACTCTGATCTGTCCTTTACCTCCAGGAACCAAAGAGACTGACTCAATTAGAGCCCTGGTGGTGCAATGGTTAAATGCCGGTACTGCAGCCACAACATTGTGAGTTCGATCCTGCAGGGCTCCAGGTTGACTCAACCTTCCATCTTTCTGTTAGTCAGTAAAACGAGTACCCAGTTTGTTTGGGGGCAATTAGCTTACAACATTGAAAATCACTTACCAAGTGCTTAGCACTGAGAAACAATATAGAAATGTAACTGCTATTGCTATTGCGACATTTTTCCATCTGCAACCAGATGCTCTGGATCTCAATGAGTTCCACCATTTGGCAACATCCATTTTTAGACTGGCTAGGCTGTAGGTGAGCATGAAGATAGCCCTCCTTGATCATGTCGCCCTCCTAATGGTGCATGAAAAGAAGAGTCTGGAAGAGTTACTTCTTTTAGACTGTAGCTCCCAGAATCCTTTAACCAGGTTGGCCATTGGGAGGTAGCCTTAACAACCATCATGACTTCCAGATTTGTGCCAGTGACCATGGAAGATTAAGCTGGGAAATACAGCTGAAAGAAGTAATTTTTCCAAGCTCTGATGAGAAGGCTCCTGAACATCACTGCTCAACTCTTCCTTCCTTCTCTTCAGATAAAGAGGCACCTGGAAGTGTTCATGCTGCTGCCTCTCTCACACCCCTCTTCCCCTTTTGCTTCAGCCATATCCTGAAGGGGGAGCTGAATACAAAGAGTGCCACTGCCTACAGCCAGTATGTCCCACCTCCCTGAACGGAGAGGTACATGAGGCCTTAAAAGAGCCACAGTGTTCCTCATATCTACAAGCACGCCTAGTGGGATACTTGGCTAACTTTATTCAGTGTTATCTCCATATCCAACTGCTTTGATATAGCCATGCAACCTAAAAAGCAGCCTATCCTTTCCTGTGTACATGGCTGGAAAACTAAGGTACCAATGAGAGAAGACTATTCACAAAGGATGTATTGGGGGGAGGCAAAATGAGAGCATTGGCCCCTCATAATAATTCTGCATCAAATGGAATTTTCTGTCAGTCCCCAAATTTCTGGCATTTTGGAGAGTAAGACACTAAAATGGTTTGCATGTAGAACTCTTCTGTTTGCTGTGTTCTCATGTCCTTGGTACAGTTCAGATGCCTAAACTGTGTTTGTAAATAATCAACCAATGTTTTCAGTAGAAATCTGGGAAGAGAAGGAAAAAATTTTTTGGGGGGGTAGAATTTTACTGGCAGGCACTGCTCTCATTTTGCCCCCTACAGCTATACCCCTGGTGTTCACCATTACTACAATTTTTAGTAACAGCAGCAATATTTGACCCTCTTGATGTTATTGGACCACACCTCCCATGATCCCTCACTATTTGCTATGTGGGCCAGGGTTGATGGGAGTAGCAACTGAACAACATCTGGACACTCACACACATTTGGATGATATCTGGAGATTCACACATTCCCCACCACTGTTCCTGGAGGACCCCCTTTCTGAGGGGCCTTAGAATCTACTCACCAAGGGAGAGTTTGAAAAATATTGGATGTGAATCGAGAATTGTCATCCCAAGTATGTCAGTCAGATCTAGGCTTGTCTTACCAGAGACAGAAGGGCTTCTTCTCCAGATGATGATGATGATGATGATGATGATGATGATGATGACGACGACGACGACGACGACGACGACGACGACGACGACAACTTGTACTCTGCTTTTTTCCTTGTGGAAGGGACAGAGAATCAGCAGAGGCAGAGGGGAGCAGGGGATTGTTATCTTTCCCCTTTCCTCCTGGAGCCTCTGGTTTGACCTCCCTTGGTGGTTTTGAGTATGTTCTGACCATTTACAGAAGGGCTGGGCAAAGTGTGGCTCATGGACCACAGGCAGCCCTTGGGACCCCTAAGTGCGGCCTGCAGGACCCCCAAAAGCCTCTTAAAGTCCCCAGGTCCTTCCCCCGGAAATTAAAATATTTTTAGGCCTAATATTGGAGTGATTTTTGGCCCACCAAATCACCCCCGAAGCTCCCCAACCTGCCTTAAAGGGCAACAGTTTGCATCTCTGCACTTCCTGCACTCCCAAACCTTTCCAAAACAGACAAGAAGAAGAAAAAGAAAAAAGAAAAAAAAATCAGCCAAAATGACAGCCTGAAGTGATATGATGTCACTTTGGGCACGCTGAAACATCTTGCTTCAGCCCACTAGGCAGGCACAGGAAGCGAAAATGTTTCCCACCATGTTTATAGTTGCCCATTCCTGCTCTATAGCAACTTTTCAGGGAGCTGCAGAGGGAATAAAGGAAAAATGGCCCCCTCCACTTTCTGTTAGTGGAAGAGTCCTCTGGGTGGAATTCTCTTCAAGGGTATACCAGATCCCACCCTTTGCAAGTAAAGAGTAGACTGTGAAACTCCCTTCCCAAGGAAGTTAGGCTGGCCCCATTTCTTCTAAGCTTCTGGTGAGCAGCCAAAACAGTGCTGTTCCACATGGCATTCAGTGTCTGAAACTGCTGTTTTAACTGTTTTAAAACTGGATTATAGTATTGTTTTTAGCCTGTTTTTTAGGAATTCTTGAGGCATATTTTTAATGTATTTTTAAAATGCATTTTTATCTTTGTATTATTTTAATTGGTTTTTATTCGTTCATCACTTTGTGAACACTTGTGGGCCAGGAGGTGTTACAGAAATGTTTTGAATAAATAAATAAGAGACAGCTTTTTAATAAATGTCATTATATTCTTTGCAACATACATACTGAACAACAAGAAGCATGTTCCTGTCTTTTTCTAGCCCATTTTTTTTTTAAAAAAGACTAGGAACAACAAAAAGTATGTTTTATAATTCTACACACATGTTTTTAAAAAAGTATGACCAGTTTCAAAGGACAATTTTATAACCCGTTGAAGGTGTCAGGGGTGTTCTGCTCTAAATACAGCTTTGAGGATCGTGCTTGGGGCATCCTGCTCTACCTAAGCTTGCCAGATAATAAAATATTATGATATTACTTTAGGCTGCTGCCCACTACTATAATTTATTGCTTTGAATCATGACTCGTAAGCACTCTCAGAGCATATTTATGTGACTGTCCAGAGATTAAAAAAAAACAAAACAATCTGTCACAGAAAGGGGATCATGTTCTTCCATAACAAGAACTTTTCTTTTCACACTGACTTTTAAACTGGGATAGGGGAGCTGTATAAAGGACTCTTAAGACAAAAGACCTGTTGGAAGGCCCTATACTGTGTGTGTTTATGACCAATATAAAAATAGAAAACTAGTGTATATGCCCTCCATTGCCCAGGATTTTATTTTCTCATAGGTAAATCCTGTGAGAACCAGTGTCTCTAATTCCGCAAACTGTCTTGTCCAGTACCTGTAACTTTTCCCCATGCTCCCCAATCCAATCTGTCTTCATAGTTATTATCATACAGAGGTTGGGTTCCTGGGGGGACCTTTCCCCATATTCCCCAATCCAATCTTTATTCAGAGTTATTAACATAAAGAGGTTGAGTTCCTGAGGAAATACACTGCCCTCCTCCTTGCTGCTAGGCCTCATCTCCATAGCAGCCGGCCTATTCAAGACAGGCACATTTGACTGAGACCCAAGAGCTCTCTCACTGAGAATTCTAAGGGCCCCTCCCTAAACTGCAAACCCAGGATTCCATAGAATCTTCTTAAGCAGCCAATCATATGAGGTCTTCGCCTGACACAGACAAACAGACAACCTTTGACTTCTATATATTAGATAGATTGACAGGTATTTTGTGGACTTGGATGTTCAATTTAATTAGCTTAGGGAAGTTCATAGAAATGATTTTCTTCATGCTCTCTACCCCTTGCAGTCATCTTAGAATCATATAATCATAATTGTAGAAGAGTGCAGAATAATTATCTATTTCAGTATTATAGTCCTGTGTTGAGATCCTTAAGAATTCCATTGAAACTACCTCCTCCTTGGGGAGAAAATTCTGAAAGCCACATTTTTAAAAAAAATCAAATGAAATGGAAATGATCAGGGAAAAAGTGGAAGAAAATTTTGCACAGCATTGTTATGTGCTCGAAGTTGCAATAAATTCGGAAGGTCTTGGGGGTAGGGGAATCTTCCCTGTCACACAGTTTTGTTGTCGTGTGCCTTCAAGTCATTTCCAACTTAGAGCAACCCTAAGGTGAACAGGGTTTTCTTGCCAAGATGTTCAGAGGGGGTTTGCCTTTGCCTCTGAGGCTGAGAAAGTGTGACTTGCCCATATCACCCAGTGGGTTTCCATGGCCGATCAGGGATTCAAACCCTGGTCTTCAGTGTCATAGTCCAACATTCAAACCACTATGCCACGGTGGCTCCCAGGGAATATTAACTACAGGGGAACAAAATGAGAACATTGCCTTCCCCAAGAAGAATCTTTCCCTAGCATGAAATAAAACTTCCTTCCCCAAATTTCTCACTTTTGACTGATTTAAAGCAGTTTAGAAATACAGCTCAGGCATCCAAAGCAAAAGAGCAAGCAAAATTACCTGCAAATTGTTCATACCTAGAACTCTTATAATTTCTTCTTACAAACATAGATATGTATGAACAATTTGCAGTGTTTCACTCTCTGCAATGCTAGAAATTTTGGGCCTAAAGGGAAATTTCATTGGGGGACAGAATTCTTGGGAGGGATGCCTTAATTCCCCCATCCCCTACTAAACCCCTGCTTTCTCCATTACTCCTATCTATCCACCATGCCTGCTTGTAGATTCCTTCCATTAGAACAGACCCAGGGAACCATCCAACATAACCTGGACACTAAATCTTCTGCAAGTGGCTACTCTAGTTCATTTCTCTGTTTCCTGTGATAATTCAGCATAACATTACTTGGTGGAAATTAGTTCAGTTTGATTTTAACCAGGGAGGAAATAATATGGCTGGGAGTTACAGACTCAAGTTGCTGACTCTGAAAGAAGTTTGTCTTGGGCAGAAAAATGCACTGGAGGGCAGCACTGGATTTTCTTTCCCATTGAGCATAACCACATCACAGACCAAATTTCACAACTGGGTTTTGCTCCATCAATAGGAAGTGAATTAGTGTACCCAGCTACTGGTTTGTCAATTCTGGTTTGTACTTTAATCTCTGATTATGCTACAGTTCAGCTGTTGTGTCACTGAAGAGCCTTGACTTTATAACTAATATTTACCTTGGACAATTCTGGTAAACACATGGCCTAGAGTAAGTTCTGCTTAGGACATCAGAATTACATCAGGAGCATAATAAATACACGGTAGCCATTTTTTCCCTCCAGATTGTTAGACTTCATTAATACAGACTTCATTTGCTAAAAAACAAAGGACAGAATCTAGGCTATGAACTCTCATTTCTTCATTACCACCATTGTTGCCACGACAATATGTATCTTCTCAGCTATCCATCCAACACCAGAAAGCATTCTGCTGAGCCAGAGAAAAGATTGTAGATTATGAGTTGCACAAACCTGAATTCAGCAATAATGGCAAAGAGCAGCCAGAGTGAACTAATTGCTAAGAAACATGTCTCAATATATGTTGGAAGGTAAAACAACTTATAATTTACACTGCCGTTATTAGCTGTTTAAAGAACACTAGAATCATAAAATCACATAGTTGGAAGAGACCACAAGGGCCATTGAGCCCAACCCCCTGCCACACAGGATTACACCATCAAAACATTCCTGACAGCCATCCAGCCTCTGTTTAAAAACCTCCAAAGAGGAGAATCCATCATACTCCCAGGCAGCATATTTCACAGTTGAACTGCTCTTACTGTCAGGAATTTCTTCCTAATGTTTAGGTAGAATCTCTTGTCCTCATGTTTGAAGCCACTGATCTATGCCCTACTTTCTGGAGCAACAGAAAACAAGCTGGTTCCATCTAGCATATGACATCCCATCAAATATTTAAACATGGCTGTAATGTCACCTCTTAACCTTCTCTTCTCCAGGCTAAACATACCCCAAGCCACTTCTCATAGGTCATGGTTTCCAGAGCTTTTGCCATTTTGGTCACTCTCCTCTGGACGTGTTTCAGTTTGTCAATACCCTTCTTGAACTATGGTGCCCAGAACTAGACACAGTGTTCTAGGCAGGGTCACATAATGAGATGAAACAGTGCATGTAAATTCACTGACATACAAGCAGCCCTTGCAGAGACTTCGTAAGTGACTTTTAAAGCAAATAAGCATTATGACATGCTGAAACCATCCGTAACAGCACGTGTAGTTTGCTATATTCATTTGTCATGACGGTAACTTTCCAGCCTCTGAATCCTTATTCAGCAGGACTTTCTGCCCCTGAGTATACATGCAATTGCAGCTATAACTCCTAAATAAGGCATAAAGAAGCAGAGAACATAAAAATCAGGGACTGTAACAGACAACAGTAAATAATCTGTATTTTAGTAGGGTTTGTCATGGTGTCTTTTCCCCCCCTTATAGGCTAATACCTATATCTTGCATAACCAAATGTTTTCAAAAAGCTACCTGGGAAGAAGAGCATGCTTTGGACACCAACCTACGGGAAGAAAATCATATAAAGTATCACAGTGAAATTACTGCAGATTTATTTCACACTATCAGTGATAGCTAGGAACCCCAACCTGTCATTCCTGCAATGTCTACTAAGGAGTCTTCACAGAATACACATATGAAACGTATGAAGCTTGCTTTGCACCACATCAGACCTAGCTTAGTAATGTCTATCAGTTAGTGAAAGATGGTTAGGCTCCACCACTCCAGATGGCCAGGTGGTAATACTGTCTTGCATCTGCCTTCTTCAGCAGGATGCAGAGGGCCAGTGGGTCTGCTACCACAGAGGTGGTGAATCAACTCTCGGTTTTATAGCTCCTTCTCCCGATTCCTCTTCAGGTTGTACAGAAGCTCTCCTGGTTGCTCTGTCATAAATAAGGTCCAGTACTTGTACGTCTCCTGTACAACTACAGCTGTGGGAAGAGTAGCCATCAAACCAAGGGTAGATTCACCACTCCTGCAGCAACTAATTCACTGCCACCCCTGCATCAGAGTTCAGGTGATTTAAGGGGATAATGGAATTCCTCATTACTAACTTCAGTTGGGCTCCAAGCTCTTAACCACTTGTCACAGAGTGGGCTGTTTCTCAGGCCATTTCTGCAGTACAACTATATTGTAGCACTATATTATAGTGCTATTATTCCACTTTCAACATCCTATGGAATCCTGGGGTTTGCAGCTTAGGGAGGGGCCTTTGAGGCTCCTCGCTAAACTGCAAACCCAATGATTCAATAGGATGTTAAAAGGGGAATAATAGCACTATAATAGCCCTCTGTGGAAATGGCTTCAGTCTTTCTCTCTTTGCTAACCACTTCTCTACTTGAGTGCCTTCCTGTTTTATGGCTTAGTAACCTGACTAGCTGGTAGCTACTCATCTCCTGACTACTAGCCTTGCCAGCCTTTTTGTAGCTTTTGCTATTGCTGTTGTTAAGTTAGCATCTACACTGGAATTGAATCAGAGGGTTGGGAAATACTGATAATGCTAAGTTGGAAATGATCCCAAATTTGTACTAGGTCAGTTTCCTGAGAGCAGTATTTGCATGTAACAACTAAAGTCCTGCCAGTGCTGTGTCAAATATTACTCTAGAGACTTGGATGATCCACCCAGCTTGAAAAGAGAAGTAATTATTATCCAAGAGCAAATCTATAGTTTGTCAATTTAACGATGGCTTTCTATCCATGATAAAATGTCCTTGGCCTCCAATAAATCTGGAATTCCATCTTTATGGATAGGTGTTCCTTGCTTTACACGAGGAATAGGCAAGATTTCAGGTCTGCAGAATCTAATTTGCTTTTAACTAAATGATAAGTTAATGAGATGCATCAACTAAGAATTCTTGATCAAAGAATTGGGAGCTCATGAGTACCAAAAGCAGTCCATTCACTCAAAAATACACTCCTGATTATCCCAAAGCTTTCCTCCTTTCAGCAGTATAAATTTGGTAAGCAAGGGAGTCATTTTGTTGTGGATATGATTAAAAAGCTGGAGTTAGAAATTCTTGCTTATGTGCTGCAAATCACCCAAAAAGTTGCCAATGGATTCAGGTCTACTTCTGCCCATCTCTGTTTCATATCCTTTAAAACTGGGACCTTGACATTCACCTGCATTTGACCTCTTGTGAGATATTTGCAGAGATGAGGTGGCCAAGGCTAACCCAAAACAATTTGCTGCCTGATACAGATCAGCATTGTCTCTGATTTCATTTCCACCCAAGTCAAGGTGCAAAGTACCCAAAGTAACCATTTTATTTTGTCACATGAAGTAGAAAGTGCCACAATCACCTATTAAGGATAGCCATTGCTTTCTATAATAAATTAAACTGGAACCTTGACATTCACCTATATTTGACCTCTTGTGACGTCAAATTCCCTTTCCCAACATGCAAAATCTGCTTTATGAAGAGACAACCTCACTCTGCCAAATGGTAAGGTTGGCTCTAAGGCTCAGCATTGGCATTTGGTTCACCCCAATTGCCATTGGCTGAACTGTTTAACCAACCAGGAACTTCTGTCTTGTGTATCTTCATAGTGCTACCCACTGATCTGAAGATTTCTCTCCATTATACTGTGCCTACTCATTATAAGCATCATTATTGGTGTTCTCAGAGGTGGACAGACTTGATCAAGGAAGCCATGGCAGTTACCATGCAGTACACCCCACAATCCGTGGTATTGTTTAATTGGCATAAATCATACATTTATGACTGAAAAGCCATGCTGGCAAAAAGGACTGGCTATACCTATGCAGAGTTAGGTCAGAGGTGACATCAGGCATGGCCAAGTCATAAATTCACTGAAGATTAGTCAGAGAACTCAACTTAATGAGTTTAAGATCATCTTCTCAATAGCCCAAACCTAAAAAACAATAGTCACTGAAACTCCCAGACAACCAATGTCCTGTAACCTTCTTCTTACCACATTTTCCTTTCATTCCCTCACCAGCCCAGCCATTAAAGGGATATCATGACCTCCATCAATGCTTTGTCTCCTGAAGTCAAGACCATTATTCCATTCTGGCCCCCTTTATTCTCTCTGTCAGAGACCCCTTCCCCTTCAGGGCAGAAAAAGGTATTTAAACCCTAGCTCAGACCTAACATTTTGCTAGCACTTAGGCATCACACTGAACCCAGTGCTACCTTCAAACGCTTGTGTTTGAGCCATCTCACCTCAAATTTCTTGTCTTTAGGAATGGTAAATATCACCCACTTCATCCTAATCTCCTCACGATCCAACTTTTCCCTCCTTTCCTTCTATTCAGTTCATGAGACTGCTTGATTTCTTGCGTGTCTTCATTTTCCCCAGTAAAACATTCTTTTGACCTCCAACTGGTGCCTCTCAGTTAGTAGCAGTATACACAGGTGAAAAGGTCCCATGGTTACCCCCACCAGGGGCCTCCTTGGAGCTACCATTCCCTACCTTTTCAGGGAGGCATTGGAATCACAGATGGACCCCTGAGTCACCCACTTTTTGGTGTAACATGGCCCTGAGTTTGAAAGACCTGAGCAGAACTGTTGATAACAAGGTAACCTGGAGGTCCTTCATTCATAGAGCCACCACTAATCAAAGTCGACTTGACAACAGTTAACAACAACAATGATGTTCTGTTGCACACTCTTTCAAACAAGTTGATCTTAAGGGGTAAAGGCTTTAAAAATCACTAGCATATTTACCCAGTGTTGCCCGGGATTTTATTTTCTCATAGATAACACTTGTTAGAAATACCTTAGGAATTACCTTACCTTACCTTTGGAATTAGATGCGGTTGAAATACAGAGATTTGAGATCCTAAGTCTTTAGTTCTCCAAACGGTCTTATCCAGTACGTGCAACTTTCCCCCATATTCCCCAATGCAATCTGTATTCAGAGTTATTAACATACAGAGTTTGGGTTTCTGAGGGAATACACTGTCCTCTTTCTTGCTGCTAGGCCTCTTCTCCATAGCAACCAGCCTGAGGCCCAAGAGCTCTCTGGCTGAGAATTCTAAAGACCCCTCCCTGAACTGCAAACTCCAGGATTCCATAGAATCTTCACAGCCAGCCAATCATATGAGGTCTTCACCTGCCTGTCACAGACAAACAGACAAACTCACTCACAAACTTTGACTTTTATATAGTGGATAATAAGCACTCTGAGAGGTACCCAGAAACAAACTGGTAGCCAGTGAAACTATAGAAGCAAGGAAATTACATGTTTCCTACAGCCACCTGCAGGCTGTTGCCTGGAGATGGCTATAGGAAACATGTAACTTCCTTGCTTCTATAGTCTGGCCACAACCTTCTGAGCCAGAATTATTTTCTGAACATTTGCAAAGGCAGACACTTGTATAGCATCTTATGGTAGTTTGAATGGGATGTATCTAAGGCAAGTATCACTAAGGCCATATCAAACATCTCCAGGAACTGCTTTAACTATGCACATATCCTTTTGGTCACCACAAAAACCTGGACATCTTGGACCTTCAGGAGTACATCCAAACCGCAAACCGAAGTCATCAAGAAGAGATTCTTCGTTCCCTTGTCCACCTTCTGTATAACCAGGAGCACCTCTGTATTGTCTGGATTAGGTTTCCATTTTGTTAATCCGCTCCATTACCTGCATCAGGTATTGATTTAGAACAAAGAGAGCTTTCTGGTTGAGCTGAAAAGGAGAGATAGTTGAGCATCAGCAACATATTAATAGTACTGAAACCTCAAACTCCAGATCACCTCTCCCAGCAGTATATATTAAATGGATTGTGGAAAAAGATTGCATTCTGCAGAATACTGTCACCTAATATCTATGGCATTGGAAAGGAATCTCCCAGAATCATCTTCTGAAATCAACCTGCCAGTCTCATCCTAGGCAGATGTTTCAGATATTGTAATCAGTCCCACTGAGAGGATCAGCACAGCTGACTTGGGCATATTCTCCCTCTCCAGCTCATAGTCTAGATTACCAGCCAAATTTATGGGATGAAGTCTCTGTCTCATAAACAGGACTGAAGCTGGCCTGAACCAGATTTCATCTCATCAAGAAACTACGAGTATATCACGATGAACATTATTGACTTTCAGTTGCTATCTATGTTAGTGGAAGAGATTTAAGATTTGACTCTTCCACTAAAGGTCAAGATAATACCACATGCTGGTGGAGCATAAAACTCAGCTAGGCATAACTCCACTCCATCACTTCTCCCCACACTGAAGCCAAGTCCGTCCTCCAGAGCCACTTAATGGCAGCAGAGAACAGGAGCAGCAAGGCAGCATCCTGCTGTGTTTCTGCAGCCAGAGGCATGATGATAACATCATCCTCCTAGACTTCCTTGGGATCCTCTGCAGATTCTCAAGAAGTCCAGAAGAATGCCTACTTGACTACACATCTGGCCATCTCACATCCTTTGCTGGCTGCTAAATGCCCACAAAAGGGTAAGACAACTGGTAGGATGGTAAGTAGAGAGCATAGAAGGTCACTATAAATGGAGACACTGAATTCCACCATCTACCATGTTGTTGTTGTTGTTGTTGTTGTGTTGCTTCAAGTCATTTCTGACTTATGGTGACCCTAAATCTAACCTATCACGGAATTTTCTTGACAAGATTTGTTCAGAGGGGGTTTGCCATTGCCTTCCTCTGAGGCTGAGAGACTGTGACTTGCCCAAGGAAGGTTACCCAGTGGGTTTCTATGGCTGAGCAAGGATTTAAATTCTTTCAGAGCCTTAGTCTAATACTCAAACCACCACCCATGCTGGCTCTCCGTCTGCCTTGACCTCTCCCCCCCAAAAAACCCACAGATGGAGAAACGTATGACACTGTGACTGACACTGGCAGAATGTCACTCATAATCAGTAAGTCTTATAAATGCAAAAAAAACTTCTTTAACACCTTAGAGTTTCCAAACACAGATCTCACCCTGCTTACATTTGTTGCATATGCATGTGTCAATGTGATGTTGAAAGGAGGCATAAACCATCAAGAAAAATATTTTTCTACAGTGGGACAGACCTACTTATTCTTTGTCAGTTTGGATTGTGGTTTTGGCATATTATTAGACAAGCTTTATCTAAAGCATTAAAAGGGTAGGACAAAGGAAAGCTGCCAGACTGCAAAGCCAGTGGCAAAACTGCACCTGATTCTCCAAAGTTGTCCTCATTTGACTGAACTTTCTGGGTGACATAACAGATTTAAATACTAGCCTCTTCTCTCATGAAGAGACTTTTTTCCTTTTCAAATCTGGCCCTGGGGAAATGAGTTTCATGGTCTAAATTTAGCTTCAAGTGAAAGTTTATCCACATTTAAAAAGAGAGGAGAGAAAGGAAAGAAAAGAAAAATCACCGCACAATTATGCACGTCTGTCTAATTGGCAGATCCTCCAGGCAAGAGAAACCCAAGCTGTGGAATAGCAGGGGGTGGCTCAGGTCAGAGAGGGGACTGGCAGAGCAAACTGTGAAGATCTCACCAGTCTCATCCGTCCTTTACTTTCATAAACACTGACCCTTAAACATTCAAAGCAGAACATGGCGTCTCAGGACACGCAGCTAGCTGTACCCCCTGAGATCCACTTTGAACATTGCAGGACCAAGAGAAATCAAACATTTGGCAATCAAAGGGGTGGGGAGTGGGAGGTAATACTTCAAAATGATAATGAAGAAAATTAAAGGTTTTGAGAACTTTGTAAAAACTGTGTCTTTAAAATCCAAATTACCAACCAACCAACAACAACACTTGAAAATCCTGAAAATAATGAGCGCAATGGGGAGGATGTACTAATGACAAATCACCACCCAAAGAAAACAAAAGTGTACCAATTATTCTGAACTGAAGGCAGTAACTAGATTTTTGATGCTCATTCTCTGGAGATGTTACTTGTGGAGCTTTTGCTTGACTCAGTCGTGGTGGTGTGTGCAGCTCCATACGTGTAAAAATTACATAATCTTTTAAGAGCATTAAACTGATTAAGTCTGGGCACTTGTATTTGGCCAGCTGATATCCCAATGGTTTGATTTGGGCCAAGGAAGGTTAGGATTATTCAGGCGTTGTAGATCTGTAAACAATGAGAGGGGTCTTCATTGGGATCATGAATGGGCTTCGGGGGGGGGGTTGCAAATTGGGTCCAAAAAGTAATTTTTTGTTCAATTTCTTTCCTATTACTTTGAATTTTTCCTGTCATGGTGAATTTTAAATTCTTTTCAAGTGTTTGTTCACATGGCTATTGTTAATCATGAGGAATTTATGAATGTTTTTATGTTAATTATGTATTTTAACTTTGTTTTAAATCTTATTTGGTCATTTAATTTATGTTTTCACTTTTGTATTTCCTGATTTTTAACTATGTTATTTTTAATTATTGTAAGCTGCTTTGAGTCCTTACAAGGAAAGAAAGTGGGGTATAAAGAAAAATAATAAATACATAAATAAATAAATACATTTGTTGTAATGTGTTTTTGTTTTATTTTGTTTTGTGGTTGTTGTTTTTTTTGTATTCCAGACAAGTCTATGTGAAGGAAACCAATTTCCAATGCAATAAAATTAACTGTATGCAAAATTTTACATGTATGTATTTATGTGTATTTTCCCATAGGTATCCTCAGATATTTGAAGCGGTCCAGGATCCCAAAGAAAGATTAAGAAGCACTGATATAAACATTCAAGGTGTGAGAGCATGCTAGCCCTGCTCCCTCCAATCATCTTCTATACAAGGAGGTCAGCTGAGCTCTCTCTGCCATGTTTTACGTAAATTGACTTTATTTTAGTGCTTATATGTTCTGTTAGGTAGATAAGGGATGGTGGGATCCATTGATGGCTGGGCGAGCTGGGAACATGGAAATGTTATTGTAAGGCTTGTGATAAGAGAGTAAGCAGGCATGGCTGCCAGGTCGGACTGTTAGCATGCTGAGTGGGAAAATAGGAGGGGGACAGAAAGCCTGGGAAATATGTTGTTTGGGTAAACCATCACATGGGATGTTAACGCACACTAATTTTGAACTGTAATGGTTTACGAAAATCCAATATTCCTTTAGTCTTGGCAACACTGAGGTGTGCTGTTGTTTCTTCAATGTTTCTGAATAAAGTTTTTGAAACATCTAATAAAGCTTTTGAAACATCACCAGTCTGTGAAGGGCAAAACACTGTCTTTCCATAGCGGTTCAATAGAATCATAGAATCCTAGAATTGGAAGACACCCCAGGGCCATCGAGTCCAACCCCCTGCTATGCAGGAACACACATCAAAGCATTCCCAACAGATGGCCATCCAGCCTCTGCTTAATAACTTCCAAAGAAGGAGGCTCCACCACACTCCGAGGCAGCATATTCCGCTGCTGGACAGCTCTGACTATCAGGAAGTTGTTCCTGAGGCTCAAGTGGAATCTCCTTTCCTGCAGCTTAAATCCATTGCTCCTTGCCCTAGTCTCTGGAACAGCAGAAAACAAGCCCGCTCTCTCCTCAACATGACCTTCCTTCAAATATTTAAACATGGCTATCATGTCCCCTCTTAACTTTCTCTTCTACAGACTAAACATACCCAGCTCCCTAAGCCTTTCCTCATAGGGCATGGCTTCCAAACCCTTCACCATTTTGGTCACCCTCCTCTGGACATGCTCCAGCTTGTTGATATCCTTCTTGAATTGAGGTGCCCAGAACTGGACACAGTATTCCAAATGAGGCCTAACCAATGCAGAATACAGTGATACCATCACCTCCGTCAATCTGGACACCATGCTCCTATTGATGCAACCAAGAATTGCGAATACAAGATTTGGAATTCTCACTTTCTATTTTGTCCAAAATACTATGGTGATCCACGGACAGAGAAACCTAAACATTGGTGAAGAGTAGTTAAAATGGTAAAGGAAAGGGGAATGAATTCTCCATCTTGTCAGGCTTGTAGTCTATACAGATCCACAGGTGCATAGGGAGCCATCCAATACAAAATCAGACTATTGGTTGATCTGATCTAATATTGCCATGTCTTACTGGCAGCAGCCATCCAGAGTTTCAGGTGGAATTTCTTCCTGTGTCCTACGTGAAGATCCTTAGTAGCCTCTCATCCCAGTACGAAACCAGCCCCAATGCTATCCTGCTTCCAAAAATCAGACAAGATCAGGTGTGTTCAAGGTGGTATGCTTTGTGACGTCTGAATAGGATTCTTAAGATAAGGCTTAAGAGTTCTTTCAAAGATGTGAGGAGGACCAGCACGAAGTCTACAGTCAGCCCCTCACATTCAATAGGGTTAGGGTCTCAGGACCCCCTCCCACAAAAAGTGGGAAAATTGCAAATATCAAAATGTGTGTATGTGTCTGTAGGAAGGGGGCTGAGGCACGGTGGGGGGAATGAGCACCCCGGATCAACTAAAGCAGAAAGAGTAGGTTTCTGCTGTAGCTGATTCTACCATAGCCACGTGCATTTGCCTACAACAGGCAAGACAAGGTGCAGCCGGCTAAAAAATCCCTTACTGAACACAGAGGCTGGAGGGCCCTCTGTTGAGAGTGCTTTGATGTGGGTTCTTGCATGGCAGGGGGTTGGACTGGATGACTCCGTGGTCTCTGCCAACTCTATGATTCTGATTCTATGACTCTATGGCTTTTTGAGAGGTTTCGAGTGGTCTCTAGAGGGTTAAATTTTTTTACTAAGAATTATCATTATTATTACTGTTGTTGTTATTGTTATTATTATTAATTTCATACCCACTTCTCCCCTTGGATTAAGGCAGGGGGCAACAATAGATTAACATATAGCATATATCAATTAAAAAGAGAAAGTCAGTTTAAAACAATAGTTAAAAATATCATCTTAAAAGAACAAATAATACAAATATGTAAAAGTAGTCAATACATATTTAAAATTCATTATTAAAATTCACAGTTTAAAATCACAAGGACAGGCCTGCTGGAAGAGACTGGTCTTTAATGCTGTTTTAAATTCAGACAGTGTATTCAGCTGTCGAATCTCTTCTGGGAGGTTATTCCACAGTCTAGGGGTGGCTGAAGAAAAAGTTCTCTGGTTGCCAGTCAAGTCTTGGCTGGTTGAAGTAAATGTCCCCCAGAGGACCTGAATGTGTGGAGAAGATTATACAGGATGAGTTTAGGTGGAGGAGGGAGGCAACCAAACAGTGGGAGTTGCCCTTCCTCCTCACCACACTTCACAAGAGAAAGAAAAAGGAGCATGAGCAGTTGGTGGCTCCCATGTCAATGGAGCAGTGAATTCCCTCCAGGTTTTAAACCAGGCTTTAAAGGAGCTCTCCAAATTGCTGAAATCTATTATTCAATTGGTTCAGCACCTTGGACAGTTCCTTTAAAGCTAGGCCATGCCTGGAATGGATTCACCAATCCATGGACACAGGGGCTGCCAGTTACCACTGACAAAGATGAATGTTGATCTCATCCCTCTTTCTTTCTCCCTACTGTCTCCACTGCTCATTCACCTCTCTCCCTATTTCTCTCCTTCATGGCCACATCACTGCTGTAGCAACGGTCCCGTAGAGTTTGGCAGATGCTGACTGTCAGGAGGCATGGAACGGTACATGCAAAGTGGTCACACTCCAAATGCACCATGCAGAATCTCAAGCAAAGTATTTCTATCTTATTCCAAGGTAATGGGATTTTAAAAATATATATTAAAAAAGAAACTGACAACATTTGGATGCAACCTTCATAAAATACTGCGAAATCAGCTTTCTGAAAAAATTAGTTAACACAAGAATTAAATTCAACAGGAGACACATACTTCTCTTGCAAAGGCCTTGGGGGGAAAAACTTGTTCTTTCTTTAAAACATTTATTTCTGGTATTTGCTCATATAGTTTAACGTGGCTTTTAAGAACCGTAAAATATGAAGGGGAAAAAAAGCAATATGTAAAAAGAAAAAAACAGAATAAAAGCCAACAGTAAATCAATTTAAAAATAGTCACAGTAAAAAAAAAATCACAAAACATAATAAAAAACAGAGTAAATAAAATAGAATTTTAAAAGCATAAATATAATTATGGCAGGCAAGTAATAAAACTCAGCCACTAAGGCCTCCCAAAATAGGAAGGTCTTAACATCGCAGCAAAAAGCCAGCAAGGAAAGGGATAAGATGAACTTTCATAGGGACAGAATTCTGAAATCTTGGCATGGCAACAAAGAAGTCTCTCATCTTTAAGACAATGGCACATGAGTTTTTAAGTGACAAAAAGGGGCCTCCTATTAGCCATGGTATCTGGCATTCATAGATACTGCAGTTCAACACATCTACAGGGCAACAGGCTCTTAAGTTGTTTCCAACTTATGGTGACCCCAAGGTGAATCTATCATGGAGTTTCCTGGGGCTGAGTGTGTGTGACATACCCAGGGTCAGCCAGTGGGTTTCCATGGCTAAGTAGGAAATCAAACCCTGATCTCCATCGTTATAGTCCAAAGCTCAAACCACTATACCACACTGGATCTCTAAAGACAGAATACATGAACATGAACCTAATCCTCAGAGGAACTCAAATGAGAGAAAGTTGTCCATCAAATCCCCTCACCTAGTCCTAAACTATATCCAGTTTTAAAGGCCAACGCTACTTCATATGGGAGATGAAAAGACAGCTTCAGACAAAGGACTGTCCGCATTCAAATTTCCAGAGTTGACTCTCCTGCACGCCATTGGGCATAGTGCAGGAGTCCAGCTATGGTGTAACTAAGGCCTATGTCACTACAGCCAGATCTGCCTTCTCCTAGAAATTCTTAGCCCAGACTGAGTTAAGAAACAGCATCTCTGCCATAGCTGTTACCCAAGCATGGCTAAAGCTGGATCCAGAAGAATCCTGACCTATGTTCTCTAAGGGAATTGGAGCATTGATGGAACTCCTCTTTCTAGCTAAGCTACTGTACCAACTAGGAAGTAATCATTAAGGAGCAATGGAAGACAATTGTGTGTGTATGTACCTTTAAGTTGTCTGTCAACTTACATCTATTCCATGAATTTCATAGGGTTCAGAAGCAGTTTGCCAGATCCCTCCTCTGAAATATAGCCTACAGCTCCTGATATTCATTAGTGGGTCCCATCCAAGTACTAAGCAATTACAGGTACCAAAATGTGACACGATAACTAGGACAGGCACCTACTTGCCTATTTTACAAGACAAAGTCCAAATCAGAACAATATAGCTTATTGTCAGGCATGGCTCAGGAGATGACATTCTCATCCAGAAGAAAGTGTGGAAGGAATACACTGCTATAGTTCAAAGCAGCATTCTGCCAAGACAAAGCTCTTTACTAAAAGCACTCATATTAAATTGCAAAATATATAAATTGTAAAATATTATTTTACACAGTGTAATAAAAGGGCCAAGAATTGCTTTGCATATTTTTTTTTTAAAAAAACTGGTACACTAAGTCTTCTGATTTGAGTTTGCACGGCAGGACTATTGTAAGCC
The DNA here is from genome assembly GCA_948472985.1 of Iguana delicatissima. Classification (NCBI taxonomy): domain Eukaryota; kingdom Metazoa; phylum Chordata; class Lepidosauria; order Squamata; family Iguanidae; genus Iguana; species Iguana delicatissima. Next base: position 391,182 of record CAOKZL010000220.1, read on the forward strand.
ATGAGAGATCAGAGTCAAAACTGGGATCTAGAAATGACCCCTTGTGATTTCACTAAGGGCAGACCCTGGGGATGTTATAAGGGTGATCTAAAAGAGGCAGCCTCTGGTGATGTCGTTAAGCAGGATACATTAAGCACCAGCCTCAGCTGCACATTGTATGCCATTCAAATAAAAAAAATACCAAGTCTAAGAACTGGGGAAAATACACACATACACACTTCAAGGCAGTGCTCTCACCCTGAGATTTCTCCACCTAGCCCAGAGGATTGGAGAAGAGAGGCCAGGCCCTGAGATTCCTATCCCCTACCCCCAAGAAATGCAATAATATTAAAATTCCCAGTGGCTTTTGGGCAACACAAGTCCGACATCTCTAGGTGGGAGAAACTACAGTAAATGTATTGTTAGTAAGATTGTGTAAATCAAGGTGGTTATACACTAAGAACGGGCTAAATATTCTAAATAAATGTTATGTTGCACTGGTTGTAATTCCACATACTCTGGATCCTTTTCGTTGTATATCTTCAATTTATTACGTATTTATTTAGAGTAACTGTTGTATTTTAAATTTGTAAAGCACCATGTACATGGATGGTGCTATATAAATAAAGGATGAGGATGAGGATGAGGATGATGGCATCAGGTCCTGTCTAATCTTGGAAGTTAAGCAAGTTTGGACATAGCTAAAACAGAAAACAACTGGGTATAATTCTTTGATGCAGCTTGTGTATCCTGGGCTTTAATGACAGCACTTTTAAACTTCATGCCAGCTAATAGGTTTAACAGGGCAGAAGTCTTGGCACCAATATTTTCTGTCTCTAACAGCCTCTTCTGCTTAAGTACCATGGCTGAATCAGTGAATTGGTGGTTCACCTGTGGATGAGTTCTGGTGGGTAACCAAAGAATAGGAGAAGGAGGCAAATGATCACGTTCAATTCTATCAGCCACAAAACAAATGTTAATAAAAGCAGCAAGAGCATCAGGGATCTCTGCTTGGAGCTGACAGTCTCCTCCTCCCAAAGATGACCATGGCAAGGTTGCATTCGCTCTCTACCATTGTGAAAGATCATCACATTACAATCTGTTACACTAACATAGTGCACTGATAGGTGGGCATGTAGACAGACAGACAGATTCATCCATGATGTCTCAGTGTAAGTATTTAATATTAACAACAACCATCACTGTGTACAGCAGAGTGTGCATGGCAGGGGGCTGGACAGCAGAGTGTGCATGGCAGGGGGATGGCCCTTGCAGACTCTTCCAGCTCTATGAGTCTATAATCAAATATACAATTGTCCCTCCACATTTATGGATTTGACTTTCACAGATTTGATTACTTGCGACTTTCTCCAACCCTTGCACCACCACCCCACCTCAGATGCTTCTTTTCCGGGATAACCTTGCCACTGAGCGGATCCAGTCAGGCTGTGCAGCCTTTAAAAAACCCACCTCTGGTCCTCTTCCTCCTCCTTCCTCCTCCTCCACTGCCTTGCCAGCTAACGATGGATCACAGTCCAATTTCTCAGCATCACAAGCCCTCTCCAGATGCCCTTCCAACACCTGAGGAAGGAAGTGGACGAGAGAGAGGAAGTATAGAGCCACACACCACCATGCCTACTCAACCCTTTGGCTTTCTTTTCCTTGACCTAGCTTGGATCCTGGGTGCTCACTCTCCTCAGCGTGCCTCAGCCCCTTTCCCAAAGACATATACACATACATTTTGATATTTGTAATTTTTTTCACTTTTGCAAGGGTCCTGCGTCCCTAACATTAGCAAATGTGGAGGGCCAACTTTATTCTACATCTTTGAGCACTTCTGCAGGACTTTTCCGAGTTAACCATTTGGACTTTGTAACACATGAGATCTCTGTCAAGCAATGGATAAAATGGGATGAGCCATTGGGAAATAGATGGAAATGTGCTGTGATGAAAACTTGATTTGCCACTATGTGGCAAACTTGGAAAACCTACAGAGAGAACAGATGTCTTTTCTTCCTTTTTTAATCAATGCATGCACTCGTCTGGCTGCTGCCAAACACTGCTTAGCTGCTGCTTTCCACCAAGACAGCAAAGCCCAAGTTAGATAATGAGCTGGCATGTCTTTCTGAAATGTTTACTGTGTTCCATAAAGTAAGGGGACATGCTGGTTCTTAAACTAATTTGGAGTTTTGTTGGTTGCTTCATCCCGCCTCTCCCTGCTGCTGCTGCCTGCCTTGTCTTTGGAATAAACAAAAAGTGGAAGAGAAGCACTGAAAAGGCTTGGCCACACAAAATGTACCATCAACCATTTTCCAAGAATGTGTTGACACTGTTACTTTCACAGATCTCCAAATAGATATTACAGAGAAAACAGGGAAATGAAATACAGTCTATGTGATATCCAATCATATTTAATTTTACCTGATGTTGTACTACATATTTTCTGACATTTCACAGATGAAAATGGGGATATGTGTGGCCAAGCAACACCAGCGTGTGGCCAAGATGGCACACACAAGTTTGTATGTTACTGCAATCCCTGCTATTTCCTTTATTGGGGATTAGACAGCTTATTGAGCATTTCCAATCTTCAGGCCATTCTTTTGTCTTCCGTATTTGTTGGCAGATTTTAGTTAGAACTAGAGTGGCCTGAGCAGCTCAACTGGTATGCCATCTGTTCCTGGTGATTTATTTTTCCCAAGTGCACTGAATGCAGCTTCCACTTCACATTCTAAAACTATAGGTTCATCTTCAAATTCTGCTTCCTTTAATGAATCTGTCAACATTTCATCTCTTTTATATAGTTCTTCAGTGCATTGTTTCCATGATCTTTTTATTTGTACTTGGTCATGTGATGTGTTCCCCTGCAGGGCATAAAGCATCTCCATTCTTGGTTTAAATTTCCTTTTAATTTCTTGAATTTTAGGGAAGATGTCTCTTATTCTTCCTTTTTTGTTGTCATCGTCTATTTCTCTGCATTCATTACTATACTAGTTCCCCTTGTCTGTGTGCACAATTCATTATTTGTTGCATTCAGAGTTCTGACTCTATTTCTGTCCCTTTTTAATTTTACTACTTGTCTGCCCTTAACTGCTTGAAGAGCTTCTTCTGTCATTCACTAAGGCTTCTCTTTCTTTTTCAATGTAGATAATGTCTTTTTGCATGCCTCCCTAACAACATCCCTGGCTTTGGCACAGAGATCTTCTGCCACCGCGTCAATCAGGCTTAATAGTGCAAATCTATTTTTACATTGTCTTTAAATTCTATGAAGATGTTCTTTAGATTGCATTTTGGCATTATGAGTGGTTTAAGGTTCTTCTTCAGCTTTAGTCTAACTTTTTATATTAACAGTTCATGATCTGGGCCATAATCTACACAATCTTGTTTTTCCAGAGAGGATGGAGGTTCTCCATCTTCTGCTTCCAGCTATGTAGTCTATTTGATTTTCATTTTGGCCATCAGTTTCCATGTTCCTATAATATGTATTGTGCAACTCTAGACTTTCCCTTCATCTCTGAGCACATCAACAGCTGAATATCCTTTTGTCTTGAGTCTAGTTGCATCATTAACCATAGTGCTAGTTGTAGTTGTCCTCTGCTGTACTCGAGTAGCTCATTGAGTGCCATCTGACTTGGGAGTGTCATCTTCTGGCACTGTCTCTTCTTTCATTTTGGATTGTCTCATCATAAGGCTTCTTATAGAATCATAGAGTTAAAAGAGACTATAAGATCCATCCAGTTCAACCCCCTCCCATGTGGCAATACACAATCAAAGCACACTCAGACAGATGGCTACCCAGCTTCTCTTTAAAAACCTCCAGAGAAAGAGAATCCACCATGCTCCAAGATAGCATATTCCACTGTTGAATTGCTCTTACCATCAAAAAGTTCTCCCTAATGTTTAGCTGGGACCTTTTTTCCTGTAGTTTGAAGTCATTGCTCTGTGTCTTAGTCTCTAGAGCAGCAGAAAACAAGCTTCCTCTATCTTCCATATGACATTCTTTCAAATATCACGTCACCTGTTAACCTTCACTTCTCCAAGCTAAACATACCCAGCTACTAAGCTGCTTCTCATAGGCCATTGTCTCCAGGCCCTTTTTGCATTTTGGTTACCCTCCTCCAGACACATTCCAGCTTGTCAATATCCTTCTTGACTGATAGTGTCCAGAACTAGACTCAATATTCCAGTTGAGGTCTGACCAAAAGTCTTTTGTGATAAAAGACATTCAAAACAGATTTCCTGTGGCTGCTTCTGCACAGTGCTAATGAGTGTTAGCTATGGTGTCACTGCTGTTGTCTCTGAGAGGTCCTCTACCAGTATTACCACCACCACCCTGCCATTATTGCTGCTGCCCAGCAGTTGTTTGGCATATTTAGGCCATTCCCACCCTACACAGTTATAGTGCTATTATTCCACTTTCAACATCCTGTGGAATTCTGGGATTTGTCGTTTACTGAGGTCAAAGAGCTCTCTGGTTGAGAATTCTAAAGGCCTCTCCCTAGACTGCAAAACCCAGGATTCCATAGGATGTTGAAAGAGGAATAATAGCACTATAACAGTGTAGTGTGGAAATGGCCTTAGTCTGGCTCCTCAGCAAAAGCCCGTCCGATATGGGAAACCCTACCAACAACATTGCTGCCATCAGCATAGCCTCTTGCCTCACAGGAGCGCACAACCCAATCACCATGGAAAAGTAGTGCCTTTAGTGTGAATGACTGGGATACTTTCAAAAAATCTCCCTCTATGCTTGGATGAAATGCCCATCAGAATATGAGGAAGCTTAGCTAACAGAAATGAATGCACATGGGCAGGAGAGCAAACAGGTTTCCCATTTGAGATGCTATAATTAGAAATACAGTAATATCCACTTATACACTTGGGAGCCAGAGTGGTGTAGCAGTTTGAGTGTTGAATCCCCATTTCTCCATGGAGACCCACTGGGCGACCTTGGTCAGGTCAAACACTCTCAGCCTCAGAGGAAGGCAAGGGCAAACTTCCTCGGAAGAAATCTTGCTCTGATACCCCTGTCATAGGTTAACCTTGTGGTTCTCTTAAGTCAAAAATTACTTGAAGGCACACAACAACTTAAAAAGTTAAATATGTCCTCAAGAAGGCAGCAGTGGTAGAGTTAAGTAGTTTTCAGTGACCCAGTGACTTCTCATCTCTTATTTAGCCATCCTAACCTCTTTGAGATGTAAACTGATATTTTTAGGGGATCTTTCCACCACTTTTCTTCCAGCCTTATTTTTTCACTTCTACCAAAAGTGAAACTGTGTTGGTTCACTCTTAGGCCACTTCCGCACAAGACTGTTATAGCGCTTTGATTCCACTTTCAACATCCTATGGAATCCTGGGGTTTGCAGTTCCGGGAGGGACCAGCCGGCCCCTCCCAAAACTGCAAACCCCAGGATTCCATAGGATGTTGAAAGTGGAGTCAAAGCGCTGTAACAGTCTCGTACGGAAATGGTCTTACCTTAACACTCTTAGAGAGCTTTTGATCTTCAGTAAAAGTCTTACAATCCAGCCTTAGTTTGTTTCTTTAGCCATCAGTGACTCTAGGCCCGAATCAGAATTGCTAGCTCCTGCACGCATACACTCTCCGTCGCTGTTACAGGCACCAGAGTAGAGACTTTGCTGATTGCATTTCAGTTCAGTTTTAATAAGAATTTGCAACATAAGCAGATCTTTTCTTCCTACTGCAGACAGGAAAAGAAACTTGAGATTCTTTTTTAGAATCTGATGTTGGGGATACAAAACTTGACAGTTTCATCCATCCAGGCCCAGGGCTTTGCATACTTAACTCTGAAAAAGGTGGCATGTATGTATGTATACACGCATGTATTTGAAAAAAGTTAACAGTAATAAAACTTACTTAGTTTATAAAAATAAGTAAAACAAAGAAAAGAAGGGGGGAAGAAACCAAAGTCATTAAGCATATACAAATACATCAAAAAGAATAAAGTAAAACTTCCCCTGAGTGTCCTTGGTTATTCCATAAGCTATATAATTAAAGGTCCTTGAACATTTTCATATTTCTTGTCTAATTCTATCATAAATTTAATTATCTCATTATATGTAGGTGTATGTGTGTATGTGCATATACACACACACACACACACACTAAAATAAGTCTTCTTACTATATATATATATATATATATATATATATATAAAAAGAAGATTAATTTTTAATCAGTGAAGCCCTGTGTTTTCAACCTCATTTGTGATGGTCAGTTAGGACTGCCACTTCTCTTTCTCTAACACACTTCTCATAGGAAACATCTATTTGACAGGCAGGAAAACAAAGTTGTTGTCAATAAATTTAACACTGAAGTTGCATACCCTTCAACTGTCCCATTTTGACAGGGGCAGTTGATCATCCCACTTTTTCAGCTGCTTTGAAAATGTCCCAGTTTCTCTCTCCTCTTCCCACTTCCCCCATTTGTCCCCAGCTTACTTCAGCTGCTGCAAACTGAATTCAAAGTGCAAAAGTAGTTTACATTCAGTTAACTCAGGGAGGGAGAGAGGAAAGAGAAGGGGATAGAATCTTGCCCTTCCCTGTAGACTCAGGCAAAAGCAAACTGCTGCAGCCACTCCTACTTTGTGTGTTCTTCCTCATTAATACCTTTTGCTATCTTAATCACATTCTGATGTTGTTTGGCCACATCTGTTCCAGTTTTCACCTGTGAAATGTTAGCAAACTGCTGTGCTTCCAAGCAGGCAGAGAAATCTCAGGATGAGTAGCACTGGAAGGGGGAGAAAGTTGGATTTCCTAATGTGAGAGGGCTTTAAATCTTGGGAAGCCATCTTTACCCATTCCTAGTTAACACCATTGCTGTCTGACTCAAGACAAAACTATTTACATGTGCTTCTCAAATTTCTACAACACCAGTGCACAAAAAAATCTTCAACTGTTGGGAAAAGACTGGGAAGATTGCCAGGGGGTGCATGGAGCAAGCTGATGAAAATGGAGCACCAAAACTGTGACTCATGAGCCATATCAATGCATAAGCTCTGGCAACAACAGTACAAAATATGGAGCAGGGACTCCCTAGCCCCAGCAAAAACATGGGGTCTGGAAAAATCCCCATGTGTCATACAACCTGTACAAAAAGGTCATGAAGGATATAAAACTTCCTCATCATGGCCTGCCCAAGGACTGAGATCCGCTGAAGAAGCCCTCCTCCGTGGGCCTTTCCGCACTGCACTGTTATAGTGCTGTTATTCCACTTTCAACATCCTGTGGAATTCTGGGGTTTGTCATTTACTGAGGCCAAAGAGCTCTCTGGCTGAGAATTCTAAATGCCCCTCCCAAACTGGAAACCCCAGGATTCCATAGGATGTTGAAAGTGGAACAACAGCACTATAACATTATAGGGCGGAAAGGCCCTGTGTCTGCTCAAAGGGGTGAAAAGATTTTGAGACATTGTGGGAGAGGATCTTCTCAGCTGTGTCACTTTGGTTTTAGAACAGCATCCTCATGGAGGCCCAAAAGACAAGGCTATTTATTAAAGTCTTTGGGGCCTGATTTACTCCAAAATCTATATGTACAGGGGCCCCTCCACTTTCACGAGGATTCAGGGCTTGGAAGCCTCACCAAAGTGGGAAAATACTAATAACTCCCCCTGTGATCACCTCCCATTCCCTTCCAGAGTTCCCCCTCCCATTCCCTTGCCTTTTGTGTACTGGGGCTAGTCACAAGGGAATGGGGGAGCTCCAGAGAGGAGAAGGAAGGCATATGCATGCCCCCCCCATTTCTTTGCCTTTTGCCTCAGCATGAGTTCTCAGCATCAGGGCCAGAGGCAAGGGAAGGGGAGCGGGAGTGCTAGAAAGGAAAAGGAAGGCTTCCGTGAGCCTTCCACCACATTCCTTTGCCTTTTGTTCAGGCGCTTGCCTTCCTTCTCCACACAGTGGCATAGCTTGGTGTAAGTGGGGTAGAGAAAGGGGTGGGCGGCGATGGAGGGGCAGGGCAATGGCACATGTGGGTGGGGTGACAGTGCATGGAGGAGGGGCGACGGTGCATGTGGACAGGGCAGTGGCATGCAGAGGAGGGGTGATGGCACATGGGGGAGACAAGGAGCAGCAGCACCCCCAAAAAAGTGCTGCTCAGGGTGCATCGCCCCCCTCGCCCCCCTGGCCCTCAGCCACTTTCTCCACACTAGCCAAAACACAAGGGTGTGGGAGGAGGAGAATTGGGGGGACTCACAAGCATCAAATTCACATAGATCAAACCTGTGAATGTGGAGGGAGGACTGTACATGGTTTTAAACTGTTCTAGCTCTTTAAACATGTTTTTAATTTGTTAAATTCTTTGCTATGTTTTTAGTCTCTCAGGTATATTTTGTTGCTTGATTAGCCATCAGAATGTTTTGCTTTTTACTCTTGGCTCTGGGTTTCCATATTACCTGATTAGCCACAGTTTGTACAAATTCTGAGCCTGTTTGTCCAGATAGCCCTCATATCCACTGCCACAATCAGCTGACCCACTAGAACTTCAGACCCACCACTGAACCCTTGCCTTTCCCACCTCTGTGGGGCCCAACCAACCTTATAACATCACAAGGACCTACTCTCTGGTCTCGGTTTTCAGGCCCAACATCTCAGGGAATGGGATGCTGCTGAGAAGGCAAGCGCAAATGTGAGACTGTGTTATTTTAGGTAATTTGTGACGAATTTAGCAAACTTTTTCTTTTCTTTTAAGCAGGTGGAAGAAACTTCAGGTTTAAACATACTTGTGAAGGACAAGCTAGCTCCATGTTCAGAGAATAGGCCTTAGAGGTTACAAAAGCTTTTTTTGGACCATCAAAGAAACAACAGTGCCCTTGAGAAATACCAAGACTAACAGAACATTTGATTTGCAGTACTGTATAAGCCATTATGTTCCAAAATTAGCACATGCTGCTATCCCACTTGTTAACAAATCAAAACAATGCTTTTCCTGGGCTCCACAACCACTCCTCCCATGTCCTCATTCAGCCTAACACCAGCATGACTTTACAGCCACATCTGTTCATTCTTATCACAGATCATTACCCAAACATTCCCAGGTTCCTATCCATCATCTCATCCATCCTTCCCTTCTACATATCAAAGCATCTAAGCACAAGGCTATAACCATGCCAAGGAAAATGCAGCTGACTTAACAAGTCCAACTGTCCCAATTTGACAGAGAGAGTCTCGATTAATCATTTGGTCTCCCACTTATTCGTCTCCTATTAAAATGTCCCAGTTTCTCTGTCCTTCTCCTGCTTTTGCCCCTTTGCAGCAAAGTGAGCTCAAAGTGCAAAAGTTATTTGCACTCAGCTTAGCAGGGAGGAGAGGAGAGGAGAGATGGAATCTTGCCCTTCCCAGTAGGCAAAAACAAACGGCTGCAACCTCTCCTAGCTCATCTGTTCTTCCTCATTAAAAACTTTTGTTATCCTGATCACACTCTGATGTTGCTTAGCCACACCTGAGCCAGTTTTCATCTGTGAATTGTTGGAGGGCCTAGGTTTAAACAATTTAAATATAACTAAAAGCAAAACCAATTGATTCTCTCATCCCTATCTGCAAGTCTCTCATGACTCAGGACATCTTGATGCATAATTTAGCCTGTTCTTTAGCAGAAAAAAAACTTCCAGGACACTTGCCAATGGTTTAGCCAGGGCATAATAGCACTATATTAGATTAGATTAGAATTGATCCAGCACTAGAGCATTCAAATAAAGAATTCTAGGTAATTCATGAAACTACAGATCCCAGAATTCCTTGGCATAGAACCATGTAAGTTAAAATCTCATATCAAAGTTATAGAATTGTGCTGTGCGAGAGAGACATGAGTTCCACTTAGAGATGGGTGAATCTATTTCCAGTCAGTGCCACTTCGGTATGAAAGTGGTATCAGACTGTCATAACTGTGTAGGGTAGCAGTATCCAAAGTGATAGCTGTGTGAGTCTGCTTTTGCATGAAAAACACATAAAGGAATCCAGTTTGTCTTTTTCACATATAGAGCAAGTGCAAATTAGGTCTGGATTGAAATCCATGATTTCAACTCAGGAAACAATTTTTTAGTGTTTTGTTTTCCTCTGCCTTGTGTTTAGTGCTCTGCAGTGCCTCCAAATGTACTTTAATCTGCTGCTGTGTTTAACTATTATTTATGATTTTTATGATTTTTACCTTTAAATGTTATTGCAAACCACCTTGGGAAGTCATTATGTATTCTGGAGGCAATTATGAGTTTAGTGCCTTTTGTCTTGCTCCAGCAATTAATGGGTAGCATTTTATTCCAGACATGTTATACTGCTATTGTGTCTGAAGGGACTTTGTGACCATTATCTATTCTCCAGCTATCCAATGCACTACTTAGGAGAAATAAAAGAGTCCTGTGGCATCTTAGATGCAAACAAAATTTTTAATAGAATAAGCTGACATGAACCTTGGCCTATTTTATCAGATGCATGGTATGTCATCCAGAATTTCAGCTATAAATACAGAGCAAAATATATTAGAGCAAGACTATTCCTGGCGAATGGAGGTGATTCACCACCCCATACCCTCCAACTGTCCTGATTTGGATGGGAGAGTCCCAATTCATCCTCTGTCATCCCACTTTTTCACCTGTTTTTAATTGTTCCAGTTTCTTAATTCTCTTCCCATTTCCCCCCTTTTGTCCATAGGAAAGGCTGCAACAATTTGCTTTTCCTTGAGCCTACTGGAAAATGTGGGTGTCCAGTCCCCCTTTGAGATCCTCAGCAGAGGCTGTACTGGGTGTTCTACAGCCATCAAGTAGCATCTCAAAGGCAGATCTTCTCAGCTAAAGCAGCCTCTTATTGGAGCAGGCTTACCCATGTTGTTTTCATAATTTTTATTTCCAAATTTCATAACAAAGTGATGATTACTGGGTTTCACTGTATCAATTTTTTTAAAAAAATCTTATATAAAAGTATATAAGACTTTGCCTAAAAAGATGTTGTTGTTATTTGCAGTCACATTAGCTTCAACTTATGAATAGCAGACCTGTGACAGCCTCAGTCATCAACAACCCTGCTCAGGTTTTACAAACTCAGGGCTATGAGTTGCAGCCCTCAGTGGTGAGATGGGGCCGACCACATCAAGAAAACACAAATTACTGTTTTGGATAAAACACACATTTTATTGGTTACACTTGGTTCACTTGCTATGGGGCTGGATTGGAAGATGGGACAATCCACATGTCAGCCAATTAAGCCAATGCCCAGCCAGCCAAACTTCCAGTAGGAACCTGTATGATTCTTCTGACAACTGGGGTGAGTCCAGGCTGCATGTCTCAATTTGTGCTGGCCCCTTACAGCTCCAGCCTCAAGGACCCTGAGAAGAAGACCCTGGTCAACCCTGAGTAAAGAGTGTCCAACCCATTCCTGATCCAGTCCAGCCCCATAATCAACACACTAAAGATGTGACAAAATGTTAACGACACTAATCCAACATAAAAGGGAGGTGGGGAAGCTGCACCAAAAGGGAATGATGGAGCCCAGCTTGATGGGACTTTTTATGGGGAGGAGATGAACCAGTCTGAAAACTTCTTCAGTCAGATCAGACTACTTAAACCTGCCCCCTGCCAGCTGAGATCTCCCTTCTCCCTCAGTTGGCTGGCATTTCCCACCTCTCCAGATGTCCCATGAAAAAACTAAATCTTCTGGGAAGTGATACCCAGTGCCATGGACTTTCCTTCATTTTGCTTTTATCACATAAGTGCACATAGGAAGTCTGAATACTTGTACTTACTTCACTGAGTGAACCCATCTGTAGTGCAGTTTTTTTTCCTTTTCCTATTGCCTTCCACTTCACCCAATGTGATTGTCTCTTCCAATGAGTCATATCGACTAATGATGTGTCCAAAGTATATAGTCCATGTTCTAAATGTAATTGCTAGTGCCAGCTAGGAGTCCTTTCATGCTACATAATTATAGCACTAGGTTTCCACGTTAACTACTATTGCTTAATTCTATGGCATCCTGGGATTTGCACTGTGTGTGTGTGTGTGTGTGTGTGTGCGCGTGTGTGTGTGCCTTCAGGTCATCTGTCAACTAATGGCAACTCCATGACTTTCAGAGGGTTTTCTTAGGCAAGGAATACTGAGAGATGGTTTTATCAGTTCCTACCTCTGAAATATAGCCTACAGCAACTGGTATTTGTCAGTGGTCTTCTATCCAAGTGTTAACCAAAGCTGATTCTTCTCAGCTTCCAAGACCAGATAGGGGTCTGGTGCATTTAGGATATTTAGACCCACTTATTTGCAGTTTAGGGAGGGGTATTTAGAACTCTCAGTATAAGAGCTCCAGTGCTTCCCGACACTACATATCCCAGAACTCCACAGGATGAGACAATGGCAGTTAGAGTGGAATCTAATTCAATTGGGACTAGTGGCAATTAGAGTGGAATATAATTCAATAGGGACTAGCAGTTTGGCCCAATAGATACAGATACAGATACAACTACAGATTTAGATATAAATTGTTTGTAAGCTATTTTGTTGTTGCTGTGTGCCTTCGAGTTATTTCTGACTTATGGGGACCCCAAAGAGAAACTATGATGGGTTTTTTGGGAGGGCTGAGGGTGTGTGGCACACTCAAAGTCACTCAATGGGTTTCCATGGCCAAGCGGGAAATTGAATCCTGGTCTCCAGGGTCATAGTCCAATACTCAAAGCACAACATCAGTATTTCATTTTCTTTTAATATTGCAATACAATATTTTGCAGATTACAATTATGCAATTTTTAAATGAAAACAGATTACAGATATTTCTTTCTCAAATGATATTTTTATATAAAATTATAGTAAATAAAGTTGCAAATGCTGTCCATAGCAAGCCATCTTGGCAACAGGGCCTGCATGACACAAGGAATGTCCCTTCCACATGACCTTCAGGTTCAGTCCAAGCGCCGAAATACCTGCTGATGCTGTGGAAGATTACATCAGTGCTCTGCCTGCAGATTCCAGGATGCTGAGGAGAAATTTTGCAAGAAGGCCCACCCTGAGTGAGGATCAAAGTCCCTTAGTATGAAGCCAAGATGACTGAAAGAGTCATTCACCTTATCTGACTTCATATCATCTTCAGTATTCATAAGCCAACAAAACCAAGGATTTATATCATATTCAGAGAGTGCAGAACAGGCCGACTTCGCATTCTCAGGGCTTGTGGAAGTTACTTTTGGGGACTATAGCTCCCCAAATCCCCCAACCAGCACAATCACTGAAGCACAGTCTAGAATCCCCTAGCTAGCACAGCCATTGGACTGTTCTGGAAGCTGTAGTTCCCAATAGTAAGGTTCCTAAGCTCTGGATATTCTGAACTGTCTGCAACTTACTGGTAGTCATAAGTGCAAGATGGGAGAAAATGACTCTAGTTCTGGGAGGACAATAAAGATAGCTTCTATTGTATGTTCTCAAAGGAGCCTTCCTGAACATTGTTGAGCCCATAAAGCATTTGTCATTGTTTAAAGGGTTCTTATATTAATACTTTGTTATAGTAAGAGTCATTATTATAAGCCTGACTTTATTCAAGTTTGTCAGATGCATGTGTAACACAACTTATGAAGGAAGCTCCCACTCATAAAAGGGACAACAGTGCACTAGAGCTAAACTGAAAATTACATACATATTTTCATCAGAATAAGGCAGAATTTGGCAATGTGTGACCCATGGGCCACACTGTAGACCCCAGGGCCATTTTTGTAAAACTCCCCCCCCCCAGGGCCCAGCAGAAGCTAGAAAAAGAGTTTATCTCCCCCTCCCAAAAAATTGCAAACTGGGCATTTGCAATTGGTTAATTTGCTTCAGATGACCAAAGAACAAACAAACAAACGAATCTCTAGGGGGGATAGGGGCCATTTCCCATGTTTGGAGCCAGCCCCCATGCTCCCCCCAGTGCTAAAAATGAAATTTTGTGATTTTTTTTAAAAAAATGCTTCCAAATATTTCCAAAATGCTCTCTGGGGCCTAAGGAGGCCTTAAAACATGCCCTCATGTCCTATAGAGGGTGTATGGAAGCAAAACGGAGGGTTGCAGAAGCAGGGGAGGCCCTCCTGGAGAGCTAATATGTCCCCCTAATTTTCCACAGTTTCTCATTCCTGGAAGAAGGAATTGCAGGGGGAAATAGTTAACAGGAAGACTATTTGAGTGAAGAAGAAAAAAGATTCTGAAGTTTTTTCAGTGGCTGGTGGATTTATCAAGAAAGCAGTGTGAGCGGCTTTTTAAAACATTTCCTTCTAATTTTTAAACTTGGTTATTCTTACATATACCTTGCAAACATTATTTTTGTGGACTACAACAACAACTAGTCACGTTGGCTGGAGGTTCCTGGGAACCATAGTCCAGAAACATAACTTTGCCAGGTTCTGGGTCTGGCTTCACCACAATCTGTGATGGAATTGCTCTCATATTCCTCAACAACATCTCTGTTTATGCATCTTCATGGTACAGCGATATTGGTCTGACTCCTATTGCTAGTTCCAAATAGTGCAGACCAGTTGAATGGATGGGCTTTACCTAGAAGTTGATTTGCTATTCATAATTGTTTTGATGGGTTCACTCTAGGAAGGATGAACTAATGCAACTAAGGCCATAGTGTCATTCTCGGGCTGTGGGAAAGAAGATGGCAGCTTCCATAGGTCAAATGGAAAACCACTTCTGCATCAACTGTAATGGTATGGTTAGCTAAGATATGATATGGTTATCTTTGTTGTTATGTGCCCTCAAGTTGTTTCTGACTCATGACCACCCTAAGGTGAACCACTCATGGGGTTATCATGGCAAGATTTGAACCCCACCTTCAGAGAAAAAACAGGATTTAAATTCAACAAATAAATAAAATAAATAAGATTTGTTCAGGGGATTTGCCTTTGCCTTCCCCAGAGACAGAGAGTGTGACTTTCCCAAGGTCATCCAGTGGGTAGATGGCTGATAAACTAGTGATTTGGTGAAAGGGGCAATCTACTTTTCCCCCTCCCCTAAACGAAAGTAGTATCCAGAAATGAGAAATGAGTATACATGCCCATGGCAATTGCTATAAGCAGGGCCAATGGCTCTCCACCTTTGATTTCCCAGATATGTTGGAGTTCAGCTTCCAGAAACTCTAGCCAGTATGGCCAAAGGTTATGGAATCCAGGAGCTGAAGTCCCAAACAGCTAGAATATCAAAGGCAGAGTATCATGGGTACTGCATTGGTGGTTAGGCTTGCAGGCTGCCTGGTTTGAGGTGCCCATCACAGGCTGTCTGTCCAACTATCCACTAAATAATGGAAGCTAACAGAGGACCAGGGAAGACCATCTCTAGGCCTGAAGAGAAGATCCTTCTGATGGGCCACTGAATTTTGATGGGATAATGGAAACAAATCTGCAATTTTTTAAAAAAGAAACAAGGCACAGGTGGAGTAAATACCTTATTTTGAAGCAGAATAGCTCATCCAGGAGGCTTCTGGGAACACAATTCTACCTTACAACAAGATATATGCCTTGTTTTTAAAGAAAAGTGTGGATCTTTTGTTGATAATCTGTATTACAGTCAGAAGCAGCAGTAATAGGGATGGGGGAGCAGAAGACTGGACAGGGTAGGCTGTGTGCTGCCAACTTCTGTTGTTCTTGTTGTATGCTTTCACATTATTTCCAACTTGTGGTGACCCTAAGGCAAACCTATCACAAGGTTTTCTGTGGGCTGAGAGTGTGTAACGTACCCAAGGTCACTCAGTGTGTGTACATGGCTGAACGAGGAATCTAACCCTGGTCTCCAGGATTGTAGTCCAGCATTGAAACCATTGATTATACCATGCTGGCTCTTGTTGCCCCCTTGTACCTTAAGAGAATTTGGGAATCTGGACGATCAAAGAAACTGAACAAATCAAAAAGAAGATTTGGGGACTCTTAGGGCTTTTTTGCACTTGGTGAAGAAAATGCCCTGTTCTGTTACTTACCGAACTGGCGTGCTCCCTTGGAGGATCCAGGCTGATCCGGAGCAGTGCGTGGCTGTGCTACACACTGCTCCGGGGACGAAAATGGCGGCCCTGGTTGGTGGAGGCTCTCCACCAACCAGTGAAGCTCGCCAGCCTAAAGCCCACCCCAGGAAGATCTGCAGGCTTGTGCTGGTGCGAGCCTGCAAATCTACACTGGAGAACCGCCACGGAGTGGGGCGCGCCACGCTGTTGAAAGACCTGTTTTAAGCAGTCTTTCAATAGCATGGCGAGTGACCACTTCTGGCCGTTCCGGAGTGGGCTGAAGTCCGGAACTACAGAAAATAGTCCAGACCCAGTCCGCCCCCAAGTGGAAACATCCTCGCTGGAGGATGCTCTGCCCCGTTGCAAAAACAAAGTGCAGAAAAGGCCTTAATGAAGGTTTATACCACATTCTTTCCAAACCAGCTGTAAATTTCAAAATATAGTTATGATCAGCTTATAGCCAGCAGGTGAGATTCCCCTCCTCATTTTTTTTTTCAGCTGTCTGTATCTAAAACACATGTAATTGGGTTTTAAATGATTTCCTTTCAGTGCCAAAAATAATTAATCGTTGGGGGTCTCTCCATTGTAAGCTTTTCTTTAGGCTGTGGAGAAAATATTGCTAATAACGCTTGAGTTAGCAGCCTGATTTGAAGGTTACTTAGGGCTATTGTTGGGAGGATTATAAGATTTTCTCTACTCCCAGAGTTCCTTTGTTGAAAAGATGCCACCACCTTGAAACAAATAAAAAAAATTAAATAAGGAATTATCCAGAAGCCAGAGTAGAATAATAGAGATTAAGGACACCAAAGAAAAGGCAGTTTTGAAAGATATATTAAGCCACTTAACCAACTTAAACAAGAATACAAAAGCAGCAAAGAATCAGAGATATGTTTATGCAAGCAATGATTTGGGGGGAAATGGGGTGCAGAACTGATGCTAGAAGAAGCCAGAAATAAAAGAAAAAGGAATTTTTATTCATGATGATTTATTCACTGCAATTCTGACATTAGACAACTGACAATATTCTCTTCTATGATTTGACCTTCTTCATCGTTTCACTTTTTATATATCACTCTTCAAAGAAATTCTTTAAGTAAAGAAGAAGTACCATATTCTTATCCTCATTTACGTTAGTCATGTTTCAGCTGAAGTTATGCCGTTTAATACTCACTGGAATCTATGGGAGAAATTTCAACACAAAATTCAGTATGGTTTATATAAAAGCCAGTGTTTTAAATCATCAACAAAAGAGCAACTGCTGTGAGAAGAGAGTTTATGCAAGACAACTACATCTTAGTAGTTATCTTGGGAGAAGGAAAAGATGGGTTCTGCTACCACCAGCTGCATGACTAAGAGGAAAAGGTGTGTGATAGGAACTGAAGTTAAGCTTGTGAGTATCAGACAGTCTAAAGGTAAGAAAGCATCAGAGCAGGCAAAATATATAGAGAACACACCAGGGAACTGTAACTACCTGTCTCCTCTCTTGTTTCCCACTAGTTTCATACAGTCAGGTGAGGTTGCATATTTCTTCACTTCCAAAAGCCTCTGCCTATCAGCTAGCCTGGCCTGGGCTAACTAATTCTCCCACATACATGCCTTGAACTGTCCTGAAATTTTTGACCATTTTGACTGTTAGGAAAGAAGCTGCCTTTTAAATATCCAAACAAGAAGAAACACTGAATGCCATTCTTGTAGATGAGGTGCAAGGATCTTGTACTGGAAAACATGACCAAGAGAATCAAAGCATCATAGAATCATAGAGCTGAAAGGGTCAACAAGGGCCATTTGAGTCTAACCTCTTGTTCTCCTTGTTGTACAACAATCCACAGCTAAGCACTAGGGATAGCTAGTTCCAGCCTCCGTTTAAAAACATCTGAAGAAGGAGAGTCCACCACTGACTACTTCTAAAGTAGTCTATTCAAGTGTTGAAGAGCTCTTACCACCAGGAGGTTCTTCCTAATGTTTAGATGGAATCTCTTTTCTTCTAATTTGAATCCATTGGTTTATGTTCTAGTCTTTGGAGCAGCAGAAAATAAACTTACTCCATCTTCTACATGACGTCCCTCAAATATTAAAAGTTGGCTATCATATCACCACTCAGGCTTCTCTTCTCCAGACTAAATATATCCAGCTGCCTTAGATGTTCCTCACAGGACTTGGATTCCAGACCTTTTTACTATCTAGTTGGTTGCCTTCCTCAGGACACATTCTAGCTTGTCGATATCTTTCTTGAACTATGGTGTCCAGAACTAGACACAATATTCCTGGTGAAATCTGGTAATGAAGATGCGTGAGAGGATCCTGCCTTTCATTATTCAGTCTTCTTCCCAGCAACCTGCAGCCTCACCAACTCCTTGTGCTTTCATTAAAGTCAAGGGGAAGATAGCATAAAACGGTTCCTAGGGAGGAACTGGCAAAACCACCTCTGAGTATTCCTTGCCTAAGAAACACTATGAAATTCATGAGTTCACCATAAGTTGACAGGTGGCTTGAAGGCACACATGCACATGCACATGTATACCATGAGACTCTTTCAGATCAGAAAGAATTGTTGTTGCTGCTGCTGCTATACTACTATTGACGCAATTCTTTGTTCATTATTTATATTTGTTAGATGTATGTATTTATGCATTTTTATTAAAATATTTAGATCCTAAACAATATCTAATAATCTCAGAGTGCCATACAATAAAATTAATTTCAAACAATTTAAAATGTGAAATAGCAAAAATTGATTTAGACAAATAAATGGGTTCAAGAGCAAATCAGGCCTGAATTCTCCACAGAAGCCAAGAGACTAAGCTGCCACTATCGTACTTTGGATGTATCATAAGAAACCATGAGTCATTAGAAAAGACAATAGTGTTTGGTAAGGTAGAATACTAGAAGAAAAGAGGAAGACCATATTACAGGTGGATAGACTCAATCAAGGAGGGCATAGCCTGGCTCGAGCAGGGCTGTTGATAACAGGGTGACCTGGAGGCCTCTCATCCATTAGATTGCCATCTGTGGCGGAGCTTGAAGTGCATGGACGGGGGTGGGAGGGGGTGGGGCTATGGTGTGGGGGCATGGCTACAGTGTATGGGGGCATGGCTACAATGGATGGAGTGTGGCTACGACAGATGGGGCAGGGCTACGGCACATGGGGGAAGGCAAAGAAGGAGCCAGGACAACCAAAAAAAATTGCCACTGGGGGCAAACCTCTCCCTTCACCCCCCTGTCCCTACGTGACTGATTGCCTTAAGTCAAAGTCAAGTTTACGGCATTCAGAAAGAGCAAAAAACCTCGATATCATACCTGTAAAAAAAGCTGCCTAGGAATCCTCCAAAACCAATCAGACAAAAATTCAGTAAAAAAAAGAAAAACTAAGAAAAATTTAAACCCAACACAACTGTGCTTATACCAATGCAAACACACACACAAACAAATACAAATCACAGCTACTAAATACAGGAATTAAAACTGACATGAGTGTCTCAGGGAGGAAATAATGAAAATCTTCAAAGGAGTGGAACAATAAAGTTGTGGCTTCACAGATGGAAAAGACCTCTGGTTAAGGATCAAACTAGATATTAAGGGGGATGCATATTCACTATTAATAACTCATTTTCCCTCTCCCAATGGATTTCTTCAAAGATGCGTACCTCAACAATCAGGTTTGGAAATTAAGCCTGTATTTACCTTCTAATGAGCAATCACTCATGAACCATACTAACTGAAAGATACATAGTTAAAACAAATCATTCGCTATGACCAGCAGACATGCTTTTTTCCAAAAGATATGGAAAAGCACCACTACCAAAAAAAAGTGTGATAAATATATGGTCCAGTTTCATTCTATGACATTTGAGACCTTAAGGTGGGGAGGTATTTAGAATTCTCAGGCCCTTTCCGCACCTTACCATCTTCCGGCACTGCGGTGCAGGGATCGCACGAGCAGCCTCCGGAGAGAGGTTCTCATGTCTGGGGTCCTTCAGCTCTGCACGAGCTGCCTGCTCACACGAGAGCCCCACCTCTTCCTTCCGCAGCGCAGCCTGGGAGTTTCCCAGGCTGCGCTGGGGCAGGAAGTGCGACCAGCATGGCTCCAGAAGCTCCGCACACCGGGTAAGTGCACGTGGGGACCAGAAGCAATGTGCAATTGTGCACCATTTTCGGCTTCTAGCCAAAAATGAAAAGGTGCACGATCGGCGCCTGCCAGCCCCTGGAGCGTCGCACAATTGTGGGTGCATCGTGTGGATTGCTCCTCACAATCGCGCGATGCTCCAGGTGCTCTTTCACAAGGAAAATGCTGTGAGAAAAGGGCCTTAGTCAAAGAGCTCTGGATTCTCATCAAACTACAAACCCCAGGATGCCACAGGGTACAACCAGGATGGTTAAAGTGGAACCATATCTCTATAATTGTGTGGTGTAGAAGGGTCCCTGCTGCTCATCAGTGAGGACAAAACTAGCCTGGATGACTCAACGGTCTGACTCAATAATATGATCAGATCGGCCACCAGCTCTGCATTTATAAAGTCATGTCATCTTTATTTCAAAGTTCCTCCAGAAAGAGAGCAAAGAAAAATTTTCCCCAGAGATATTTTTAGAACCACTGATCTCACATTGATCTGAGTCAGTATTGACTAGTGGAAGGCATTATCATATGCTGAAATGTTCAAACATTTAGTAGGCAATTCCCAAAGACTAGATTTATAGGCATTTCTGTGGTTTTCTTACTGAAGGTTAAAGTAGACAGTGCCTTAAAAATGCATAAAACCCAGAATCCAGTTGGTGAGTTGGCGAACCTGCAGCTTTCTCAATAGATTAGTTAGCCTCAACCAAAGGGGAACCATTGCATCAATTGCTGCATGGTGGTTCAATGCCTAGGTAAATCAAATTGATTTCATGAGTCTACTTTAGTCAGGACAACTAAGAGTATTTAGGCTAATAACTCTTTTATGTAGCATTCATTCATTTCTATTTACATTCTAACATGGAGGGGAGTAATTTCCCGAGGTCTGTGGGACCTGTGTTCTCCCTATACCTCCCTCTGTGATTCCCTAATTTTTTAAGAAATTCCATTGAAAAGGTCTCTTCTAACCTCCATGTATCATTTCATGAAGTTTAACCATAAGCAGCATGGTATAGTGGTTTGAGCACCGGACTACAGTTCTGGAGAGCAGGGTTTGAATTCCCACTCAACCATGAAAATCCACTGGGTGACCTTGGGCAAGTCATACTCTCTCAGCTTCAGAGTGAGGCAAAGTCAAACCTCTTCTGAGCAAATCTCGTCAAGAAAACCCTGTGATAGGTTCACCTTTGGGGCACTGTAAGTCAGACACAACTTGAAGGCATGCAACAACAAGTCACCCCAAGACTGATGTGATAGCTATGTTTAAATATTTGAGGGGATCTCATATGGAGGATGGAGCAAGTGTATTTTCTGTTACTCCAGAGACTAGGACACAGAGCAATGGCTTCAAATTTCAGGAAAAGAGATTTCATCTAAACAGTAGGATGAACTTTCTGATGGTAAGAGCACCTTGACAGTGGGATACACTGCCTGAGAGTGTGGTGGAGTCTCCTTTTTTGGAGGTTTTTAAACTGAGGCTGGATGGCCATCTGTCAGGAATGCTTTGATGGTGTATTCCTACATGGCAAGGGTTGGACTCAGTGGCCCCTGTGGTCCCTTCCAACCCTATTATTCTATGAGAAAACAATGTGAAATGAATTGCAATCATTTGATTTTTTTTTAATGTTTTAAAAAGCAGTGTAAGCGGGGCCCAGATCTTTAGCACTATTCATCTTAGAGCTAATTGCTAATTGTGTGGATGATGAAATGAATCCAAAAGCCACAAATTCTGTACTTACATCTAATCATCAGTCTGTATTTTCTGTCCCACTTCATAACCCTTGGAGATCTCTCTATGTTTTCCTAGACCACCCAAGCTAAAGATATTCTTATCTTAGCATGTGAGCAATCATAATGCTCACTCATTTAAGCATAGCCAAGTCATCTTCACAGTTTACATGTGCAATCCAGTCTTGACTGAAATCCCTGGATTTATAAGGTAGAACTAGAACTGACACTTGCTAAGCAGACACACTCTAAAGCTGCAGTCTTAAGCACATTGACCTGGAAATAAGTCCCGAGGTTTTTGGGTGTTTTTTTAAGTAAACCTGGCTGAACTCAGAATGTAAGTCATTCTTTTGAATGTTGTGCAATGTGGGAAGTTTCAGAGAAATCACCACAGCCTCATAATCTGTATAGCTTTTGGGGATACTGTATAGCAGCCTGGAGAACAGAAGAGACGGCACTGCCTCCTTTGCCAAAAGTAAGATGCATGCTTTAATACTGAGATAGGGAACCTCCAGCCTCCAAACATTTTGGACTACTGCTCCCACAATCCCTTACCATTATCCATGCAAGGGATGGATGGGTAGCGTAGTCCAAAGGAACTGGAGGACCTAAGCACCACTGGTAACCCAGTAACAAAAGCAGGGCTTATACTTTCAATACGTAAAATTAGCTACATATATGTAAAACAGATTTTTAAAATAGATACCATTTCAGCACTAACCTGTTATAGTGCTATTATTCCACTTTCAACATCCTATGGAATCCTGGGGTTTGCAGTTTAGGGAGGGGCCTTTGAGGAATAGTAGCACTATAATAATAGCACTGTAAGAGGCTAGTGCGGAAATGGCCATAGTCAGCTCCCTACATTTGCAGGTTTGACTTTCACAGATTTGATTATTTGCAAGATTCTCCAGCTCCTAGTCCTCCTCAGATACTCCTTTTCCAGGGGAACCTTCTTTCTCAGTGGTTTCAATTAGGCTGCAGAGGCCTTTAAAAACCCACCTCTGGTCCTCTTCCTCCTCCACCAGCCACTGCCTGGCCAGCTAAGGACAGCTCACAGCCCAATTTCTCAGTGCACAAAACCTTCTCCCAATGCCCCCCATAGATACAAGGAAGGAGATGGGCGAGAAAGAGGAAGTATAGGGCCACCATGCTGACTAGCCCCCTTTCCTGCTCCTTTTTCTGACCTGGGCCATTTCACACTAGTCTATTATAGCGCTATGATTCCACTTTCAACATCCTATGGAATCCTGAGGTTTGCAGTTTTGGGAGGGGCCAGTTGGCAGAAATGGCCCTGGTTTGGGCCTGAGTGCCTGCTCTCCTCACCAAGCCTCATATCCCTTTCTACAGAAACAGATCCACATTTTGATATTTGCAGATTTTCCACTCTCGCAAGCGTCCTGTGCCACTAATCCTCATGAATGTGAGGAGCTATCTGTATCTAAAATTCATTTAAAATGTTGATCAGCACTCTGTTCAGCAGTTATAAGACTCTAACCTGGACGTATGTTCTTGTAACTGGTAGGGATTTATGAACAATGAACTATGGAATGTGACCTCAGAAACATATGTTTTCAGCCTGACAGCACCCTGACCAAAGATTTTCCAAGGTGCTGAAGACTGGGGTGAAATGACATCTGCAGTGCTCTCCCAGTTCCTGGCAACCTTGCGACAAGCAGTTGTGGAAGGGTCCTGAGAGGTCTCTCCAGCTGCCACTTTTTGATGTATCTCATGACCAGGCGAGTGCTGCAGACATCCTGTTCCAGTGGCCTGAACTCCAGCACCTTGGAAACATTTCAGTCAGGGCTCTGTCAAATTGAAAACGTAGGTTTTTGCAGGATGGCCTTAGCTACAGTCCAGATTTGCAGGGTTGACTTTCATGAATTTGATTATTCACGAGGCACATGCTTGCCTCCACCTGCCCAATTCTCCTCCTCCCATTCCCTTGTATTCCTTACCCCAGGTTTGCGAGGTTTGTGCTCATAATGGACATTTTTTACTTTTGAGTGAGCGAAGCCTCCCCACACTGCTAGAGGTGTGTCCTCTCTGCCAGATGGCTGCACATTCTGCTGTATAATGGCCATTCATTGGTCAGGTGCTTTCTTTGTTCTTACCCCAGTCCTCTAAGAGGAATCTCCTTTTTCAAGATGGTGACTGGAAGTAGCTAGAATGCCAGAACTCAGTGCTCCGCTATTCTCCATCCCAGAGGAAAGTACCAGTAAGCCCTTTAGCTTGTCTTTTTTCTTCCCCCAGGGAGCACTGGAGCCAGAGGCAAAAGAATGGGAGGGGGGAGCTCCAGAGTGGAATTGGAGACAGATCATGGGAGAGGGAGTTATTCACAGTTTTTCCACTTTTGTGAAGGTTCTGTGCACCAACCCCTTGCAAATGTGGAGAGGCCACTGTACAGTGATGAAGCCCCATCATCATAGTTGTGTTGATGATGCAGGATCTCAGCCAGTTATTCACTAAATTTCATTATATTCCTCAGAATTATCCTTAATTATTAAGAAATAAAATCCCCACTTCACACTCAAATAATTATTTGATTTATTGTTAAAACCTTAAAACTACTGACTTGAATTATCATGTGATATTGCCTATTTATACTAATCTTAAAGGAACGAAGTTGATTATTATACTGATTATCCCATAAGTCATTAAGTGGTTTGCCACTGGATTTAAGCAGCGAACCATGATGCCAGTGTGTAAAACAGATAAACATTATGGGAGGCCCTGGAGACACTGAGTGGTTCCAAAAAAGTGAGTTTCAGGTGCCATATGTGGCCTACAGATGGCAAAGTCTGCAAAAGATTTATTCTTAAGGTAACCAGTGTCTTTAACCTGAGCACAGGTTTATCTTTATTGTCACACCCAGTCTGTCCCTTAGCAAAGGAAATTGCACCCAGACTTCTCTAAACTATCATCAACAGGTTCAGCCTGAAATTTGTTCCTCATAAATCAGCTTTATGCAGTATCCTTTCAGAGCAGCTGCTCCTGGCACTGAGTCTACACAGTAGTTCATATGAGGATGCATGAGATCACCAAAGTCTGAAGTGACAGTTTGATGGAGCAATTCAAAGCCACGTTGATCGACTTAGCATCAGTTGCCCTCACTTGAGTTACTGTGGAAATCTGTCACATTGCACTTGTCTTATTGAGAGCTTAGATGTGTGAATTGATGTCCTAGAGAGAAGCTAGCCCTGTGCCAAAACAGTAATGATAACCCCTGGCTCTTGTTGTTGCGTATGATGTCTGGTAGAAAGAGATCATGTGATTGTTGTATATCTAGATTTTTGCTCCAAGTGATAAGTTGTGATTAAACTGGTGCAAGTGATCCCAGAAGCTGGCATACTAGTGAACATGCAAGGACTTCCAGATCATTTTTAGAACACAAGGATGCTGGGAACACCAATTAATGAATAAAAGTGTGCGATCTACTGGCTGGAGGTTTCTAACATTTACCAAAAACAAAAAATTGGGATTGGTTCTGTCCTGCACTTCCCCCAGTAACAGGAAGTCAAGAGGCATCTTTTTCTGGTATTCTTGTGAGAATTATGAAGACTTGTGATATTTTGACAATATCTATTAAATTACTATTAGCAGAGCTGACAGGATGGGAGGGAATGTAGTCAAGATGTCAAAATTGTATGCCAAGTAATTTTGCCTCCTGTGTCCAGCAATTTTGCCATCATGCTGGCTAGGGGATGCTGGGAATTGTAGTCAAAATAAAGTAACTTCCCTAAACTTTCATCATTATCATTGTTGTTGTTGTTGGTGTCATCATCATCATACCACCCTCCTGCTAAATGTCTCTCTACTGGCAGAAAGGAAAGTAACAAACTCTTCCATGAGGTCAAACATGCTGTTTTCCAGTGATCCATTTTTTTGGCAATGTTTTCCTCTCCTGAACTTTGCTGGAATGACTGCCATAAATATTGAAACTTACCTACAAACAGAATTTAGAGGGGCTCTAAGAAAAGAGCATACCCAGCCCCACAGTGCTTAAATATGGCACATAAAAGAGTTCACACAACAGCTAGTTTGTACTCAGACTTCTAGCATGTTGGGAGAATATTAGAAACAAGTCTTCAGTTTCATCCATGGAACTAATACTGGAGTATAGCCAGTCGATGCGATTCATAAAAATTCCCCTGTCACCTCAGTGTGCCCTGGTGTTTTGATGCTTGACCATGTTTCTTAGGAGCCTTGTTGCTGTTGAGATCTTGACCTGAACATTAGCAAAACAAGGCCGGGAAGCACATAGGTTTGTAATACTTTAGATCAAAACCCTGAATCCTTTAGAATCTATTATTTAGAATGGAGCCCTGGTGGCGCAGTGGTTAAATGCCAATACTGCAACCACAAGGTTGTGAGTTCAATCCTGCCAGGCTCCAAGGTTGACTCAGCCTTCCATCCTTTCGCAGGTCAGTAAAATGAGTACCCAGCTTGTTGGGGGCAATTAGTTAAAAATACATTGTAAACCGCTTAGATAACACTAGTTGATAGGCGGTATAGAAATAAATAAATGCTAAATGCTATTAGAATGACATTGAGTTTCAAATTTGGGAAGCTATTTTCAGGATCTGCCTTTTAAAAATATTATAACCTGCCATACTTCTCAGGAACAGCAGGGCAGAAGTTCAAATGCGCTGACATTTTCCATGGTTTCTTCTCATTGTTTTACTGCACAAATAATTGTAATTTATAAATAGTAATTTTATAAGGTCTGTACTGATTTCATCTTTATGGTTTTGTGGAATGTTAAAGGAACAATTCATTTCATTTGCAGGATAAAGAAACTGGGATTTGTGGGAGTGCTAGAAGATTTCTTGACTGACGTACAATCGGCCAGCTTTTGAACATTGTTGCAGAAACAAGCATATTGCAGACAGTCCATGTCCCAAAACAGTTTGTCATTGTGTGTGTTGTATAGCAAAAGTGCACTTTGAGATCTTGCAGTTTTCAGGATTTGTTTTCAGTGAACTGCACTGATGTGGAGAGAGATGTAGTCCCTCCTCCAGATCATACCTAGTCTTTTGGGTAGAAGAAAGTGTATAATTCAAATCAAGAGAGCAGCTCTCACATGAATTTGTGAAGCAGCCTTCTTGGTCATTTCCAAATGAAGCAACAGTTTGAACATGCACACACAGACCCCTGCTTTCACAGTCCTGACAAAAGGGGCACAACAGCAGGCAGGAGTACACATCCAAGCTATGAGTTTCGAGACCTGGGTCTGAATCCCTACTCAGCTATGGAAATCCACCAGGTGACCTCAGCCAAGTCACATTCTCTCAGCCTCAGAGAAAAGCAAAGGCAACAAATCTTCCCAAGAAAACCTTCATGATAGGTTCACCTTAGGGTCTCTATAAGTCAGTTTTCAAAGGAGAGAGACGTGATAGCTAGAAAGACCCTCCCCCGTCAGTGGCACTTTGTTGTTATGTGCCTTCAAGTCACTTCCAACTAATGGCAACCCTAAAGTGACTCTAACATGAGGGGTGGTGTTACCCTGTTAACTGGGGGTCCCGGAAGGGTGCCCAAATAACCAAAACACAATAACGCAAGATGGGGAAATTAACTGGAGCACTCACTTTAAGCTGACGAGAGGCAGGGTAACTTAGCGGGAATCTTGTAACCCTCTGTATACGGGGTCAGGTCAGTCAAGCAGTCAGACAGGTTAAAATAACAAAAATGATGTTTTATTAACAACGGACAAACACTTAAGACAACACAACCACACAGCTAACTAAGAAATAGGAAATAAGAGTTTTTGGGGGAAATGGGTGATACGACACCTTTCTCGTAGTCCTGAAGAAGTTGCAGATGGAGAGAAGAAGCTCAGCGTGGTTCGCTGAGGGGAGCTTGCTGGGAAAAACAGCAGCAGGGCAGTCTGGAACTCAGGAGTGATCCAAGGAAGTTCTCGGAACTGGGGGTTTTTATAGGGAAAGTATGACCGTAGGCTAGTCTGGACTTGGGAGAGAACAATGAGGTTTGGGCGCAAGACAATGTCTCCGAAAGGTCAGAATTTAACATAATTGAGTTAAGTTCGAATTGACAATAGAATGGCCAGTATGCAGATGCAGCGCGTTTTGCCAGTGAAAAGTCTAGCTTGCCAAGTTACCTGCTCGGGGCAGGGGGCTCTTTGTATTAGCGTGCATCCTTAATGAAGTGTTTGTCTAGGGAGGTCTCCTAAAGTAAGATCTGGCTGAGTCTGTCTTGCCTAGGTGGAGAAAGGAATGTTTCAGCAATTAATAGCCATGCCTAGCTCCGTGCTTGTTCGGGGGCCTCACAAACACTTGGCTGAGGGTGGCAAAATGAGACCAAATTATGATATCAAAATGATATCTAATCTCTACCGAAGCCAGGCCAGTTCACGGTGATAACAGTGGGGGGGTTGGCAAGATTTCTTCAGAGAGTGTTTGCCTTTGCCTTCCTCTGAGGCTGAGAGGATGTGACTTGTCAAAGGTCACCCAGTGTCTGAGTGGGGATTTGAAACCTAGTCTTCAGAAGCCTTTAACAAATAAATAAATATTTAAATATCTAAATAAATATTTGACTATTTAAATCTTGAGTTAAGTCTTGGGGGTTGCTGGTAACAAATTATATTTACAGGGGGTCCCTGGTAAAGAAAAGGTTACAAACCACTGCACTGTGGGAAATAGGATGCTGGATTAGATAAAATTTCAATCTGATCTAGCAGTGTTCTTCATATGTTCTTTGATTTCCTGACCATTGTAGATGATCAGAGTCAGTCCTACCATTACAGCAAAGTAGCTGCCTGAGGCAGTAGGCTTGGGATGTCATGAAAAGACAGCAAATAGTTATTTACTTTTTAAAAACTGCCAGAGATAGTGGCAGCTATTTGTTGGATTTTGTGCCTCATGTACTACAATGATTTACCTGACTTCTCATTCTATGAGCATGTTGTCTTCTGAAGAAGGAAGGCATTTGCTGCTTTTTCTCTGTGGCACCACAACATCCTGAGCCTGCCCTGTGGGCGGCCAAGCATACATAAGCCAGAAGAAGGCTTGATGCTTCAATTTAATTTCTGTGATTTTGTTTTCAGTGCGAGAACCACAAATGGACTACTTTTATCATTTTATTATATGAGGGACTTGCACCCCCCCCCATTAGTCTTATCAGGACAGTTTATAGATTACAACTGCAAATTTAAGCTTACAAACAAACCAAGTCACTATTGGTAGAAATCTTGCTTGGGGAAGACCAGATGTTTCCCCTCCTGAGATGCTAACTTTCCATGAGCAAAGAGCTCCTCCCCTCCACAGGAGAAACATTCAAATATGCAGTTGCTGCCTTCAGGAGAAGTAAGGTCCTAGCCAGACTGGACTAAATACTGTTACCCAAAGTTTGCTTTCATTCTCAGTCTTACAAGGATCTTAAAATAGGTTAGTAGAATCAAAGGGGAAGCAAAAAAAAAAAAAGAGTGAATTTCTCCAAAGTTAGTGGCATGTCAGAATCCATTGTGGCCAGTATCCAAAGTTCTAAGAACTATAAAATGAACCACTTGGATAGCTCCTTTGAAGTTCAGACCACTGTGGAACAGATTCAGCATCCCAATGATATGGAAGCCAGTAGCTGCCCTTGATTTAAGTGATCTAGAACTCAAAATGGGAAAACTAGATTTAAAAAAAATCCACTACATTTCCCAAAATCCCTCAGCACAACCACTGACATGCTAGCTAGAGATGTGTAGGAAGCATGGTCTAAAAATGTACCTTTTCCAGTTTCTAAATATGAAATATATTCTGGAGTAATATTTCCAATGCTACTTTACAATTGTGATTCTAATAGAACTGAATGTAATGTTTATTCACTAAACACTGTATTATTATGACTCATGTCATAATAATCACTATTAAATCTGGGTCAAATACTAGATGAACTATCTTAAAACTACTTAACTTCAAAATCTCTACAGAAAACAAAATAAGCCAAGATATTTATCATACTTGAGCAGACTTGGCCTTCATAAAATAAGCTTTATGCTTTGCCAAAAGGATTACTTTGGGAAAATCATTTTCTCCTATTTATTCGTTTATTCAAAGGAAAGTGGAAGAAAGCAATTCCTTGAGCCTTATTAAATCTCATGGCTGAAATCCTAAATCCACTTTTGAGGGGTACATTGACTTTGTTAGGTCTACTTACAAGTAAATGGCCTTAAGATCACAGCCAATTGGGATTTCCCTTCTGGAATGTTTTGTTTGCATTTGCTTCCTGTGCCTCAAAATGTTAAACAAGTTATTCAAAAGGAAGATTCTGTGACTGAACAAAATGTCTTGTCACAGCAGGTAAATGACAGTTTTCCTTGAATTTCCAGGATCTTTCTTCTAATTGTAGAAAGAGAAACATATTGATAGCCAGACCTACCATTCGGCTCAATGAGATGGCTGCCATGAGGAGCTGATTTTGGGTGCCCTGAGAAGATAGCAAATCGTTGGTTGTTTCCTTTGTTGGTAATGTTTCAAAAAGGTATGAGGAAAAGACCCTTCTGAGATTTAGTGGTTCATTTGTCCAAACTATTTAGTTGTTAGGAAATTTTGCATCTTGACTTGATGGGGCAATGATTTGGCATTTCCTGTCTTACCACAAACAACTAAATGTCTTGGGCCAATCCTAAGCATATATTAGCCTAATTCCAACCTAGACAAGGCTCACTGAAGCAATGGGTTTAATCTTTGTTCCCAAAAGAGCCATGTTCCCCAAACGCTGTTCTGTCTCTTTAACCTACCAGAGGTGACCACAACCATCCACTTTTGTGACAGGAAGCAAAAGGCAAGTACTGAAGGCTAGTATGTTGGCAGTAGGATTGTCAACAGACCAGAAGTTCCTAATCTATTAGTAGAATTGAAGCTATAACAGTAAGCAGATGTTGCTTTTCATCATGCTAAACATTATCACTTGATAATTGCAAGAGACATTAATGTCCTGTCAAAGGGACAGCTCAGTGGGCAGCTTTGTAAGTTAATAACTCTACCAGGAAGAACTTGCTACCTGTACCTTCTGCTTCCAGGTTTGGTAGGCTCACATCAAATGCCTACAATCAGAAGGGCACCAAGGATGATAAGAGTCATGGAAAACAAAACATTTGAGGAAAGGTGGAAGAAGTAGGGCATGTTTAGACTGGCGAAAAAAAGACTGAGTGGTGAAGTGACTGCACTCTTTATATATCTAAAGGGCTGTCACAGTGAGAAGGGTACAGGGTTGTTCTCTGTTGTCCCAGTGGCCAGGAGAAGGTCTTATGCTTTTAAGTTACAGAAGGATAGATTTTGATTGAACACTGCAAGGAATTTCTTAATAGTAAGAGTGATTTGACAATGGAACCCATAACCTGGAGAAGCCGTGAGGTCTCCTTCTCTGGACATCTTCAAAAAGAGAACGGACAACTACCTACTGGGGATGCTCTATCTGGAGTTCTGGATTGGACTTGATGGTCTATGGTATCCCTTCCAGCTCTATGAGTCTGTGATTCTATCTCCACATTTCATTTGAGATTCCAGCTGTAGCTCTCCCTGGCAAATACCTGACAGGGTGATGTCCTGGGAGGAACCAATCTGCATATATCCCAGGTGGAGATGATACAGCCTTACACTGTGCAGGTGGCAGTAAGATTCATTCAGTTTTGTGTCCCTCTTGCCCTGGAAGACAGTTTTCAAGCACAAAGATATGCTGCCATAATCTTTAACTAACCAAGGAAGAAGGTAGAAGAAGTCATCAGGCAGTCCAGGGAAAGAAAGCTAAGTTTACCTTCCTGGACCTTCAGTGGCTCTTGGATATCCAGAGGGATGAGATCAGCCTTCTTCTCCCAGGTGCAGAACTGCAGTGGGAATGAGGTGCTGCCTGAATGCCTCTTCATCCCTCTCTCCCCACCCATAGATGTCCATAACAGTATACTCCATAGGGTTGCCAGGTCAGGACTATCATGGGCTGTGAGATTTCAGGACCCAGACTTGAAACCTGGGGACCTTGTGATGTCACAGGAGGCCAGTCTGAATTGCATTGGGAGGGTGAGGTACAAGCTGAGGTCATTAAGTGAGATATATTAATCATTGACCACAATTGCACAGAGTATTTCATTAAAATTAAAAAAAGACAAGTCAAACAAATGAGAAAACTATGTAGACATATATTTGTCAAGGCAGTGTTCTCATCCTGAGATTCTTCCTTCTTGCTCTGAGGACTAGAGAAGAGGGTACAGGCCCTGAGATCTGACCACCCAAATACCCTGAAATTTGGAAGCTGCTTGGGGTGGAATTGCACATGAAAATGGTCAGTACCTCCTTGTGCAATGTCCCCCAAAATGCATGTAATCTTGGGTTATGTCACCAACAGAATTCTAGGCTATGTGTGCAGTATTGGGTAATAGCCTATTGGTTATATAAACCAGCCACACCCAGCACTCAGGTCTCCTCCTTTCTATGTGTTGACTAGTCATGCTGGGTGAAGCTCCAGGGAGGTCCAAAGCACTGGTTATCCCAGGTAGAAAGGTGAACTGTGGAATGCCAAGTGGCACTTACCCTTGGCAGCCCAACTCCACTCTAGAAAGAACTGGGAACCCTTATTCCAAGTGACTGTGCAATTGAGACATCATCCAAGTTATGCCAACAGGAAACTCCTTGTGGCTCCTTCGAAATGTCAGCTTCCATGGTTGGGACTGACTTAATGAGTGAAACCACTGGGAAAAAATGGTCACTGCCAAAATATATTTCACCAAGATGTGATTTCTCCCCTCCCCATTACAAAGGTATGAGGGAAAGATCTCCCACAACTGGAACGATCTTCTTCTGCCCAGCTAAGAAAGCCAAGTCAAGGATTTGTCCTGTTATGATGACGTGTTGGGGGAGCTCCATAGTTGCTGTGACAACCATGCTCCTCCTGAGCCAACCCCAAATCAGTTGTACTCATGAACCCATTAAGTTTGTCTAAAAGCCCTGCATCATTACGGATAGTGCAGCTGGAACCAAATAATTTAACAGGAAGAGATTGCCATAATATATTGCTATATATTCCATTCCTGAGCCCAGCCTCGGGAATGGGTTCAGAGGCAAAGCTCCACTGGTCCCCTTGTTCAAATAAAGTGTTGTGTGATTTTGGGGTCAGGCCTTGAGTATTTATCTCACAGGTGTTTGAACAGCATAACTGCTGGCTGGCCTACTGACCTTTATATATCAAACCCTGCTTTATATCCTATTTGTAGTCCCTGAAGCAACCTCCTGTTGTTATGTGGTTCCAGCATTGCTTTGTTTGCTGTCTGGCTCTATAGATGTCTGGCATAGATTGCAGAGTTATAGTAGTTCTGTTTTTTTCAAAAAGGAATCCGCTGTCTTCATGTCTCCAGCGAGGAAAAGATTGTGATTGTCTATTCATATGGATCCATTACGAAACCTACCTTAGAGGAATCCTCAAAGAAATATTCTCTAAGATGTTTAACAGATGTGCCTGGGAATTAGATCTTCCGAATGCATAGCCTTTGTTGCATTTAAAAGATGAGAACTGGACCAAAAAGAAAAAAGAAAAGAAAAGAAACCTACATTCTTGGTTTGCTACAAAAATCAAGCAGCCTATTATCCACAACGGAAATTCCACATATCTCATGATAATTAAGCCTCTTCTGCTTAATACCATTCAGCTATGCACATTAATAGAGAACCTCAATAAATGGCCTCAGATGAGCCCAAAGCCACGCCACGAAAGTATAGTTTGGGAAATACCACTTCCAGAATGTTCTTTCTAGCACAGCCATTGGCCGTGCTAGCCAGGATTTTCTGGGAATTGCAAAAGAAAAAAGTAACTTTTCTGAGCTCTGTCCTAGAGTACAATTTAAAGCTGACTGTAATACTGTTGGCTTTGAAGCCACGAACATCTGATTCATTTGGGCCAGTACTGCCATGGAATTAGGTGCCCCTTAAATGTGGTTCTGAACTTGGGGGCCATTTCCACACTACATTGGTACAGTGCTATTATTCCACTTTCAACATCCTATAGAATCTTGAGGCTTGTGGTTTAGGGAAGGGCCTTTAGTAATCTCAGCCAGAACGCTCTTTGGCCTAAGTAAACTACAAAGCCCAGAATTCCACAGGTTGTTGAAAGTAGAGTAATAGCACCATAACACTGTAGTGTGGAAATGGCCTGAGGAAGAATAAGAACATATAGTAGTTCCAGTTAAACTTAACAGTCCCTTTGTTTAAGCTGATGAAGGATTTGGGAGAAATCAAAAGCTTTCACAAGCTTTAGCAGCTAACACTATCATCTTGCCTATTCTATTTAAATTCTGTTACCTAAAAGGAGACTGCTCCAGAGTAAGCAGTGTCTGGATTGTATTCAGATTTACAGATGATGACAACTAGATGGATAAATATAAATATTTATTCATTTCTTTCATATCTATGTGTTGCTGATCTCGATCCCACAGGAATGAAACAAAACCACACATTGATATAAATATGAACCAACATAACTGCTGAGCATGAGCTCATTTGGGTTAAACATAGCATTGCTGGATTCACTCCAGCAATCAACTTGAAATGGAAAGATAAAAATTGATTCCTATTACAATTCTGGCACATCCATTTGTAGGAATTGGCGGAGATGTAATGCCTTGAGCAATAACCAAGAGATCTTACAAAATGTAATTACAGAATAAAGGTTTTTTTCCCCAAAAGAAAAGAGTAGCTGACAATGCATCAGCATTGAGACATGGTGAGGCACTAAGTTATGTCAGATGTAAGAAGCCACATTGTGTGTGTGTGTGTGTGTTTGATTTTTAAAGTATATTCTTCAACCAGTTATGTAAAACTTGGATTTCTCTTGCTGTTGCAGTGATGAGCAGCATGTATAAGACAACTTGCTGTTATAAAGCACCCATAAATAGAGTACCACTTCACATAACCTCATATTCAAGGTTTTGTAACAGGACTGACTTTACATAATCAGAATTCAACACAGCCATGTTAGTCTGGATTAGTATGCAAAAGGATCTTTTGGCACCTTTGAGACTGAGAGAAAGAAGTTGGTAGCATAAGTTTTCATAGGCCTATGCTGTGGTTGAGCAGCACTGTACCTCACTCCTTAGTGGAAAGTGTTAGGCATCTTATCTCTCTCTTCATATGATGCTGCATGATAGGAAGAGGTGTTTGTCACAGTGGAACTCTGTTTGATTTTCCTTGTCCTTGTGGATCCAGTTTTTTAAAAATGTAGAAATCCTGTCTCATTTATGACTAGCAAGTGATTTTTTAGATTGCTGTGTAAGCTTTTGAAATCTGAAGGTGAGTGGGTGGATCATCTCGTTTGTGTTAATTTTAGGCCCTTTCCGCACAAGGTAAGTAGAACGGCATGGTGCGACCTCTGACGGAGGTCGTCCGCACTGTAGGAGCGGACTGGGTCGGACTATTTGTCGCAGTTCCGCACCTCAGTCCGCTCTGGAGTGACCTGAAGTGGCCGCACAGTGGCCTGTTTTTAAAGGTTTTTCAAAAGCACAGAGCGCGCCACTCCGTGCCACTCCATCCCGCGCTCCGGTGCAGATTTGCAGGTGCGCACCAGTGCATGCCTGCAGATCTGCCGGGGCGGGCTTCCGGCTGGCGAGCTTCTCCGGTTGGTGGAGAGCCTCCACCAACTGGAAGCCGCCAGTTTGGACGCCAGAGCCATCATTTTGGACGCCGGGGACTGCGGAACAGCGAGCTCATGCTGCTCCGCATGGGGACAGACTTACCCGGCTGCTGGTAAGCTCTGTTTCAGTGCGTTTTCCCCCATTCCCCCCCCCACGTGCAGAAAGGGCCTAAGTCTGTTTCATCAGATGAACGCAACAAGATCCCTTTGCATACATATTCAGAATTCAGATCATCTTGAAAAACTATGTAATGATTAGTAGTACTAATAATAATGTTATCTATATCATTATCTTTTCTCCCAAACTGGGACTATGTTGCAAATTAAAACAAATGCATTATATTTAAAACACATAAAAGGTCAACATTAAAATAGAATTAAACTACCAACAATATTAAAAACAATTTTAAACATGGAATTAACATTAATAGAAAGCAGCTTACAAACAGTACAACCACCACCCCTTTCTTTAAAAAAAAAACAGTTCTCAAAAAAAAATCTCTGAATATAAAGGTCCTCGCCTGATGACTGAAGGACAGAAAGAAGAGGGCATTCTAATCATGGAAAGGGAACATGGTGCAGTCACCAAGAAGGTCCTATTAATGAGCTCTTAGGAAACCATGGCTGGGATCCTACATTGGGGGGGTGTAGTGTAAATCTCTACATATTGAGTTAGGCACTGATTGTACTACTCTGTCCATCTGCTGAATGCTGCATTGCACAACTGAACACACAGCCAAATGCACAAATGGGTGCACGGCAAAATGCACAAATGAACACACAACCAAATGCACATCTTCACATCAATGTGCACCTGCATGCACAGTGGGTCTACATGTGTAAATCCACTTCCGCAAATGCCCCTTACCTGTTCAGCTGGTCACCTCTGGTCACTTTTATGAGCCAAGAAAAGCACCTGTCCAATAATCATAACATCCTTGTTTAATTGTATTGTATTCATTTTATCCATTCTGGGGATCTTTCACACCATTCAATTATAATTATAATTATAATAATTCAATTATAGTGCGACAATTCCACTTTAGCTGCCACAGTTCTATCCTGTGGAATCCTGGGATTTGCAGGATTCGTGGCTCATCAGACTACAAATCTCAGGATTCAACAGGATGCAGCCAGGGCACTTAAAGTGGAATTATAGTGCTATAACTGGGCAGTGTGAAAGAGCCCTAGGTTTTAGATGTTTTCATGTTTTTACTATGGATCTCCTGAATGGTGGAATGACTCAAAATAAATTAAATAAATAATAGGAAATAGATACATCCAGAGTTCTCTTTCTGCTCTTTTTCCTGATTGGTACAATTGACAGTGTTTCTAACTGGCATCCCCATGTGCTGGATGTGTCAGAAAGAATTATGTATATAGCACCCATCTCCATACAGGATTCCTTGCAAGATATGCATGCAGAGGTTTAATTCTTTACAGAATCAATGGCTGAATCAACGCAGTTACCTCCAATAAGTGTCCATTGATTTTAACATCCTGTTTGCTGAAGGTACAGATTTTAGACTGTATTTCTACATAGCATCCAAAGGCACAGGGATGATATACTGCCCTTACTGTTATTGGCTGTACTCCTGAATTCAGGAATGTAAGGTATGCTTGTTTAAGATAAGTTAGTCATATAGAATTATACAGTGCAAATAGTCAGTTCAAGGATCAAGCCAGGCAGAGGGCAGTTCAATGACACCAAACCCAAACCCATCATTGTTTTTGATCTCTCAGCAAATCCACAGTGTTGATGCAGCTATGGCCATCTTTGATTCCCCCCCTCCCAGTTTAGATGTATGGTACAGAGGTTGGAGCATAACACTACAAATCTGGAGGTCAGGGTTTAAAACCCCTCTCAGCCATGGAAACCCACTGGGTGACCTTGGGCAAGATACGCACTCTCAGCCTCAGAAGAAGGCAAAGGCAAACCCCCTCTGAACCCCCTCTGAACAAATCTTGCCTTAGAGTTGACATAAGTAAGAAACAACTTGGAGGCACATAACAAGAACAGTTTTTTCTAAATTTCAACCTTTACCCCTTGGACAACTAGCCATGAAAATGTTATACTCTAGAAACACCAATGGACATCCTAGCAGCTGCCACAAATAAATTGGTGGTTAGAATATAAGACTAGGATTGGGAAGACTGAGGTTTAAAATGCTCAGTCATGAAGCACACTGGATGATCTTAAGGAAGTTCCCACTGTCAGCCTAACTGACCTCACAGGATTGTTGTGAAGATAAATCTTGACAAGTGTGTATACTACCTTGTTAGAAGAGCAGAAATTACAATAAACCAAGAAAGCACTCTCTATATTGGGTAGGACCAAGACCTAGAGAGCAATCCTAACTGGCCAAGATGGACAACAGCCAACTGAGCAGACAGTAGGCCAGCTAAGGCAGTGCTGAATTCAAGCCCCTCTCAGCCTAGGGATGCTGGAAAGTACATAGGACTATCTGAACCCTGATGCCAGTGTGCGGTAGTAGTTTAAGTACTGGAGACCAGGGTTTGAATCCTCACTCAGCCATGGAAATCCACTGGGTGACCTTGGACAAGTTGCACACTCTCAGACTCGGAAGAAGGCAAAGGCAACCCTCCACTCAATAATCTTGTCAAGAAAACACTGTGATAGGGTTGCCTTAGGGTTGCCGTAAATCGGAATGACTTGAAGGCACACAACAACAACAAACCTTCACCCTGACTTGTCTTTGTGACATCATTGTGGCTTTGTCTCTCAGCTGGATGCAAGTGGAGAAAACCCAGAAAAGCCTGTGCAGAGTGCTAGGTCAGCAAATCTCTGAGATCAGATGGCGGAAGAAGGTTCTGCCAACATTTCTGCACCTGTTGTGAAAGCTAATACTGAAACAAATATTCTTGGCAGACACTATGCAAAACGTGATTGAGTTATGAATATTTAATAGCACTATGGATTTTTATGCAAAGGAAACAAAGTTTCCAAAGTTCTAGCAGTCTGTATTTTCCTCTCTACTTCCCACCCTTTCAGTAACAAAGGATGTTTCACGCTTGCAATCCATGCATTTTTAAGATTGCAATTGGGATTAAAAGCACCTGTAATTTCTTCCCTTAATCTGCTGTCTGCTTGAGTGCTGTAACCTAGATCTATCAACCATGGAAATATAGTGAAAGGATGACAGAATTTAGATTTAATTTTTTTTTAGTATTTAAAAGATATTATAAGGAAGCACTTGTAAAACCCACAATCAATTAATACCTTCATTAGGACTAACCATAAGTGCATAGAATTGCGGGGAAGTTTCTATGACCACCTTCTGTTTAGGTAGGAAGTTATCTAAACTTCTTATCCCCATGTTTAGACAGTAGATTATAAAAAGTAGGAAGGGATAGGTGAAGAAAAAACTAATGACGTTGAAGTCATGAAGTGTGCCTAGTCAAATTCTTAGTAAGGAAAGAAAGAGGAGTTAGGCCAGATTCAGGAAAGACCTTGAACTGTTGAAATACGTAACAGCTAATCTCCCCATTTTTGAAAACATAAAACCCAGTTATTACTCAGATTTGTCTTCAGTCTTAAGTTAGAGAATATACTCACACCAATGGCAACCCATTGACTAATGAAACCATCTCATTTCCAAATAGTGGGAAGGGTACCCTCACTCATGCTTAGTCTATTAACTATTCCTTGTGAAAGGGCTAATAACATGAAGAGTTTCTTCCTAATGTTTCATGGGAAGCCCCTTTCTTTAAATGCGGATCTGTTGTTTTGCGTCCTGTCCTTTGAAACAGCAGAAAACAAGCTTCATCTTACATGCGACAGCCTACAGATACTTGAAGATGAGTACAATAGGTCCCCATATCCCCGTAACCGGTATCTAAAGTTTTGCTTATCTGCATTGAAATGTATTTTATTCCCACCTCTTGTTGGACCATATGTTGTTAATTTTTGTGTTTTTATCATTTTATCATGGTTTATCTTTTACACTGGCTTTGGATTGCAAATAATGGCTATAAAGCATTCTTCCTCTTAGATTCTAAAGTTTCTCTCAAGTTTCAGGGCTTCCTCTCCAAGCTGCATAGTCGTTTGGATGCCTACGTCATTCATCTAATTGAAAATATACCATTTCATTTTCCATGTTTCTCATTATCCATGATAAGTCTGGGAATGTATCCCCTGTGGATAGGGGGGGACCTACTGTACCTTGTCAACTTATAGGCCATTTCCACGCTACACTGTTATAGTGATATTATTCCACTTTCAACATCCTATGGAATCCTGGGACTTGCAGCTTAGGGAGAGGCATTTAGAATCCTCAGCCGGAGAGCTCTTTGGCTTTAATAAACTACAAACTCCAGAATTCCACAGGATGTTGAAAGTGGAATAATAGCACTATAACAGTGTAGTGCGGAAATGGCCTCAATTATTTTGTCTCCAGGCTAAGAATATCCATACCCTTCAACTATTCTTCACAGAACTTGATTTCCAAATCCTTTACCACCTTAACCACTTTCCTCTAGACGTGTTCCAGCTTACCTATTCCCTTCTTAAATGGTGTTGCTCATTACGGACATAGAACTCCAGGGATCCATTCATATTACACAATTCTAGTGCTACCATTCCACTGCAACTTCCATGGTTCCACCCTGTGGAATCTTGGGCATTGTAGTTTGGTGAGGCACCAGAGCACTCTGTCTGAGAATTCCAAACACCCCTCCCTAAACTGTCAGTCCCAGGATTCCATAGAATGGAACTCATGGCATTTATAGTAGAATAATAGTGCTATAATTGTGCAGTGTGAATGGGCCCCAGCTGAGGTCTGTCCAAATACCATCATCATTGATATTATAGCAAAGATGGATCTAAATTTTAGGCAGTGAACTAAATTTTGGGTAGTGCACATCTTTTCTTATTTTTATTTTCTTATTCAGGCTCAGATATGCAAACAACAACACTTAGATTACTCATTCTTTCCAAGATTTATCAGAGCAACTGTTATGAAATCTAAACGAGGAATCAGTGTTTGTTGTTGTAGGAAGAGTGAAGGGTCGTGCATTCAACATGTGTTTTTCCTCTTGGTCTAACTTTTGTCACAGATGGTCAACATGTGCGACAACCAGTTCTCTGGGGAAAACCCATCACTGCCTCAGTGCAACTGTAAAATGAATGGAACATCCAGAGTTGGGGAAAAGAAGCTGCCAGAAAAATCCAGCTGCCAGAATACAGACTGCACCTGCATGAGATATAAACGCAACAGAAAAATTATTTGTATTTCTTTTCTGTCTTGTTTTCTATTTTACTTTCTTGTGTATCTCTTTGTATAAGGTTTTTTTTTTCTTTCAATAGAAACAAATAATAGAAATCCACAGGCATGTTAAAGGCTATTTGGGCTAGCCCCTGCCATATAAAGGGGTTTACTACACAATAATAAATAGGACAAAGCTTAGAAAAGTTCCTTTTTGGGACTACAGCTCCCAAATCCCACATCTGCATTGCCACCAGGGAACTTTAGGAATCATAGTCAAAAAGGGCATAGTTAAATAGTCCAAGCTTGGTTCAAGATAGGGCATGATTTCACCAAAGTTCAAGATTTTAAAATGATTTGAGGACGAATTTCATTCTCCCATTGAAATCAATGAACTTTTAAAGGACCCAGCTTTGGCAGTATCATTCTGAGGAATGGAAGACAGCTTTGTTGTTGTTTTATTTGTTGTTGTTTTATTTGGTTGTTTTATTTGTGTGTGTGTCAAGAATCTTCCAAAATTCAATTTCTTTATATTCAAGATGGAAAGATTTTTAAAATATTTAAAATATTTAAATCCAAGGGAAGCTGAAACTGACCCATTCATCCATCCAGGCCTAGGGGGGATGCATACAACCATGCTAGTGCTGAATTAGCAAGCATGTATAATGTGGCCCTCTTACATGCTATGAATAGTATACCTATTAAATATGGCTGCTGCAAATGGGGGAGAAGTTTGTTAATTTTTGAGGGATGTATGAAAATTCACACATTCTTTCAAGAACTTGAATGTGGGAGAAAGTGAAACTGACAGGTTTTCCCATCCTGAAATTCACTAGTATAGTTTCATCTGGGGAGTTAAATCTGAAGCAAAGGCTTCCAAACTTTTCTTTCCAAAACCTGGACCAGAGAGGGAGGAGAACACAAGAGCCTAACATAAATCCAACATGTTTCATCAACCAATCCACATTGGTCTTCCATGGGACCTCAGACGGCTACACGCTTCTGCTAAACTATAGCATGTTTCACCCCAAAGAACTTCTCTATTTCTTTATCAAAGGGCAGACCGTCATCACTGATTCTCATGCCACCTTCTCACAGGGCAGGCTGTAATTAGGCAAAGTAGTGCTTAGGGCAGCAGATGCCAAGAGATGAAGATTAACAGCAAAGTTTTGGAGGACAGAGTTATCTATAACTCACAGAAGGCCATTCCCATCCCACCCTCTAAGTAGCTGCTGTCTTCAGCTAGTAATATTGAAGTGAAATTCAGTGGAATAGTGGGAAGCCATCTTGCCCTTCACAGAAAGACAAAACTACAAGATGTAACATCTGCTTAGGGGTGGGTTTCCAAGATTCTTGTGAGATGAATGGCTTCTGTTTTGTTTGTCTGTCTATCTGTTCAGTAGATTTTAGTAGAGGCTGCAAAAGTTACTTTTTGGGACTATGGCCCTTTTCGCACAGCATTTGCCATGCGAAAGGGTACCTGGAGCATCACGCAATTGTGAGGAGTGATCTGCACGACGCACTCACAATCACGCGACACTCCAGGGTAGGGCAGGTGCCACTCGTACACTTTTTCGTTTTCAGCTTTCAGCTGAAAATGGTGAGCAATCGTGCATTGCTCCAGGGCCCCACGCACACTTGCTGTGCATGGAGAGCCTCCAGAGCCACAGCGCTTGAGCTTCCTGCCCCAGCGCAGCCTGGGAAAGTCCCAGGCTGCACTGCAAAAGGAAGAGGCAGGGCTCTTGTGCTACCTGCTCGGGAGTAGGCAGCTCATGCGGAGCTGAAGCAGTGGGGACGTGAGAGCCTCTCACTGGAGGCTGCTCATGCAATCCCCGCACCCCGGCGCTGAAAAAAGGTAAGCTGCAGAAAGGGCCCATAACTCCCAGACTTCTTCAGCCACTATGGCCATTGGCCATGTTGACTGAGGGCTGCAGGGAGTTGTAGTTCAAAAATAACTTTTCCATGGTCTGATTATTATTGATGAGATGCAATATTTCATGAGCATTTTAATTTGATTTATTGTTGGTTCATTATTGAGCTGGAATTGTGATCCAAACAGTAACTTGTCCAAATGTTATTATAATTTTATTTATTGTTGTACATCATTATTGCTTTAATACCATTTATAATGTATATTGTTGCAGACAGACAGACAGACAGACAGATAGATAATATGTTTAGAGAAAGCTGAAATTCTTTTGATATCCCTGATATGACAATCCCATTTTTTCATTAAGACTCTGTCCATTAGAGTGTATTTAGCACAACCTAAAACTGAGTGATTTTTTGCATGTGGAATCTGGTAGCAATAATTGAAAGATTCAAATACCAAGAAATGAGACTGGATAAAAAGGATGGGGAAAAGGGCCAGCTCTCACCTGTGCTCCAGCAATGTCTGGTGAGCCCACTTTCCTCATCCCTGGTGGAGAGCCACTGCCATCTAGAACATACAGTCCTATCTTGGGTTGGCAAATATGTTGTCTGAGTGCTTCTAGGATTGTAGTCCAAAAAGAGTATCTTTCCAAACTCTCTATATAATCATAAAAATTAATGTCTCCGTATAAAAATCTGATAAGACACGTAGTCATGGACAGAAGGCAAAGTAACTGAGTACATGGTGAACTTTCATAACAACAGAAGCACTGTATAGCCCATTTTGGTGTGGTTGACCCATCCACTTCTCACCAGGCTCTCCTTAACTTGTTTACCTGGGTTATCCTCTTCTGACCCCAAATGGCATCAGCTCTCTAGGATCTCAGGCAGGAGTCCTTCCCAGCCCTGCTACCTGACATCACATTAACTAGAAATGCCAGAGGTTGCACAAAGCATGTGCTGTACCACTGAACTGGGGTCCTTTCTCTACGAAGGTCCACCAGGCTGCTAAGATCCAATGTGGTCTGTCAGCAAGACTGTGTTGGACTTGGACTGAAGAGTTTGTGGTTTTAAATCCCTTCTTACTCGTGAAGCTCCCAGGGTGGTCTGAGCAAGTCATGTTCTCACAGCCTAATATAGACTCCAGGCTTGTTGTTGTTGTTGTTGCCACTGCTGCTGTTACAAGGGGACAACCATGTTTACAGCACTGAAGTTATAAGAAGGGTATGGAAATATATTAAATCAACAGCGCCACTTTTGTTTAGACTCCATTTCCAATGTACTTTTTCATTGGCACTGGTGGACTGCAACTTTTTCCCTCTACTTTTAACTGTACTCTGACAAGTTCAACTTGACCACAATTTACACTGTGGTTGTCATTACTCAATACCAATGACATCTAGGTTTCCAAG
Source organism: Iguana delicatissima (assembly GCA_948472985.1). Lineage (NCBI taxonomy): Eukaryota > Metazoa > Chordata > Lepidosauria > Squamata > Iguanidae > Iguana > Iguana delicatissima. The sequence goes on from CAOKZL010000220.1 coordinate 435,076, forward strand.
GTTCTTCTTTAGAGTGGCAACACTGGGCTTTCACTGACCTACAGAAAGAGCTTTAGGAAACACCAGCTGGTTGTGTATGAATGGAGGTACTAAGAGTTCTCACCGCCACTCATGGAAAAAATTGCAGGAGACACTTACTGGCGACCAATGCCAGGAATAACAATTACCCACAATCCATTAGGCTAACATGGAAACTCATCAAAGAAACCAGGCCTATATTTGTAACTCACCAAGAGGTTCTCATTTATTTAAATGTGGGATTTCTATGCTGTACATGGGCTTACTGCCTTCTAGCCAGAAAACTGAAAATCTGGTTCTAAGCACATTTACTAAAAAGTAAACTCCACTGCCTTTGGTTAACACACTTGCATAACAGTAAATGAACTTCAGGTCAGTGATCCTATCTTTAAATGCCTGAATGGATGTCATGTAGAAGGTGGAATCAACTTATTTTCTGCTGGTCTGGAAACTAGAACAGGAACCAATGGATTCAAATGAAAAGAAAAAAGATTCCATCTAAACATTGGGAAGAACTTTCTGACAATGTAATAGGCTGCCTCAGAGGGTGGGGGACTCTCCATCTTTGGAGGTCTTTAAACAGAGGTTTGATAGGCATCTTTCAAGAGTGTGTTAGTTGTGCATTCTTGCATAGCAGAGAATTGGATTACCTGGCTGTGATGGAACCTGGGGGTGTGGCCAGCCTGAGTGACAGGGCAGCCCTGGCAACAGGTTGCCATGTACCCCAAGTGACTCTGAGTAAGAGATAAACTCAGCCCATTGGTGCATGGGAGGGGTTGAGCTTTCTGAGGAGGAGCTCTATAAGAGGATGATTTGCATTTTTTGGAGCTTCCTTCAGAGAGATGTTAAGAGAGAGTTTTGAGTGAGAGCTTTTCAGTCAGTCAAGGGAGGTTGCTTGAATAAGTGGGATTACTTTCTTAGGGGTCTAATGAGAGACAGAGAAGAGATCATTTTGATTTGGGTCAGGAGGGGTGATCTAAATCTAGCCTTTGAGCAAAAAAGGTAGCCAGAAGCCTAAGTGTGTAGCAGTGGCAGAGCGTGGAATGTGTGGACGGGAGATGGGGGAGGCACAATGCAGGGGGTGTGGCCATTGTGGGTGGGGACATGGCCATGGTATGTGAGGCGTGGCCAGGGCTCACAGGGGTGTGGCTATGGGCCAGGATGCCCCAAAAACATTGCCACCCAGAACAATCCACCCCCATTGCCCTCCTGTTCTACAAGACTGGTGTGTAGGAAAGTTCTGATCTTGAATACTGTGTTAAGCTAAAGAAACTGATTAAATACTTTTGGAAGTTCTATGTTGCCTGAATATACTTGTAGCTCCCAATATCTTTTCTCTGTTCGTTATTTTAAAAAAGATTACATTCTGTTTTTCTAATTTCTGACTTAGCAGAGTATTTTTTCATCAGTTTTAATTTTACAGAAACACACTACCACAGATTATTAAATTGTTCTGAATAAGACTAGAGAGGCTTTACCCCTTTCTCACTATGGTGCTGGATTTAAAAGGGGAAAGCAAGGGTTGTATAAGGAGGGTGGCAGGGTACTATAGCAGACTTGGAAGGGAGCTGCCCTCTCCAGTCTGGGAGAAAGAAAAGCAGGCCTGGTCCCTCTCTACAGTGGCCCTTGTGATTCCTTCCAGCTCTATGATCCTATGATTCTGTGATCCTCTTCTAACATTCATGTTTTTGTCCCTAGAACCTCCCATTCCAAAAGGAAATGAAAAGCTTCACACTATAAACAGCCTGCTCTGGCTCTTGGCAAAGCTGACACTTCACCAGATTTTAATCAAAGTGGCACAGTCCTGCTAAAGTCATTACCAGCAATTTTGGGATCACATGGATGGGGAGGAGCTGTAAAGCAATGATGGAGCAGCTGCTTGGGCATCGCTTTTCTTGGCACTCTTGGTACACAATGGTGCAGACAGATGGAAAAGCTTGATGAGCAATTCCTTCCCTTCTTTTCAGAGCAAGGATACTCTAGAGCAGGGATGGGCACATGCGTGGGAGGCAGGAACCAATGTGTTCCAGATGCACCAGAAGTGCTACAACATTACTTCAGGTTGTCACATTTTGGCAAATCTTGGCTGTTTTTATAAGAACGGTAGGTGCTGGGCAAGTTAAATTGGTGCATTTGTGCCCAGTCTTAGTACATTTGAGGTCAAAATGCCAAAAATATTAACTTTTCCCCATTGACTACAACATGTTTGTGTGCAGATCCAAAAGCTACATATTAGAGTTGCACCCCTTTATTTGCACATGATATGAAAAGAAAAGGAAAACATTTAAACTATTTGGGATGTTGTGGTGCTTTGGGATCTCCAGAGAGACACAATAAGAACAATAGAACAACCAGAACAGAACATGGAATACGGGGGTGACCCGGGCTACTGACAAAATGCACTCAAGAGCCCTCTCCCTCTGCATGGAGCTCAAAAAAAGAAAAAGAAACTCCATGATATACCCCTGATCTGAAGACAACAGAGTTAGATCCTTAGAGCAAGGCTTTCCAAATGATGTGTCACAACACATTAGTGTGTTGCCTATAGTGTGTTGGTATGTCGCCTCCTTGGCTGAGAAAGACTCCTCCCTCACCCAAGCCTATCTGCTGCCATCGCTCTTGTTGAGGCCTTTCCCTGGCAAGGGTGATGGCAGTGGGAAGGACTGGGTGGGAAGAGGCTGTCTTCCCCCTGCCATTGCTCTCGCTGGGATCTGGGTGGGTGGGAGGAGGGTGCCTTTCTCCTGCTGTCACTCTTGCTGGGGCCTTTCCTGCCAAAGGTGATGGCAGTGGGCCAGGACTGGGGGGGTGCCTTTCCTTACCCTAGATACGCCTCTGGATACTTGTGGTTTGCTAGTAAAACTGAATTACTGTGTCACAAAATGATGCATGTCGACAAAGTATGTCACCAACATGAAAAGTTTGGAAAGCTCTACCTTAGGGAATCATCTCCATATTATATTTGATGTATTTTGCCAGGGCATGTAGAGATAGATATAGATATATAATGTCTTACTACATGAAAGGAAATGAACTCTTGCTATGGCTATTCACATTGATTTATGAACAATTGGTGCCTTTGAAGTGCAAGAGACTTCCACTCCTAACTTTTCATCAGAAGTGGGAAAAGAGTTTAACACATCAGATGGACCTCTAATGCAAAATGGGTATTTTTTTCTGCCGGATGTGATCCACCTTCTTCTCCAGGGTCAGGCCTAAAGTCAAACAGCACATCCCACTCTCTCTAGTGAAGATGAAGGAAGCCTACAAAGAAATATGTCATTTTCACAGCCAGTAATTTAGAAGACTTTTAAAAGATTAGACCATGTGTGTACAAATTCATGAGGGTGGGGACTGCACTGAACCTCTCCAACCGCCTAGGACCAAGTTGCTGCTGCTGAAATTCAGTGTTGTCCATCAAGATTCCTACTACCACCTTGTCATCAAACTGCGGTGGCAACACCAATGAGGACTGCAGAGAGTGGCAACACTCTCTGCAATCCTCTCTGTGATACAGGAAGTCCCCAAAGTCCTCTCACTCCCATATCACATGGACCAGCAAGTCCGTAGGACGAAGAGCATCATCTTCCCTTTTGAGTAAGGAGGAGAGGAGAGATTAGAATGACCAAGTCTTTCTTGCACACAGCCAATTTTCGTTATGTCATTCCATTGTCATTATTGATTGTGATGGCAGAGGCAGCAAGTAGGAACAGCAGAGGCTGCAGCAGTGGCCTTGAAAAGTCATATGTGGCTTAAAGGCCATGTGTTGCTCTAAATTAGACAAAAGCACTGATTGGATGCTCAGATCTCCCACTCAACTAGATTCATGTATGGAAGAAAAGGGAGGAACAAGCTAGGTCTTCTCATTCTCTCTACAATCCTAATTTCCATCCCCATTGTGCTTCACAAGTTAGAGGGCAGAAATCCATAGCATGGAGCTTCCTCTACTGACAAAGGCCCTTTCCGCAGCTTACCTTTTTCCGGCGCTGGGGTGCAGGGATCACATAAACAGCCTCCGGCGAGAGGCTCTCACATCCAGGGTCCTTCGGCTCCACACGAACTGCCTGCTCACGTGAGAGCCCCGCCTCTTCCTTCCACAGTGCAGCCTGGGAGTTTCCCAGGCTGCACTGGGGCAGGAAGTGTGACCGGCACGGCTCCAGAGGCTCCGCGCACCAGGTAAGTGCACACAGAGCCCGGGAGCAATGCGCGATCGAGCACCATTTTCAGCTTCCAGTCAAAAATGAAAAGGTGCACAATCAGCACCCACCGGCCCCTAGAGCATCACGTGATTGTGAGTGCATCATGCAGATCACTCCTCACAATCGTGCGGCACTCCAGGCACCCTTTCGCATGGCAAATGCCATGTGGAAAGGGCCAAAGTCTTCCTATAATTTCAAAACATGGAAGATCTAGATCAGATGTGGGCAAAGTGCAAGCCATAGACTGCATGTGGCTCCCGGAGCTGTTGGGGCGCAGAGGTAAAAACGAAGGGGGTGTTCCCAAATGCTTTCTGGGGGTGTAGAGGGCATTTCCGCCATTGCATATTTTTTCAAAAATCGGAAAAGATAATGAAGGAATGGACTCCAGTTATTAATTTCCTCCAGCAAAAATGGGATGATTTAATTACTGAATAGAAAATTAAGTGCTTGAGTAAGAGGTGATAGAATTAGAAATTACATAATTTCATTTAGAAAAGTTATTTGAATATGCAGGTATAGATTTGTAGAACTCACAGGAGGAGTTTAAATAGGAAGAATGAGAATAAGTCACACAGAGTAGACAAAGTTTAATGAAGAGGATAATAAATCAAAAGGAAGTGTATGATACAAATAGAGGAATGGTTTCCAAGGAAGGGCAAAAAGGAAGTAAAAAGACAAATTAAAATGTGTTTTAATTGAATCTTATTTAGAAAAATCATGAATGTAAATGTAATTATTAAGTAATAAGTTTAGGAGAAGATTGTTATAAGGATATTAAGAACGGTGTTATAGAAGAAGATACATCATGGAGACCATGTATTTAAATGATGCTTCACTTTTTTCTTTCCTTCTTTTTTTTTCTTCTCTTTTTCTACTTTGTCATCTTTATCTTTATTTAATAAAAATAAAATTATAAAAAAGATACTTTTTACTCTCAAATGCCTTCTAGAGGTGTGGGAGCATTTCCAGCTCATTCTGAGGGCTTTTCCGCACTTTGAGGGGGAAACAGGGCAGTCCATTACTCATCGGACTGGCACGCTCCCCACAACGATCCACAACGATCCGGAGCAGCGCGCGCCCGCGCTACATACTCTCTGGAGACAAAAATGGAGGCTTCTGATTGGCGGAGGCTATCCACCAACCGGAGAAGCTCACCAGCTGGAAGCCCGCCCCCGGAAGATCTGCAGGCTCGCACTGGCACGAGCCTGCAAATCTACACTTGGGGCAGCGACGGACTGGGGCGCGCCGGGCTATTGAAAGTCCTCTTTTAATTAGTCTTTCAATAGCACGCGGAACCACCAGTTCTGGGCGTTCCGGAGCGGGCTGGAATCCGGACAAACATTAAGTAGTCCGGACCCAGTTTGCCCCCAAGTGTAAACGTCCTCGCTGGAGGACGCGCCACCCTGTTTTAAATATAAAATGCGGAAAAGGCCTGAGAGTGGGAGGGGGTGGACAAATTGAAGCCCATGAGAAGCCTTTTTAAAAACAGAAAATGATTTCCAAAATGCTTCCAGGCTCCCTAGAAGACATTTGGGGGAAACTCTTTTTTTGTGGGGGTGGTGGGATGGGGAGTTGTGGCCCTCCAAGGTTTCCTGGGAGACCAATGGGGCCACCTATCCTTCTACGGTTGCCCACTCCTGATATATATTCCAACACAAATTGTGTGGGATAAATGACCAAGGAGAGCAGGTTCTCTGCTACAGATGCCCTGAAACCTGGATGGCAACTGGGATAGCAAATGATAATGGCTGCACTCTTGTTTTTGTTCTCCCTCAAGTGATCCTACTCGAGGGAAGATTAGAATACCTCAGTAGATGGACTAGTTCATGAATGGTGGGTCTATCACTGGCTTTTGTTGTTGTTGTGTACCTTCAATTCACTTCCAGCTTATGACATCCTAAGGTGACCCTATCATGGTGTTTTCTTGGCAAGATTTGTTCAGAGGGTTTTCCATTGCCTTCCTCTGAGGCTGAGAGACTGTGACTTCCTCAAGGTCACCCAGTGGGTTTCCATGGTTGAGTGGGGATTCAAATCCTGGTCTCCAGAGTCTTAGAGCCTTTCTGCACTGCACTGTTCTAGTGCTATTATTCCCCTTTCAACATCCTATGGGATCCTGGGGTTTGCAGTTTAGCAAAGGGCATTTAGAATTCTCAGCCAGAGAACTCTTTGGCCTCAGTAAACTACAAACTCCAGAACTGCACAAGAGGTTGAAAGTAAAATAGTAGCACTATAGCAGCTTAGTGAGGAAAGGCCCACAGTTCAGCCCACTTGAATCACAACACTGTGCTGGCTTTCTTCAATGGCTTCTACATATATAAAAACAGCATACTCAGTTTTCTGGATGACAACCTCTGTTTAAGTAAAACAGCACCACTTTCACATACAAGCGGGAAAAGTTCCTGTTTTGGGACCACTACCTATCTTTCAAATCCCCCAGCCATAACAGCTGTGAAGGATTCTGGGAGCTGTCATCCCAAAGAATAAGTTTTCTAAGCTCTGGCAATCAGCAGGCCTGGGAGAACCCCAAGATTTCAAGAAATATATCCAGTCCTTCCCTGTGCTTTGAAGAGGAAGAACTCACATACAAACCTACACAGCTCCAACGAAAATAAGGCACTCCCAATGGTCACAGTGTCCTGGGAGTCTGTTTTTTAGGGTAATGTGAAGGGTGGACAAACAGAGAGGAACAGAGTATGCAGGGAGGGGGCATGGTTGACTGGCTGAAGAGACAGAAACCCTGGAACAGAAGTGCTTTGCACTGCAACATTTTATTTGTTACCTCTGAATATTTGATAACAGGGATACAACAACAGGAAATGCCTGCTTGGTAAGGACCGAAAACTATCTGTCTGGCCACAGCTGGAAACACAAAGCTGAATGAGATCGTACAGTCCAGCAAGGCTGTGTTTATGCTCTTATGTTTATTTAATTTTTATTTATTTTTAAAACTTATATCCCACCACCTTTGGGATGGTTTGCAAAAGGAAAACCACAAAGCAAAATAAAACCAGGGACAAAACAATAAAATCAGAAAGCACTGACCAATTCTTTTTAAAAGAAAAAGGGAGAAAAACAAAACTATTCAGGCACAGGATGTACTATTTAAAAATCCAGCCCTTGCCTCCAAACAAGAGGAAAAGAAGCCAAAAAGGCCTTAGCTAACATCCACGTGTTCTTTCGACCTCTTAAAATTAGCTTTAGGAGAAACAGAAAATGGGGAAATCACTTTTCTGGTCTACTGCTTCGAGAATTGGGGATTCTGGGAGTTGTAATTCAGACCATAACTTTCCCAGCTCTTTGAAGTATGCATTTAAGTCTACATATGCATGAGGTTATATACTTAACAGAATAAGTCCCATTGAACTTAAGGGAGCTTATCTCTCAATAAACATGCAAAGGATCCCATTAGATGTTTCTAACCCTTATACCATGCAGCCCTTGAAAGCCCTAAGTGCAACCCACAGGGTCCTCCAGGAAATTCTGAAAGCCCCCAGAACCCCTTCAAAAAAATTTCAAGTTCATTTTGGGACAATTTTTTGCTCCCAAACTATTCCCCAAAACTCCTAAAAAGGCAACAGTTTGCTCCCCTGCCCCCCCAAACCTCCACAAAACAGACAAAAAGAAAAAAAAATGCCCCCAAATCAGCCAAAATGGCAGCCAGAAGTGATTTCACATCATTTCAGGCACACTGAAACCTACTGCTGTGGATCACCAAATGGGCACAGGAAGGAAAAATGGTTTCTGTTCTTTTTGCAGCTGGTCACCCCTGTCTGGTAGGATCTAGAACAATCAGGGCCTAAAAAGATTCAGTGTTACTCACATTTCAGGTCATGAAATGCAGGGGTGACCTTTTTTTGTTTACATAACAACTAGCATGGGAGAAGCAAGCTGTGTCAGGACTGTGATGCATTTCCTGTTATCAGAGGTGGATCTATGGCGGGGCAACTGGGGCATGTGTCCCAGGTGCCCATGTCAGGGGGGTGCAAAAAGAGGAACCCTCCTCCTGCCTGGTCCCTGCTCACTGATGTTTACCCCTCCCCCACCCACCACTCACCCCTCCCCTGCTCACTGCTCACCCCTCCTGAACCCACCACTCACTCCACCCCCTTGCCCTGGGCGCTGTTGAGCATCTGTATGCCAATGTCCACTGCAAATGGCTGGTCCAGCATCCCCCAATTCAGATCAAGACTGCAGCAGGGAAAAAAGTTGTAGCGTAGTCTCTTTTTACTGCAGTTTCTCTAAGGGATATAGGAATCAAAAGGGCAGCCAGGAATTATACTAGCAGAGAGGGGGTTATAAACACAAAGCTAATGGTTCATACTTTTCAGTATTTCACAAATGAAAACCAGGACACATGTGGCCAAGATCACAAAATTTATTAATAAGGAAAAAAATATACAAGCTAGGAGAGGCTGAAGCAGTTTGCTTTTGCCTGGGCCTATTGGGAAGGGCAAGATACTACATGCTCTGATTCTCACTTCCTCCTGAGTTAAGTGAGCGAAAACTACTTTTACACTTTGAACTCAGTTTGCAGCAACTGAAGTAAATCAGGACAAAGAGGGAAACTGAGCAGAGAGGAGAGAAATGGGGACTTTCTAAAAGCAGCTGGAAAAGTGGGAGGCAAAGGATTAATCAGGACTGTCCCTGTCAAATTGGGACAATCAGAGCCCCTTTCTGCAGCTTACCTCCATCCAGCGCGGTCACACGGGGATCATGCAAGCAGCCTCTTCCATGAGGCACTCGTGTCCCCTCTGCTCCATCTCTGCAACAGTTGCCTGCCAGCCGGCAGGCAGCATGAGGGCTCCACCTCTTCCTTCCGCAGCACAGCCAGGTATTTTCCCAGGCTGCACTGGAGGAGGAAATGTGAGAGCTATGGCTCCAGAGGCTCCACACAGATGGTAAGTGCATGTGGGGCCCCGGAGCGAAGCACAATTGTGCATTATTTTCAGCCAAAAGCCAAAAATGAAATATTGTGCAATCAGCGCCTGCTGGCCCCAGCAGCGTCGCACAATTGCAAGGACATCATGTGAAATGCTCTTCACAATTGTGCAATGCTCTGGAGGCCCTTTCACATGACAAATGCTGTGCGAAAAGGGCCAGAGGGTATAGAAGTTGCAAGAGCTGATCCTTGAATGAAGTAAACTCAGCTCCCCACCTAAAAAGAGATCCTGTTAGTCAAAGTAAATGAATAACAATTTGCTGCCCCTTCATGGTGCCCAAAACCTTTGTCTAGATTGGCATACAGTCTTGCAAGTTCTCCTGGGAAAATCTGGATAAGATAAATAGACTGGACCTTTAGTTAGTCATAAAGCCCATGCTTTATCTGAAGAAGTTGCAGGTTTGATCTGTGGTGTCCTCGGTTGCATCTGTATCTGACAGTACAGACCATAAAATTTGGAAAAAATAAATTTTGGGGCTACAACTCTCAGAATTCTCCCAATCATTACACCCACGGCCTGTGCTGGCTGAAGAATGCAGGAGATCATAACCTCAAACAGTAATTTTTATAAGATCTGATGATACCTCTCTCTTTTATCTGGATGATGTTGTTTTAGCTAAATAAAATACATCCCAGCTTGTATAATCACTATCAATACTGGCAGTGGAATTCTGCGAATTCCAATCCAGAAAAGTAACTTTTCTAAAGTCTGATCAGCTGATATCTAAGATCACGCTAGGCTACATGGACAAAACATTTGGCTCGGTCCACTTTCTGGCTTGAGATGTGAAGGCCCAGGGGGAAAACAGAACAATTAAAGGAGAAAAGGGATTATTATTATTATTATTATTATTATTATTATTATTATTATCATCATCATCATCATCATCATCATCATCATTATTTCCTCTGAAGCCTTTTTTTCTGGAAAAATTGAAAAAAACAGATTATGACATGTTCTATTGTAAGAGAGTGTGTATGTTGCCTGCTCCTCAGATTGGCAAAACCAAAGCTTAAGTATTCCTTACAGTTCAGGACCTTGTAACTCCATTTTTTGCAATATACATACACACACACACACACACACAATATACACACATTCAAATTGTAATTACATTCTGAATAAACTGAACTTTTAATACATCAGGCATACTACTTTTATGTCTAACAAAGTTATTTATAATGAATGTTATGTTCCCAAAGTAACAAAAAGACTTTCAGTCTGTAAACCAGAGGGCAGTTGACAGTCAATTTTTTTCAAAAATTTTCAAAAATTTCCTTTATTTTTTCTGGAAAACAAAATAAATAAATAAATAGCTTGCAAATTTCAAGAAATTTTATGTGTCTGTTCCTATGACATCTCTTAGAGACAAAGTGAGCAAGCTTTGGAGGTCTGAGAGCCAATTTTCAGCAGTAGGACCCACCACAGGCAACACCAACAGCCCCCCTCACCAAAAAAAAACCAAATGCAAAATAAAAACATTTGCAAAGCCCCTTGGGGGAAAAGATCAGGGTGCTGCTTCACTTCTTGTTTCAAGGTAAAACCACCACTCCACAGATTTCCAAGAGCAGATGTATTATTTTTTAGCATGAAAGTTTGGAGGACATGAGAGTCTTGGGAAGAGTCAAATTGGGGTCTAGTGGGAGCAAAAAAGGGGCCTTGGGTAAGGTAGCCAGATCAGGGCTATTCCAGGTCTTGACAATTCAGAGCCAGAATTTTAGCCCTTTTATGATGCCACAAGGAGGAGGCTCCAATGATATCATGAGGGTTATGCTATGAGGGGAAGCCCCTGCTGATGTCATAAAATATGATATCAACCATAATGACACAAATTATACCAAGGAAATTAAAAGAAAACACCAACCTCTAACAAATGAGAAAAATATACAGTCCACATTTGCTAGGGTTAGGGGCACAGGACTCCCATGAAAGTAGAAAAATGGTGAATAACTCTAGGTCCTCCCAAACCATATCTAACACACATAAAAAGTATGATCACAAAACTCAATCCACCATGGATTCCTTTGAGGCAACAGAGTTCCTTCACAAAGCAGAAGTGGGTGGCTAGTGGGGGCTCCCTGCCACCTCCACTGCTGCCCCACACCATTTTTAAAAGGGAGTTACAAGCCTCGTTCGCAGTTTCTCAGTCTCACAAGGCTTGCAGTCCCTATTAAAACAGCATTAGGGAGGCAGCAGAGGTGACAGCAAATAATCTGTGAATAATAAAATTCGCAAAAGTGAAACCCACAAATGCTGAGGGGCTGACTGCAGATACAACACTTTCCAAGGCAGCACTCTTGCCCTGAGATTCTTCTTCCTCACCCTGAGGACTATGAAAGACAGTTTGAGAACCTTAATCTCCTCCTCTATTTCCATTTCCATTCCCAGTGGTAGAAGGATATATATTAAAATATTTTACTGAAACAGCACAGAAGCAGCTCCTGAAAGTTGATGCCTTAATTGCCACAATCTGTTTCAAATAAATTTGGGCTCTGTATGATAATCTGAGGCAGCAAATTGATGAGGCTTCTGTCTCCCATGGGAACTGAATGCAAGCTGTTAGCAGGGGGGGAAATAGCTGTTACTGCTGAGATATGGATTTTAAAACAGACAAGTGTGAGCAAACAAAGCTGTCTCCTTTCACAGGCCAGTAAGAAAGTGCCAGAATGTCTGGTGTTAAAATTAATGTACTTAATTGCAAGCGGCAAATAGGGATGCTGCTGCTTATTTTAACACTTTTATCATCTACAGGAGTTAAAGTTACCAAACAGGTTATATGATAGCAGAATCTCATTTTAGATATTTAACTCCCCAAACGGCTGGTTGTGCAATTATTCAAATCAGACTGGGGTAGATGCAGAGCTCTGTTAAATGATGCAGACTTGGATCACTTCACTGAGAGTTTGGAATGTACCTTTTTTTAAAGTAATTCAATGCCCAAGATCCTAAATTGTGGTAATGCAGTGTAAACCTGCACATGTTGAGTTGCACATTAATGGTGTTAGGCAACCTTGTGTTGAATGGCCATGTTGCACGTCTCAAGCAAGGCACCAGATCTGCAACAAATGTGCAAGTAAATATCCAAGTGCATCCATGTGGAATGCACAATGTACGCGTGCAGGATAGAAAGGCATGCAACTAGGTATGCTGTTTTTAATAGATAATATGTATCTTATATGCTTTCAACTGTGTTTTAAGTTAATGTTGTAAAAGTAGTGTTTTAAGTGGAAATGCTTAAATGCTTTTTAAACTTGTGCGCTCCATGCTATTTCAGCTATTTTGTTTTAGGTTGTCCAGAAAGCAAAAAAGGTCTCTGGGGGACACTTTGATTTTACCTGCACATTCCCAGGTTTGCGTTCAAACTCATTCTTGAACTATCCCAAGTTTTCCTAACTCCCTCCCTCGTGCCCTTCCTCCTCCCCATCCCTCTGATCGGGGCCCTTTTCACACGGCACTTTCCATGGGAAAGAGGGCCTGAAGAGTCACACGATTATGAGGAGCGATCCACATGACGCACTCACAATTGCGCAACGCTCCAGGGAGTGGCAGGCGCCAATTGCGCACCTTTTCATTTTCGGCTAGAAGCCGAAAATGGTGCACGACCACGCATTGCTCCCGAGCCCCACACGCACTTACCTGGAGTGCGGAGCCTCTGAAGCCGCAGCGGTTGCGCTTCCTGCCCCAGCACAGCCTGGGAAAGTCCCAGGCTGCCCTGCGGAAAGAAGTGGGGCTCTCGCGTGAGCAGGCAGCTCCTGCGGAGCCAAAGGACCCTAGATGCTAGAGCCTCTCGCCGGAGGCTGCTCGCGTGATCCCCGCACCCCAGCACTGGAAGATGGTAAGGTGCAGAAAGGGCCCATGTGTCGCATCTAGACTCAAACAACATTTCAGAAACTGAGTTTCAGAAATTTCCACTGAGCCTTCTTTATTTTTGTTCAGGAATTACAGTCAAAGTCCTAAAGTGCTTAGCAACATTGCACTACTTAAACCTTTGGGGTCATTTTGTTTTTGTGGAAATATTCCTCTTTCTCTCTCTTGATCTCTGTTGGATCTGTGTTCTGGAAACCACAGTTGTGCTTTACTCCTGAAAACCATATTAGCCTGTTCCTTAATAACGCAGAATGCCAAGTAGAGAGACATTTCATTTTGGAAAATACTGGATTAATTTAAACTTACCTAAGAAGCAGGAATGAAAAGTACTTAATAATGCCAGAAGTTATCAGGAAATACTTTAGGATGAAGAAAACATCATGCAGAGTTTCAAAGTAAAATGGATTTGTACAGGAACAAAACCTGGGACTCTCCAAGACTTTTTCTTGTCTAGAGAGGCTCTTATATTATAAACCACTTCAAGCTCCATTTGAAAGAAAGGGACTGTGATAGAGGAACTCTGTGTTCACTTTATTAACTCGGACTTAAACTCGAACACTCTGACTTAATAGATGTATGGAGATGGAAGCATTTGTGCACTTAGAAATGGAAAACATATAGAAGTCTTTTGGAGCAGGATTTGCTGCTTCAGTTAGAAGTACTACCAAAAGCAAAAGCTTGGAAAAGTGAATTTTGACTACAAATCCCAAAATCCCCCAACTCGTATAACCCCTGGGAGTTAGTCAAGTAACTTTACCAAGCTCTGGCCAAAAGTACATATTAAAACCAGTCTGGAACAATGGTCTTGGTGGCTGGAGGATAGAGAGCCAAAGTCCAAAAAAAAGTAAGTTTTCTAAGCTCAGGGTTACGATATTGGTATGGTATCTGGTTCCTACAGCCATTTTCTAGGATGCTTATTTCTGTTGCAGGCATTGATAATTTGCTCACAATGTATTGTTTGGGTTAGTTATTTTTAATTTGTCTCAGAAAAGTCCGAGTTGATTATGTAATTTCTTTCAAGCAATGAAATGTATTGCAATGACTTAGAAATGATGGATTGGTACATTTGACACAAGACAAGCTTCTTGCCTCACACTCCTATGAGCTCAGAATGAGCTATTAGCAAAACAGGTCACTTGGCATTTCATATCCAATCATTCCTTTTCTCTTCTAATATATTTTGCCAATATTTCCTAGCCAGACTGCCAGTACACATTACGTTTCTAATAGTTGTAATCTTGTCTTACAATGGCAAGATTTTCTTGAATGTTCTGGGTCTCTGTGAAGGAAGGTGCATAGTGCCACTGATACAGTATCTTCTAAAACAGGAACCTGTGGCCCTTGAGACTCTAACTCCCGTCAGTCCCAGCCAGTATGAACAGTTATCAGGAATGATGGAAAATGGAGTCTAGTGACTCCTGGGGGAGGCTCTGTTTCTTCATCTTGTCATGAAAGGTTTTCTTCAGTGTTGTTGTCAACTAGAGTTTGGGCCCTGTTTCCACGTGTATTCTAATTGTGAAGAATCTTCTTTCCATTTGATTCCAAATACCTTAGAATAACTATTTGAACACTATTGCTGAGGTATGATGGGAGTTGTAGTCCAACGATGTCTGGAGGGCCACAAACGGTCTGCCCCTCTTTAGAAAGAGCACCTTTAAACAATGTCAGTAATAGTAACATCTTTTTGAACCCAATTGAATTTAAAGATTTTGTGTTCCTTGGCTCAGTCATAAATCAAAATGGAGACTGTGCTCAAAAAATCAGAAGAAGGGCAGCTATGAAGGAACTAGACAAGATTCTCAATTGTCAACATGTATCGTTAAATACCAAAGTCGAAATAATCAGTACTATTGTGTTTCTAATTTCTGTGTGTGGTTATGAAAGCTGGGTAGCATAGAAAACAGACAGGAGGAAAATCAGTTCATTTGGAAATGTGATGCTGGAGGATAGTCCTGTGGATTAGTTGATCCCCCACCCTAGAAAGATAGATGAGAGAGAGAGAGAGAGAGAGATCTTACAGCAAATCAAGTCAGACCTCTGCACGAGACTCAATCTGTTGTACTTTGGACACATAGTGATGTAACTGTAATTTAGGCATAGAACTTTGAGCACTAGATATCCCTTTGTGATATCAAATAATTTGACCTTTCTGTGGCACCCTTGGCTTATATGTTTGCCATGATCCTGAGAAAAACAGTCACAAGGAAGCAGCTGTTTACAACTTCCTCTTGTTGAGGCGAGCATCTCAGAACCTTGGATGCTATCTGGGATCTGCATGGCTTATTCTTTTCATCTCAAAAGATACCTGATTTGCGCCCATAAATAACAGACCATAAAGTGTCCACTGATTGACATTTGGGCTGCGTGATTGATATGTTTTGTTCCGCTTCTAAGCATTTTGGTGCATTTCAAAGTTAACTTTGTTCTCAAAGTTTATGATAGGCACAGGCACAAAATTTGTTATAAAAACCCCTGAGTTTGACAGTTGAGTGAGCCGCTTTTCAGTTTCATCCCGTCCTGCTGCCAGTTCACACAGCGAGCTCCAAGGGAATTCCATTTTCTCTATCTGCTCAGGACTTCTGAACAGGTCGTATTGCTTATTCCTGACTTCATTTCTGTTTTCCTATTTCTTATTTTAGGTAGTGTGGTGATTGTTGTCTTATTTGTTTAATTTTCAATAAAACATTACTTGGTTTACTCTAAATTCAGTTTAGCTCACTGATCTGACTCCATAGACACAGAGCTAAAAGGTCCTGCTAAGTTACCCTCCCTCTCGTAGCTAAACAGTGCTCCAAGCTAATTTTCCCCACAATTTTGACAGCTTTTGGGAATCCCCTTAAGGGAGCCCCAAGTCAGGAGGGTAACAGATTGGTGGAGAATACAGGCAGCTCCGGCACCTCTTTTTTTGAGGAGGAATACCTAACTTTCTCAAACCAGGTGGTGCTGAATTAGAGAACAATCAGTGAGCAATATTAGAGCACAGTTAGGCAGGAACATTGTGTGTGTGTGTTCTCTGTGTGTTTAGCATTCTATCCGGTGGGAATCTCAATCTCTGAAACTCTTCCCCTCTTTTCTTTTGTTTTGGGAATTACCTCCCATCTTGGGTCTATTGTGGGCTGGATTAACGTTAGTGGATAGCGTTAAGGAACAGTCTACACACATTCAACATTCTAGCGACAAGCAGGCACACGCAAAGCACTTTAGAGGAAGAAACAGGATTTCCCTCCTGTTCTTTCCGTGTCTTCCCCTTCGCCCCCCTTCTTCGCTTGGTTTTTTTGTTTGTTTGTTTGTTTTTTTGGTTAATGAGGCGTGAATGCATCTTGGCTTCTTAAGAATTTGGCTAGCCGACTAGGATAGGGTTTTTAAAAGATTTTCCTGAGGTACAGGAAGGGCCCCCCCTCATCCGAAAAACTCTAGGTATGGTTCAGATAGGTTCCCCCTCCCTCTTCCTCCACTGCTTCGCAAGGTGGTGCTGTAAGTTCCTGTGAGTTCGTTCTCCCCCTTTATTGTCAGGCAGAGTCCTAGTGAGGGTTTCCCTGGATGAGATGATTCCCCCCATCCCTGAACCACATCCTTTGTCCTTTTGCTCCCTAAGCTGTCGAGGTGGAAAACTGGGCATAGCGAGACAAAAGTGACCTTTTGGGGCAGATTAGAGATAGGCTCCTCTTCCTCTTCCCCCATTGCTTGGTTAAGGCAGTACAGTAAGTTCCATTGGGTTCGTCCTCCCCCTTTTAGGCAGGCGAGTACTCCTGGAAGGTGTCTCCTGGGTCTTAGTGACCTTCCCATCCCATGCGACAACCGTTTCCTCGTTCTCTTGTATGAGAGAGACTCTGTTTGGGCAGGCTGGAAATTGGCTCCCTTCCCTCTTTCCTATTGAAGTTCTTGTGAGTTCGTTTTCCTACTTCCCCCAGGGACCTAGGTGGTCTTCCCGTCCCTCCAGATTCCTGGTCCCTTGTTGTTTGACTTGTGAGTTTTATTTGTGGTTTGTGGATTTGTGAATTTAAAAGTGTAGAGATGGCTAAGGATAGCTCTGTTGTTATGTCTGTCGTTACTGTGAAGGACCTCATGTGCGAGGAGGAGGTCCGAGGGAAGTTAGAACGCTGGGTGTTGCGTAAGGGAGGCAAGTGCCCTGGAAAAATTCAGTTATACAGACTCCGTGAAGCGTATGCCCTGGCAGCTAAGTCTAGAAACCCATTTGGGCCATCAAAGGATGCGTTGGCAGTTTGGGGTTTATGGCTTGTGGCCAGAGATGCTAGTAACACTCTAGTAGAGAGCCAGGGAAAGTCAGCAGAACGAGAAAGGAAATTTCCCGGCTTCAAGCCGAGATTGAGGCGTTAAGGGCAGACAAAGTAACTTTTGCGTCTGTAGCACAAGCCTCAGCCCAGAAATTGAGTGATTTGACTTTGGTCGCCCAGACATGGGAAGAGAAAGCGCAAGCCTTAGAGGCTGAGCTGGAACATGCCCAAGCCGCTGCTAAATACATGATTGGCCAAGTTAAGGAACATCAGGATGCAGTCAGCCATTCTGCGTGTCTGCAGCAAATTGCTACACTGGAGAGTCAGCTCCAAACTCGTAAAGCTTTAATTTCAGCTGTGTGCCTGGAGCTGCTCCCCTCGTTTGCTCAAGAAATTAGGGATGAGCCCTTGCCGGAGGAAGCTTTGGCCCCTCCTCCTGTTAACCTGGACTGGAGTGACTCTAAAGTCCCAGTCCATCCCGTAGAGACACGATCTATGACACGCCAAACTATTACTGCTGGAGCAGGTAGTTCTAGTGACGTGGAAGAACAGGAGACACAGATCACTGAAACTAGGGTCCCCTGGCATGCCACTGAGGCAAAAGCCATTGCAGATCAATTGGGTCCCCTAAATAAGTCCACTGGGATCATGTGGCTGAATGCAGTCATTCATTCACATCCCACTGCTAACGGTTAGGACTTAACCCAGTTAGCTCGCCTTTGTATGTCTCCCGCGGAACTCCCTACTCTTGAGTCAGCTGTGGCTGCTCGTAGTCTAGTTAGGCTTGTGGCACACGACTGGATGAGAGAAATAGTGAGGATTATTTGGCCTGGACAGAGTGCTGGCGTGCTCTACGTCATGGAGCAGCAGGGTCCCCGGGAGAACCCTGAGGCTTATGTGGCGCGGAAACAGCTACTGGCTATTCTTGCAGATAAAGTCCCATCAACCACCCGTGGGCACAACTTTGACACTTTGGAGTTCAAAACTCTCCTTTATGGAGGCTTGAACCATGAGACTAAAATGGCTCTAGGTCTGGTAGATCCAGCCACAAATTCTTGGGAAACATTCGGGAACAACCTCTGCAGGGTAGCTGATTTGTTGCGTGAGGCTGGCTCCCTTAGACCTCCCATTAAATCTCAGAAGCGAGACAATGGGAATTGTGAACCCATACAGGAAGTAACGTACTCTAATTTTGGACCCCATTCAAGATTTAGGAAGACAGCCCCAGATTCAGTTCCAAGAGGGAACTGGAATTCACGCCCCCCTCCCAAGCAGGATCATAGAGTCAGACAGGACCACTGGCAAGGCAGAGATTCACGCAGCCACTCCAGTAAGGCAGGGAACTCTGCTTCTCCGCCTCAGGCTCCCTGGTCCAACCCAGATGATCCCAATATACAGACTTACTCTGAAGAAAGAATGAGACTTTGGGGTGCTCTGAAAAACTTAGGACTTGACATGAGCCAATTTGACAAACGTCCCACCCTAGGGCTCATTGATGCACTGGCAAAACACTCTAGACTTGGAGGTAATCAACCAGTGAGCGCTGTGACTAATAGTCCTCCTCCTCCTGTTGGACTATATCCCAGTTTGAATTTTTCAGAATAGGGGTGCCCTCAGTCCAAGAAACTAGTAATGTCATGGCCAAATTGAGGCCTGACAAATGTGGGAGGTCCTGGGTGAAGGCAGGCCTTGGGACTGATTGGGACAAAGCCTCTTTAAATTCTGAAGCAACACAAATTGCGCTGCAACCAATTCTTGCAGCACTAAATGCACTGCAACCAATTCATGCAGCATGTCACAAGAGGATGGAGTTGCTTGAGAGGGAGCTCCAAACACAGCAGTCAGTCAGATCTGCTGTTTGCCCTGAGTCTTCTCCTTTCCTTCCAATTGCCACCCCTAGAAAAAAGCTGCCTGAGGACACCATCTCTGCCACTATTTCAGTTGATTCAAAAGAAACCTTGAACATTCAGGAGCTTACCCAAAAAACTGAGAGACAAGCACAAGAATTGGAGCAATTGAGAGTGCAAAACAGTGCTCTGCAAGCAGAAAAATTGGCCCTTTCATTTGCTGTACAGAAAGCCTCAGTGCAAATCCAAATGCTTCAGAGTGGACTGCCCACTCAAGAGGAAAAACATGCCAAAACACAGGAGGATTGCAATAAGGAAATTGCAGAAAAGGAAACTGTCATTTTCAAAAACTATCCTTTCCCCCAAGTCCTCAAAGAGGGTCCTTTCCAGAGGGTGCAGATAGTCAGCCAAAGATCCCACAGGATTTCATTAGCAAAGACAGTCTTTTATCTCTGTTGCCTCTTTCAAAGAAAAACAAAGGAGGTGTGAATTGGGTGCAATTTGAGAAAGAGAAGGAGCCAGCTGTTATTTCTGAGGAGGAATTAAAGTTTGATTGGAAACCTCCCTGAAATAATACAGAGAAATAATACAGTTTAAGCAACATAGCATGATATGATTTTTGTTTTATTTTTATTTTTTATTTTTGCATTTTCTTGTTTTGATTCCTAGAGAAATGTTTACTGAGCTCAGGAACATTTAATTGTTTCTCCTATCTCTTTCTCTCTTAGCATTTGCATAACTAAGGCAAATGACTCCTCAACAAGCTCATTTTTTAAAAAAACCTTTTGGTTTGAAAAGGGTGAGGGCCTGAAGACAAACCTCTCTTGAGACAAACTTTTCTTTTCCTTTTTTAAACTTCATCCAAAATATAGAGATTGCTTTTGACATAAAAATTGCCAGCCAATTAAAACCTTTTGTTTCAACCTTTTTGCAGACCACTACAAAATATGGCAATGGTCTCTTTTCTGTTAGGTGATTTTAATTTTGTGGTCTACACTGCAGGGATGGTAAAGGAATGGTGCAGAGGCACTCTGTCAAGTACGGTTACTTGATGCTCTCTCCCGCATTTACCTCCTCCCACCATTATTGTTTATGTTTTTTTTTTTCTTTTGTCCCTGCTAAGACATACCAAGCTCTGATGCATGGCAAAACGCCCCCCAGCTTGCTGGGTGGGATCTCCTATTAACCTTTTTCTTGAGTTTTCTTTTTGATGCAGGTATCCTGATCTATTCAAAACTCTGATGGTGATGGCAGCTGATTTTATATGTTAAGACTGACAGCCAACTGATCCAGACAGTTGCCATTACAATATGACACCACTTTTTGTATCCTAAAGTACTTTGATTACCCTTTGATACAAGGGGGGGTGGAAAACTTTCAAGCCACCTTCCTGAACAAATTTCCTCTTTAAAGCTTCAGAAGAAAATATATCTTTTACTCAAGAAGAAAATATACTTTCTACTCAAAAACACTGAACTCTGTGCATTAAAAGCCTGATGGTCTATGTAGTACATTTCATCAATTGGACTTTTTTTTTCTTTTGAAGATTTCTTAATCAGCCACACAGACTTTTTGGACACTTAAAGAGGGTGAATTCCTCACTCCATCTATGCAAATCTGAAAACAACAACAACAACACTATTTTGCATGTATTTTTGTTTCAATTTTTTTTTAATGTTCCGGGAACTTTTGCATACACAATGTATTGGAAATCTCATTCTGTAACGCTGCCATTCAATTGAACTATTGCTCTCATTCAAATTCTTGATTGCTACACCATTTTCCTTGATTGCTGATGAAGCTGTTTATTTTCATCTGTCTACAGCTATCATTATTAAAGAAGACATCATACCATAGAATAGAAATTTATGTTAGATAGATCAAAGAAGATTTTGTATGCTCCAATTGTTGTAAAATACTGTCATTTCACTCAGATACTGTTGTGGCCAAGAAGATTTTGTAATCAATTGTTGATTTCACTTACATTCTGCTGTATCAAGGAAAGCTCTGTTGTACACATTTCTTATGCTCCAATTGTTGGAGGATACTACTAATCAATTGCCAATTTCATTTATATTTTTGCTGCTTAGTTTCATATATCCATTCCATTTGTCACTTTACAAGTCTAATCCTGCCAAGAGCTAACACGCCCTAGTTAGTTCATCAACAAACTGAACATTTTACTGCTATTGCAGCGAATCTGAACTCTTTGCCATGCTTTTAATCTTTTTGGATGTCACATATGCCCGCAATCATCAGACTTTGAACTCTCCTTTACCTGGGGGGGGGGGTGTAGAGGACTTTCCAACTTGCATCTCACCTCTCCCCAGACCCCAAACTCAGAGTCCGCATTCTCATGGAACTGTTTTGCCTGTTGATCATTTTTAAAAGCCTGCATTTGGAACTACAGCATTTCATTGCTCCTCTGTTTGCAATTGTTGCATTGCCTATTCTTCATTGGGAAGATTCTATCCATATACCACCATTCATTACCAGTGCATTTGTTCAATATTGCCATTTTGAAATTGTTTCATTTGTCATTTACTATTGTAAATAAATGTTTTGCTAATGTCATAGTTAGGTATAGGATATTGCTAGTTAGGGAATGCTTTTATTAGCTAGAAATATTGCCAAATCCTCTCCCAAAGAGCAATACGACCCTGATATCAGTAGGCCTCTATTCAGCTTTAAAATTGATTTTAAATATTTAATTGGAAAATGTCCAATATTGTCCCAATACTGTACATTTTCGGGGGGGATTGTAACTGTGATTTAGGCATAGAACTTTGAGCAGTAGATATCCCTTTGTGATATCAAATAATTTTACCTTTCTGTGGCACCCTTGGCTGATATCTTTCTCATGATCCTGAGAAAAATAGTCATAAGGAAGCAGCTGTTTACAACTTCCTCTTGTTGAGGCGAGCATCTCAGAACCTTGGATGTTATCTGGGATCTGCATGGCTTATTCCTTTCATCTCACAAGATACCTGATTCGCGCCCATAAATAACAGACCATAAAGTGTCCATTGATTGACATTTGGGCTGCGTGATTGATATGTTTTGTTCCTCTTCTAAGCCTTTTGGTGCATTTCAAAGTTAACTTTGTTCTCAAAGTTTATGACATGAGTCACAGGCACAAAATTTGTTATAAAAACCCCTGAGTTTGATAGTTGAGTGAGCTGCTTTTCAATTTCATCCCGTCCTGCTGCCAGTTCGCACAGCGAGCTCCAAGGGAATTCCATTTTCTCTATCTGCTCAGGACTTCTGAACAGGTCGTATTGCTTATTCCTGACTTCATTTCTATTTTCCTATTTCTTATTTTAGGTAGTGTGGTGATTGTTGTCTTATTTGTTTAATTTTCAATAAAACATTACTTGGTTTACTCTAAATTCAGTTTAGCTCACTGATCTGACTCCGTAGACACAGAGCTAAAAGGTCCTGCTAAGTTACCCTCCCTCTCGTAGCTAAACAGTGCTCCAAGCTAATTTTCCCCACAATTTTGACAGCTTTTGGGAATCCCCTTAAGGGAGCCCCAAGTCAGGAGGGTAACAGTGAGATAACACGGCTTCTTGGAAAGGACAATGCTTGGTAAAGTAGAAGGCAATAGAAAAAGAGGAAGACCACATTAGAGATAGATTGGGTCTGTAAATGTGAGTTTGACAAAGATGTCTAATCACTACAACAGTGGAACTTACACATGCCTAAGATGCCCACAGAATTCCAGCCTTTCGAAGGTCCATACACATAATATAAACTATTTATGCCACTCAGTAGCTCCTTCTGAGAGGATGAGGTTTACCAAATTTCAAATAAATAGTTTCAGGGTGTACGTGTGTGTAAAAAAGTTTGATATCTGAAATTTTCATTTTTTTAAGGGAGCATACTGAGACACTGAGTTAAGCCTTGTCACTTGAATCCCTTCAATATTTAACAGATGTTTGTATTGTTCTGTCTCATGGTCACTGTAATACAGAGCATCCCATGTTGTTAATTTGTTAACAACAGTGACAATTCACTTGTATTTGGTTTCCAGATTTGGAGTGTGGAATATGTAATCATAAAGGAAAATGCCAATTTGCAAACAATACCACTTAGAAGCCACTTCACTTCATCCTCGTTTGTTTCAAGCTGCCACAAACATTTCTGTCATTCTTTCTAACATCCACAGAATGAATGAGACCCTCTTCCCTTCCATAATCTCCCCTGCCCTATTTCCATCAATTATAAAAAGTTGTATATAGCTCATAACTCACATTGATAGACAGTTTCTCAGTAAGGATGAGGGGCATTTTTTATTTGTCTGACCTGCATTTTTAAAAGAAACGGCCTAGTTCACTCTTCGCAGACTAATCTGCATATTCATCTGGCGAGTGTGAATTAGGTCGGTTCATTTAAAAAATGCAGGTCAAATGAAAATCTCCCCTATCCCTAATGAGAAGGGGTCTGTTAAATGAACCAAACTAATTCTTACTTCCTGGACTAACATGCAAATCAGAACACAGCTGTCCTTTGGACTGTGTTTTTTGTAATGCAGTATTCAGATTTAGAAAAAAAAGAAGGGGTACAGAAGTGTAGATATGAGGGACAGATGCATATGCCATAGCAGGAAATCGCATATGAAAAATATGAATGTAGATGCTTTTTTAAAATGGTAGGTAGATGGGGAAATTGGATGACGACTGAATACAACCGACTTATGATTGAATACATGCCCCTGGAATGTGTGTGGGTGTTTGTGTGGGTGTATATCTGTGTCCTAGAAACTTGAGAAGCTGAGAGGCATAAGAGTTAACTCCATTTGGTTTAGTGGATGGTGGTTTCCCCCTCACATGGTAAGAGCAAGCCCTGAAAAGTGTTGTCCAATATGCAACAGCCTCTGGGCCCTGTGTAGTAGCTGCCTGTGTACACAAGATAAACTTCAGTGATGCAACATTCGTTAAAAAATGAGTACGTTATGACATCTGGTCAACAATCAGACATGAGACATGAACTTGTTGTTGCTGTGTATCTTCAAGTCATTTCTGACTTACACCCAGCCAAGGAGTGGCATACCTTTCATTAGGTTTCTTTCTCTAAAGGACACAGATCTCTCATCCCACAAATCTACTACTTCAAGAAATGTATATCTTGGTTGCATTTATGCAGTAGCGAACATTCTGATTACTATGAAGTGACAGCTCCTTCAACTTCACTAGCAGTTTCCTCAAGTGGGTGGGTTTCCTCCTCTCTGTATACTTTGCGTAAAGATGAATGGTTTTCTAAATCCTAAGAATGAAAGGTCTAAGCCCTCCCGGAAATTGCCCACATAATGGGTGACTCCACACTGCATAGTTAGAGAGGTTTGATTTCACTTTAACTGGCATGGCTTCATCATATATAATCTTGGGATTTGTTGTTTTATGAGGTGCTAAGAATTATTTGGTAGACCACTATAGTGAACTTCCTCAAACAATAGCTCCCAAGATACCCTGAGAAGAGAAAGATTACAGACTAAATCAAAGTATTTAGAGGGCTATGGTTTAGTGGAAAGTTGTCTAGAGCTGTCAAACAAAGAATTCTAAATGCTTCAACAAATCACAAATCCTAGGATCCCAAAGTTCAGAGCTAAGATAGTTAAAGTGGCATCAAACTGCTATAATTGTGCAGTGTAGATATACCCAGAGATTGTTTCCTTCCTCAGCAAGTGTGCCTGTGCTGTCATTTATTGGCTCTGCCCACAGATGGCAACTCATCCACATCTTTCCTTTGTTCATATCTTTCCCTTGCCCCTTGAGCTAGCCTGACTCTGAAATGCTTCTGCTAAAAAGTTTCCACTGTCCAGTGTTCTTGTGTTCTGCTCTGCTGTCCCCTGCCTCTCTCATCCTGGATCAAGTGTTCCTTCTCCTGCTGCCAGTTCTTAGCTGAAATTATGTAGAAAACATTTGCCTCACTCAAATCATCATTCTGCTGAACCCAAGACTTTGCCAAAGAGCCTTGGTAGCTCTCCTCTTCCAAAGCATCATGATTTTTGCTTGCTGTGGAGAGTCTTCTTGGTTTGCTCTCTCAAAGCACAATAGTTCTAGCTCTCCAAAAAGTGTTTCAGCTCCAGCGAACCTTCCATACTTTTTCCAGGCTCCCTCCCTTTCTCCTTTGCATCTATAAAATGATTCCTCCCCTGTCATACTGTCCTCAGGAAGAACTACATGAGATCTCAAGAAAACTATCCATCAGTTCTAATCTGTCTTTGAAGAGTCAATTCTCTTCACATGGTAGCTACCATTTCTTGCTGAGCACTTTCTGAAAGTGGTGAGGTAGATTTTAGTTCTATCCCTGCCACTTTTGGGGCAATCTTTCACTCATTAGTCAGTCCAAAGAATCATGGCCAAACTTCCTTGTGCCATTGCTGCTTTATTTTTGAATGCCTCCTCTCACCACTCATGCAGAAAGAAAGAGTTTGTCTTGGATCTTTCTGTCACACCAACCTCTTCTGGAACAGGTTGTCAGAATACAGAATCTGAACTGGAGAGTTAGGTTTCACAAAACAGGAAGAAAATTGGAACAAAGTCAGCAAAGCCAAACAGCACACTGCAACAACAACAACAAAAAAACACTGAGTGTGTCCTGTCCTGTCTTTTCTTTAACGGCTCCTATTGTTCCAGATACCTCTACTGATGCTGAAAATTTAACCACAAAGAAGCCTTTAAACTCCAACTAAGCTTGCATGGATGGCTACAAACAAACAATATAAGGGATAGAAACAAAGAAATAAACAAACAAACAGACTCAGAGGCTTCTGCGATTGATCAAGAAAAGAAAGTAGGAAGACAGTAGATAAAATTTTTACTCTCTTCCTACTTTCTTTTCTTGATCATTCCCAGAAGCCTTTGAGTCTGTTTGTTTATATCCCTGGCCCTTACAGCCTTCTAGAAGTAGAGATACAATTCTCTCTGTTCAGTTTTGGCCACATGTGACTGCATGCATGTTTTTCAAGTCTCACAGATCTTGTATTAAGCACATCCTTAGGTTGATCTTCTGATATTCAAGTCTTTTTCCTGAGATTTTTTTTCCTTATTTATTCTAAAATTTATTTTTCTTGGTTGTCTCCTATATCCAGCACACTCTGTTGCACAGGGGCTAATTAATTCCTTATTTGCTAATTCCCAACACTGATCACAGCGTCTGTTCTGATTCTTGTGCATAAAATAAATTCTCCTGAGAAACAGGCTGATGAAAGCAAGTCACTAAAACAGTATCACTAAAAGACACCATTGCCGAGATTAAAGGTCTTTTGAACAGGTATATCTGAGAAAGTGCTCGGTTTAGTAAGAATGTCTAGAAAGAACACACTTTGATTTGAAGGCAATAAATTTGCCTGCAAAATCTCCACTTGAAGAGAATGTACCATTTTACAGTGTTCTCTATTCCTCCATCAAACATCAGGGGCCACTAAATAGTTGGCTTTTTTTCCTAATGTTTAGTTGAAATCTCCTTTTTCATAATTTGAACCTGTTGACTCATATCCTCCACTTGGGAGCAATAGAAAACAGATGTTCAAAAGGGAGCCATGTTTGTCTGTTAAAGAAAATTCAAGAGCTTGCCTTTAATGCTAATAAATTTATTATAGTATGAACTGTCACGGATTATAATTCATTTCCTCAAATACATATATTATCATCATTGATTCATACATAGATGAACAGTGCACATGGGCAAAAGTAGAATTTTGACCATGAGGTCAGACCAAATGTGGTCTATCAGGTATATGATAGACCACATGTGGCCTCTCATGTGTGTTACAGCCACATATACACAGCTACATATGTGTCCCTATTCATCCAAGTGACAGCTCTCTTCAGTGTCCACGTTAAAAATTCATCTGACTTTTGAGAGTTCTGTGTGCCTTTCTTTTCACAAAGAGCATGTTGGCTCAAGTAAGATGAGTGCTAAGAAGAGGATTGTTACCTTAAGTTGATCCCATGAACAAAGAAGCCACTGTACTGGATTTAGCCTACTTTATCAGAGTTACTGGACAACCATGTGACTTCTCTGTAAGCTGACTCTGACATTCACATTAAGACAGAGAAAGCAGGATTTCCAAAAAACTTCAATAAGGTCTCTTCAGGATTTGATGAGAATTTTTGAAGGACCTGAACACATGCTGATTTGGACAGACATACATGTAAAAGATAAGGAAATCTATGACCCTTTCCGCACGAGGAAATTAAGACGGGCCAATGCATCCTGTCACAGAGGACATCTGCACCTTGGATTGGACTAGGTTCGGACTATTTACCTTAGTTCCGCACTTAAGTCCGATTCAATCCAGCATGCGATGTGAAGACTGGAAAAAAGCCATTTTTAAATTTTCCAGAGCACGCCAATTCATTCCTGCTCAGTTGTGCAGATGTGCAGATTCGCACCAATGCAAGCCTGTGATCAGCGGAGGGTGGGCTGTGGGCGCGGTCGGCTTCAGCGGTCAGTCCGGACCCACAAACAGGAAGCCGCCATTTTGTCAGCCTCACCAGTGCGGATCTAAAGACCTTACACTGCTCCAAATTGCCCTGGAACAAACAGAGGGGCCCTGTGGAAGGGCTTAAGGGAAAGTCCGCGTTGTTTCGAGCCCAGAAGAAGCGGTAAGTAACAGCACAGAGCGATTCCTGGCCTCATGCAGAAAGGGCCAATGCCAGAAAGAACCACACTGCGTAGCTGTCCTTGAGAGATGAAAACTGGTTCCGAATGCAGTATCCTATTCTATGATGAAGGTACATTGCCAGGAGATGCTTATCACAGGAATGCAAGAACTTCTTTGCTGGATCAGACCTAAGCTCAGCAGAACTTGGAAAAGTTATCCTTGGTACCACAACTCTCAGAATTCCACAGCTAGCATTGTTAATGGAGTCAACTGCACACTGGAATCCAAAACAATAACTTTTCCAAATCCTGAGTGTCAGTTTCAGGGTCCATTTCAGTCCAAACCTAGAACATGAGATCTTTGAAGAGTAGGGTTCCCAGCAACCCTGCTTACTGCCCATGATGCTGAAGAACCTTTGCAACCCCATGTCTGTGCCTCTGTCCCTGGGATAATAGGTCTCTACACTGTTTACCTGTGTAGTTGTCAGATCAACCCCGTCTCATTGTCCCCCAGAAGCCAAAGAGGCATAGAACAAAGCAAGCATGTCAAGACTGCCAGGAAGTGCCAGCTAGTTAGTTTTACATGGACTAACTTAGGAAAAGGAAAGAAACCAGCAGAGCCTAGCAGAAACCCAGAAAGGGTCAAAGCCTCCAGCTTTTATATAAGCTCACAGTCTGAAAAGGCACACTGATGAAGACACAGCATCCTGAAGGAGAGAAAAGTGATCATCTGTATAGTCTTGTACTCTTCAGCTTTTTCAGACCTATAACCTACCTTCACACTAAACATGGACCGGGGGACCCACTCATTATTATTTTTTTCTACAAGATAGTTATATAAAGGTTATGGGCTATTGTGGCCCATCATGTGGGTCATAAAGACTGCAAGGTAGGACTGAGAAGTTTATTAGATGAAGGTCTAGTGGTCTAAATCCTATGGTCATACTAGATGGGGCTGATACAAGTTATAGTACCTCTGGAGGATACAGTACATCTATAGTACATCTTATTCCTGCTCTAGTCCAAAAACAGCTATCCAGACATTTCTGGAGAGTCCACAAGCAGAGAACCAAAATAAGAACCGTTCTGTGTGTGTTTGTTCTCCAGCAACTGATGTCCTGCAATGAGATTATTGCCTCTGAATCTGAAGGCTTCATTCATTTGCCATGGCTAAGAATCATTGACAGAAGAGGCTGATAGCTCTTATGTCATTGGGGTAGTGAATCTGCTCTAGGTCTTAATCCAGATTTTAAAGGAGCAATCCACAGTACTGCACTTACTTTGAGACTAGGTTTCAGCATCTTAAAGTTTGGATTCACGCCCAGAGTGAATTTACCACTCCACTGACATTGGTGTTACCAACCACCACTAGCCCATTGATATATCTATGTGTCATGTTTGGTCTAGCATTTTCTTATAACCATCTAAAATAAAATCTATGACCACACCATAAGTATCAACGTGACCACAATGAATTGCTCTTGTGGATAGTGACAACACAACAGTGCTCCTTTTTCAAAATAAAAAAAAAATACCAAGAAGTTGTTACTTTTTTGTGCAGCAAGTAACATTTTATTTTTTACAGCTCCTATGTTGAGGCGGGGGAAAGTACTATTGACCTTAAATAATAAAGTGCAGGGGAAGTTTCATTCCACAGGACACGTGGATGGATGCCTACATGTTACTTCCTGGAGCAGCTTGAGAATTATTGTTCTGGACACTCCAGGAAGTGCCTGTCAGCCACACTTCCTGTGAAGTGATCTCTCACATTGCTCTCTAGTGCCAATAAGGGGCTGGTAAAGGAACTTCTTTCAAGCAGGGCTGCAGGCACAGCGAGGTTTCTGTATTTCTGCAAACAATAAAAGACCCTTTTTTCAAATAAAAGATAAGAGCACTCATCAGGACAAGGACTCGGCAAGTGCAGGGGAAAAAGGCCCAAATGATATTGGCCAAGTAGAAATAGCATCCAATCATGGGAGGGGTGGAAACAATGCTATGGGACTTGCAGGAAGGGCACGGGGACTTAAGTGTCTCTACACTAATGCACGGAGTATGGGAAACAAACAAGATGAATTTGAACTCCTAGTACAGCAAAATAAATATGATTTGATAGGCATCACTGAGACCTGGTGGGATGAGTCTCACGATTGGAATGTAGGAATAGAGGGGTATAGCCTATTTTGTAGAAATAGACCAAATAAGAAAGGAGGAGGAGTAGCCTTATATGTCAAGGATGTTTTCACCTCTGAAGAGATCCATGACTTGAACACCGGAAGCCAGGTCGAGAGCATCTGGGTAAGAATTAAGGGAGCGAGAAACAATAGGGATATTATAGTGGGGGCTTACTATAGACCTCCAAGCCAGACTGAGGACCTCGATGGCGCTTTCATAGACCAAATGATTGCACATTCAAAAAGGAGAGATACGGTAATAATGGGAGATTTCAACTACCCGGATATATGTTGGCAGTCAAACTCTGCAAAGGCGGCAAGGTCCAGCAAGTTTCTTGCTTGTCTTGCAGACAATTTCATGGTCCAGAAGGTGGAAGAGGCGACAAGGGGATCAAATATTCTGGATCTGATCCTGACCAACAGGGAAGACCTTGTTAATGACGTAGAACTGGTTGGATCTTTAGGAGAGAGTGACCATGCCCTATTAGAATTTGGCATTCAGTGGGGAAGAGAAGGCAAGTGTAGCCAGGCATTCGTCTTAGATTTTAAAAAAGCAGACTTCTGTAAACTGAAGGAGCTCCTGGCTGAAATCCCGTGGTCAACAATAGTCAATGAGAAAGGAGTTCAGGATGCACGGGAGTTCTTTAAAAGGGAGGTACTGAAGGCACAGGCTAAAACTGTGCCATTAAGGAGGAAAAATGGAAGGCATCTGAACAAACCGGAATGGTTGACTAAAGAGCTCTCAGCTGAGCTAAGTATTAAGAAAAACATGTACAGGAAATGGAAGAAGAGGGAAATCACCAAAGAAGATTATAAGCAAGTAGCCAGGAGATGTAAGGAGAAGGTCAGAAAGGCTAAAGCACAGATCGAACTTAGGCTGGCCAGAGACATTAAAAACAATAAAAAGGGCTTTTTTAAATACGTCCGCAGCAAAAGGAAAAAGAAGGAGATGATAGGGTCACTGCGCAAGGAAGATGGTGAATTAATAACAGGAGGAAGAAAAAAGGCAGAACTCCTCAACACCTTCTTCGCCTCAGTTTTTTCCCAAAAGGATAAAAACACTCAACCTGGCGGTTGGGGAGCAGGTGAGGAAGTGGGGGAAATGCAGCACAGAATAGATAGAGAGGTAGTACAGGAATACCTGGCCACACTGGATGAATTCAAGTCTCCAGGGCCAGATGAATTGCATCCTAGGATTTTAAAAGAACTAGCAGAGGTCATTGCGGAACCTCTTGCTATAATCTTTGAAAACTCTTGGCGGACCGGAGAAGTTCCGGCAGACTGGAGGAGGGCAAATGTTGTCCCCATCTTCAAGAAGGGAAAAAAAGAGGACCCAAATAATTATCGCCCAGTCAGCCTGACATCAGTGCCTGGAAAGATCCTGGAGCGGATCATCAAACAGTCAGTTTCTAATTACTTAGAAAACAATGCCGTAATTACGAAAAGTCAACATGGATTTCTCAAAAATAGGTCATGCCAGACTAATCTTATCTCTTTTTATGATAGAGTTACTTGCTTGATAGATGAAGGGAATGCTGTGGACATAGTATATCTTGATTTCAGTAAGACCTTTGACAAAGTTCCCCATGACATTCTTGCAAAGAAGCTAGTAAGATGTGGACTGGACAGGGCTACTGTCAGGTGGATTTGTAACTGGTTGACTGACCGTACCCAAAGGGTGGTCACCAATGGCAGATTCTCATCCTGGAGAGAAGTGACTAGTGGGGTGCCACAGGGTTCTGTCCTGGGCCCGGTGCTGTTCAATATCTTCATTAATGACTTGGATGAAGGAATAGAGGGCACGCTGATCAAATTTGCAGATGACACCAAATTGGGAGGGGTTGCTAATACGCCTGATGACAGGATCAAAATTCAAAAGGACCTGGACAGATTGGAGAGCTGGGCCAAGGCTAACAAAATGAATTTCAACAGAGAGAAATGTAAGGTCCTACACTTAGGCAGAAAAAATGGTATGCAGAAATATAGGATGGGGGACACGTGGCTGGCTAACAGTACGTGTGAAAGGGATTTAGGAGTCTTCATAGACCACAAGCTGAACATGAGTCAGCAGTGTGATGCAGCAGCCAAGAAGGCCAACGCAATTCTTGGTTGCATCAATAGGAGTATGGTGTCTAGATCAAGGGAGGTATTGGTACCACTTTATTCTGCATTGGTTAGACCTCATCTTGAATACTGTGTCCAGTTCTGGGCACCCCAATTCAAGAAGGATACGGATAAGCTGGAGCAGGTCCAGAGGAGGGCAACCAAAATGGTGAGGGGCCTGGAAGCCATGCCCTCTGAGGACAGACTTAGAGAGCTGGGTATGTTTAGTCTGCAGAAGAGAAGGTTGAGAGGGGACATGATAGCCATGTTTAAATATTTGAAGGGGTGTCATGTCGAGGAGGGAGTGGGCTTGTTTTCTCCTGCTCTTGAGACCAGGACAAGGAGCAATGGATGCAAGCTGCAGGAGGGGAGATTCTGCCTGAACCTCAAGAGGAATTTCCTGACAGTCAGGGCTGTCCGACAGTGGAATGTGCTGCCACAGAGTGTGGTGGAGTCTCCTTCTTTGGAGGTTTTTAAGCAGAGGCTGGATGGCCACTTGTCGGGAGTGCTTTGAGGGTTTTCCTGCATGGCAGGGGGTTGGACTGGATGGCCCTTGTGGTCTCTTCCAACTCTACATTTCTATGATTCTATGATTCTATCTGTTAGCTGTATCTGGAGCCTGTAACAGTCTCCTTGTGCATATTATCACATGTTGTCCAGAACTAGTGGCTGCAATGCTTTTTCATTCATTCATTCACTCACTCATGTATGTGCAGGTTTCCCACAAAATGCTGCTCAAAGAGGCTTGCCGTATATTATTCCCATTCAACTGTCCTCCTCTCTTTGACAGCAAGTTCCTGCGCATGTCTAGTCAAAAATACCACTAGTATGATAATTATATTAGCTATTAACTGATTTTTCCCAGGCTAAGTGGGTATAGAATTTACTAGTTTTGATTTTATTAGGTGTAGTTGAGAAAACAAACCCATCAGTTTGGTATATATTTGGGTGGGTGGGTGGGTGGGTGGGTGGGTTGGTTGGTTGTGTGTATCTGTTGTGTTATTTTTTTTTTGGTTATTTATGGTTTATGTTTTTTTTGGTTTTGTTATTGAGAGGTTCCCTAGTTGTCAATTCAGTCGTTCAGTAGTGTCAGAGCTCTGAGTGTTGTTCCCAGGTCTAAGTGGATAGAAGTTGTAAGTAAGTTTTGAAATTTTCTATTAGGTGTAAGTGTGAGCCCTAGTTGTGGTATATATATGATGGGGTGGGTGCAGTTGGTGGTGGGTTGGTTGGTGGGATAGATCAGTAAATAACTGATAGATGAATAGATAAAATTTATTTATATAAATTATAGGTTAATATCTCAATAGGCAATATTAATGTCATATCTTTATAAGATATTTTAACGAGTTCTTAAATCTGAAGAACAAGGTGCTTCATTTCAAATTAGACTTGTCAGTTCAGAACTGTCAGAGGCTCTGAGTTTCCAGGCCAAAATCTAAAACCTAGGAACACCCCAGTTATATCATCAAGTTTTAGAAATTGAAACAGACCTAGTTAAGGGAGCTATTCACAGATCACGGTAAAATGAGGAGATCATCACTTCTCATCTACTTAGGGAGATGGGTATTAACATTTGAATACTTCTAGCCAGAAGGTAGATGAAAAACAGAGCAGAGGTGAGCCACGGGAGAAGTGGAACTATCATAAATACATTAGATCTCCAAGAGTGGTTTTGTTTTGTTTTTCCAGCAGATCAATAAGCTTGCAAATGGTATCAAGCTGCTCCTCTACCAGCTGAGCTGGAGCTTTGTACGTTGCCCTTTCTTGCCTGCAGTTGTGCCTCCCCAGACTAGAGAATATGCACCTCCTCTCCTGCCTGGACATTACACATGAAAACTGGAGACTCAGGGAAGTGAAATGCCCTCTTTATCTTTTCAGAGTAAAGACCAGAGAAGATGAAGCAATTGAGGTCTTTGAATGAGTATCTTTTTTTCTTTACATTTGAGTCTTTCTTCTAGACCATTTTCACTAATCAAGATCTACTACTTGCACCCTCATTACCAAAAAAAGGAGAGAAAAAAGGAGAAGGGGAAAAAAACACCCTAGCTATATCCATTGGTCTTCTCTAATGATATAAATATCGCTGGGTGAGCATTTTTTATCCAGAAAGTAGTGGGCTCAGCCCTTAAAACTGCTTTTTACTAAAATGTGAAGAGAAGAGAGTCCAGCTGCAGTTCCTTGTTGCCAAGTTCTGTAGTATGTCCAGGAAACATCCAACCCTCCCAACCAAAATCTCTTCGTTTTAGCACAAAGTAGTGTCACAAATAGTCCAAACCAAAATATCTCCACTGATGTATAATGATTTCTTATAAATAAATGATGCTAACAGAGGTATTGGTGGACTAAGTGTCTTTTTGAAACAAGACCAAACATCCATTGTTGTCCCAATGCAACAGATGAACTCTGTGTGTGTGTGTGTGCGCGTGCGCGCACGCGCACGCATGCACCCACGCACGCACACACCCGTATACTCATTGCCTTTGCTGAACCAAGTTAATACTGTTGCCAAAAGTATGTCTTTTACAACCCGTTGCTTCTATGGCACAGTGCCAGCAAGCAGAGAGCAGAATTCCTAATGGCAGACTATCTGTCATCTCTCTCTCAATCTCTCCTTCTCCTTTCTCTTTCACATCTGCAAATCATTTGGAACTCATTTAGCCTGGAGTGTAAACTTCAGTTTCACCAAATGAATATTTGGGATCTGGGACATATCACAAAGCCATACACAATCCTCCTTACAGGTTTCTAGCACCAAATAGTGCATTTAGCTTTATATTCAGTCCCTTGCCCTACCCCCATATATATATGTGCATACTTTTTAAAAAAAATCTCTCATTGCACATGACTGGATAGGCTATACTTACAGTGAAGCCAAGACCTGAAGTTCTGTGTTATAAGCTAAGGTAAATCACATCTGAAATATATGACGTTTGTAGGGAGAAACACATGTCTTGAAGCCTGGAGGCAGAAGATCTGTGGAGAAGAGTTGTGGAGGTCAGTGGAAGAAGAGTTAAGCTGAGTCCTCTCTCCTGCTGCAATTTTTGCTCCAAATCACTGCCATCGCTCCCTGAAACTGCTTTTCACTAGGAACAGCTACCACCAAGGTTTCACATTTGTGTGTGTAATGCATAGTTTGGTCCTCATCTTGGCTTCTTATTGATTGTTCAAAGAAAGTCATCTTAATGCCAAAGACAGCAATAAAACAGTCCCATGGCCAGTTCTGCACATTACAGCCAACAAGCTGATTACACCATTACTGGATAGTGTCAGCTTGGGAGAATTAGGCAACTCAGCGAGGTGATGGTCTTTATTATATAGTGGTTGGTTTTTGTTCTATGGTTAGCATAGTCAGCTTTTTTCTCTTGTATATTGGCTGTTCTTTTCTAACACTTTACCCCCCACTCTGGCTCTTAGGAATGTGTAATTTAGCCATAATAATGAGTATCAGGTTGGAATCCTGAAGTTCTTATCTTCCCCATGAGGATTCTTCTGGTTTCGCATACTTTACCCACAGCCTCCTACAATTACTGGTTCAACCCTTACTCAACTGGCATTTCAATTAAACACCCCACCAGTTTTGAATCTGTGCCTGAAACATTCCTATGGGGTTTTTTAAAGCTTGTCAAGCAATACCGAAAGAAGATGTTTTTTTCCCTCTCTCGGCTTTTTTTTTATTTCTCTATGATTTTTTTTGGGGGGGGGTAACTCTTATTGTCATTTGGTGGTCCAGAGTCTCAGCTGGGGGTGGAGGCACAGGCAGGATTGCATAGCAAGTTGGCCCCCTCAGAGATATTTGAGGCCTAAATTGTCAGGCTTTATTAAAATGAAGGATCAGGAGGTAATACTGCAGTCTCAGACAGAAGAGTGACAAAGCTGCTCTAAAACTAAGGCCAGCCCTTCCAGTAGACAGCGTAGGGTAGCTGCCTCAGGCATCATTTTGGGAATAGAATTGAGAAATACTGTTTTTGAGAACTATAACTCTTAGAACTCCTCATGTTGGCTGGGGGAGTCTGGTCACCCAAAAATGGAACTTTTCTGACCTCTGTGTGGGTGCCATCAAAGGGCAGCAAATTGCTCTTTAGCAATTTGTAATTTCTACAGCCAAGGAGGGAGAGCAGCATATGTTGACTTTTCTGCCTCATGTGCCAAAATACTTTTAAGCATTACATGCTTGACTTGGGCCCTTTCATGCTACACAATTATAGGTCTATCATTCCATTTTGACCATCATGGGTCCACCCTATGGAATTCTGAGATTTGTAGTTTAGGGAGGGATATTTAGAATTTGCAGCCAGAGGACTCTAAGACCTCACCAAACTACAAACCCCATGATTCCACAGGATCTTGCCATGACAGTTAAAGTGGAATCATAGTGCTATAACTGTGAAGTGTGAAAAGGCCCCAGATCTCCTGTTCGAGTGTCTAAATGTCTTGGGCCTGCCCTACATAACAGCCAGAGGTGTTCCAAATCTTTTGTTGTGACTAACAGCATCTGGAACACAGCAACAGCAATAGAATGTGTATTTCTATACCACTTATCAGCTAAGTGCTAAGTGGTTTACAATGTGTTAGCTAATTGCTAATTGCCCCAACAAGCTGGGTACTCATTTTACCAACCTGCGGAAGGGCGGAAGGCTGAGTCAACCTGGAGCCCAGCAGGATTGAACTCACAACCTTGTGGCTGCAGTACTAGCATTTAACCACTGCACCACTAGGGCACAGTACCGGCATTTAACCACTGTGCCACCACTGCGCCACCAGGGCTCCACTAGCTGAGCAACACAACACCAGTCAGCCACATGTGATCCCTTAGATTTTTTGGATGGGTCCAGGATGCCTACTTTTTACATTTTGCTGCTGAATTTCAGTGTCAGGGAGTATGTAACCCACGGTTACATACACGGTTACAGGATCACCCTCTGTGCCTATCAGTGTTAACCACTCAGGGGGGATGGTGAAATTGCTTTGAATTTTCATCTCAACTTTAAAGGAGCTATCAAAGTGCTGAACCTATTGTTGTTGTTCATGTTCTTGTGTGCCTTCAAGCCATTTCTGGCTTATGGCAACTCTAAGGCAAACCTATGACAGGGTTTTCTGAGGCTAAGAGTATGTGACACACCCAAGGTCACCCAGTAGGTTTCCTTGGTTAAGTGGGGAATTGAACCCTGGTCCAGTACTCAAAACACTACACCACATTGGCTCTGAACACTATTCACTCCAAAAAAAAAAAATAGAGCCAGAACTTTGAGTCATCCTTTTAAGGTTTGAACTAAAACCAGGAGTAGCTTGACCACCCCACTGACATGGGCCACCATCTTCCACTTTGCCTACCCAGGCAATTTTCCCAGGCAAAATCCTCTCTGTTCCTATTTGGTTGAGTGTGATCAGCTGCAGCTGAAAACTTGCCAAATATTTGTAACTTCACACAAAAAAAGGTACTTGCTTATTCCAGAGCAGTGCATGAGGCTATCTAGGATAGCAGCCTAAGGTTCCAACAAATTGTTAAGCTCAAATGTGTAATCACACATTTAATATCTCTGTGTTTGTATGCTTGTTAGTATGTGGTAGGGAGGGGAAAGTGCCAGAAGCTGTTGAGTCTGAACCCTGTCTGTCCATTAAGCTAGCCTGTTGCCTTCAGGTTAGATGGAAGGTGCTTATTTGGTTATCTGGAGGACAGAATGGAAGACTGGACACCATCTTGTCCTTTGTCTCAGACTACAGAAGTGTCTTGGGTCAGCCTATATGACTTTGGTCAGGGCTATTGTCTGGGCTATTAGGAAGATTAGAGTCAGCCTGGTGTAGTGCTTTGAGCTTTGGACTATGACTTTAGAAACTGATTCGATTCCCCGCTCAGCCATGAAAACCCACTGGTGACCTTGGTCATGTCATATACTCTCAGTCCCAGAAAATCCAGTGATAGATTCACCTTAGGGTCACCATAAGTCAGAAATTACGTGAAGGCACACAAGTATTCCTTGCCTAAGAAAACTGTATGAAATTCATTTCCTTCAGGAATGTGGTGGGAGGGGTCTATGTGGGACTGTAATTTACCTTTTCTCTGGCCATTATGGCTTCACTTCCAATCACAGTTTCACTTCTGTTTACTATTAAATAAACAAGGAAACTATAAATATCAAAAATGCTACACAAAGCAGGAGTGAGGGAACTTTGGGGCCTCCAGATGTTTTGGACTTCAGCTCCCAGAGGCCTCAGCCGGCACTGTCAGTAGTAAGGACTTTAGAGAGCTGTCGTTCAAAGATCTGAAGAGCTAAAATTCTCCTTTGCCGTTGCTATTATATGCTTTCAAGCCAGCTCTGACTTACATGACCCTAAGCTAGGGTTTTCTTGGCAAGATTTATTCAGAGGAATTATAGAATCATAGAGTTGGAAGAGACCACAAGGGTCAGTGAGTCCAACCCCCTGCCACGCAAGACTATACCATCAAAGCATTCCCAACAGATGGCCATTCAGCCTCTGTTTAAAAACTTCCACAGAAGGAGACTCCATGCTTCAAGGCAGCATATTTTACTGCCAAATTGCTCTTACCATCAGGAAGTTCTTCCTATTATTTAGGTGGGATCTCTTTTCCTGAGTCTGAAGCCATTGCTCTGTGTCCTAGTCTCTAGAGCAGCAAAAGTCCTCCATACATCATCCCCTGAAATATTTAAACATGGCTATCATGTCACTTCTTAACCTTCTCTATGCAGGCTAAATATACAGAGCTCCCCAAGCTGTTCCTCATTGGGCGTGATTTCCAGGTCTTTTACCATTTTAGTCACTCTTCTCTGGGCACATTCCAGCTTGTCAACATCCTTCTTGATCTGTGATACCCAGAACTGGACATAGTATTGCAGGTGAGGTCTGAGCAAAGCAGAATAGAGTAGTACTATTACTTCCCTTGAAGTAAGGAAGATCTGCTTTTGCTTTCCTCTAACGCTATTGAGAAAGAATGACTTGACCAAGATCATCCAGTGGGTTTCCATGGCTGAGGAGGGATTTGAACACTGGTCCAACATATAGACCACTACACCATACTGGTTTTCAAGGTTTTCAGTGTACTCTTGATATATAAGAGGAGGTAGAAAGTGTAATTATTTTTTCGCCAGGTAGTCCCATGGTACTACCCAATGCAAGCTCACTCAGCAGTAAGCCCCACTGAATTTGATGGGACTTACTTCCAAGTTTTCCATCAAACTCTTAAATCAGAACTTGGAAAAGTTACTTTTGTAGACTACAGTCAACAGTGCCAGGTGGCTTTCCTGTCCACATGCAGCAAATCCACTGAAAGCCCTAAATTCTGTTGTTACTCCTGACTAGAAGAGGTCCACCAAATCAATGAGATGTGTTGACTCATCATTCAACAAGTCAGTGTGTTACTGCAGTTGTCTAGCCTGAGCCCAAGGTCTACAATTTCATATTGGTTATGGTTAATATTTCCACGTGGCACCCCATAAGATGAACTCCACATGTCTGAAAGGGTCACGGAGAGCCTGTGTAGGCAGGCACGGCCGCATGGCCTTAATTATGCAAGCTAGGTCTAGGCCAGTAAACAACTTTTGTCACACAGTCAGTAGTGCCCTCCAGAAACAGCTGACAATTAAGCAAATGCAAGGGCTCTCAGCCCCAAACTGCTTGCTCTATACAAACGCTAAGCGCTCATCTACATACTGTTCTAACAATTGGCGGTGCTGGCTAAATCTCATCAGTTCTGATTTTGACCTCTTGGAGGCTTTGTCTCCACCAAATTCCCTATTGTTCTCCTCAGGAGAAGGCTAGCCTCCAGGTACAATCCACCCTATAAAAAACCCCTGTCCGAGTTCCTCAGTGGAACGCTCCTGACTTGCTTCTCAAACCTCTGTCGCTCTGTTTGGCCAGCCTCCCCTCAGCTCCATGTGCCGAGCCACCCCAAACCCCAGCATTGCTCTCTATTCCTCTTTATCCGGACTGCAGGATCAGGTGGCGTATCACTCAGAAAATCCCTACAAAATCCCTATTTTTTTCTTAGCTTTCTTCCGTTAGCTCTTGGATGTGTGCGTGAGTGCATGTGCTGCTGAGTGCTGATATTTTTGCCTGTTTTAATAAAATCTTTCAATTGGAACAGCTGCCTAGTTCTTGACACGGCCTGACCCAGTAAACATAGGGTTAAAGATCCTGCTACGTTACCCTGCCTCTCGTAATGCTAAAGCAGTGCTCAGAGTTAATTTTCCCCACCTATAGTTGAGCACGTTTTGGTGTCCCTCACGGGACCCCCAGTAAACAGGGTAACAAGTGGCTCTATCTTAGCTGGGACTCATGAACTGGATTCCAGCCAAGGTTTCAGTCCAGACTTCAAAGGAGCTCTCCCAGGTGCTGAACCCATATGGAGGCTTGGGTTCCTTGGGTGGCTCCTTTAACTAAAACCCAGAGTCCATTCACTACTATGCTGACATGGAAGCCACCAGGTGATTACCAGGAACTACAACTCCCAAACTCTCCTGACTATTGTGAGCATAGCGATAAGGGCTGCAGGATTATGGCTGATGTACTCCAAAAATTCAAGTATCCCAGACTCTGAGAGGATTGGAGAGAGCACCCTGAAAGAGCCAGTGCAAGATAGTGGATTGAGTGTTAGACTGTGACTCCAGGAGACCAGGGTTCAAATCCCAGCTCTGCCATGGAACCCCCTGGGGGTGACCTTGGGCAAGTCACACTCTCTCAGCCTCAGAGGAAGGTAATGGCAAACTCCTTTTGAATAAATCTTGCCAATGAAACCCTGCCATAGGTTTGCTTCGGGTTCCTTCCTCAGTTCGAAGATAACTTGAAAGCACACAAGGACAACGAAGTCAAAAACATCCAACCACCCCAGGCTCGGAATTATGGGACATGTAGTTGAAGGCTCAACTTTCCCAGGCTCTGGGGGAATTATGGGAGATGTAGTCCAGAACCCTCAAGGCTCTGAAGAGGAGAAAGGACGAGT
This sequence comes from Iguana delicatissima, assembly GCA_948472985.1. Classification (NCBI taxonomy): domain Eukaryota; kingdom Metazoa; phylum Chordata; class Lepidosauria; order Squamata; family Iguanidae; genus Iguana; species Iguana delicatissima. Next base: position 476,019 of record CAOKZL010000220.1, read on the forward strand.
TCTGGAGGATGAGCTCTCTGTCCCGCGGAGAGACTGCGGGGTGGGAGGCCCGCCAGGAAGGGCAGGGAGGCCGCGAGTGGCGTGGCGAGCTCCAGCCCGGTCCTCGGCGGCTCGCCTGGTGCTCCGATCGGCTAAGCGGAGGCCGCAGGAGCGCGTCGTGAGTCACCGCCGGCGACTCCGCCTCCGCCTCGACGGCAGCATCAGTATTCCAGAGCCCTTGGCAGCCAGACGCGCTTCGGCTGGGAGCCGCCGCCGCCGCCGCCGCCGCTGTCCCCGGGTGAACCCGGCTCCTTGGCTGCCGCAGAGGGAGCCGGGGGCGCGCAAGGCTACAGGCGGGAGGGAGCCGGAGAGAAGCCGAGCTAGGGAAGGAGGCAGATGGATCGGCGCCCCCTCCCTCCTCGGAGGCAGGGCGAGCAAGGGAGGCTCCTCCGAGCCTCCCCCGAACCCCCGCTCAGGTTTCTGGGGTGCGGGAGAAAAAGAAAGAGAAAGAGAAACAAAGGGAATCTTTAAAAATTTTAAAATAATTAAAAAGCCATCCGCAGGCCAGAAAGAAAGGGAGACTGGAAAGGTAAGACCCGAGGGGAGAAAAACAAAACAGGAAGAAGCGATGATGGTGATGATGATGATGATGATGATGATGATGGCGGCGGCGGCTTATGAGGAGTGATGGAGAGGGGAGGGAGGGGAGGAGCCTCAGGCCGAGGCCGATCCTAGGCCCGTCTTCTGACTCGGAAGTAAGCCTAGGTGGGCAGCCTGAGCCCCGCCGCTGGTTCTTCTTTCGAATAGAAATGAGAGTTGACTGCCATGAGGTGTAAAAGGATTTACCACAAGAGTCGCCCCCGCCGGGAGGGGGCGGCGAAGGGGGGGAGGGCAACTGCAAGGAGATCAGATCCTGTCCCCCCCCCGTCGGGGTAGGAGGCCTTCGGTCGAGAAGCCCCCCATGCAAGCCGGAAAGGAGGTGGGGGCGGGGGGAAGGGTCGCGGATTCGGAAGAAGTGTGGGAAAGGGGGCGATTCTTTTCCCACGTTCGGATGCCAACGCCGCCCTGGCGGCAAAGCTGGTTTTGACCTCGGTCAGGAGTCTCCTCCTCTGAGCCGAAACTGAACGGAAAATGGATGGAGAAGGGAAGATAGCAGGACCACCCCCCCAAAAAAGAAGAAGATGGGGAGGGAAGGAACCGTGCTTGAATTTTAAATGTTGTGTGTTCCCGTCAATGGGGTTGCACTGCGAGGATTGCAGCTCCCAGAATCCCCCTAGCGAGCCTGGCCTTTGGCCACGCCACTTGGGTAAGGGGACTTTGGGGACCGTTGAAAGAATGGAGATGCGGTTGGTGGGGAGAGACCGAGTTTTGTTTCGTTTTTTTGCTCTCACAGAAGACCGTTTCCAACACGGAAGGGTCTTTTTTCTGGCTCTTTTGCGTCAGTCAGAAGGGACGCGGAATTTGAGAGGCCAAAAACTCTGTTTGTTACCTAACAGGCTTATCTCCGGGCCTCGCCAGGCTGGGCAATGACAGCACTCTTTGCCAGCCGGGGGAGGCACGGGGGGACCAGATGCCAACAAGCGGCCCTTTGTAGAAAGCCGTCGCCGTTGTCCTTCGTGTTACTTTATCGGCCTGAGGGACTGCCAATAATGGGTGGTGCCCTTGTCGGACTAGGACTCTGGGAGACCAAGGCCATTTCCGCACTATAGCGCTATTATTCCACTTTCAACATCCTATGGAGTCCTGGGGTTTGCAGTTTAGGGAGGGGTCTGAGATCCAAGGCCTCAGGATGTTGAAAGTGGAATAATACTACTATACCAGTCTAATGCGGAAATGCCCCAAGGTTCGAATCCCCACTCAGCTACAGAAACCCATTGGGTGGCCCTCTCTCAATAGCCTCAGAGGAAGGCCAGGGCAAATCTCTGAATAAACCTTGCCCAGAACAGCCCACGACAGGGTCGCCCTGAAGTCAGCCAATCAGAGTAAGGGCACTTTCCAGAGGGCAGGTGTCTGCCCCGAGGAGCTTGCAGTCTCCAATTTAGCCATGGCACCAGGAAGAAGAGAGGAGACAGATCCTCCCTTTCTCACACCGGTTCCCATTCAGAGGAGTTGTTTTGGGGAGAGGAGCCTTCATTCCTGCCCCCCGTGAGTCCGACCCCCACCCCACCCCATCTTTGGTTGCCTGGCTCCTTCGCGGGCCTCTTTCATCAGACCTTCCGCCTCGCCCTCCTCTTTCCCTGACATGGAAACAGCCAAAGCTGCAAGTCATGCCGGCCCGTTCCAAGATCCCCCTGAGCCGGGAAGCTGGCCTCCGGCGTCCCGATGACTCCCTGGCTGGCCTTGGCGCGCCCACGTTCCGCCCAGCGCGTTGCAACGGGAGCCGCAGCGCAGCCCCCCCACCTACCGGGGAGGAAGAGGCCAGGAAGGCGGGCGGGGAGCGCCCGCCAGTCAGGAGCCGGAGGCGGGCCACGCTCTCCGCCCCTGATCAGCGTTAGCGCTGCGCTTTCAGCGCCCTGAGCAGAGCGTGTATGTAACTGTATAGAAACAGGGAGAGGAGAGACAGGTTCCCCTCTATGCCAGCCGGCCCTGTCAATAGGTAGGATGGGGCAACCGCCTCAGGCAGCAGATTTCAAGAGTCATGAAAGGGCAGCCAATTTTACCTTGTTTGATTTCTTATCCTTGTCGTTTATTTACTGCTAGGCAAAGGAAGAGGTGCTTACGGGAGTTCCCCGTTCCCTGTGCCAATAATGCTTTGGCTGGCCTTGAGTACATGACCCGAAATGGGGAGGGAGCACCATGTGCTGGTTTGCCGTAGGGGACAAAATGTCTTGGGTCAGCCGTCTGTTCGCTGACCCCTTTTGTTGTGTGGCTTCGAGTCGTTTGCAAGTTACGGCGACCCTAAGGCGAACCCATCACAGGGTTTTCTGGGACTGAGAGAATGTGACGCATTCAGTGAACACCCCAAGCGAGGAATCCAGCCCTGGTCTCCAGGGTCGTAGTGGAACGTTCAAGCCACGCTGGCTCTCTGACCCCTAGGCTTTACAATCTGGATCTGGAGTTGGGGGAGGAAAGAAAAAACGGGACAATCGAAAGTGGTCATGGCAATTGATGTGAGCTACTAGTGAGGTTAGTACGTGGCTGCGGAGTCCAGTTTACTGGGAAGCAAATCTGCCTCCCCCCGCCCCCAGCGCCGGGTTCAGTGAATGTAGAGTAAGTGTGCATCGGAGTGTGATCTTGAGTTTGGGGTCAGTCGGAGATGAGAATTAAAGGATGACTTTCGAGCCGATTTAGGATTCGGGTCCTTTCTGAGCGAACAAGTGTATTGGGGAGTAGTCCCATTGAAACCAATGGTGCTTTCGTTTGAAGTGGGCGAGATTTCCGCACTAGCCTGTTATAGCTCTGTTATTCCACTTTCAACATCCTGTGGAATCCTGGGGTTTGCAGTTTCGGGAGGGGCCGGGCGGCCCCTCCCGAAACTGTAAACCCCAGGATTCCATAGGATGTTGAAAGTGGAATCACAGCACTGTAACAGGCTAGTGCGGAAATGGCCTGGAGTTTGCAGTTTAGCGAAGGGCCTCTGGGTTCCATAGGATGTTGAAAGTGCAATAACAGCGCTATAACAGCCTAGTGCGGAAGTTGTCAATTCCCTCGTTAATGAACCAACTCTCTTTGCCTGAGCCCGCCCGCTAAAGCCTCTTGTTAAATAAATCCAGAAAACCCAACTGCAGAAGGGGAAGGAACTGAAAAGCAGGGGAAGTTAAGCTCGAACACCTCCAAATCGAATCAAAGCCCAGCGGGGGATGATGCGGAGGAACAATGCCTTTGTGTGTTCCTTGCATCCTGTGTCTAATAAGAAAGACATTCGCCAACCGTCCGTGCAAAATGGGAGCGGGGGGCCGGGGAGCGCAGAAAGATGGGGCAGGATCCAGTCAAAGATCCGCAAGCCTCAGGTTCCATTGATTTGCATGAAAGCGGCTCACTGAAATCTATGCCGTTTGATTTGGAATGCGGAGTCAGGGTATTTTTGAATTGCGTTGGACGACAACTCCCAGAATCCTTCAGCCAGCATGGGATCCGGGGAGTTGTCGTCCCAGAAAGGGGGAATTTTCCAAGCTCTGCGACCTATAACGGCCAGCGCGGGTGTGTGGTTAGAGTGCTGAATTAGGAAGACCTAGGCTCAACTATGGAAGCCCACTGGGTGAGCTTGGGCAAGTCACACACTCTCAGCCTCAGAGGAAGGCAAACCTCCTCTGAATGAATATTGGAGAATAGAGGCTCCCTAAGTCGGAGTCCAGCTGAAGGGACATAATAACAGCTGTGACCTGACTCACAAGCACCTCAGAAATATTGGCGAACTGATACTATCTGCAGCAGGCTAGAATTGGTTCTTTGCGTTCTAGCCGATAGATTCCTGGAATGGGTCACTTCCAAAGCATCTCGCCATCTGAGAATCATAGAGTTGGAAGAGACCACAAGGGTCATCCAGTCTCAACCCCCAGGCATGTAGGAACCCACATCAGAGCACTCCCAACAGATGGCCATTCAGCCTCTGCTTAAAAACCTCCAAAGAAGGAGACTCCGTTCAGTTTTGCTGTCTATAAAACGAGTGGCAGCAGAACCTACCCAGGAGATTTTTGCTGGCTGAGGCAAAAAGCACATTGCTCAGCATGGTTGACAGCACCTGAAACCAACAGGTAACAAGTTCGTGTCACGTGCAAACCCTTCCCTGCAGCACTTTGTTACCACTTCTATGCCTTTGTTGAAACATCTGCCTCACCTTGTCTAAAACAGTAGACAGCCCGAATTAAAAAATAAACGATTTGGTTTGAGATCGTGAGTGGAAAGCTCTTTGTCCCAGAAGATAGGGAGGCAATCTTATTGTGTGTTTACTCCCAAGTAAGGTGTGCGGTAGGATTGCCATGAGATCAGTGCCATTCATAGGAAAGGGCGGCAAGGCTGTGATAACGCAAACCACTGACGTGAACGCAGTGCCACCTGTTCGATCGTTACTCTTATCTCAGCCCACTTGTTCGTTGGTTACTCTTATCTCAGCCCTCTCCTGCAGTATTTCATGTTCCTGAAAACTCCGTGAGGTAGATCGGGGTGGGGGGGAGGAAGGCTGGCCCGAGGTCCCCAAGTGAGTTTATTTCTGGGTTATTTGAGAGCTGTAAGTTGAACCCAATGGCTTTTGCCTCCCAGAAAATGGAATATTTAAATACCAGCAGAGGAACGTCATGTAGAGACGGAGGGAGCTTGTTTGCTTGGATTCAAACGACAAGAGCAGAGATTTAAAGCCGTTTTGATAGAGGAATAAAGTTCCTGCCAGGATGGCAGCTTCTCCTTTTGGGGGGGGAGAAGCCTTTAAACAGAGGTTGGACGGAGTGTTTCAGCTGTGTATTGCTGCATGGCAGGGGGATGGACTGGATGGCCCTTGCAACTCCACGAATCTCTTTTCTAGAATACTTTGATAGAACAGATGGAGAATCAATTTCTGTCCTTCTAAATGTTCTTGGACTGCAGCTCCCATCAGCTCTACCCATAATAACTGATGGCAGAGGACCACAGGTCGACAATCCACCGTCCCTCTGGAGGTCCCAACCCTGTGGTAAAGGCGCAAAAAGGCGCATAACACAGCCAAGAATAAACCGGGAAAGAAATCCCCCTGAGTTCAATGGGGAGGGGGCACAATTCCAGACTTGTTCCCCATCCTTCTCACTCCTCACAACCTGTACAGTCAGCCCTCCACATTTGTGGGTTTGACTTTCACGGATTTGATTATTTGTGAGTTTCTCTAACTCCTACCTCCACCTGAAGTGCTTCTTTCCCAGGGGTACCTTTCCTCTTGGTTGCTTTGATTAGGGTATTCAGCCCAATTTCTCAGCCCCACAAAGTCTCTCCCAATGCCTGCCCCCCTCCAAGGAAGGAGATGGGCAAGAGACAGGAAGCGTAGGGCCACTATGCCAACCCACGCCCTTTCCCTGACCTGCTTTGGACCCTGGGTGCCTGCCCTGCCCGCATCCCATGCCTTGACCCCCTTCCCACAAGAGTCACACGCATTTCTATCTTTGCGATTTTTCCACTTTTGAGGGCATCCTGTGCCCCTAAGCGTAGCGAATGTGGACGGCTGGCTGTATTAAATTTAAGCCTCTATCTTCCCCACCTGTAGTGACTTGGGCTATGGGAATGGGAGGGGGTCGGGAGGGGACTTAAAGACATGATTCCACCAATGACCGTCGGAGGGTGGGTGGGGGCAACGCGGGCTTTTAAGGAGGCAGGAAGCCAAGTGACCCCCCCCGTCGCTCGGCAGGGAGAGGAAATGGACTCGGTGTTGCAGCATGTCGCTAGCGGGAGGGAGGGAGGGAGGGAGGGAGGGAGGGAGGGAGGGAGGGGAGAGGGGGGGCGCCCATGCGCAGAGCGGCACTCTGCCTGGGATTGTGAGGACTTTATCCTCAGATGACTCCTCGGCCGCCTCCGCCTCCCGCCCGCCGGCTGCTCTTTACGTCTTGCCTCCGCTTCTCTCTTCCCCGGCGGCGCTTGGCTGATATAATTTTTTTTTAAAAAAGCTCTCAATAGAATGGCGCTTGATCTATCTTGTTCTACAGGGAGAGGACAGCAGGGGTAGAGTTCGGTTTATTTTTAAGCCCATTTCCCTCTCTCCCCGTCCCCGCCACTGGGACCCCTAAATACTCCCAAGGCACCTAAACCCCTGATGGGTTCGCCTTAAGGTTGCCGTAAATCCGAAACAACTTGAAGGCAGGCCAAAACAGCAATTCTTATTTAGAGGGCATAATTACCCTCCAGGCACCAGATTCCTTGTGATCGTGGATGCTAAACAGGGTCAGCCCCGGCCAGTACTTGGATGGGAGGCCACCAAGGAATAGTAGGTGCTGTAGGCTATATTTCAGAGGAAGGAACTAGCAAAACCACCTTCGAGTTTTCCTCGCCTAAGCAAACCTTATAAGCCGACAGGCAAATTGAAGGGACATACGCACCCTCCGCGGGTTACCTTTTAAGGGCGGATCCGCTGCGAGTTTTCTTCCCAGTGTTATAGGAGCCATCCAAAATCCTCCCCTGTATCCTCCATTGCGCCTTAAAGGCGCCTTGGAAGTTCGGTCTAAAACCCGGAGCGGATAGCCCGTTCGCTGTCCCCCATCCTTGGAAGCCACCGACCGCAGGACTGTACAATTTTTAAAAAAAAGTCTGTGTGCGACTGAGGTTTGCTTCGGCCCCTGGTTCTTAATTTTCAGACCAGCTCTGTCCGGATGCGTCTGCCCGCTTCCCACGTGTGTACACACCTCGTCCAAGTCGGTTCAGTTTCTGAAAAGATTGTCTCTTTTTTTGTTCGCTTCTGACGGACGATCCGAAGAACGACTTACGTCAATGAGAAATTACTTAGATTTTTAGAACAATCAAAAGTGGTAAACAAAGATAAAGATCCATAATAGAAAATAGCTAATTAACGTAATCCGAGAAAGGCAAGATAACGTCTCACTTTCTTCCCCGGTGTTTGCGATTCAGTCTGCTTCAGTGGGATTTATCCCCAGGAAACACTATATATGATGGGATTGCTGCCTAGAATATGTAAGGTGTTTTAGCTGGCATGTTATACCGATTCACCTTGGAGGAAGACCCACTGAAAGCAGTGAGACTTACTTCTGAGTAGACTTGGATTGCATTGAGTTTTCTGCTGAAATTCATGGTTTTTTAAATGTTTAACTTTGGCAGCAGGGTGGCTGATCTTCTGTAAGGGCGTTTCTCTGTTGGTATTAATGTTATCTTTTTTAAAAAAGAAATTCTCTGTACCACTTCATCCTTGCCCTACTCATTCGCAAGGGAAGTTGCCTCCCTCTAGTCTATGCAGTTATTTAGGAGTAAACATCATTCTGCTTTATGGGGCTTACTCCTGGGTAGGTTTGCACTTACAAAGAAAGCTGCAGTCCTACCTACGCTTACTGGCGACTAAATCCTATTGAGCTCAATGGGGCTTGCTCCTGACCCTGTTGGATTGAGCAGCCAATCTCTCTTTGATTAGGACTCAAGTCCCAATCCTACCATGTTTACTCGGTAGGAGTAAACAAGGTAGGATGCCCAAAGGTATACTGGGGGGAACCAACCGGTTGAAAAGGGATCGCAGGGGTTTGGATGAGGATCCTAAGGACCAAATGGCACCCTGCCTACTTTTTCTGAGTAAATATGTGTTTCCAAATAAAAAGTGGGGGTTTCGTTCAACCCCCTTCAATCTATTCCGAAGTACCCTCCATTGAGTTCAATGGGATTTACTCCTTAGGAAGCGCATAGAAGATTACGCCTGAACTCCTTAGTAAACGGTCTTTAGCCTTATTTGAGCTTGGCAAGAAAACGCGGGGGAGCTGGGAATGGTTCGCCGGTGTGTTTCCTCCCTGACTCTCCATGAGTTTCGCTTCGATTTAAATCCTCGGTGCGAGATGCAGATAGAGGAGAGAGAGAAAGAAACGAGGACTGGAGTTCTTGTGAAAAATTCACCTTCCTGTAACCGAGTTCAGTGCACGCTCCAATCCCGTTTTGACATCCCCCACCCCATCCCGAACGTCCTTCTAAATGCCTCTGTTCTTTCCGAGAGAGTACTAGCCATTTCCGCACTACATTTTTATAGTGCTATTATTCCACTTTCAATATCCTATGGAATCCTGGAGTTCACAGTTTAGGGAGGGCCCTCAAAGATGTTCCATAGGATGTTGAGAGTGGAATAATAACGATGTAACTACCTACTGCGGAAATGACCATTCTGTCTGGATCTAACGGGATAGAACCGGAGGGAACGTCCACATTCGCGTTATGTAGTCTTTTAACCTTTTCCATGCATTCCCCGTAGCGGTTGGGTGACGCGTTTTCGCTTGTCTAGAACGCTATAATGTTTGCGCTTGTCGCAACGCTGATGAGCTTTGAGTGAACTCGGCCTGCCTTGGCTTTTTGAGATGGAAGGGATTTTTTTTTAATTTATTTTTTATCTATTTTTTTAGCCCTGCTGGACCAGATGGATTGAGGAAAGAGTGAAAAGGGAACAGTTGGTTCGGGAAATGTATTCACAAAATGTACTCTTCGGCCTCCTAGATTTCTGGAAGCTCCCAGACTCGGGAATAAAAAAATCCAAGATCCCAAGAAGGATGTGTAAAATTAAGTCTTTCCAGAAACTCGCAGCAATCAATGGGTTTGCTTTTGATCCCAAAGGAAAAAGGGATGAAACCCTCCTTATAAAATTGATTTTTTTCCCCCCTGATAAGTTAGCAGGTTTTAGAATTCCGCAGAACTCTTCTTCAAACATCAATTCTAGAGGAACGGAGGGAGGGGCAAGGTTAGGTTGCTTTCCAGATCTGCTGTTCTCTTCTTGTTCCTAGTGGTGCCTAGCCAGGAAACTTGTCATCTTTCTCGCAAAAACAAAACAGTCCGGTGAAGAAATCTGTAGAACTCTTGCTTAAACCTTCCTGCCGCAGCTGGCCAAAGCAGTTGGAAATATCAGTTCCAAGTGAGGTTTATCGCAAGCGCTGCTCTTGAAGCATAGTTCCGAATAATATGTCGTAGTTTTGAAAACAATCTAGTGTGCTACCTACAAAGCTACAGCCCTAAATCTGCAAACCAACCTACTTACGAGTAAGTCCCTTTAAGCCCCGTGGGAACTTACTTCTGAGAAGGCGCAGAGAGTATTGCGCTGTAATAATCCAGTCCTGCGGATAGCACTGCAACACAAAATTAAGCCCAACTGGGTTCAACGCGGTTTTATTCTCAGGTGAGTGCAACCTGTGCCACTTACAAGCTCTTGGCATTTCAAAGACAACATTACAGCCCCATCCAATACATGTTTACTCGGAAGTAAAGCATCACTGAGTGCAATGGGACTTGTTATCATTCAGATAATAACTAAGCTGGTCGCTGTCACTGGAGTTTGTTTATTGTTGTTGTTGTTGTTGTTGTAGTAAAATTAAAACATGCTGCCACCATCCCTACTACTCCTTTAAGTGTCCCAGAACGTGAGGCCGGATGATTCACTACAAAATAAATGAATTTTGTGTCGGTCGTGTCCTTTTTTAACAGAAGTGCGCCAGGTTTTGTCACAGCTGCGCCCATCTTCTCGGATCTTCTTTGTGTCGTGAGGCGTTTGAACCAGAAATTCTAACATCTACACTACAGAGTTGTAGCTGTCTGACACCACTTCAGCTATTATGGCTCCATTCCAAAGAACCTTGGGATTTGTAGTATGGTAGGGTACTTAGAATTCTCTGCTGTAGTTCAAGGGAGAGTAGTGGAGTTCTAGTAGAAAATTCTAAATATGTCTCCGAACTACAGATCCTAGGGTTGTACAAGAGAGAGATGAGACACTTAAAGTGGTATCAGGCTGCTATAATGGGTAGTGTAGATGCAAACCTCGTCAAGCCACTACAGTAGTATCTCCTTTCTCGGCAATTCTATTTTCTCATTCCATAAGAATACCATGGAAGATGTTTGGTTTACAATAAAGTGTGCCCTGTCCTTTAAGACTGGAGGAGACAATGGCCATTTCTGCACTGGACTGTTATAGTGCTGTCATTCCACATCCTATGGAATGCTGGAGTTTGCAGTTTAGGGAGGGGCTGCAAACTGCAAACCCCAGCATTCCATACGATGTTGAAAGTGGAATGATAACACTATAACAGGCTAGTGTGGAAATGGCCAATGAATGGCAAAAGAGAGATACCAGAGATCGAATGAGAGAGCGCAGATTAAAATCAAATCCACGGAGGAGTTAGTGGGTAGGATTATACCACACCGCAAGAGGGAAAAAACTTGCCGGTTGGTGGATATAAAAGAAACCACTAAGGACCCAGAAAAGTTGGGCGACTCGACTAGGATTAGTTTCCGCCACACTACCTCTGGGTATTCCTTGGCTAAGAAAACCCATGGGTCACCATGAGTCTCAAGGCAACTTGAAGGCCGGGCGTGCGCCATAAATGTATGACGTTGGGCGCGGAGAAAGAGAGGTCTTTGCCCGCGAAGATCTTACATTTATAAATTTTTCGATGGGGAAACGTCGGCGTAGGAGGAAGAATCTGAAGACGGGGAAAGATTAGACCAGGATGGATGCGAGCAAAATACTCCTCTTCCTCGGGCTTAACTGCTGATAGGTGTCTGCCGTATGGGAAACAGAGGAGCAAGAAAGTGGGACATGAAAAGGGGTTACGTTTGCACCTGAGAATGGGAACGTCGGCAGCAAAGCTCTCTGGGGGATCCTAAGAGCTGTACTTCCAAAAAAGTAACTTTTTCAAACTCCAGTCGGAAGAGGGGTGTGTGGTGTGGCTGTCTTCACCTCTTCTGAAGTTTGAAAAACATTATTTTTTCGAATAGCTCTCAGAATACCCCAACAAACCTGCCCAAAAACGTTTCAGTGTGTGTCTACTCCCCTCCACACACAGACATTATTTGCCTCCATGTATCTCCCGTTTTAAAACTGTTTTGCGAAATAAGTTTGGCGAATTTGAGACTTGTAAAACAGGAACTCGCTCGCTTCCTAGCAAACTCGGGAGCCCAAATGAGAAGGATGAAAATCACCATATATTTAAACAAGCGATGCAACCTGGGTTGTGCTGATTTCTAAACCGGCCGTGAACCTTTTTTTTTGGGGGGGACGTGCTTTTTAACCCCCAAATAGCCTCAGAGCCCTCGAGAAAGTATGTGTTCAGGGAGGAAGAATTGCTTAACCCTTTCCTTTCCAACACTGGCAGGGAAATACATGGGTATCCCTTACCCGCCGGGCATTAAAACGGCCTGAGTTTGTTTGGTTCAATTTTTAAAAAAATAACACTCAACGAAATTAGGGTGGAAGGAGACTCAGCAGCGAATTAGGAAAGGAAAGTGGGCAAGGAATCAGGATCTCCACCTTTCTACAGGTGTTCGCCCTGCTGGATCTTCCTACACCTGTACGAATTCATCTTTCTCTGCCTATTCAGTGGCAAAGAGCTTAAGGAGCTTGCTACACAAAGGCTTTAACAATGGATAAAAATGAAAGAGAAGGCTAGCCGGCCAGGTGGAAGTGAAGCAAACGTAGATCGAGTCTCCCTGGACAAGGAAGGCTCCTTGACATGAGTTCTCGCAGATGCAGTCCCCGGAAAGAAGCGTTTTGTGACGGGGACTCTTTGGCCATTTCCACGCTAGACTGTGATAGTGCTATTATTCCGCTTTCAACCTCCTATGGAACCCTGGGATTTGCAGTTTAGGGAGGGCATTTAGAATTCTCTTTGGCCTCAGTAAACTACATACTCCAGGAATCCATGGGATGTTGAAAGTGGAACAATAGCACAATAATAGTCTACTGAGGAAATGGCCGAAGGCTCATGCGCTCGTCTAAACCACATTTCTACCAAGGTTCGCCTACTCTTTCGAACGCCGTGATTAAGAGCTTTCCGCACTACACTGTTATAGCGCTATTATTCCACTTTCAACATCCTATGGAATGCTGGGGTTTGCAGTTCCGGGAGGGGCCGGCCGGGCAGCATTCCATAGGATGTTGAAAGTGGAATAATAGCGCTATAACAGTGTAGTGAGGAAACTGTCTGAGTGAAAGCAACGGACCAATGGAGCACCAGCGTTGAGCGTTCGCGTTCAGGTGCCATCCCAACGCCGGCCTTCCAAGGAACGCGGCTGATTGGGAACGTTGGCGGAACGCCTGCCAGCCTTTGATCCTCTCCGCAAACGGATAAAGAGCGTGACCTCAAAATGAGCCAGAACCGAGGCCATTTCTGCACTACTCCGTTCCAATGCTATTATTCCACTTTCAACATCCTATGGAATCCTGGGGTTTGAGGCCCCTCCCTAAACTGCAAACCCCAGGATTGCCTAGGACGTTGAAAGTGGGATAACACCACTGTAACAGTCTAGTGCGGAAATGCCCAGAGTGTCACAAACGGGAAGGTTCCTCCCTCTCCGCACGGGCGTTGTCTCTGAAAGGGGGAGCGTATGTGCGCGCCTGCCTGCGGACACCTGTAAGCTCACGCCTCGAGGCTGCGACTCATCCAGGGTCATAATACCGCGCTCACAAACGCACCTCTCCTCTGTTTCCTACCTGGCAAGGTGTACCCGCAGTAACGCTCGCGTTGTTGGGCATGTGAAGCAAGCCTTCCGAAGACAGTAAAGAGAAACCGAAGCAGAACCTTCTATAAGCTTGGAAAGGATGAAGGATTTGTAGGGACCCACAGTTTTTCTGTTTTCTCTTTGTCAATGGCTTAGCCACGTGCTGGCCTGTACAGGAGAGAAGGGGAATTGGCCCAAATCTAGGTTGCTGTCGTGTATCTTCAAGTCGTTTCTGACTTAGGGCTATCCTAGGGTGAACCTATCACAGGGGTTTCTTGGCAGGATTCGTTCAGAGGAGGGCTGCCATTGCCTTCCTCTGAGGCTGAGAGTGTGGCTTGCCCAAATTCACCTAGGGGGTTTGCATGACCTAGCAGGGAATCCAGCCCTGGTCTCTCAGAGTCCCAATCCAGCACTCACACCATTACACAACACTGTCTCTGTGTGCGTCTGTGAATAAACAAATCTTAGGCAGCAGATAGAGAGCCAGTCTAGCATGGTGGTTTGAGTATTGGATGAAGACTGTAGGAGACAAGAGTTCTAATCCTTTCCAGGTGGTAGAAACCCAGTGAGTGACCTTTTGGCAAGTCATACTCTCTCAGCCTCAAGCAAAAGCAATAGCAAACCCCCTCTGAACAAATCTGATTTACCCTCAGTTGGAAACTATCTGAAGGTACAGAACCAGCAAGGGTCAGGTGGAAAACGAGGCTGGTGTGGCCCACCAAACCTCCATCTTTACTCATCTCTGTTCTTGTTGTCTGAAGGACTGTCCCAGCCAAGTTCACATAAAAGATAACATAGGGAAATTGTTGTTAGTGTTAAAATTGCCCATCAGTGGCTAACAGCAGCTGGGCAACAGACTAAACAGAAATCTCACTGGTCATTGCTTCATAATTGTTTCCTTGTATTTAAATTCCAGTGCTTGTTTTTAAATATGTGTTGCTTAGACCCATTCATAGTGCAAATGCAGCTCCTCCTCCTTGGTAATACACAAGGGGCTACCTTACAGGGTTCCTTGGGAGGGGGGATATCCTTTTGCCACAGGTGACCCCTTCCATAAGATTCTCCTTTTGTTTTTTTCTGTTTTAAGTCATCCTAGAAATTCATTTCTGAAATGTGCAGTAGATAGGCAATAATAAATTGTAAGTTATTTATATTAAATCTATTTATTGTTCATAATAAACATGAAGAGGAGAAACTCTTCTATTGATATGCAGCCACCTCATGCAGAGCTTGGAAAAGTTACTGTTTGGGGCTACCAGCTCCCAGTATCCACCAGCCAGTCACTGTGCTGGTGGGTCGATTGCAGGAGTTGTAGTCAAAACAGTACGTTTTAAAAGCTCTGACACCAGGAAGCCTCAAATCATATGCTACAAAGTTCTCTTTTTTAAAGAAAAGGTCACAATTCATAAATCTGTGGGCCTTGTTTCTCTAATTGGCTCTAATGTAACCACCATTTCCCAAAACTCGTTTAAGTGTTCTGGTTTTTGCTGATAATGAAGAACATGGTATGCTTTCTCTCATTAATCTGATGCACCAATCAAACATTTCATTTCTGAATCAATGGAAGGCCAACTGATTTTGCATTTACATTTCTGTTTTGAACAGAACATCCTAAACCCAAATGGATTTGCTTTTTCTTCCAAATTAGGAAAAGGAAACTGTGTTCTGTCCATAAATGACACTTGCGTTTGAGAAACCTCTTGCCGCTCACAAATGAAGCAGAAACTTGTTTACACTCTCAGACCCAATTGCAGCAATCTTGCCAAATTTAGAAAGAGAAAAGGGGAGGTTTTGTTCAACATTTTTGGGAGAGGGATAAGAGTTCTTGTTTCATTTCCCTGTGGCAATGCCTCAGTAATATTTAACTTGGGTGTTCAAACTACACCTTCCTTCCTTCATTTCATTACAACCCAAATGGTTAAATAAAACATGCCAAGCTTAGTCATCCTTATTTATTCTGGTAGTAAAGTCTGATTGCTAGGTAAGACTGTTGGAAGCATCTGTCACTGAAACGAAACATGAGATTTGGCAATAGCCATTACGTTGGTTATTGTGCAACTATAAACAAGTACAAGTCTGAATTGTCACTGGAAGCCAGAATAACTAAACTGAGGCTATTGTACTTTAGACACATCATGAGATGACATGACTCGTTAGGAAAGAAGATAATGCTCAGTAATATTGAAGGCAGTTGGAAAAGAGGAAGACTATGGCCATTTCTGCCCTACACTGTTATAGTGCTATTATTCCACTTTCAACATCCTATGGAATCCTGAGGTTTACAGTTCAGGGAGGAACATTTAGAATTCTCAGCCAGAGAGCTCTTTGACCTCAATAAACTGCAAACCCCAGAATTCCACAGGATTTTGAAAGTGGAATAATAGTACTATAACAGTGTAGGGCTGAAATGGCCTATATGGATAAACTAAATCAAGAAATCCACAGCCCTGAGTCTGCCAGGCTTGAACAGGACTGTTAATAACAGGGTCTCTCTGAGGTTTCTCATTCATAAGGTTACCATAAATCAAAACTGATTTAACAGCACATAACGTTACATTGTTTAAACCGTGTTGTCAAAACTATATTCAGATTTTGTCAGCATCAGGCTCCACCAACATGAGATACTTCCAAGTGGTCAAACACCCTCAAATTTTTAAATTAGTTCTCTGTTAAGGCTAATTAGACTGTTATTAGACTACCATAATGGGCTGCTACCCGAGCTGCCCCTGAAAAATGCCAAGAAGCTACAGTTAATGCAAAATGCAGCAGCTAGATTGTTATCTGGAATGTACCTTAAAGACTACTATGATGTCATGGGCTTGTGTTAAGAAATATTGCTTAGTTTATTGGTTGCTTAATAGACGATAAAGTTAAGAACTGTTGGGAAGGAGGAGAAGATGGAATGTTGGAGTGAACGCTGATTGATAGAATGTTTGGGGAGGTTTGTAGAAGGTTGGTGAATGGCAAGTTAGACAATTGGTGTTTGGGTAGAGAGTTGAGATTAGTGAAGAGAGCCAGTTTGGTGTCGTGGTTTGAACATTGGACTATGACACACAATGAAAACAACAATAGATGGTCTGTATGAGAGGGTGTGAAAGATTTATGATTTAAGAATCAGGTTTAGGGGGAAAATGAGTTGTTTGTGTAAGAGAAACAGTGGTGTTTAAAATGTAATTATTCTGCCTTGTTAGTTGAACTTCTGTAAATAAAGGATTGCTTTTATTTTTATACACTTTTGGCCTCCATGGATTCAGACAAGGTGTGTCTGGTGGCAGCATTGAATAAAGAGATGTGGTGTCTATTGGGGATGAATGTTGTATAAATATGAGCTTTAAGGTCATTTAGATGGTCTGGACATTTAATGTCACACAAAGGGGACAGGAGTGAGTCCTTAAACTGGTGGCAGAAGTGGGAATCAAGGAAAGCCTTCACTTTTAGTAAGAGCAGTAAGCACCATGGGAGTCTTCACATTTAGTGAGTTAAAGATTAGAAGTCCCACATCTGGCCACAGTTGTGGGATTTCATGAGAGAAACCCCCACATTTAGTGGCATAAGGATTGGAGAACTCCACATTTGGTGGCAGCCAAGAGATTGGCTAGGGGGAGAATACCACAACCACATACTGCTGGTCTTTTGTCAATCGCACTAGTTTCCAGTTTGTTTGCAAGAGGCTGGTTTTGAACCACCAAGCTATAAAGGGTTTAGAGCTTTAGTATCTGGTAGGCTACCTCCTCTGCATAAGCGTGTCTGAAAATTTGAGATCTAAATGGAACATGCTTGTGTGTCTCACTCACTTCCAGCCCCGTACAAGGGCTCCGCTGGTGAGTCATCAGAACAGAGCTTTCTCTGTCCCAGCATCTCAGTTGCAGATCTCCTTCCCAAGGGACGTTAGGCTGGCTCTCACCTTGTTGTGTTTCCAGTAAGCGTGCAGACCTATTCTGTATGACCTTTAGTTCTGAAAACTGAAAAATTGACTTTGATGTTTCTTTTGCCTGTTTTTAAGACTTTAAGAAAACCTATTTTATTGTAATTCACTTTGAGACCCCAGCTGGGGAACAAAACTTATAAAATATTTTTAATAAATAAATCAACACTGTTCTAGTCCACATTATTTGTTTTCTAGTAACAGTGCAAACTATGGCTACTCCCTCATCCTTCCCACTGCTATGGCTACTAGTAGTATCAATAACTGGTGGAAGATAAATCAGCTAGTGACAGTTACTCCTCTTTATTATTGGTGTATTATTCTTTGGAGGGCATAAATACCCTAAAGGCACCAGATCCTATCTGATACTGGAAGATAAGCATGGAAAGCCCTGGTTAGTACTTAAATGGGAGACCACAAATAAATACCAGGTGCTGTAGGCTTCATTTCAGAGGAAGGAACTTGAGAAACCACACCCAAGTATTCCAGGCCTTAAAAAAAAACAATGAAATTCATGGGGTCTGCGTAAGTTGACAGGACTTTAAGGCATGTGCACGCATTGTTCTTTGGGATATGAAAAATATTTGAAATACATATAAAATATAGCCCAGAAATGCCATCTAGGCCATTTCTGCACTAGGCTGTTATAGCCCTATGATTTCACTTTCAACATCCTATGGAATCCTGGGGTTTGCAGTTTCAGGAGGGGCCAGCTATAACACTATAGCAGGAAAATTCACGTCAAGTGTTATATTCTTAATACAGTCTTTGCATCTATTGTTACTTGCTCTTCCACTCTGGACCTGAAGGGACAAGGATTTTTTTCACATATTTAACATTAATCACTGTATTTCAGAATAAGTTTTCATGGGCTACAGCCCTTTCTTCAGATGCGTAGATTTCAGCTTCAATAAACAATTTTTAATTTTTTTATGAAGAGGGATGTGAAATATAGGAGAAATGCAAAACTTGGTAGCATGGTGGTAGAGAAACAATTGCAGACCTTAGTGATGGACATCACTAAGAACAGTTAAAAGGACACCAGCAAGTGACAAGTACGTCCAAGTATAGATAAGCAGAAAAACACATGGGTAACAAAAACCAGCAGCAGCTGTGCAGACGGGAAGAACAGTAAGAACAGGGGGTTCTCAACAATAGATTCCATGCCAGGATATGAGTCTTGGCTCATCCCTGATGACAACAACACCTGACACTGGGCCTTTTCATACTACACAAATTAAAGCACTCTGTTTCCACTTTAAGAGCTATGGTTCCATCCTATGTCCAGTTCTGGACACCACAATTCAATCAGGATATTGACAAGCTGGAATGTATCCAGAAGAAGGCCACCAAAATAGTAAAAGGCCTGGAAACGATGCTCTGTGGGGAGCAGCTTAGGGAACTGGGTGTGTTTAGCCTGGAGAAGAGAAAGTTAAGAGATGACATGATAGCTATGTTTAAGTATTTAAAGGGCTGTCATATGGAGCAAGCTTGTTTTCTGCTGCTGTAGAGACTAGGACATGGAACTTCAGGAAAAGTGATTCCATCTAAACATTAGGAAGAACTTCCTGATGATAAAAGCAGTTCAACAGTGGAATCTGCTGCCACTGAGTAAAATGGAGTATCCTTCTTTGGAGGTTTTTGAGCAGAGGCTGGATGGCCATCTGTCAAGAGTACTTCGTAACTACTTTGTACTTCGCATGGCAAGTGTTGGACGTGATGGTCCTTGTGGTTTCTTCTGACTCTATAATTCTCTTTAAAAAAAAAAAAAAAAACCTAGGGTTTGTAGTTAAATACTCCTCTCTAAATTGGAAATCCCAAGATTCCATAGGATGTTGCCATGGCAGTTAAAGTGGAATCATAGCACTATAACTGTGCAGTGTGAAAAGGCCGACCTCTCTCTCCGACCCACATGTGAAGATGTCACTATCCACTCCTTCCCTCTTTGCTTGGCTGCTTATTAACCCGTGTGGAGATGGAAAAGCAGAAACATCTGTACATCAAATGGTTCTCCAGGTATGGTCGCTGAATTTGTTAAGTGTTAACACATTTTTACAATAATGATTTAGAACATTCTAGAGGGATAAAGGTTAATGTAGTTCTAGAGAGTTTCTGCTAATATCCAGACCTGCTAATATTTCAGGGATTAATGGAAAATGACTGCACATTCAGAATACTTGGGGTGTTTTACTTCACATCCTGTCTTTTCTGCTCTGCCACTAACAGTAACAACAATCAAATCAACTTTGCAGGTAGCTTTCAAGCTTGCTCATTGATACCATCACACATACACAATTACTTGAATGAGTGCTGGTCTATAAATCACAGATGGTGATTGGGTAGACCTTCAATTGTTGTTGGGCTAGAAATTTTATCATCCCTCAACACAAGCAGTCTAGCACTCCTGCTGTTATAAATTTTTCTGTGATTTTTTTTTTCAAAATGGTAAATGCAAATCAAAACTGCCAATGTTATAACTGGACAGTTTGTTTATTTAATTAGATATTTTACACCCTTCTCCAGTACAATCTTCAGATATACATTTGAGTCAGCGGATGAATGGATATCCCTTCCCAGACATCTCCCCTTCCTCAAAAGTGGCACCCTCAAGCTGTGGGATCACCTG
This sequence comes from Iguana delicatissima, assembly GCA_948472985.1. Lineage (NCBI taxonomy): Eukaryota > Metazoa > Chordata > Lepidosauria > Squamata > Iguanidae > Iguana > Iguana delicatissima. Next base: position 495,626 of record CAOKZL010000220.1, read on the forward strand.
GTCAGAGATCTAGCTAGAACTTGGGAAGCTTACCTGCTTAGACCTGAGCTCACAGACTTGCTCAGCCAACATGACCACAGCTATTGTCCAGAAGGTAACTTTTCCAAGTTCCACTTAGTATTTGGAAGAAAAGGTCACTCTTTGTCCATTCTTCAGTGGAAAAAGTTCAGCTGAGGTGCCCTCTGATACATAACACATTGGCCATTTCCGCACTAGACTGTTATAGCGCTATTATTCTATTTTCCACTTCCTATGGAATCCTGGGGTTTGCAGTTTAGGGAGGGGCCTTTAGAATTCTCAGCCAGAGAGCTCTGTGGCCTCAGCGAACTACAAACCCAGAATTCCACAGCATGTTGAAAGTGGAATAACAGCACTATGACACTGTAATGGGGAAATGGTCTAAGACTTCAGACGACCACGGTTTAAATCTCCACTCGACCACGGAAACCCACTGAGTGCCCTAAGCAAGTACCACTCTGTATGCTTCAGAGGAAGGTGATAGCACCCCCCCCCAAACAAATCATGCCAAGAAGTTATAGTTTTGCCTATAGTTTTGGGAATGACTTGAAGGCACACAACAAGACCAAAAAGACAACCTCAGTTCTGGGCAACCTAAGTTGGCAGCAGCAACCTAGCTGGGAGAGGGGACAACCTCAGCCCACTTGGAACAGCGAGAGCACCTCTTTTGATGGATCCAACATCTCCAGATAGGTCACAAAAAACATTTGCCTCAAACTCTGAGGAGTTGCATTTGCTCAATATTAACAATTCTGTACTAGATCGACCAGTGGTCTGATGCAAGAGAAAACTAATCCAAAACATTTCAGGAAAGTGAAATGGCACCCTTACCATGAATGACTGATTGTAGGGCAGAGTGACACTAGAAAGTCTACTAAGTCTTTAAGGGGATCTGTTTTTTAAGCTGGGGTCTCGCATTGCTTTCATAATAGGATCAGAGTCTTGAAATGTAACCTTGAGGAACTGCAATTTCCAGAATCTACCAGCTATCATGGTCAGCAGGGATTTCGGGAAGTATAGATCCCAAAAGTACATTTTCCAAACTCTAGAACCTATCACACAGTGGTATAGTAGACAAAGGGTTTCTAGTGTTGAAACACAGTTTCTTTTTGCTTAACAGGGGTGGTGGCATCAATCAGTCAATCAGTTTATCTATATCTCACCTTTCTCCCAAAAGTAGGAGTCAAGGCAGCTTACAGCACAAAAAGAGGTAAAAGTAAAACCATATGTATCTAAAAACATTCAGGAAACTAAGACCCAATAAAATTAAACTGTCTAAAGAATTAAAATCATATAAAATACTGATTTAAAAGCATACGTTAAAAAAATACAGCATTGAAACAGAAAACCCGTTAGATGAAACAATCAGTTTCCAAATGCCTGCTGGAATAGAAAAAGTCTTTGCTTGGTAGCAGAAACACAGCAAGGAGGGAGCCAATGAGCCTCCGTAGGAAGGGAGTTCCAGAATGCAAGAACAGCCGTGGACAATGGTCTCTCCTGTGTCCCACTAAATATGGCTGTGAAGGTGGTGGGATTCAGAAAAACGTCTCCCCTGAAGATCTTAAAGTTTGTACAGACTCATATGGAACATCATCCAAGGGCAGCCAATAGATCCATTGCTATGGGAGCAGTGAATCCATTCTCAGCTTTCTGGCTGCCCCTCCATCTGCTGCTCCAGATGGTGCAGGAGATGTGCAGGTGCTGAAGTCTATTCCCAAGCGAGGTTCAGAACCAGGAGAACTCCCATACAGCCTGGAGCAGCTGAGGGAAGAGTAGTCATAAAACCAAGATTTGCCACCTCCACAACAACAGATCCACCAACCACCATGTCACCATCTGCTGCCACCCCCTCAAACTTCTCTGTTCCCTCTGGGCTTACCTACAATCTTCACAATAGTCTCTGAACGAGGGAATAGATTTTCCCAACAGCCATGTGCTGTTGTAAAATATCCCTATTGTAACGCAAAGTTTTCTAGCATGACTGGTCCTGATCAGGTGATGAGGATCTATTAACTTTACAAAAGATGCGCTCACTGTGAAGATTACCACTGCTAGAACAGATGTGTTGATATGGATCAGCATAGCAGCCTGCTTTTTTTTTCCCTTTATGTTCTTTTCATTTCTTTTCTTTCCTCTCCCTCCATCTTTCGAACTCTCATGAGGGGTAGTGCTTTTGGGACTGTCATGGTGAGAACCTGCACTTCAAAATGTACCTCATATCATTGCCACTGATATTCCAGCCAATACATTCATAGATGCATGAGTTCATATATATAACCCTCCAATGTACCTCCTCTTTTAGAAAGAACATCTGTCCCACAATTTTCAACAGAAGCAAAAAAAAAAAAAAAAAGTTTTGTGGTTAAGCCCATAACATGCAGGGCAGTTTATGATCTGTCACCTCTTAAATATGTGTCTCACTCCTTAAATACCTTGCAATCATTCCATATAAACAATATTTTGTGGCAAGTCTCCTCCAAGGTAATTAGGGGGTTGAACTCTTGTTCTCCTTCAGCATGGAAAAATGAAGGAATAATTCCAAAAAATAAGTGTACCACAATGTACCAGAGGAGGTTAAGAGGATATCTTTTATGAGACCAGCTTGTGGCTGGAAAAACAAAGTGAGCTCTTCTTGAAGCCAAAAGGATACATTATTTAAAGGAGGAGGAGGAGGAGCCCCACTAATGATCTAGGTTTTGTTAAAGATTATCAAACAGATCCTGTGATGGCAGAGAAGGCACAGGTACAGAATTGCTTGGTAAATCACTGTATGAAAAGCATTGAACTTGGTGGTGTTGCAGTGCTTACAAAAATGTATTTAAGTTACATGGTGTAGTGGTTAGACTTTTGGATTAGGACTGGGACAGATCTGAGTTCTAATCCCCACTCAGCTCTGAAACTCCCACTAGGTGGTCAATACCTCTTGGACTTACCCCCCTCACAGGGTTGTTGCGTGAATAAAAATGAGGGGGAGGAATGTGAATATCACTTTGTGCTCTTTTGAATAAATGTAGCAAATAAATAAAATGCTTGCTCCTTTCAATATCTAGCTAAGTTTAATTCTCTTGGCTTACTCTTCATTGATGTATTTTAACCTAACTTTTAATTTAATGAGTTTAAAGAAAATGCCTCAAAATTTGTTAATGCCTCAAAAGTCATTAACAAAGGGAGGTATAGGAATAGTTTAAAGAAATGAATAAGGTATCCTCGATCCCCTATGAGATGCCATAGTCTCTGTGGAGCAAAGGTTGATGCATTATTGGGATATCCAATCATGCATGGAAAACTAAATACAGTTAGGAAGGTACAACAGAAAGGTGGAATGTAACTTATGTGAATTGTTTTTACTGTTTGTTGTTGCAATATGAATTTTAATTTGATTGTTCTTGGGTTGAAACTATTAAGCCCACAAGACCTTCAGTTATTAGACTGCCTAAGAACAGAATGCAAAATTAATCAAATAAAAGACCACTTGCTTCTAACATGCACGTGTTCTTGCATTTACAAAAGCATCAATAATATCCATGCAATGTGGGCAACCATGTTGTCATTCTACATGCAATCTGATTTTTGCAATAGAAGGATTTTCTGCTCTCAAGAGAGGAGGATGGTTGGAAAGAAAAGTGGCGTTGTGTGTGGTGCATACACTGCATATACTTGTGCTATTGTTATATCTGGCCAATAAGTTTTGTTCATCTTTTTTACTAGTTTCAAAAAAAACCTCTCAGATCAATAGCACCAAGAGGACAAAGGAAAATTATGTGTGTTCCATGTGAGGCAATACTCCTGGTTTTTCAGTTCTTTTAAAAAATTCCTAGAATCCACATCTGCAAAATTGCCTCTGGCAGTGCTTTTCAGTTCTAAATTCAGCCAATTCTGGCATAGCAGTATCTCTGGATTAGAACCATTATCTCAACTTTTTTTTCCATAAAATGTGCTTTTGGATTATATAATGCAGAGGGAGAGAGGACTGTGTTTTCACAGTTAACCATATGGTAACTCACTATGGTGTGAATGTAAACTATTCTCACCATATCATCATATGTTGAGAACAATTTTATCACCTCTTGCTTTGCTAGATTTTTTTGCTGATGAGGTGCAAAAATGTAGTTTAAACTGTCTGCTTCATTACAAGTACAGAAAATAGAAATCATCATGTCATCACACTACTGTAAAATGTCCAGATACTGAACTGAGTTAGTCAGGGTAATATGTATGGTCTCTCCTGCTCCTCATTTTATTCTCAAAGTAAACCTGTGGAAATGGTTAGCTTGAAGCAGTGATTTATACATAGTAGAGTTTTGAACTGCTACTAGAGCCTAACCACTACACAGCTGGATGAAGGAGCTAAAATCTGGCATATTCCTTAGCTATTTCATCTCCAATTCTGAAGGAACATTCTTCCTCTAGAAAACATCTTCCAGTTTATTATGCATCATTAGTCATGTTTTAGTGTTCCTGCTTAACACTCCAGAAAAGTGGTTGGTTACAGCTCCTGTATTCTGGTGCAGCTTCCCACACATGAATACATACTATCTTAATTACATTTCTTCTTTTGTAGATCAAATCTGATTTATGCCCCTGTGCAACCAAACACACACACACACACACACACACACACAAACATACTTTGCCATCCTCTGTCTATGTGTCTGGTGCTTTTGAAGGTCATGCCAAAATAAATAATTTGATTTACCTACTACAACATCTCTCTCTCTCTCTCTCTGTGTGTCTCTCTCCTATTTCATACTGCTTTCCCAAAATCATCCCCAAAAAGTTGTGTTTTGCACTTTTTTTTATCTGGTAATGTAATTGTGAATGAGTAGTCACAGATCCAACTGTCCTGACAATGTGTTTGTATATCATGTCGATATCGTATTTTTCAAAAGCCTGTTCACACACTGAGTAAATAAAGAAATAAAATACACTCAGATGTCTGCCAGCTTTCAGGACTAGGGATGGGTAGGAATTTTGCTTGATCTGTTTTTATTCAGAACTTCTCAAAATTCACAAGTTTCTTCATAAATTCAAAGAGAGGGACTAGAGAGTTATAAAATCGGAAGGTAGGAAAAAGTGAAACTAACAGATTCAGCCATTGAGGCAGTGGCTTTGTGTGTTTATGCCTTTTCTTTTTCTTCTTTTTTACCCCAGCTCTTGCAACTTGTTTTCTCCAATTATGTTTGTGGTGCTGGATTAGGTTTGTCAGTCTTTTTCTTGGTCTGGCAAGCTCATCATTTTTAACACCTCCCTGGCAGGCAGGTACCACATGATCTTCTCCATATTGGAAACAGCTGTACCACTTGAATTTGGCCAGTGCAGCTAGCTAAGGATATCAGTTGGTTCATTTTTGTGTTTTGAGTTTTATGAGACCTTTCCAAACCTCAACATTTTCCCCCTACAAATCTCAAGGTAAGAAGTTGAGATTTAAGAAATATGAATGTAGGAAAAAAGCAAAACCGAGAGATTCACCCACTACTATTACAAATCCCCATCTTCACACACTGTCACAATGTTCCCCTTTATGCACAAATCAAGTTTGGATCAGTTCAGGAGCTCACCATCTCACCAACGTTTGCCTTCTACCTAAGCAAATCTTTGCTTCTGGCTGCATCAACAGATCCTTTTTACTCTAACAAAATACACCAACAGAGCAATTATGGGAGGTTTATTCAGAAATAAATCCCACTACTTTCAGTGGGACTCATTTCCAAGGAAGTATTTATGCTAGATTTCAGCCTATGGCTCGTGACAGTCCTGTGCATGCTTACCTAGAACTAACCTCATTGAACCCTGTGAGGTTTGCTTGTTCCAAGTAAACATGCATTGATGAGATTTGCTGTGTAAATGGCTTGGCTGCTGCCAGCATTCAGAAATTTCTGGCCTTCGAAACGACAGCAAACAAACAGCTCAGTCGTCACTGGATCAAACACATGCTCGGTTTTCACAACCAGTCTCTACACACTGTTATCTTGAAATCCTGCCAGCATCCACAAGAGATATGATACAATACAGGTTCCATTCTCTACTGGAATGCCAGTTGCTGTCTTGTAATCTTTTTAATGCATGAGCTGCCTTGAGTCCCACTCTTGGGGAAAAGGTGGGATAAGTCAATCACTCCATACACATACAGAGAGTCACTGCAGATCTTCCTTTGCAATAGATTCCATCGAACTTTAATTTTGATTTTGAAATTCCACTGATTGGGTCTTGGACAAGTGTGACCTTTTCATAGGCTTTATTGGTACTTTGTTTTTGCTGCATTTCCAGTCGCAGAAAATTGTTGTTGTTGCTGCTGTTATTTTTAGAGTTTACAGAACATGACAGGAGGGGATCAGTTATCCTCCAGAAGAGCAGCCATTGATATTGTGATGGGAGCTTGTTAGAATATTCCATTTGGTTTGGATGCTATTTCATCCATAGCATATGATTTAGGCAGCAGAATACACATGGGGATGAGAAAACGAGGGTGGTTACATGGACCATAAGCGATATGGTCCATGTAACCACCTTTATTTTCTCATCCTCATATGGCAAAAAAAGACTGGCAAAAATAAAAGACTGTTTAAATGCTCCATATCAAACTCTTGTTGCAAACACAAAACTGGCACTGGAAGGAGGAGACTGGGCCAGTCTTTCTCCCTGATGAGCTTATCTTTTACTTCTAGGGAGTTAGTGCAAAGATGGGTGTGTGTCATACACAGGAGCTAAGCATTAAAAATGGTTTCATCGACCTGTAGGTTAAGTGGTACAGCCCACTCTAGCACTTCATTTTTCTACTTCATTCTTTTGCATGTGTACATCCATCCATTTCTGGTGTATATAAAGCAGGAACAGGGATCCTTTCTGGTACTGAGGGATATATCCCCTCATGGGTAATTTTCAGGGGTGGGCAAGGCACTGGCAAGCAAATACTAAGCCAAAATCCATACATTGTATCCCAATCCATTGCTGCTGGCTTCCATATCAGTGGGATGTTGAATCCATCCTGGGTTTTAATCTGTACTTTAATGGAGCTGTCTGTGGTACTGAGCTCCATCCCCATAATAGAAAATTGCCAGCTGCACCTGCTGCAAGGTGCTGTACCCCCCATTCTCCCACCGAATCTCTCTCTCTTCCTCAGGGATTATGGGAGTTGCAGTCCAGCAACATCTGAAGGGCCACAGGTTGACAAATTCAACATAAAGGATATATACAAACAGTAAAATGCTGGCATCCTTTTACAGATGCAGAATTTGTATTCCTGAAAAGCAGCTATATGTTGGTTGTCTCAACCTGAGCACCAGGCATCAGAGAAGATCGAACATCAAGTCATATCACCTGATGTCATCTCATGCGTAATATTTTCAGCTGAGGATATTCAGTAAACCATCCTTGAGCATTCCTCATCAGAGGAGGTACATGTGAATCAGCAGTCGGCCTTTTAATATTCAGGATCTCGGCACTGGAGATAAAAAGAGAGAAAGCAGATAAAAGTTTTTGTCTTCAAGAGAATTTGAATTTTCTCATACCGCTGGTGATTACAACTTCGCCGTATGCAAAAGGCAACACATTACACAGAGATCTTGGGTCACAGCAACAATCTGTAGCCCCCTACTGGTCAATGTATTGTATGATATGTATATGAATTGCTAAACACAACTGTCCTGCATACAGTGTACCAAAAGTTTTTGGACCTTTAAAAAAAAAAAAGAGGTCCACCAAGTTACTGCCTGGAACTGTACTTTAGGTCCTGGTATGAGTAATGCTAGCAGGATGGGAAAATTGCTTAAGACTCTTCAAGCATTAACTACACAAATCATCAGAGTGCCTGGCACCTAGAAGCAAGATAGGTGCTAAGCCAGTTCCTCTCCTAATTGCCAAGAGTCCCATAGGAGACTGCAGTTTAGAATGGTCAAGTTGCATTGCCATAATCCCAAAAGAATTTCAGAAACATCCCATGCTAGTTGGTATCTATTATAATAGCTGCATAGTTTGATATACCTACACCATCTCTTTCATTATTCACATTGTCTTTTAAAGCTGGCATAAAGGCTGTCTGAAGCTGCTCATTTTTGGGCCTGGGACCGGCAGCCCAGCACCTCTGCCTTATCTATGTATTACCTCCTCTTTCATTCAATTGATTAATGCAGGATGAGGGCTATAGAGGCCCCTTCACACACTTCACTGGCTGTGTGACAGCTGCTGTTCTGCAGTCTGGTTCCATGCCTATGGGGATTACTCTGGATATTTTGACCATGCAGAATATTAAAAACATGGCAAGCTGGGATCCACCAAATCAGACCTCTAGTTCACCTTAGTCTAGTATTGCCAGCATTGACCACTGGTGGCTCTTTGTGGGCCTTCAAGTTGTTTCCAAGTTATGGCAACCCTACCACGTTGTTTTCTTGGCCAGATTTGTTCAGAGAGGCTTGTCATCGTCTTCCTCTGAGGCTAAGAGCATGTGACTTGCCCTAGGTCACCCAGTGGGTTTCTGTGGCCGAGTGGGGATATGAACCAGTGTCCAAGTCCATTGCTAAAATGCTACACTATACTATCTCCCTCCTTTGTGGCTTTAGGCAGGGTTTTTTCCAGTCCTATCCGGAGATGCCAGAGATTAAACGTTGGAACGTTTACCACTGAGCTATAGCTCTATTCCTATCAAATTAGGACTCCACCAAGAAAGAGGGCTCCAGTTGAATGTTCTGCTCACGTGGTTGCACAATTCATAGTCATGTCGTAGCTTCCAGAGAAAGCACAATGCAGATGTAGCCTCCGTGTTTCTAGGCCTACATGACAAAACGGGGTTCAGCAATTTATTACATGCCTATTGGAATAATTTACTTCCTGGAAGTCATTTCACCACACTGCATGTCAGCAAACCTAAGCTGGTCCAAAGAAGTGTATACTGTGTCCAGTTCAGGAAGGATATTGACAAGCTGGAACATGTCTAGAGGAGGGAGACCAAAATGGTAGAAGAGCTGGAAACCATGCCCAATAAGGAGTGGCTTAGGGAGCTGGATATGTTTAACGTGGAGAAGAGAAGGTTAAGAGGTGACATGATAGCCATGTTTAAATATTTGAAGGGATGTTATATGCAGGATGGAGCAAGCCTGTTTTCTGCTGCTCCAGAGACTAGGACATGGAGCAATGGCTTCAAACTTCAGGAAAAGAGATTCCACCTAAACATTAGGAAGAACTTCCTGATGGTCAGAGCAGTTTGTCAGTGGAATACACTGCTGTCTGGGAGAGTGGTGAAGTCTCCTTCTTTGGAGGTTTTTAAACAGAGGCTGGATAACCATCTGTCAAGAGTGCTTTGATGGTGTATTCCTGCACAGCAAGGGGTTGGAGTCAATAGCCTTAGTTGTCTCTTTCAGCTCTACAATTCTATGATTCTAGGTGCATCTTCTTCACTTTGCTCCTGCTAATCATAGCTTTCAGATGAGACACCGCTACTCCCAAATATATGCCCTTGTTATACTTGTTAAACATGTTATTTTAAAAAGCAATATGTGAAACAGAAGGCATTTGTATGATTCCAACAAGAGAATGGGATGGCAATGGATCGCTTGTGAAATATCCTGAATATCTAGAGTTCTTTCTGCAAATGGAATACCAGTGCTACCAGAAACAAGAGCATCTTTAGAAAACACAGAATATGGCATAGCTTTCAAACCAAAATGAATGTGGATAAGACAAACTCTAATTCATGTTAGAACCCATATATGTTTGATACCACAAGCATATAGCCAATACCACTTATCCTTTTAAATTTCAAAGCCCAAATTGGATGAAGTCCTACAAATATTTAACCTAGGTCAGGCAGGAGGGAATATCTCCTCTTTAATTTCCTTTTGCTTAAAAAAAAAATTGAGTGTGTTAAGTAATTTAAAATGCTTATATTTCTAATCTCTCATTTGTATTTTTTTAAACTATTCAGAAAAACAAAAAATTCCTGGGGCAACGGGAACCTTAGCAAGGGGTGGGATTTCCCCTTCCCAGCAGTCCGTCAGCATGCATTCTTTCTTTCTTCCAGCACAGATCAATAATTGCAGTGTGTTCCTTATGGGGAGGGGAGGCAAAAAGTCTGTGGTCTTGAACTACCTCCTGAAATCTGAAAAATACATGAACTATATCCAAACATTAAACCTACAACCCAAATGATTTACAAAATAAAAGCACTGTGAAAATAATTTTAAATTAGAAAAACTAAATTTATAGGAACAAAAAAAATCTGATGAATATTCCTACAAAGAGCCCACACTGAAATGTTCAGGTCTAGCCATGGCAAAAATAGGATTGGTCCCACTCTGTCTCACCACTGCCTCTACTTCCCTCATCTGGGAAAAAAGGGGAGCATGGTACTTGTTCTCCCCTGCTCATCCCTGCTCCCATTTAGTTACTCGCTTTGTTGCCCCTTGTGCTGGCAAATGTGGCTAACTGAAGGTTGTTGTTGTTGTTGTTGGGTGCCTTCAAGTTGTTTCCAACCGATGGTGACCTCAAGGTGATCCCATCTTGCGGTTTTCTTGGCCAGGTTGTTCAAAGGGAGCGTTTGACTTTGCCACTCTCTCAGGCTGAGAGAATGTGACTTGCCCAAGGCCACTCATGGCTAGACAGGGATTCAAACCTTGGTCTCCAGAGTTCTAGTCTGATGCTCAAACCACTAGACCACACTTGCTCTGGAAGTGCATACCTATAATCCCTCTCCTGCAAATTACAACTCTCCTGATGGGTTTTTGAGAGTGAATTTATGATAACTGACATCAACCAACTTTTCCAGAAAGCATTACAGGATATTCCAGAAAAGCACCCTTCCCCCAGAGGTGACCAGATTAGAAAGTGCTAAGAGGTTTTAGTTCCTTCTGTGACTCATACTCCTGCTGAGAAGAGCTGAGAAGGTCATTGAGGGGGCTGGTTGGGGTCTGGGCTAGAGAAAAGATGGACGCCAGGGCTTGACAAAGCAGTCAGATAAGCAGAAAATACGTGGAGGCATTAGTCATGATCATTAAGCAGGAAGTCCCGACAATTTCCAAAATCATAACAGCATGGGGTGGGGGGATGGAATGAGACTCATTTGTCTTAGAAAACAAAGCAAAGACGATTTGCTCAGCTTGGAACATAACAGTTTAGCTCCTAAAGATTTATTTCATGGATAAATTTGAGGCAAAATACACCAAGATCCAACTTCGTGCTTGCATAATGTAAATTGACACTTGTGTGCCGTAGTTAAGTGGGGGTCGTGTTGCACCACCCTTCTGCTAAATACTGACATTGTGCAATTTACTGCTTATCTGTAAATGGGCTTGGTGTTTCTGCATTCCCAGTGAATCAAACATGCTAGAGGGGCTAGTGAATGTTTGCACACGCTCTAAGAATGCGTGACTGCATGTGCAACTGTTACATCCATGAAACTCTACTTGTACAATTGCCAGCTGAATATCGACGTTACGATATGGCAACCCATATGTGTGTATACTGCCAACAGCCTGCTATCTCTATACTCTCCCCATGTGTTTAGGTGGGAATCTCACTTGTGCATAGTTTAATAAGATTTTCCACAACTCTTGGTCCAGTTGTGTAGAAGCTCATAAAGCTTTGATGTGATCATCACCATTTCAGTCTCAAACAGTTTAGAAATAAGAGATGTTGGGGTGAGATGGGCTTGCAGAGCTGGGAAAGGTTTTCAGGGTTTTTTTACTTCAGCTTCCAGCATGCCCCCCCCCAAAAAAAACCTGCTGCATTTATCCAGCAATTCAGTACAGTGAACACAGATAAATGAGAAAAATTGTTCTGCAGGAGTTCTTGGTATGATACACAGGTAGACTTTTAGATGAGAAGGATAACTTGTTGCCCTTCTAGGTTTGGAGACATTATGAGAATTGTGTCTTCTGATGGGACCCTTCATCCACTGATGGTTTGTGAAGGGCTTGTCTTGTAGTGGCAACAGCAGCAGCATGGTGGGTGGCTGGGTCTAGCTCGGTCGTATATCTAGCCTAAAGAGTGCCTAGGGCAAGCATGGAAGTTGCACCCCTATCTTCTCACACTTACACCTACACCCTACAAGCATGGGTTTTTTCGTGCCCCCCCCCCGCATTGGTGTCCAGGGTACGTGCCCTACTTGCCCCACCCTCGGTACCCCTCTGGTCTAGCTGCCATTTAAATTTCCCGGTATACCTTTAGCATCACATTGCATCTCATTGCTCTGGGGCTTTGTAGTAAATTCAATGGTCAGATCAACTTGGCTGCCCAGCATTGCTTATAGCTCTGGGCTAGAAAATTAAAGGGGACCCCAAGGGATGCCAGAGATCTGGAGCCTTGATTGCTGCCCAAAGGTAGCAGGAGCTTGAGCTGTCTGTTGTCTTGCTTTCTCCACAGTAACATACTGCCCATTCTGAGGGAGTACAGCCGTACTGGGAGCATTATCCTAGACAGTGACACCAAGGGGGTGGTCCCCTGAGGTCAGCTGATTCCCCAGGTAAGAAGGATAGAGTGCCATAGGGATGTAATGCTCCACTAATTTCATTCTTGAAGGAAGTAATGGGTAATTTTAACAATCTTCTTCCCACTGCAAGTAAGTCTTTGAAAACTATGCAGTGTTCAAAGACTATTTACAGTTCGAGACTTATTCTGCACACAGTTCATACGTGGTATTTTATTTTTCAAAAGAAACAGCATTTCCTGCACAGAAAATAATATTTGTGCACATAAATATTATTTTCTGTGCAGAAAATGCTGTTTCCTGCACAGAAAATCCTGTTTTCTACTTTAAAAAAATGCATGAATTTTGCAAAAATTAAATCCTGAACTGCAAAGATTCTCATCAACCCAGGATTCTTTTCAGAGTTTCCAAATAGTCAAGGAACGTTTTTTTTTACAATTTTTCTTTTTTTGAAAAAAAAAATCTTTCCATCCCAAAAGTACCCGGACATATGTCCCACCTTGAAATATTTGTAGGCCCCTTTCAGCAGATATGATAGTACAAGTCACAAGAAATAAGGTAACTAGCCTATAACTCTAAAATCTCTGACACAGCCAATTAAATTCTATAGTCCACACAGAGGTCTAAATCCTACTGCTAGTCTCACATAAAGAACAAACCCATCAATTCAATGGGATTTACTTGAGTGTTGACCCACCCATCAACAATGGATCTGATGAATCTACTTTGGCTGAAGTCACCAGCCAGATGGGTACCCAGAAAAGGGCCTTCTCCCCAGTTGTTCCCAAACTACAGAATGTCCACCCTTCAGATGTGGTACAAAAATGCATCTCTTCCAACCAGCCTTTTAAATTCCTTTGCTTAATGGTTATTTTGGAAGGCAAAGGCAAACCCCTTCTGAGCAAATCTTGCCAAGACAACCCTGTAATACTATGGGCCACCGTAACTCCTTAAAATGACCTGGAGGCACAGAACAACAAACTGGTTGTTTTGATGATTTTCATGGACTTAATAATGGTTGCATTCACAAACTTGTTCTAAACTTGTTTATAACTATTGGTTAGCTACCTTGAGTGCCATTTTTTTTAATGGGAAAGTGGGATTAAAAATGAAAGATACAAGAAAATATTTAAACACAACTGAATGAAAAGCACATCCATAAAATTATACAGCACACATGTGTGCATGTACATGCATACATTCGCATATCTTTAAAAGCTTCTTCCTCAGTGGCCAGTCAATTGCTGAAAGCCTGCCTAAATAAAAAACCTTTGCTTGCCAAAGGAAGGACAACAGGGAGGGGGTCTAACCTCATCCACCTTGAAAGAGAGTTTCTCAGCCTGAGAGCAGCCACCAAGAAGGCCCTTGTAACGGACTGTAAAAGAAGTCAACGACCACCTTCAGAAACCATCAGAAAACAACTTAGTCAGAGAGAGAGACAAGAACATCTCTGATGTTTGTAATATTTAAATCCAATGTTTGGTTTCAAATGTTGACTTTCCTTTTATGATCCTCAAGTACCAGGCTGGGCGGAGAAGACTCACTTTACAGTCTATTGCGCTGGGCTGTTTTTCAAGGTGGGAAAAGCACTGCCAACAGCAGGTTCAGAACTGCCAGTTCTTTAAAAACTTTATTTGAAAGATACATTTCCACAGTTTATTCATGGCAATAAGTGCTTCTTACCCTCAAAAGCCTTAAAGCTACTGCAGCAAGGAAAGGGATAGAGAGTTCACTGGACAATTTGTGAGCAAGGAAGTTTAAAAAAAAAAGAATTGCAGAGATCCTTCAGAACATTTAGATGATTGAAGCAGAAAATCCAAATATCCCGTCACAGTAGGGAATGAGAAACTTTTGGCCCTCAAGACATTATTGGTCTGCAATTCTCTTCAACTCTGACCCAGAACTTGGAAATATTCTTTTTGGACCATAATTCCCAGATTCCCCAGATAGACTGGCCAGTGCCTATGCTGGCTGCGGGATTCTGGGAATTATAGTCCAAAAGGTTGTTCGCCCCTCCCAGCTCTGCTCTGACTATTGGCTATGTTGGCCAGGGACGATGACTAAAAGTTATGTGGGGGGGGGGGGACAGATTCCACAATAAACTGAAATATTGATAATTATTTTTGTCTTTCATGGTATTCCATATACAGCCAGCCCTCCATATCACCGATTCTGTATCCACAGATTCAACTAACCATGGCTTGAAAGTATTTTTAAAAAAGCAAACTTTGATTTTTCCATTTTATATAAAGGACACCCCTTTACTACACTGTTTAACATAACATGACTTGGGCATCTACAAATTTTGGTATCCATGGGGGTCCTGCAACCAAACCTTAGCAGATACCAAGGGCCCACTGTATTCCACTATATGAGGCAGAATGCATCATATTGTCTAATGCTACAGCCAAACCTGATACCCAACATGGAGTAGTGGTTTGAATGTTGGACTATCTCCAGAACACCAGGGTTTGAATTCTCACTCATCCATGGAACCCCACTGGGTAACCTTGGGCAAGTCACACTGTCTCAGCCTCAGAAGAAGGCAATAGCAAACTCCTCTCAACAAATCTTGCCAAGAAAGTGCCATGATAGGTTTTTCTTACGGCACAAGCTGGAAATGACTTGAAGGCACAAAACAGCAGCAACAACAACAACAAGTCAAGCTCAAACAGGTCTTCCAGGAATTCAAGACCAAAAATAAGGCTGAAACTAGAAATTCTGTGGAAAAAGCTATCATCATGATCTACCACAGATTGTGTATATGTGTTAAATTTGACAGGTGGAAGGAGGCCAATAATTGTTGGGGATCACAACAGGTGGGAGGGATTTAACCCTCGCCTCCTCCCCCAAGGCAAGCCTAATGCAAATTGCTCCCCAAGCTGCTATTAGCATTGTGAGAAAATCCTCCAGTGACAGCAATGGAAGTTCCTTCCTACACTAACAGCTTGGGAGGAGTAAAATTCTTCCAGACCACAGCAGAGGAGGAAAGAATTAAATCTCCCCTCTCTGTCCACACACAGAGGGAGGGCTGCTATTTGCATTTTTAAAACTTGCATGTTGAATACAATATGTCAGTTATCGGCACATTTAATTTGATCCCTTTCTAAACTGACAACTTTTCTGTCTCAGTAGAGTGGAGGTGTGATACTTAGCAATTTGTTAAGGTTTTTTTCAGCAAGCTTGATCCATTTCTAGTAGAGATTTTAAGGCAACCCTTGAAAACCTCCAGGTAAGTGATGCAAAATCTACCATCTGTTTAATCCAGTAATTTCATCACATAAGTAAATAGAACCTGATTGTCTTCTCTCAGTCTGTTTTCAGATGACCAAATCTGTCCTGAAAGGGTGGGGAAGATTAATGAAATCTTTACTGCTTCCTAGAAGCAGTGTAAAAATAATTTGTGGGCCTCACTGCCAATAAGAGAGCTGCTTGTACATACCAGCTATGGAAATATTTTCTCACATAAATGAACAAATTTAGCTTTGGGTTAGATCCATACATATTCATGGAACCCCAGTGAGTTCACTGAGGTTGGATGAGGTTAAAGGAACACAGTTGTGGAATCAACTTGAAATCTTCATTATACTTCAGAGTTGTCTCTACCAATAAAAAGAGAAAAAACCTTTTTAGTACAACAAAAAACAGTATTTTTCTCTTTTCTGCTGCACTATAACCTTGAACATGTTGATTAATTCTTTGCATTGGTACCTCATAGATCTTTCATTTGGTATGAACAAGTAGGACTTGCCACAAGATCCTGCAATAGTCCGATCTCTTAGCAGGAATATTCCTCTTCAGCAGTTTAGCCAGCCAGCCAGCCAGCCAGCCAAGCAAGCCCTTCTCCAGAAGATCAATTTTCCAGTTTACCACGCTACAGATAGACAATATCAAAGACTTAGAATGACTACTGGTGAAAGTTGAGAAAGTAGTGCAAAAAAATAAGCATTACAGACATATATTTTAAAAATAAACAAAGATAAAGATTCAAATATCTTTAAAAGGGGTAGTGAAGACAGCAGAATAGCCAAACATTCTCCTGAGCTTTATAGTTTGGTGAAGCACTGGAGCATTCTGGCTAAGAATTCTAAATGCCCCTCCTTAAACTGTGAATCCCAAGTTTCCATAGGATGAAACCATGACAGCAAAAGTGGAATTATGGTGCTATAACTGTGTGTTGTGTGAAAGTCCCCTTAGATGGAGGGAAGTTGTATTACTTTTATATTCTATCTTTTGTCCAGAGAGCTTAAGGCAATACGCACAAGCCATTATACTCACCAAAATGGATCAAGATGGGTATGCGTATGCATACTATTTCTATAGAGAAAGATAGTTCTCTGTAGATAAATTTTCAATAACTTATCCTTATCTCTCTGTGAGTGCACAGCAGTTTCCATTAGCAGATCCATTCCATGGACTTAAGCTGGAATACACTGGTCTAATAATACAACACTATACCTGTCTATACAAGTGCAAAAGCAGGATTACCGTTGAATAAGAATGTTAATCAAAAATGACCAGAAATGATTTACAAAACTTTAAAATGTATGAAGACACAGTAAAAAGTTTTCTGTGTCTTGGCTTAGTCGTAAATCAAAATGGAGAGTGTAATCAAGAAATCAGAAGGTCACTAAGAAGGAACTAGACAAGTCCCTCCAATGTAAAGATATGCCAATAAATACCAGAGGCAGAATCATCCATGCTGTAAAGCATTTCCAGTTTCTAAGTGTGCTAAAAGTTGATCAATGAAGAAGACGGATAAGAAAAGATCATTTGAAGTAGTGGGCAGTGATGTAGACTCGAGCTGACTAACCTGGACTCAAGTCGGGTTTAAGTCATTTCAGTGACTCGACTTGGACTCGACTCGGCAATAAACGAGGCACTGACTCAACTCAAGACTTGTACACTTTCAGTGACTGACTTGGTTCAGTAACATAGCACATTCATCTAGAAACCTTACCACTTTGAACAATGCTTCCATTTCTTTTTGCCTATTAGTCACATGACAATCTGTCTCAGCCCAAAGTGTGGGTGCATTTTTCAGAGGGGAACAGCAAATGTGTTAGGAAATGGGCTTGAGGTAGGTTTGAGATCTGCTCAGCAGCTTATTCCTGCTGCATGTCAAAGGAACCTTCTAAAACTTCTCCTAAGAGCAGAAGACAAGACTTGGCCTCAGAATGCAGGGTGCATTTCTCAGAGGGGAACAGCAAATGTGTTAGGCAACAGGCTTGAGGAGAAGGATCGTTTCTTCTAAAGCTTTTGAAGCTTCAGTAATGGGGAGTAAGAATAATCCTATTCCCCACTTTCAAAGCTGCAGAGTTTTTTATGCCCTTTGGCACAAAAGCCTCCAGCTTTGGGAAGGGTGAGTAAAAAGGATCTTATTCCCTACTTCTGAAGCTGCAGATGACAAAATCACAAATGTGGAGGGCCAACTCTGCTTAAATTGTTAAAATTGATTTTATTTGACTCCAGGAATTCTGGAATATAGGTTGGAGTACAAATTTGGCTCCCAGACTTGAGACTTGACTTGAAAGTATCTTCAAGGACTTGAGACTTGAAAAGAAAGACTTGAGACTTGACTTGAAACTTGAAATAAAAGACTTAAATATATCACTGCTCGTGGTGAGGGTGCTGAAGGACAGTTTTGCAGATGCCATGGGCTGCCAAAAAAGACAAAGAAATGGTTCCTACAACAAATCAAGCCTGAATTGTCACTAGAAATGAAGGTGACTAAACAGGACTGTTGTGCTTTGGACCTATCATGATATGACATGACTCACCAAGAAAGATAATAATGCTCAGTAAAGTTGAAAAGAGGAAGATCACATTAAAGAAAACAAGTTTTGCCAATCTTCCATGCAAAAGCTCTTCAGTTTTTTTTCTTTCAATACTTCATGATACTGTATAAACATTCCAAATTAATCACATATAAACATATAGGCATATATAGACATATCTCCATATATCCAAATAACCAGTTATTCCATTAGCCAATAATATATAATACTTGAATAACTTATTTAACATAATAACTTTTAGACCTCTATACTCTGTACCCTGTTTCCAGAAAAAGAAAAAAAGAAAACTTTCCTTTAACATTATTTACAATATACAATTTCTATGTTATTTAGTTTGCTTTAGTATTGTTATAACAACCAGTTAATTATTATTAATTCTAATAGCTACGAATTTAACCAGTGTGGTCTTTCAGCACGGCAACTGATGATGCCCCCTAAAAGCCCTGCAGGTATTAAAAACAGTTATCACGTCACTTCTCAGTCATCTCTTCTTCAGACTAAACATACTGAATTCCTTCAACAATTACTCATAGGACTTGGTTTCCAGACCCTTTATCACCTTTATCACCCTTCTCTGGACATACACCAGCTTGCCACTATCCTTCCTAAACTATGATGTTCAGATCTGGACTGAGTATTCTAGGTAAGGCCAGATCAAAGCAGAATAGAGTAGATCGGCTACTTTTCTTGATCTGGACACCATACTTCACCAATGCAGCCTAGAACTGCATTGGGGGTGGTACCATTATGCTGTGGATTCATATTTGCTTTGCAGTCTACTAAACCCCATAAATATTAGTAATGGCTGTCTCCACACTCAGTCAAGTCAGCAACTCATTTACTCCCAGCACTTCGTTCCTCTTAATGAAATCTCCTTCCTCTTAGCCAGTGGTTCTCAACCTGTGGATCCCCAGATGTTTTTGGACTTCAGCTCCCAGAAGCTCTGAGCATTGACCATAGTGGCTGGGGCTTCTGGGAGCTGAAGTCCACAAACATCTGGGGACCCACAGGTTGAGAACCACTGTGCAGAGTACATGGTCCAAAACACATAAAAACACTCAAGCAAGCCTCCATTGTTGTTGTGTTGCTGCTGCTGCTGCTGTTGTTGTTGTGCACCTTCAAGTCATTTCTGAATCATGGCAAACCTATCACAGTTTTTTGGAAGGCTGAGAGTATGTGATATGCCCAAGGTCACCCAGTGGTTTCCACAGTACATCACGGAATTCAGCACTGGTCTCCAGAGCTGTAGTCCAACACCCTAACCACTATACTGTGGTGGCTCTCACTTGTAGTGTGGTCTTCCTCTCTTCCTACTGCCTTCAGTTTTACTGAGCATTATATTCTCTCTATGTCAGTGGTTCTCAACCTGTGGGTCCCCAGATGTTTTTGGACTTCAGCTCCCAGAAGCTCTGAGCATTGACCATAGTGTCTGGGGCTTCTGGGAGCTCAAGTCCACAAACATCTGGGGACCCACAGGTTGAGAACCACTGCTCTATGTCATCTCATGATGTGTCCAAAGTACAACAGCCTCAATTTAGTCATTCTGGCTTCTTGTGAGAAATCAGACCTATAATTGTTTGTAGCTCCACAAGAAACAATGCAATGGCTATTGCCAAATCTTATGTTTCCTTTCAGTGACAGCTACCTCCAACACTCATGCCCAAGGTCACCCAGTGGGTCTCCATGGCCAAGAGGGAAATCAAACTCTGGTCTGTTTGATCATAGTCCAGTGCTCAAACCACTACAACATACTGGCCCTCAAGCCCCCATTGTATCCAGCAATTGGCCTTAACCCAGAAGTTTGCCTTGTTTCTTCTACTGATCCCATGCAAAATGTACTGTTTGCTCTCCCTTTTTATGAGCCCCTTCTCATCACTCCTGAACTGTATAATGTCCACTATAAGACATATAAGTTCCAGTTCTCTGTCATTGTCTGCCCTCTGCAGCCTTTCGTACATTTGCCATTTTCACCATTTGTCATTTTCCCTGGCTACATTGATCTAGCCTTCCCTGTGTGGGTGATTAAGTTTTTTCCTGCAATAGGCGATAGATAGCTACATGGGCTGCAGTTAACAAATGTACCATCAGTTCAATATCACCTACACTATTTCCTGAAAACAGCAAAATAAAACTATCAAAGGATGAAAAGGTAAAGCACATAGTTTGTTTGTTTGTTTGTTTATTTAAGAATCGAGGTCCAATATCCAGAAAATGTTATGAATATTTGCATTATCCAAGTTACAGTGCCAGCATTTTGTCAATTGTTTTGCAATGAATTTCATTGAAACCTAAATGATTTCATATCTTTCAATATATTTGCATTTGCTTTAAGGGTAAAAAAATACATAAAAATATGCTGAGATAATATATAGTCAAACCACTAAGATTTCATTGGAAATCCTCTCTTCCATCTGGGACCAGGATCAGCCCAAGATACTTTGCTGTCTAAAGTCTCCTCCAGGCAGCCCATAGTCCTGCTTAAAGTTGGGCTGTTCTGTTCTTCTCTTCCATGCCTTGTAGCAATTGTTCCTGCCCCCACACCCAGTCATGGGCCATTTCTGCACTAGACTGTTATGATGCTATTACCCCACTTTCCATAGGATGTTGAAAATGGAGCAATAGCACTATAACAGTCTAGTGCGGAAATGGCCATGCTGTAAATATATCAGGTTATGTTGCCCTGCAAGAGGTCTGTTTCATTGCAATGTAAGCAGGGTTTTCTCTCCTCCACATTTTTATCTATGCAACACACCATAGGGACTGCTCAAAGATACTGCAGGAATGAAGGCAAAGGACACTTGCAAGGGACAACTCCTGCCCCTCTCTGGATTTTTTTTTTAAAAAAGAAGCACCTTTCAAAATTCATGGCTCATCATCAGCAATAGACTACAGCAGGATTTACTGCTTGTCCAGATTTTTAGGGGGGAAAAACACCAATCCCAAGAAGAACAATTTCCATCAAATCCCAAAGCTTTTTGCCAATCTGGGTGAAACTTAAGACAGCAGTAAATGATGATCCCTCCACAACCCACTTAAATCAACATGCATAGGACCCAAAGAGGATTATGTTATTCTAGCAGAAAAGGCAGGCAACCCCACAAACAGCTTCCCACATCCCTGACAGTAAAAAGTGTAATAACACCACGGTAAATGAATAACAAATTGCTGCCCTTCTGTGACATCGAAAATCCACAGTGTCTAATGGTAGAGCTGGCCTCAAGCCAATTTGGTGTAGTGGTTTGTGCACTGGACTATGACTTTGGAGACCAAGGTTCAAATCCCCATGCAGGCGTGGAAACCCATGGGGTGACCATGGTCACACTCTCTCAGCCTAGGAGGAACGCAAAGACAAAAACCGCTCTGCACCTATCTTGCTGTAAGAAAACCCTGTGATAGGGTCACCTTCGGGTCACCATAAGTCAAAAACTACCTGAAGGCATCCCACAACAATAGGGCTGGCTTCAAAGAGATAAAATGTTATCAGAGATAAAATGTTATCCATCAGTCTCCATAGGCCAAGACTGGAAATTGTGTGGTCCCCTAGTGATGTTCTTGGAAACCTTGGATTTCTCCTGGATACCAAAGTGCAACTGTGTCTCTCTGCCCACCCTGGCCATACCTATGGAAGCAAAAATAAGGGCATTCCCCCCACCCCATTGATTCTGCTCCTTCCGTGAAATTTTCTCAAATTTCTAGCATTGCAGTAACTTATAAATTCAGTTTGTCATTAAGAAATACAGCTTAGAGGTTCCAAAGGAAAGGGACAAGGGTACGGAGGAAAGTGAACGCAGAAAATATAAGAATTCTTGGTGGGAAAGATTTTCAGTCTCTGTCTCTCTCTGCAATGCTTGAAATTTAGGGAATTAATTAAAATTTCATTGGGGCAGAATTCCTTTTGTGGGAGCAATTCCCCCATATGCCAAGATCCCCTGGCAAAAAGGTGAGTTGCCACTCCTGCAAATTCCAGGGGTGGAAGTTCATCTTTTAACACAAGTTGCAGGAAACTCTGGAGATTTTAAACTTCAAAATAAACCATTCCTACCAAACTGGAAATGCACTTACAGTCACTTCTGGTTTGGTGGAAGTTCCCAAATTTACTCATCTGTGAGGCTTGGGAGGTCTGGCGAATCCTGGGGCTGGGAAATTGGCACCAAATCTTTGCAGTTTGCCAGTCCCTGCCCCAGATAATCGGACATCACGAAATACCTTCTCATTTCCAAGAAGCGGGTACCTACTAAGATGTGGGAACAAGAAGGTGTCTTGTGATTTCTCAAAAACTCCTTTCTGTGATTATAGATATGAACATTTTGTTTTCAGGAAAAGGATTCCTGGATTAGCTTTCTGTACTTTGTAATACCTGCACACAATCCAAACTGTGATGTCATCCCAATGGGTACGTTGTTATCACCGTGAACTGGCCTGGCTTTGGAAGATATTGGATATCATTTTGGTATCACAATTCGGCCCCATTTTGCCATCCTCGGCCAAGTGTTTGTGAGGCCCCCAAACAAGCCCAGAACTAGGCATGGCCCTTAATTGCTGAACATTCCTTTCTCCACCTAGGCAAGCCAGACTCAGCCAGATCTTGCTTTAGGAGACCTCCCTAGACAAACACCTCATTAAAAATGCACGCTAATACAAAGAGCCCCCTGCCCTGAGCAGGTAACTTGGCAAGCTAAATGCTTAACTGCCCAGGCGTGCTGCATCTGCATACTGGCCATTCCATTGTCGATTCAGACTTAATTCAATCATGCTAAATTCTGACCTTTCAGAGACATTGTCTCATGCCCAAACCTCATTGTTCTCTCCCAAGTACAGACTACCCCATGGTCATATTTTCCCTATATAAACCCCCTGAGTTTGAGAGCACATCGGATCGCTCCCAAGTTCCAGATCGCCTTGCTGCCGTTTTGCCCGGTGAGCTCCCCTCAGCAAACCCCGCTGAGCTCCTCCCCACCATCTTCAACTTCTTCAGGACTACGAGAAAGGTGTCATATCACTCATTTCCCCCCAAAAACCCTTATTTCCTATTTCTTAGTTAGCTGTGTGGTTGTGTTGTCTTAAGTGTTTGTCCGTCCTTAATAAAACATCAATTTTTTGCTAAGTTTAAAGCTGTCTGACTGCTTGACTGACCTTGGGTTGCAAGATCCTGCGAAGTTACCCTGCCTCTTGCTAGCTTAAGTGAGTGCTCCAGCTAATTTCCCCCAAATATTACTTGTAGTTGTTTGGTTATTTAGGTGTCCCTTCCGGGATCCCCAGTAAACAGGGTAACAACGTGATCCCTGATTGGTTGAGATCACCACTGTGATTAATCTAAGAAGAAAATGATACAAGATTTACTAGGTTACTGTAATACTGTTGGTTACAATTGCAGAGAAGAGTCAGGCAGCAAACAGGCTCAAAGGTGAATATTTTTACAAGGCATTCAGGGAAAATGTATCACTTTTATCACCCCTCTGCTCTACTGGTGCTCTTGTCCCAAAACTGGAACAGGAAAATATTTGGTGGAGGAGAGGTAGTTGTTTATTATTATTATTATTATTATTATTATTATTATTAAAATGTTGTGCATTTTATAGGATGTTTTTAGAATGTCCAGTTTATTTTAGATGAAACCACTTGAATTGGATTAACTAATCTTAATCATATTTTTTTATGTGTAAGGATTTTTTTAAAAAAATGGGAAGACATCATTCATACAATTCCTCCTTTACCTCTATTATTTGAAGGGACACCATTCAGGAGAACCTTTATTGGGCATTGAGTGGTTTATCTAGAGCACCCATGGAGTTACAGGCACAGTTTAAATAATCTTCAAAAAGATCCTTGGGGCAATTAGTTTACATAAAAACTTCCCATTCTGTTCACATCCCATTAGAAATTTTAACAGCCCTGAGTAACCATGAGTAAAATAACTAGTATTCATCTTAATTAGTGTAAAATAATTTTAACGGAGGAAGGAAAAATTTCCAATGTTATTTTTAAATTGTGAAAATTTTAAGGAGTTCTTTTTAATGGTTTCCCAGTCATAACGTTTTTGTTGATTTAACCCTTTTGTTGCTGGCTGAAAGTGAACTCCATCTCCACTTTCAGCTAGGAACAAGAGGGTAACATTAACAAACACATTATGACTGTCAATATATAGTTCCAAGATTATAGTTGCAGTATATCTCTCCTTTCTGAAGTTACAAATTATAGTCTCTTTTGCAACAATCCTCAGTGGAAGCTCAACAGAAGAGGGATGTTGTCTTCAGAACTGCCACCTTTTTATTTTCTTTGCTTGTGAAATGAAACAGCCCAACAAACAGAAACTGTATTTACTATTAAAAGCTGTATTTATATGCAGTATTGTTAAAGTTTTTCCCCTTCTCCCTTCCCTAAAATGGATATATTTTTGAGCCCCTTCCCCAAGTTTTCTATAAAAGGAAAATGCCACAAATCGGAAGTGAAGGGGGGACAGCAAATTGCGTACCTTTGTAATTGACAGCTGTATCTTCCAACCTGGGAAGATCATTACAATAATTCTTCAATCAGACTGCTTTGGAGTGGGCCATTCCAGGAATCCGGCAGTTCCAGTATCTTTAATGAGCCTTTGCAAACTAACTGTTCAAGGAAGGGCAACTCTGAGAGAATCTTTCAGTTGTGTTTCTAAATACTCCAAGACAGAACAAACCTTTCCTAAAATCTGATCTTTTATATCCTAATTTACATTTATTTACCCTTGTGGTTTTGTTTTTATGTCTTTCTTGAGTATTTATTATTATCACACCACTCACTTCCCTTCAGACAACCCCTTCCAGACCATAGTTCCAGACTCTATTTTTTTCAAAAGGGGACGCTACACCTGCAGATTTCATCCAAATTGGCCAAACGCTAAAAATGCTATAGCCTTGATTGCCCAATAAAGGTTAATGGAGAGACATGTGAAGCTTTCAAAAATCAGAGCAAGACTTCATCTCAGGTCTCAGAGTGAAGTGGGTCTTGTCCAAAATAATCCGAAATGAAGCAGACCCTATTCTGCCAACACAGCATTTCTGTTACAGCCATTTGCCCTAAATTGTAATTACAGTGTAAGTATGGCATATACAGATATGTTTTCAATTGATCAGCCCCAACTCCATGTTTATTTGTCTGATTAATCATCCCTGACAGATCTCCTCTCTCTGGATTTCTTCTCAAGTTTAGCTTTTTCTGCTGTCTGTAAAGTCTTGTCATCTTATTTTTTATTTCATCCTTTTACTCACTGTATCACTCATCTTCCTGCTCATCCCAGCATTATCTATCTCCCTTATTCGTCCTTGCTATTTAGTTCCACAGTATAGATTTCATTTCTTTTAAAGTTGTTGATGTGAGTTGACTATTTTCATAACGCAGCCAGCCGTCCACATTCACTAGAGTTAGGGGTGTTGTTACCCTGTGAATGGGGGTCCCAGGAGGGGCGCCTAAATAACAAAACAACAACACAAGATGGGGAAATTAACTCGAGCACTCTCTTAAGCTAAACGAGAGGCAGGGTAATTTAGCAGGGATCTTTTAACCCTATGTATACAGCGTCACGTCAGAAGAGCAGCCAGACAAGATTTAAAGTAACAAAATTGATAGTTTTATTAACAGCCAAACAACAAATAAGACAACACATGCACACAGCTAACTAAGAAATAAGAAATGAGAGTTTCGGGGGAAATGGGTGATACGACACCTTTCTTGTAGTCCTGAAGTGATTGAAGATGGTAGTGAAGAAACTCAGCGTGGTGACCGAGAGGAGTTCGCTCGACAGAGCAGCAGCAAGGCTGGATGTAAGTCCGGAGCGATCGAGGAAGCTCTCGGAGCTTGGGGTTTGTACAGGGAAAATATGACTGTTGGCTAGTCTGTACTTTGGGAAGAACAGTGAGGTTTGGGTGCGGGACAATGTCTCCGAAAGGTCAGAATTTAACATGATTAAGTTCGAATTGATAAAGGAACGACCAGTATGCAGATGCAGCGTGCCTGGGTAGTGGAGTGTCCAGCTCGCCAGGGTGCCTGCTTGAGGCAGGGGGCTCTTTGTATTAGCGCGCATCCTTAATGAAGTGTTTGTTTCAGGAGGTCTCCTAAAGTAAGATCTGGCTGTGTTTGGCTTGCTTAGGTGTAAACAGAAATGATTCAGCATTTAATAGCCATGCCTAGCTCCATGCTTGTTCGGGGGCCTCACAAACACTTGGCTGAGAGTGGCAAAATAAGACTGAATTGTGATATCAAAATGATATCTAATGTCTACCGAAGCCAGGCCAGTTCACGGTGATAACAGTGTGGGACTCCCCAAAAGTGAAAAAAATCACAAATATCAGAGGCCAATTCCCTCACTACACCATTATAGTGCTATTATTCCACTTTCGACACCCTATGGAATCCTGGGCTTTGCAGTTTAGGGAGGGACATTTAGAATCCTCAGCCAGAAAGCTCTTTGGCCTCAGTAAACTACAAGCCCCAGAATTCCACAGGAAGTTGAAAGTGGAATAATAGCACTATAGCAGTGTAGGGTGGAAATGGCCAAAGTGTCTGTATATGTGCTGTGGGAAAGGAGCCAAGGCATGGTGGGAAGAGCAGACACCCAGGGTCCAAACCAGGTCATGAAAAGCAAGCATAAAAATGTTGATCATGTTTATAACATGTTGGGATCCACAATCTTTGATAAAGGGACTGGTGGAACATAAGGTACAAAAGGTAAAATAACTGTTCTAAAATATATTCTTCTATCCCATTCATAAATAATCATGCTGAAATGGAAGAGGAAAGACAGGAAGCTGAGGTGCTAAGCCAGGTTATTAGTTTTGGGAACTGGGTTCCATTTTCTTAGAACAGCTGAATGGCAGGCAGAGTTTTAACCAGTGAAATTTTTCCTCGTCACTTCTTGTAATATTTCCTTCAAACCATAAAAGAGCTCTCACAGAATATAGATTTGTGCCTTATGCTGTATCAGACAACTGATCCATCTATCTAGCCCAGTACTGTCTACAGTGATAGTGCCCATTTTTGATTACCACACTACAAGAAGAATACAGACAAACTGAGTTACGTTCAAAAGAACGACATGAAAGACACAAGTCCTGTGAGGACAAGTTGAAGGAACTGAGTACATTTAGTCTAAAGAAGAGAAGACTAAGAGGGGACATGATAGTATTCTCTGCCACAGAGAAAAGAGGAAGTAACTGTTTTCTCAGAAGAGAGGATCAAATTTAATGAACATAAATTGTGAGAGGTTATATTTCAGGCAAACATTAGGAGAAATTTCCAGATAATGAATCAGTTCAGCAATGGAACCAGTTAGAATGCTGGCAAGCTTTTCTTCTGGAGATGCTCTAACTTTGGACCTCCTCTATCACAGAGGGGAACAGACTAGCAGGCTTATAAATCTTGCTCTCACTCTTACAATTAAACAACAGAAGAGGTTTTCCCTGTTATCAGCTATATCATCCTTTAACTAAAATGTGTCTGATCAAACCTGCAATTTTCTGCATGAACAACCTGCCATTCAGCTAAATCGTTTGTTCCCATGTCCACCCTACTAGTGAGGAGAAAAGTTCATTGGGTTGGGTAAACTATATTAGAGAGTTAATGTACAAACCAAGAAATAAACAGACCCTAAGTCTGAGGAAACTCTTGAGTTCATACCCTGGGAGAATTTACTGGTCCTTTAGAAATATGAAGTCCACATTTTCTTTCCTGACATGATAATCTCATGCAAAGAAAGGAAATTCCACAGTTCCATTTCGTCAGATTGGCAGGATTTTTTTCTTAAAAAATTAAAGCAACCTCACTCCAGTAAAGAGACCAATGACTTAGAATCATTGAGTTGGAAACAACCACAAAGATCACCAAGGCCCTTTCCGCACCAGGCTATTAAAACGGTGCAGAGCGACCTCCAACGGAGGTCTTCTGCACCGTAGAGTGGACTGGGGCGGACTACTTTTTGTAGTTCCATACCTCAGTCCACTCTGGAACAACCAGAACTGGTCGTGCAGCGTGTTTTTTAAAAACCTCTTTTTAGAGGTTTTTAAAAAGCACGGAAAGCGTGACTCCGTGCCGCTCCGTCGCCTGGCTCTGGAGCAGATTTGCAGGCACGCGCAAGTGTGTGCCAGCAAATCTTCCGGGGGCGGGCTTTCGGCTGGCGAGCTTCTCCGGTTGGTGGAGAGCCTCCACCAACCGAAAGCCACCATTTTGGACGCCAGAGGAGTGCAGAGCGATGAGCTCGCACTCCTCCTCGTCCCAGTGGTTTCACCCAGATGGAGAAGAAAGCCGGTGAGTCCCGTTTTTGCTCGTTTATTTTTACACATGCGGAAAAGGCCCAAGTCCAAACCCTTGCCATGCAGAAATATACCATGAAAGCATTCCCAACAGACTTGGCTCTCAGTCTCTGACAATTAATTCCCTTAGGATTTCCCCCAAGGTTTTAGGACACCAGTGGTTAGTGCACATGTGAAATACTGAGTTGTTGGCAAATGTGATAGTTGTTGTTCACGTATGCCTTTTTCTATGGAAGAACCACTTCTGAGTTTCCCTTGCTTAAGAAAACCCTCTGCAAATCATGGGGTTGCCATAAGTTGACATATATACACAATGAAAATGCATTGCAATAGTACATTACAGCTAAAATTATTACAACAGCAAGCATTTTCAAAGCATCAATAAATAATCATTTAGACCCTGTCACAGCATCTGATATTACAAAAGTCAGAGCTCCTAAATGCCCCAGCCAGCATGGCCAATGAGAGTACAAAAGAGCAACATTTCCAAGCTCTGAAAAAAGACCACTGAAAGATGTGGTTTGACTTCCTACTGGAAGATGACTACAGCTGAAGCCTTATTATTCCAGAACCTTGGTACCACCACAGACAAGGCCCTATCCCCTGTGCACATTTCCTACACTTATAATGGCAGAGGGAAATAGAACATAGGCTCCAAAACGGGCATCAGTAATTGGGCAGGTTCACCAAATTGTCCAATTTTAAATTGTAAAGCATTTTTCCCCTACTTAGTTATAGACCTTCCCAGCTTTATTCCAACTGTTTCTGATTTATCTAAGAATATGAAAAGACCCTGGCTTTTCTCAAATCATAGACTCCAACATCCTTTCTCCAAGAGCTATCAGCAAGATGCACCCCAGAAGCCCCTCCAAAACAGCAAACAAAAGGTCCAGAAGTTTTTATATCAACACTTTCCTACCATGGACATGTCATGTCTAAATTAAGAAGCATATAGAGTGCCTCTTCAGTATTTTGAGCAAGTAGCTAAACCTTACACATGAAGGACTGAGCCCGTCCTTTCTGCCAGTGTCAATTGTCGTTTTCTTCCAGTCCTGATTCAATGTTGTTGTTATGTGCCTTCAGGTCAATTCTTGTAGGGTTTACTTGGCAAGATTTATTCAAGGAGGTTTGCCACTGCCTTCCTCTAAGGCTACTGAGACAGTGTGAGTTGCCCCATGTTACTCAATGCATTTCCATAGCTAGGTGGAGCTTCAAGTCCTGATCTCCCCACATCCTTGTCCAAGACTGAAGCCACTAATCTATGCTGGCTCCCCAAGTCAATACATGCATATAAATTATTATATAATTATCTTCATTTATTTTCATTTAAGCAACATATATGCTGCCTTTCTTCTAAAATACTGCTCAGGATAGCTTACAAACATTGCAAGGCAAACATAATCCATAAGCCATCTTTAAAAACATATTTAAAAAAAACCAGAGGCTTAAATCCAATTGCCAGTCTGACTAGAGGAGATCCAACAAACCGATGAGATTTATATAAATATGGACTGACCATTCAGCAGTGGATTCACTGGGTCTGTTCTGTGAGGAATTAGCAACTGGATTTAGGCCAGAAACTCCAAATCAATATGGTCATTATAATACTAGCCACTACACTGTGTTAAAAGCAAAGTGAACAGGTAGACTTTGTCCTTCTTGAAAGACAGAAATGACAGTGCCATGGAAATTTTCCAGGGGAAGGAATTCCACAACTGGTTAACCACTTGGTGGCTTCCAGGTTAGTGGGGCCATGAATCTGGCCTGGTTTTTAATCTGGATTTTACAGAAGCTATCCAGGGTGCTGAACAGATTTGGAGGCCAAGGTTCAGTATTTTGGATAGCTTTATTCAACATCATCCAATTCAGACAAAAACCCTTAAGGGGATTCATTGTTCTATTAACACGGAAGTCACCACTATGTAAACCTCACACACACACACACACACAAAGATACATATCCACCTACATTCTATAGGTGAGGTCATATTTATATCAACCCTTCAATTTATTGAAATACTGCCTTTCACTGAACTTTCACAGCCAGCTCATACCAGAAAACAAGGCAATAAACATTTCAGTAATAAAAAGTGAAACACAGCAACGAGAATAAAGATCAACATATTGAACAGTTAATTAGCAATTTAATACATGCAGGGAGAAATCTAACAATAAGATTTCAAAATAATTTAAGAGCTAAGTAGTAAACATTTCACTAAATGTCACCGTTTTTCTTAATAATAACAATAGTAATTATACAAGCCATTGTGCAAATACAGAATGTTAAGTAATAAAAATACGTAACCAAATAAAGGCTAGAAGTTGCTTTTGACATGATATACAATTGGCATGATATATATGTAAAGACAGACAGAGAGTGTTACAGAGGATTTTGGGAGCTGTAGTCCACACCAAAATAATTCTTCAAAATTCTCTGGACTAGTGGTTCTCAACTTTGATCCTCCAGATGTTTTGAACATTGGCCATGCTAGCTAAGGTTTCCGGGAGACGAAGTCCAAAACACCTGGACGACTAAAGGTTAAGAACCACACTGTAATTTTTCTAAGATTTATAGATGGTCCACCACCGTGAGATCACGTGATATGGTCACAGATTACTAACATTTTAATAAATGAATGAATATGTTAGTAGCCAGCTGCTGTCTTCCTCAAGCCCACCCCAGCTTTGCTGGCAACGTTGAATCTTTTGCTGGATGCAGCTTTTGGCATTTGTCCTGGCCGAAGCACTTTTCCTGGAGCTTCCATGTCTCTCTCTGCCATCTCTAGCGTCTGGCGCAGTATCGTACAGCAAGCAGGGCTGGCAGCTTCTTTTCTTCTTCCTAGCTGACTTTCCTGTCAGGAATTGAGTCAATTAGGCCAACTGGGTTTTATTTTCCCTCTGTGGTCCCCACATGGCCAGGAAGCAATTTGTTAAAATCACACTCAGTATGGCAATACCAGAGGCCTTCACATATGTCATAATTCATGTCCCCATATCACCTTTGCAGGATAGAGGAAGCCAGCATGTGCTAAAGAGGTGTCACAGTATTTGTCATCTGGCACTATCCATTTTCATTCAGGCTACAGCTGAATATTCATAGAAGGATCCTGCAGAGTCATTTTTATGACATTCACATTCACATAGCAAACCAAATTATGTCTGCTCAGAGTAGGAACTCCAAGGTGAGTGTGCACAGTAGGGATGATGAACTTGGGCCCTCCCACAGAGGTCGTTGGACTACAATTCCCCTCATTCCTAACCATTGGCCACATTGTCTGCAGCTTATGGGAGCTGGAGTACAACTCCTGGATGCGTTTGCAAGTGGATAATTAATGGGCAAAACTGGGACAGAGAATAAACAGAAATGGGTAAAGGACTGTTTTCATCAGCAGAGCTTGGAAAAGTTACCCCTTGGCCTACAACTCCCAGAATTTGGCTAGGTTGGCTGGAAAATCCTGAGTGTTGCAATCCAAAAAAAAAAAAAATCCCATGCTTTCTGTATGGACCTTACACTCAAGATAAGCAGAGCAAGCAATGTCAGTCTGAAGGAACTAAGAAACAGCTGATTGCTGAAAGTTAGGGTTGAAGTAAGTATAGTTTGGAAGAGGAGAAATGGATTAATCAGGAATTGTGTGTGGCAGCTGCCTTCTCGTAAATCATCCACAGTTGGCTAGAGAAACAATTGGTTTGACCCAATGTGGCAGCTTTGAGATGCTTATTTGCCAGGCAGCCTATAATCTCAAGCATTCCGCATCCCAGTCAGTGGCTCAGTGGTTTTAAATTCTGAAACGCACAGTCACAGCAAATGAACAGACGTCTCCTCTATTGAGTATGCGTCACTTCCAGCATTTCATGCACCACATCTGAATAGCTGTAATGAGGTCCAATTAATTTCTTTGCAAAAGACTCAATTGTGGCAAATTGACTTCTTTTTTTTGTTCTTGTTTTTCTTTTCTTTTTCTTTTCTGCCTCCCACAATGAAAACTTTTCAGGACAGCCCTTAAAATGGTTGACAGTTGCTTGGTTCTGATTTTTCTTCCCATTGGAAAAAAATCAATGAGTTGAAGACTCCCTCTGATATCTGTTGGCACAGGGCTTGGTCACCACTGAATCTTACATTCAGTTAGTTGAGGAAAAAAGTAGGAGCCAGGTCTGAAGCTTCCAGTAATCACAAACAAGCTTGAGACATTGAGCAAAACACATTTGATGGTTTTAGCATAAATGGAGCTGATGAACTAATGACTTGGCCAAACATTGCTACCAGCACATGTTGCTAGACGGGAATGACACAACATCATCTCTCGGAAGGCAACTGAACAGCTGATTCTTCTCTTACAAAATCAAGGCTGGCATTGTGTATTGCAGTTACAGATTCATAATCTAGTTTTACAGGTGAGCAACTGCTCTGTATTCAGTAAGACTATGTAGCCTTACTATAAGACTAGTTAATCGCCCCCAGAATACGGTAACAGCCAGCAGCTATATTGGACAAAGGAGGTCTGTTCAGCTGTCAATCAGGTTGCTAGGAGGATCATGTTTCCCAGCCCCTTCTCGCCAGCAAGCAGGTGTGCAAAAATCAGAAACAGGACACTGTCACAGCTCTGCAGCAGCCTCATTTGCTGGTGGGAGGAGACTGGAAATGTGATTTTCTTTATGGCAGTGGCTGCTGGCGGTTAAAGTGGGCTTGGAAGGCTGGGCCAGGAGACTTAAACTAGTTATGCATATGTAACATACATAACCACGTAGCCAATGAAGAATATAAATGCAAGAAAGTAACTCCATCAAAATAAAACTGCAGGAGTCAAAAAAAGACAGTCAAAAATGAATTTCAGCCTTCCTGATATTTTAGACTCCCACAATCCTTTATCATTCTGGGTGGGGCTGAAATATCAGCTGTAAACCAAAGCACCCACAAGTCTAAAGTTTTCGTGCCTCTGGTCTAACCCCCTTATCAGATTACTCATGGCAAAGATGGAACAAATTGAGGAATTAATTAATTAATATCTCACCTTTCTCCCAAAATGAGATTCAAGGTGAATTACAGTACACTTTAAAATATACAATTGAAATAATATCCAAAAATATGAACATTATTTTTAAAAGTTTTTATAAAAAACAATTAAAATAAGCAATATTTTTAAAAATTAGAACAATTTTAAAAGCATTTAAACATAATAGAGCCCTGGTGGTGCAGTGGTTAAATGCCAGTACTGCAGCCACAACGTTGTGAGCTCGATCCTGCCGGGCTCCAGGTTGACACAGCCTTCCATCCTTCCTCAGGTTGGTAAAATGAATACCCAGCTTGTTGGGGGTAATTTGCTAAAAATACATTGTAAACAGCTTAGGGAGTGCTTTGCACTGATAAGGAGTATAGAAATGTAACTACTATTGCTATTTCTAGTGGAGATTAAAGTACAACAGACTCGATTAACAGCCCCTTCTGCTACATCCATTTAACAATCAAAGACCTGTCTAAACACAATACAGTCTTCTCTCCACATTCGCAGGTTTGACCTTTGTGAATCTGATTATTCACAAGGCACATGCATACCTCCCCGCCCCCCATTCTCCTCCCCACAGTCCGTTGCATTCTTCACCCCATTGTGAACATCCATCCATTTTAAACAAGCACTGTGACAAGCAATGTCACAGTGTGGTCAAGACGGCCAAGGAAGAACACTTATAAGTGTTCTGAAGCCATTCCTACTTCATTTTTTTTAAACTAAAACATAGTATTTTGGGGGTAAAAACAAAACAAAACTAAAGAACAGTAGGGGTTCTAAGGATCACATAGTTCCTCCGAAGGCCTCATGTGATTTATGGGCCCCACAATTCCTCCACAGGCTCTAAGCCCAGGGAAAGAACAGAGCTGATCCACTTCAAGGTTGATGCAAAATTTACAACTAGGAAAAAATAAGTGTAAAAAAAAGTGTCATAAAACACACAACAGTGGTAGTACAGAGATACAGAAAAAGACAATAGTAACACTGTCATAAATCTTGAATTATTGGTTTAGCGGAACAGTCTGGTTTCTGTAAACAGATATACAGCTCTTCTAATTTACTTTCCTCCTATGGTCTTTTTTCTACTACCATCACTTTTCTACTATGTTGGTTGAACTACCATAGCCATCTCATGCTCCCTCCCTCTTCCTGTTGTCATACACTGGCCTTGGGCACCTCTTTTCCCAGGTCTAGTGCTGTGGATCTCATGTCAATTATAAGCTATCTGCTATTCAGTCCTTTAAGTGCTGGGAGCTGGGCAATGTTTACAGTACTGATGCCAGCAATAGTTGTTGGCTCCCGGGGTTGTGATTCTCCTCTGGGATTTACTCTGAACTTTAAGGGAGCTGAACCTACCTTGAACCTATTCCATTATTTATTTATTTATTATGAACAATAATAATTTCTGTCTTTTCTCCAATCAAAGACTCAAAGCAGCTTACAGCAGTGAAAACAAACAGCTAAAAAATTACCTCACACAAAAATTGAAAATGCAATTGAACTATCCCTAAAATTAAAGCCAATTAAAGATATAACCATTAAAAAGAAAACAAATATAGCACATTGGGAAAGGCCTGTTCTGCCTGAGCAGCCAGGTTTCAAAGGCATTCGGAAAGAAAAAAGTCTTCACCTGCCTGCCTGCTGAAAAACAGCAAGGGGGACATCAGTCTGATCTCTCTGGGAAGGAAGTTCCGGAGCCTGAAAGCACCAACTGAGAAGGTCTTCTCCCATCTTCCCACCAGATGTACCTCTTATGGTGGTGGAGAAGGGTCTCCCTGGAAGATCCCCAGGCAGAGCCAAGCTCATATACAGAACTGCAGGCCATTAGATAACCTGGACCTGAACTGTCCAGGGCTTTGTAGGTCATAACCATCCCTTTTAACTGTACTTGGAAAAGGTCTGGTCACCAGTGGAACTGTTGTAACAAGGCAGTTGTGTGCTCCCCATAGCCAGCCCCGGTTAGCTAAAGTTTCCAAACACTCTTTAAAGCCAGACTCACATAGAGCATATTAAAGTAATCCAAATGCAATTATTTTAAGCCCTTTGAAGTTTGGAGTAAAACCCAGCAGGGATGCACTAGCCCCTGCTGACATGCAAGCCACCAGCTGCAACTGATTGGTACTAAACTAATGTTGGACTAGCGGTAGTCATAATAATAAGGAAGAACAATAGTTCACATCCTCATCTTATCCATCACCAAGAACACAAGACACTGAAGACCCCACTGTACAAGCAGAAATGGAGAGAAAGGAATGTGGCAACAATTATTCTATGCAGTGCAACCTCACCAGAAAGATGAGACGCACAGCAGTTGACTTCCTCCCTGTGAATTTTTGCCACCCCCTCTTAACCTTCAAAAATACTATTCATCTTCCATTTCAATGGGAAATATGACATGCTTGCTGTTGCGGAGAAACTCAGAATAATTTAACAGAGTAGAATGCCTTGAGTCTCCTAGGTAACTTACCTTGAACTTTTGTTACATCTTTCTCTATTCCATGCACACAGAGTCTGAGTGCATTACCTTATCTCACAGCAAGCCACCTTTTCCTGTACAGCTCTTGCAAGGGAAATAAAGAGGCAAAACACCCTGTAAATGTATTGAACTAGGGTCAAACCAAGACAGGCTACTGTGTGAGATAAAGGTCAAGAATCCTATTCCTATTCCATGTACCAAAGCCAGTAGGACAGACTTACTTCAATACTGGGAATTGGCTATCATCTGCCACCACACCTGAGCCAACAGACTAGTTGAAAAACATGAGTTTCCTGTTCATATTTTCCATTCATTGTTCAAATATATGCATTTTCAGTACACACACTCTTTCAAATGTACACATATTGTGGTATACTTTTTCATAGAATCATAGAATCATGCAGTTGGAAAAGACTAAAGGACTATCGATTTTCACATCACAAACTCAGGAAACATATGCATTTCAATGATAAACTTTCCTAGAGTCCATTTATAGCTGGAGGACATAAGATCAGGTATATTTGCACTGAGGCATGAACTGAACAAATTTTTCAACCATCCCTAAAATGTCCCACTCTTTTCAATGAAGTTTCATCCCAAGTATATATGCAGCTTTTGATATTGTGTAGGAAGCATAGGATAAATGCATACATATATACAATTTAAATAAACATGCTACCTTTCATTGTCGAAGGCAAAAGCCATTTCATTGGGGAAAAAAACCTTTCTAGGATGTGTGTTTGATATGTAAGTGGTACAAGGAGGAGGAGAGTTTTATTCCAGAAACTAGCCTATACCAAGGAAAATAGTATCTTTTTCAAATGTTTCCATATACACTGTGCCTACTTGTGGGGTAAGAGGACATTCTGTAGCAACCCATTTGATCTGCAATAAAAATTATCGTCAAATTTAGTAGTTTTTGTTTCTGTTTTTTTTGTGGTGCCAACTCAGCCAGTGAAATGGGAAATGATGTGGGCGAATGTCTGTCAGCTGATTTCTCAAACATTTTTGCTAATACAATAGAAATAAAGCTTAATTTCAAAGTATGTTTGTATAAAGTGATCTGTCCTCCATAGAAACCAAAGGGTCACGTTTTTCCCCAAAGAGGGAACATAATCTGTTCTATAAAATCATATAACATAGGAAAGAATTTAGAAGTTTAAGAAAGTAGTCACCAAATTTAGAAACAAGCTTACAGACAGAATTACAACCTGAAACAACTGGAAGGCCAGGAGATGGATGAAGTCTTTGATGAATATTAAGTAAAGAATAAAAACAGACACTCTGGAATTGGATTAGAAAAAAAAACTTCTATGCTGCATTAGTGATACACCCGTAACACAAACCCTCAGTTAGAATATCTATTTTAATGCATCTTGAATGGCTTCATATCAGCATCTATATGAATGAAATACAGAAAGGAAAATATCTATTTGTTTTTCTGCCCCAGCATATTTCAAATGACCACAATGCCTCCATTGTTTGCTTCTTTTGTAATAAGAGAGGGTTCAGAAGCTAAATCCTTTAGAACATAGGTGGGGAAAGTACAGCCCAAGGGGAAACACCAAAGGCCATTTTTGTGGACCTGAATGCCTCCCAGGACCCTGACTTTTTTTTTTCTGGAGAAAAGCTGTCACAAAATGCCTCAAATACATCCTAGGACGCCCAGGAGACAATTCTGCCACATTCCACAGCCTTGAGGTTGTTTTAGGCCCAAGAGAGACCTTTTTTTTCACTTCCAGTTGAAAAACAGGGGGCTCTCTTAGGCCTAGAATGATCCAGAAAGGGCCAAAAATATGGCAATATTGAGCAAAAAAAAAAACAACCTCAAAAATAGTGGGTAGGGAAGGCAGACCTCCAAGGTCCCCTGGGTGAGCCATTGTGCCCTCTAACCACCAACAGTTGCCTACTTAAGGCTTACAGAGAAGTATTCCTGTCTATTCATATTATGCCATTAAAGTACATCTATGGTCTCTATTTTTTTTTCCAGCATAGATTGAATCCAAGTTGATAGCAAATAACAGTAACTGGCAACATGATAACTCTTTCAAGTTACTGGGGGATTCAGAACCCAAAGATGGAATGGCACTCACTCATAAACGAATGATAAACTACACAAACTCATATTAAAATCACCATACTGTTGAAATTTGATGTCATCACTAGCTAATAGTCAACTCCTAATCTCCTGGACCAAGCAGCACAGGGGATTCTGGGAGTTGTCATCCCCCCCAAAAAAGTAACATTTTCAAGCTCTGTCCTGAGCCCAGATGCTTGGATTCGACATCATTATTTGGGGCTCTGTTTTCTATTGACCTGTTGTTTTCTTTCTACACAAATGACTCAGACCAGTAATTATTTTCTAGACAAAAATGGATCGTTCTTCCCCTAGTCCTGGGAATAGAAAACTGGGTTGGTTTGTCCGGCCTTTTGGAAAAATGAGCGCAATCACACGGATTGAACTCTCCTCCAGGTCACAGGGAACATCTTACAAATGCATCCTGTTCTTTGGAATAAACATAATACTTGATGGAACATAATGGAAGGGCCCTAATTGTTCTAGCCTCTTCACCATGGGGAATGAGGATGCTTTGCATATTTGGGATTTCATTCACATTAAGTACTTAGAGTCAGAAATAGGATTTGAGTGGCTTCTGCATTGAGACTTTCATTAGCATTATGCTTGAAGGGCATGCTGAAATAGCTATTTCATGCTACTGAGAATGTGTGCTCAATTGTCTGCACAACAAACAGACTTACACAACCTTAAGTAGGCGCTTGAACTTTTCACCCCTAAGGGAATCATGGCATCACAGTACTTTAAGAGAACCTCAAGATATTTCAAGACCACTGCCATGTCTCTTAATATTCTTAATGTTTTCTAGGTTCTTATCACTTATCCTCCTGGGAACGGAGTGCACGCACACCTACCATACATACACTCGTGTGCGAGTTGACCTTATGTATAAGTTGAGGGAGAGGTTGGGGGCCCAAAATTATGGATTTTGATATAACCCACGGATAAGTTGAGGGTCATTCCACCGAGAAGGGAAAGTACCATCACCACCTCAGGGAGCCAACCACCCCAGGCCACTGCCACCACCATTTGCCCACCAAAGCATTCAAAAAGTCTTTTCATCATTTTACGCAGAGTTCTGGTTCTTTTTCTTTTTTTATAAAAGTTACGGTACAGTATTAACTCTTATCAAAAAAAGGAACCATCTCCTTCTCTGAGTGGAGTAGTGAAAGGTGAGACCTTAGCCCATTTCCACAGTAGACTCTTATAGTGCTATTAATCCACTTTCAAAATCCTCTGAAATTCTGGGATCTGTAGTTTACTAAGGCCAAAGAGCTCTCTAGCTGAGAATTCTAAAGGCCCCTCCCTAAACTGCAAACCCCAGGATTCCATAGGATGTTGAAAGTGGAATAACAGCACTATAACAGTGTAGTGTAGAAACGGCCTTAGTCTGTCCCAAGAGAACCTAAAAGAAGTACCAACCCCATCTACTCTCTTGGTGCTCCTGTGAGGGGAAGCACCATTTTCCTGCCCAGGCATTCAGAAGGGCCAGAAATGGTGCCACAGCTGGGAAGGAGAGTAGAGAGGGCCAGTGCTCTGTTTAGGTTCTTCCAGAATGAACTAAACTCTCACCTGTTGTTACTCTACTGTAGAGAAGGGGATGGTTCCATTTTTTATTTTATTTTATTATTTTTAATAAGAGTTCATGAACAGTACTTTCATTGATCTGTAAATAAGTTGACTCAAGTTTTGGGGATCATTTTTTTATTACAATTTTTAGACTTGTACATGAGTATATACAGTAGTTACATTTTCTCACTTGATGCCCTTGATTACCCTCTATTTGTATACTTTTTTTTTCACTCCTACATAATTTAAATTTAAATTTAATTTAAATTGTGTTCTATGGGAGGAAGAATCTGTTTGCCCTTTAAAAGGACATAATAATATGGAGATCTGTAAATACTTACTGTACTGTAAATATGAGTGTCTCTGATAGCCTTTTTAGACAAGAAAAAAGTTCTAAGTCTTGTTCCTACACAAAATTATTTTGTTTTGGAGATCCACATGACATTGTCTTTATCCTGAAATATTTCCTGGGAAATCCTGGCATTAGCAAGGACGTTTAATTCCTACTTCCCAGGCCAGTATAAATTAACCCAGAATTTAAAATGTAACTCTTCTTGGCAATCTGTCTGTATTATTCCATAACTAAGATGACTATCACCGGTAAATCACAGTTACTGCTTCCAAGACACAATTCAACAGAGATCAACGGAGTGAAAAATGAATGTTTGCACCAAAACAAATGTCCCAAATGTTTATGTAGTGCAATATTTTTATAAAATTGCTGCACTTTTCATAGCACTTTAGACTATAATTTTTGAATAATAATAAGGGAGGCTCAGTGGAAATTGCTGAAAATCAATTTCTGAAATGCTGCATGATCTCGATGTGACATGTGATCAGTAGGAGAGGAAGGAGAAAAAACACAAGGGAGAGGAAAGTGAGGGAAGCCCAAGATATTTCAAGAAAGGATTTAGATGCAAATCTGGGAGAATGCAGGTAAAATAATTTTTTAAAAAAATCTGGGAAGCCTTGGTGTTTCCAGAGACTGTTCTCCTTTCTGGATAAACCCTAAGACACATGGGGCATGGAATACAGAGATGTGGGATGGAATATTTTCTGTAAAAAAAAAATGCTATATTTTTCTGTGGAAAATTTTCACACACACATGCACGCACACACACACAAACACTTCTCCACAGTTGTTTGGGCTCTTGTGTTGCAATTAATCTTTTTGTGAAATGGAATTCTCAACTAGTTGTGTTGAATCAGATTTTTCACATCCTGAGATGGAATTTACAAGTAGTGCAGAGAATGAGTGAGAGATGCTGAAGATGCTACTGTTATATTTCAGCAAAAGAAAGTTGAACTGTTGATATAAATTATAGCAAGTACAGCTCTGTTTAGGTATACGTCCTTAAAAACAGTGTTCTTTCAAATGTAGTCATTTTTTTTTGTCTAATAGAAACGAGTATATGATCATCTTACGCTATCACAAATACTGTTAATTAAATAATTTCTATATAAAACTTTTGTTTGTTTGGAAAAGCCATGTCAGTGATGGAGTTGTAAAACCCTAGGCAGATGGACAACATGTGGAAGAAGCAGAGCCTGGGAAAGTTACTTGTGGGGGGACTTTTGGGGACAGCTGCACTGCAAAAATTAATTTCAAGCTCCAGCTCTGAGGGACTTTTTCAGACTTCTCCTGAAATACCAGAAGGAAAAGAAATTACAGCTGCTTCCTCTTAGGATTACAAGCTGTGACTGTGACTGAAATGGTAACACAACTGCCAGGATGACACCCAGGCCATTTCCGCACGACACTCTTATAGTGCGATGATCCCACTTTCAACCTCCTATGGAATCCTGGGGTTTGCAGTTCTGGGAGGGGCCGGCTGGCCCCTTCCAGAACTGCAAACCCCAGGATTCCATAGGAGGTTGAAAGTACAATCATCACGCCATAAGAGTGTCATGAGGAAATGTTCCCAGAGAACATGTGTTTACCTTTAAACCCCCAGTGAAATGGAAAAAGACTTAACTTTAGCCAACTCCTTCCTTCCTGGGCACAACCACCACCACCCTGGCCACAACCACATTAATGCAAATATGGAGTCTTTTTCTACTCCATACAGTGCAGGAAAGCCAGCAAGAGAAGAGTAAGTAATACTGGGAAAAGCTATAGCAATTCACCACACCATTGAGGAGACGAAAGATACAAGCACACCCTTGGTTTTAAAACCTGGTGGCGGAAGGAAGGAAGGAAGGAAGGAAGGAAGGACGGAAGGAAGGACGGAAGGAAGGAAGGAAGGAGGAATTAAACTAACTAAACCATAGAGCTTCTACCTGAGACTCCCTTGCTGTGGAGTTGGTAATTTCTCCAAAGACAGTTGGCATTTGGTTACCTGAGAGCCCATGCACTGTCATACAAGAAGACCTTCAAGGATCTTCAGAATAG
The DNA here is from genome assembly GCA_948472985.1 of Iguana delicatissima. NCBI lineage: Eukaryota > Metazoa > Chordata > Lepidosauria > Squamata > Iguanidae > Iguana > Iguana delicatissima. The sequence goes on from CAOKZL010000220.1 coordinate 537,654, forward strand.
TCATTCGACTTCCTCTAGACTATTTGTGGATTTTAAAACCAAGCCTTGGACAGATGCTTTTGAGAAATAATTTGTTCCATCATTTGTTACAGTGTTTAAAAAGTAAAGCATTCCTGTCACATATTACAACAAGGGGAAAAGGTAGTTAGTCATGTTGTTTGTTGTTACTGTTCCATTACTTTCTATTACATAGGACTGATAAGAAAATGGGATAAAACTTGAAATTATCCTATCAAAATGCCTCTTAAAATGTTCTTAAAGGTAACTTTTGAAAATAACCAGATATCATTACCATTACCAATAAAGCAGCTTTGGTTATGTTGCTTTTAAAATGTAACTTTGTTACACCCTTTCTATCCAACTATTGCAACTCATTACTTCCTAGCTCTGCTTAAAAATATTACAACTCACATCAGTCTTCCTTCCTTCCTTCCTTCCTTCGTCTCTCCCTCTCTCTGATATACACACACCATATCACCAATTTCATCAGACTTTTCCTCAACAGCATCCCTTTTTGAATCCAGTTCATTCTGTGAGAGTTCATTCTAAGTTGATCCAGTAAGACGCTATGTCCTACCCTTGTTCAGCGTTTTCTAGGAAATTGACTCAAACAGTATCTGGCTCAGAGGCCTAGCAGAATGTCCTGTGAGCTGATTGACTGACTGTATCCCATTGTGACTAGGCTCTTTTGTCTCTCTGCCTATTTGGAAAGTAATCCACCAAGCACTGCTTCCATTCCATGTGACAGCTGTCTAGCATATCTTTCAACCTAGTACTCACGAAAATGGGAGCAGGCTGGTGACATTTTTACCAAACCAACCCATCATTAATAATTTCTGAAAGCTTTAGCCCTGCTCTTTGCTGTATCATTTTATTCTGCAGTAGCCTCCCCTACTCAAAGAATGGTTCAAGATTTGTTGGGCAGACACAATTATCTCACAATCCAAATGAACCTCACAGGGCTGTGTAATACACACAGAGCTTGAAAAATTACTTATTGGACTACAGCTTTCATAAACTCATATTGCAAAATACCGACAATTCTGAGAAATGCTCTTCAGTTCCTTCAAGTGGCCAGTTCAGAGAGTACATCCTAGAAATTCCAAGAAAGATGCAGAAGGCATTAGAAAGGAGTCCTTCTTTAGCATTTCCTCCCAGCTGGAGCCCATCTTTCCAAAATATGCCATTGCTGCTGCATTTTCTAAGCTCCTAGGAGTCTGAGCAGTCTACTGTTTTGAGCAGCCAACCCAGCAAAGAAAGCTTCTTCTCCAACAGTCTGTGAATTTACATTGACTCTTTCTCCTTCTAGCAACTGCAACAGTCTGTCTCATTGGGGAAGACAAGTAGAAGAATAAGCTTTTTAAAAATCCAGGTGACTTGAGTCTCTACCATAACTCATTTTTCCAGTGTGTCTTTCTCATCCCATATCACACTATCTGAAACTGGGCCCTGAACAGATAGGATACCCCTAGGATACCTTATCCTGATTTACATTGACTAGGATTGAAAGTTCAATAACCTCTGGAGGGCTATACACTCATCAGTGCTGGTCCCTAATATCACGCTGCACAATTATAGTAGTTTGATACCACTTTGACCACCCAGGCTCCATTCTACACAACTCTGGAATCTGTAGTTTTATGAAGTCTTTAGAATTTGCAGAAGAACTCTAGTGCCCCACCAAACAAGAAATCCCAGGATTTCTCTAGATGCAGCCCTGGCATTTTAAGTGGTACTACACTGCTATACCTGTGTAGTGTGAAAGAACAAGACCTAGACTGCTAGGAAGGGCTTGTTTATTTTGCTGTTACATTTCTACACTGCCCAAGAGTCAAAGTTCTCTGGATGTAGTTATTGTCAAATTGCAGACTTTGCTTTCAGTCAAATGTGCCACTCATTTCATAATCCAATATTTTTGCAGCTTCAGAACATTTGTAGCATTTGCAAGAGTCAGTGTCAATGACCGTGCCTTGCGGAAAAGGACGTGCTCTCTGTCAACTGTTGCACAAACACTTTATTGGAACCTAGCCTCTGTTCTTATTTATTTTTCTTTATGGATAATGCTTTTGACTTATGCCAGGTATTCTAGAAATAAACCACAACATATGCTGAATACAGGTTCTGCCAGTGGGTAGAGGAACAATTTCTGAATCATCATTATCATATCTTCCTCTTCCCTCTCTTCTTCTTTTTCCCCTCATAGACAAGACAGAGAATGGTGGCACTAGGCAGCAATAAACTTTCCAGATGCTTACATTGCCTGACAACATTTCTTTTAGATTAAGTGTGTTTTTGTAAGCATGCATAAACAAACTACTAAATTGGAAACGGGGGTTCCTTTCTAGAATTCCACAGTCTCCCGCGCTCTAACAAGAAGAAAGCTGTTTCCCCACAGTGAGTAGCTAGGGATCTCCCAAGCATAAGGCTACTGGCATTGACAAATCTCTCACTTTATCTGGATGTTACGCTGCTTCCAGTTTGGATGCTACATCTGCTTTGCCATTAAGCTTGCATTATATGGAGGGTGTGAGGAAAGAACTTTCTGTGCTGATCTGGATTCTATTAGAGGACTGAATTTCCCACTACACCATACCTCTTTCCCACATTGTTGGAACCAGCAAGAATGCTGAGCGACAGCAAGCTCTAAGAGTATCCAAAAAATTGTTCCAGGGTCGCCAAGAGTTTAATCCCAAACAGTAGAAAATAGCCTTGTTCCAACCATGATACATACTTTTAAAAAAAAAAGGCATCCCAGCTCACTCAGCAAGTTAGGATACTCCCTCTGAAAGGTGAATGACTGGCAAATCCTTCCATGTTTAGCTTCTGTTGTTGCTTTTTTACATGATCTTCTGACAGCCATTCTTTATCTGTGATACTGAAGCATTCCTCAGACCAGTAGTCCCCTCTTACATGCTAAGATCAGATATTTGAAAAGGTACTTTTTGGTCTACAGATTCCAGACCTTATTGACTGTGGGATTGTGGGAACGGTAATCTTAAAAAATGAGGAAATTGTTTCACCCATATAAATACTGAGAATCAGTGAAACTGAGGAGAAATAACACATTCTAAATGGGAGGGCCAATGTTGTTGTGTGCCTTCAAGTCATTTCCAAGTTGTGGCGACCCTAAGGCAAACCTATCACAGGGTTTTCTGGGACTGAGAGTGCGTGACATGCCCAAGGACACTCAGTAGGTTTCCATGGTGGAGTGGGCAATCAAATCTTTGTCCCCAGGGCCATAGTCCAATGCGCAAACCATAGTCTAATGCTCAGCCTCTGGTTCTTTCCAACTTATGGCACCCTATCTCAGCAAGATTTGTTGTGAGGGGGTTTCCTTGTCCAAAGTCACCCAGTGGGTTTCCATGGCCAAACGAGGATTCAAACCTGGGGCCATTTCCACACCAGACTCTTATAGTGCTATTATTCCACTGTTAACAGAAATGGCCCTGGTTTCCAAGAGTCATAGTTCAATATTCACACCGCTATACCACACTGTCCCATATTTGGTCACCATATTTGTGTCCTTCTTGCCTTCCCCAGCAACTCCAGTCAGTGCTCATGCAGTGGCTATATAACTTTCTGTCCAAATATTATTTTGAAAGTGTTTTATATGTATTTAATGAGCACTTAATACTAAATCCAATTTCTAATCCAAATTTAAGTAAGTCATTGAATCTACTGGTGAATTATACATTCTGTAAATCTCATCAGTATGATGAGCATACTCAGGTTGAGACTGGTGTTTGGATCTCAGTCCTGACTATTTCATTGTACTAGGCAGCATGCAAGTATTAAAAATCAATAAGCAAGGATTAATCAGGCTTGCATTGCCCTTCCTTCAAAGATAAGGAGTTGCCATATCTCAACCTTAAAACTCAGGTTTTGGGGGCAGGGAGGATTAAAGTTGTTTTTGAGAGTTAAAAAATAGTTTTAAGTTTTTAAAAATTGCTTTTAATGTTAAATCATTCCTTTAAATCATAACACATAGATAACAAATAATTCTCTAGACTAATAACTGGACCAATATGAAATATTCTGCATAATATGTTAGCCATTTAGAGATTTAAAATGAAAGCTAAACTGAATCAGTGCCTGTATGACGTACCATTGTTCAATATCTCTTCTTGTTGCTGTCGCATTTATAGCCTGCCTTTTTTCCCAGTCTGGAACTCAAGGTGACTTACCAAACTTAAAACAGATACATTGGCCCTTTCCTCACGGCGGGGGCCGAAACGGGGCTGCGCACGCAGGGGCGGAGCTTACCCGCAAGCGGGTTGCTCCGTCCCTCCGAAGAGCGCGGATCCGCCGTTCCAAACGCCGCCGAATTTCGGCGGCGCCTGGCGGCGCCCAAAATGGCAGCCGGCAGCTTCCGGCGGCGCTCCACCAATTAGGACAGCGCGCCAGCCGGAAGCCTGCCCCTGGGCAGATCTGAAGGGATGCGCTACCGCGTCTCTGCAGTTCTTGACCGGGGGCTGCTACGGGGCAGCGCAGGTAAGTTTTATAAAAACCACTTTTGAAGGTGGTTTTTATAAAACTCACAACGCCACCCCCGGGGCTGTGCTAGAGCAGTTTGAGGTCTAGAACCTCACTTTTTTTAACTGCTCTAGCGCAGACCCCGGTGAAGAAGACCTCCTGGAGAGGTCGCTCTAGCGTGGGCAATATGCCCATGTGGAAATAGCCATAGATATATGTATATGTATAAGGGATGGGACGAACCCAGAATTTTCCGGATCTGAATCCCTGAAAGGTTCTAGGAATCCACAAATCTCATGAATCTCAAATCTTTCTAATCCTTTTTTTAAAAAGGGTTTAAAAAGCAAAGGAAAGAAGGATAATCTTGGGCAAAACACACTCTCTCAGCCTCAGCAAAAGCCTAGGCAAAGGCAAACCTCCCTTTGAAGAAATCTGGCCAGGACAATTGTCAGAGTTTTGCCTCAGGATCTCACCAGATTGAAAATGACATGCAAGAAAATGTGGATTAATACCACATTTTCCTGCCTGTGTAAACAGGGCCACATACTGCAGTATAGAGCTAATCTAGGTCAAAACTGGGTTTTCTTTGCATAGGTCCTTGTCGCATCCTGGGGTCTGTAGTTTGATGACACACCAGCACACTTTGGCAGAGAAGGCTGTGACACCTTGTAAAACTCCAAACCCCAGAATTGTGTCTGAAAGAGGTTTGCAAGGGAGCTATGCAAAGGAATCTTTCCACTGTCCTTGAAATCTCAAGCCTGTACCTTCCAGTCACGTGCTGGACTTAAATATTAAATGTTCGATTTAAATATCTTAGAATACAACTCCAGATGTAATTTCTGAAATAGTTAGCAAAGGTCATTATTACTCCAAGGAAAAATTCATCTGCTTGCCATCTCCCCTTGTGTGTCTGGTTTCGCAGGTTTTCAGACATCCCGGTCTCCAACAAACTATTTGGTTGGTGGATTTGAAAGATTCTGTTTGCCTATTTTGGCGCAGGGATTTGGATTTGCGAATCTCGAATCCTTCCCCAGGATTTGAGGATTCAGTTGGCCCATCCATAATATGTATATATCACGCAAAAGCTAAAAATATCACCAAACTATCAATAAAATTAAAAGCAGTCAAAAGCAAAACACAAAGAGGAAGAGCAAAAAATATATACAACTCAGCATATGAAAGGCCCTTTCCCCCTGCACAGTCAGCCCTCAAAGGCCTGTCCAAACAAAACAGTCTTTACCTGCTAATTAAAGGATAGTGAAGATGGCACCAGTCTAACCTCTCTAGGAATGGAATTCCAGAACCTGGGAGCAGCCACTGAGAAGGTCTTCTCCTGTGTTCCCACCAGATGTACCTGTGAAGGTTTTGCGGGACACAGAAGGGTGTCTCCAGAGGAGTCCAGTTTGAATTGTGCCTGACAGGCAGTGGACTTGTTGTGGTAAGGGAGCTGATTTTGCTCCTTGTAGCTAGTCCTCGTTAACATACTGGCTGCTGCAATTTAGGCCAGGTGAAGCTTCTTGAACATTCTTTGGAAGAGTATTAAAGGTGTCTTTCCTCTGTAAATGAAAAATCACTTTGTTCATTTCTCATATATGAATATTTGAGATATTCTACCTGCAAGGACTTGTAAGGGCAGCTATGAAGGAACTAGACTAGCTCATAGAATTGTAGAGTTAGAAGAGAACACAAGGTCCAACCGCTGCCATGCAGGAATATACCATCAAATTTTTGACAGATGGCCATCCAACCTCTGTTTAAAAATCTCCAAAGAAGGAGACTCCACCACACTCCAAGGCAGTGTATTCCACATTCAGACTGCTCTTACTGTCAGGAAGTTCTTCCTAATGTTTAGATGGGATCTCTTTTCCTGAAGCTTGAAGCCATTGTTCTGTGTCGTAGTCACTGGAGCAAGAAATGTAAAGGTATATCATTGCATACCAACATTTAGGATGGTCCATGCCATCCTATTTCCAGTTATTATGTATGGTTGTGAAAGCTAGACAGTGAAGAAAGCTGATAGGAAGAAAATCAACTCATTTTGAATGTGCTGGAGAAGAGTTCTACAGACACCCTGAACTGCTAAAAATACAAATGAATGGGTAACTTCTTGGTCTCTCATCCACAGGGCCACGGTAAGTCAAGATTGACTTGATAGCAGTTAACAACAACAAAACCTGCAAACATAGATATTTCATTTTCATCTTCTAAAAACAAACTGTTCTGCTCTTCCTTGTAGCTACCAGACTTAATTTCTGCCTGTCAGCACTATATGCTACAATAAATACATAGCAGACATTTTAAGAGTATTTTGTAGAAAAAACTCTGAAGTAAACATGCACAGTCCTGCCTCAGATTAAGACCATCACACTCATTTGGGGAGACTGAAACATACCTCTCTGCCATTTCTGTTAGAGAATTCCCCCATGGAAGTGAAAAAAACCACAAAGAGAGAAAAAATCCACTACTACACAATTACAGGCATTTAGTTTTGCTTGTTATTTTGTTTCTGCAGGGTGGGGTTGAGCAAAGGAAGAGTGAATGGGAAAAAAGAAAATATAAAATTGTCCATTTATACAAGCTCCTATAGTCCCCTAATTAACATCATGAACCTGCTGTGGATCCTAGCTGTAAGAAAGACACTATGGCCCTTTTTGCACACAGTTTCTGTAGCGCGAGGGCCCCTTGAGCGTCGCGTAAATGGGAGTGTCGGTCTGTATGACGCACTCCCATTCATGCGACGCTCACGAGCCTAAAGCAGGGTGCGCGTGCATTTTCTTATTTTTGGCTCTAAGCCAAAAATACTGCGCGGTCGCGCAAGACTCCCAGGGCCCTCGCGCACTTACCTGCACTGTGGTACGTTGGACGAGCGGGCCAGTCATGCTTCCTGCCTCAGCGGTAGCCTGCAATTCGCAGGTTGTGCTGCGGCAGGAAGGGGCGGGGCGCTCGCGCGACAGTCATGCGACCCAGAAGCGAGCTGCGGGACAAAGCAGCAAGGAAGCGGTAGCGTTCTTGCTGAGGCTTTTCACGCAAGATGCCCCCCCCAGCGGCGCAAACAGGTAACGTACGAAAAGGGCCTATGGCTAAATGTCAGACATATAGGGCCTTTCTGAACTACACTGTTCTAGTGCTATTATTCTGCTTTCAACATAGAATCATAGAATCATAGAAATGTAGAGTTGGAAGAGACCACAAGGGCCGTCCAGTCCAACCCCCTGCCATGCAGGAAAACCCTCAAAGCACTCCCAACAAGTGGCCATCCAGCCTCCGCTTAAAAACCTCCAACGAAGGAGACTCCACCACACTCCGTGGCAGCACATTCCACTGCCGGACAGCCCTGACCGTCAGGAAATTCTTCCTGAGGCTCAGGTGGAATCTCCCCTCCTGCAGCTTGTATCCATTGCTCCTTGTCCTGGTCTCAGAAGCAGGAGAAAAAAGCCCACTCCTCCTCGACATGACATCCCTTCAAATATTTAAACATGGCTATCATGTCCCCTCTCAACCTTCTCTTCTGCAGACTAAACATACCCAGCTCTCTAAGTCTGTCCTCAGAGGGCATGGCTTCCTGGCCCCTCACCATTTTGGCTGCCCTCCTCTGGACCTGCTCCAGCTTATCCATATCCTTCTTGAATTGGGGTGCCCAGAACTGGACGCAGTATTCAAGATGAGGTCTAACCAAAGCAGAATAAAGTGGTACCAATACCTCCCTCGATCTAGACACCATACTCCTATTGATGCAACTAAGAATTGCGTTGGCTTTCTTGGCTGTCACATCACATTGCTGACTCACGTTCAGCTTGTAGTCTATTAAGACTGCTAGATCCCTTTCACACGTACTGTTAGCCAGCCACATCTTATGGAATCCTGGGGTTTGCAGTCTAGGGAGAGGCAATTAGAATTCTCAGCCAGAGAGCTCTTTGGCCTCAGTAAACTACAAACCTCAGAATTCCACAGGATGTTGAAAATGGAATAATAGCACTGTAACAGTGTAAGGTGAAAAGGCTCAAGGTCACAATGTCATAGTCACAATTCATCTCTTGATCTGACCCTTGAAGCCCACCTTAAAACCCAGCCAGCTGCACAAAGGTGTGGAATTCTGCTCGACTAGCAAACACGGTGCTGAACAATGACACATTCAGCCCCCTCCTGCCAGTGAGCCACAGTGTACTGAGGAGTTCTGACAGGACCCGACAACGTACCTGCTTCTGCTCCTTGCACCATGACTCCCTGGTGGGAGGTGGCTGAACCTGCCATACTTCAGTGCCCTGCTCACCAGTGCTGCAGAACTCAGTGTAACTGGCTGGATTTTAACATGGGTTTCAAGGATATTTATGGCTGTGGCGATGACACCATGATCATAAATGTGAATAGGAAACAGTTAACAGAATTGTTATAGTTACTTCATTACAAAATGTACTTTGTATTTGGGGAACTACAGATCCAAATGTCAACTGGAAAAGGTTTCAAATAGCACTAAGGTCTCTGCTGTGAACATCCACAAAGAACCACAAAACTGTGGAGTACAGAAATAGCAGGAAACATTTGTCAGTCAGTCAATGATCAGCATCCAGGTATTCTTTGGGACCCCCATTACGAACACAGAATTCCTCCCCACATCAACACCACAATGCCTTGTCCCATAATACAATCTCATGAGCTATGAGAAAAAAGTTTAATTGTGAAACTGCCATTACATGTTTTACATTTCTGAAAAACACCCACCTCTGATACTTCTGTTTTCTAACACCCAATGTGATAGTAATATGCATTTTTTGTAACTTTGGGTTATTAATAAAGGGATTTTCCTTGATATTTTTATTCTATTGCACCAGTGTGGCAGCACACATTAGGCCAATAAACCTTTTTCTAGACTGCAAAATCATGAATTACTCAGTTGACTCTAGAATCATTTTCCCCTGCAAGTTCATACTCAGTAGACAAGATGGGCTAGCCAGCTTAACTGTTCTTACCCCACTACAGGACACCTGCAGTTTTTGATGAGCGCTACGCTGCAGAAAATTGTTTGAGCTTGTGCCACAATCACACAGGGTTATGCTCCTGTCACTGAAAATTAATTACAGCTATTTCCTCTAAATCTCATTTATTAATATAAGGGGGGGGTGATACTTGTGATTGATAGTCCAAAAAAAGTAACTTTTCCAGGCTCTGGGCAAGATTGATCTCCTCTCCTCTCCTCAGTTTCATGCAACCCTATCACTCCCGGAGTTCACGTCAGGCACAGGATACATGAGACCTGAGTGACTAGCACAACTGTGGCATGCTTCGCACTGGAGTGGTCACCTCAGCTGAACTTCTTCAGCTGAATAATGGATGAGGGGTGGCCCATTCTTCTAAATCCTGCCTAATGCTGTACTTATAAAGATGCCACTGCTTCTTTACTCATGTCCCTCTGGGAATAAATATTTATCACTCCTGCTGCTCTCACATTCTAATACAAATTTAAATCAATAAACGCTGAAATCAAATTATCTCCCCACACACACACACCCTACTCTGAGTTTCTTCTTTTTACCTTGTATATATACTATGCCCAATGTTTCTCACAAGAGACAGCCTTGCTTTTTCTGTCCTCTTTCTTCTATTTGCCTTCAGCTCAAGGTCAGAGGTATTTCTCTCACTTGCTCTTTGCTTGCATCAAAGTCACTTCCTTGTAGAAAATGTGTTTATGGCTGAGTATGCAAACACAACTTCCACAATCTCCCAGCTTCCTGGCAGAGAGATGTGGGGAGCTGCAGTTCAAAAAGCAACTTCTTCAAGCTCTTGTGTGTAAAATGGCTGGTGGACTTTCCAGCACAGAGGAAAAGCAGGAATAAGCCATGAAGAGAGGAAACTGGTTATTTCCAAATTTGACTACAGGTACCTGTTGCTGATCTACCTTTCACATCTCCACTTAGGTAAATAGGGTTTATTGGATTCTTCTTTTTCTCTTCCTTACTATCATCCTTCCTTTTTCCGTCTGTCCCTAAACGGCCTTTGTTGAAAAAGTTTCTGCTAACAGTTGCTCAATTGGAATGAGGACAAGTTGTTTTCAATGGCCCTCTTCCAAATGCTTGTGCAGTAACTTTTTTGTCATGACTAGCCTCTGGAGACATCTCTGGACCAAGTTTCGGATGCCTCCCTCATCATGCCGCCTGTTTCTCTCTTTCTGTCCTCTCAACATCATTGCAGGATCTGCTGGGAATCAGAAACTGAATGCAGCCAAGATACTGAAGGCAGATGTATCACTGGCTCTCTCGCAAGTCAAAAACTGATTTGCTAGGAGTTCAAATATTGTAGCTCCTAAAACCAAGGCAGCTACTCTTTCGGGATCTGGCAATGAGGATGAACAAAACAGAGCATGATCAAGCTGCAGTCTGTGGCAGCCTCTCCCATCATGGTGCCCTCCAGGTGTGTTAGACTCTAGTTTCCATTGGTTATGTTGGTGGGATCATGGGAGTTGTAATACATTGCTGGAGGCATGATGTTGGGGAACGCGGATCTATAGATTCACTAGAGAGTTTGGAAATTTTACTTTTTTGGACTACAGATCCCAGAATTCTCAAAAAGTAAGATTTCTTTATGCACTTATTTTATTTACATCCCACTCTTGTCCTGGGATAGGACAGATTTCTAAGATCTGGTTTACTACTGCAGTATGGTCTGAGGTCATGAAGTGGATAGGTGGATGGATGGACAGGCAGACAGGCACATGGACAGACAGAAAGTCAGGATGTACAATGCATAAATAACAAACTTGGTGAAGAAGCAGATTTATTACTGTAGTTAAGCGGCTCTAGATCAAGAGAAGATTTGGATGAAAAGCTGTTTGAGAATCCTAAGGGTGTTGCCTTGAATTGCCTTGCAAATTGCTAACAAAAAGTGTGAGCAACCTTTAATTTCCAAGAAGTAGACTTTAGAAAAGTTACTTTTTGTATTTCACCTCATAGAACTTCCCAGCCAGCATGGTCACTGCAGCAGTATTACTTTATATTTTAATTCCCCTATTTCCTTCATTATCTGTCTGGTCTCCTGCTTCATCTTGTCAATCGTCATCCTCATTCCGTGGTTACTTCCCTTTTGTTTAAACCTCCTTTTTCTGCCTCTTTATCACTCCCCTCTTATTTCTCTCTTGCATTCCTGTTTTTCCAATATTAATTCCATAACAACATCTGTACTTCTTTTTTCCTTGCTATTTTAAACAGTGTTTAGCAATGTGTCCTTTGTCCATTAGCTCTCTGGCTTCTACTTCCTTTTCTTACTCTTTTTCTTCATAATCTTGTCTTCTTTAATCAAGGATTAAAGGACCACACGTAGTTGCATGTGGCCACCAGACGGTTTCCATGGCCTGCTGCTGCTCTGGCTACTGCAGCTGCCAAAAATCACACTAACGAAATAGCTAAACCAAAACCAAAATATACAGTATTTTATTATGTTATTATTTTATTCATTTATATCGCACCTGCTCCCAATAAAAGGGACTCAAAAGGGCTAAAAACATTTAAAAACAATAGAAATTAAAAAAATATACTAATTCATTACTAAAAATATAAATATAAGAGATATTATTAAAATGATGAAAATGTATAAAGTTAAAACATTAAATATCAAAAACATTACAATTCATCAAAAGACTATATAAAAACCTTAAAAACAGCACTACGCCACATTTAAACGCTACTCCAGTCAGTTTCTAAAAGCTTGATGGGATAAAAATATTTGACTTGTCAACAGAAGGAGAGCAAGGACAGAACCATCTCAGCCTCTCTGCAGAGGGAGTTCCAAAGTCTGGGAGCAGCCATAGCAATAGCATGTATATTTCTATATCAGATAAGGGCTCTCTAAACGTTTCACAATATGTTAGCTAATTGCCTCCAACAAGCTGAGTACTCATTTTACTAATCTGTGGAAGGATGGAAGGCTGAGTCAACCTGGAGCCTGGCAGGATTTAACTCACTGCCTTGTGGCAGCATTTAACCACTGTGCCGCCTGGGCCTTCTTCCTTGCTCCCACCAAACAAGCCTGAGAAGGTGGTGGAACAGAGAGATGGCCCTCTCCAGATGTTCTTAAAGCTCTAAGGGACTAGTTGTAGAGCACATTACAGTAATCCAACAAGGCTGCAACCAAGTCACGTACCACCATGGCCAGATTCAAATTCTCCAGGAATGTGTGGTTTAACAGTGCAAATGCACTCTTGGTCACTGCTGAAACCTGGGCCTCCATGTTCAGAGCTGAATCCAGGCTTACCCCAAATGGCAAACCTGCATTTTTAGAAGGAGTACTAACCCATCTGAATCCCTCTTCTCAAATCTGTCTTTCAGCTGACCAAGAACACTTCAGTGTATATTCCTGGATCTCCCTAGAGTATGATCCCCAAGGAGGGAGGTTTTCCTAAAAGACATCAGCCCTCGACTGATGGGTTTTCTTCCCCTTTGTGCTTCTTATAAGATACTCTGGTCCATGGTCTCAGAGAGTTCTACAGTGCTTCTTATAACACACTCCAGCCCGTGATCTCACAGAGTTCTATTGTACCATGGGACACTTTGGCACCCTTCCCCATCATATAGGCACTGCAGTTGCCACTGAATTTTGGCAACAACTGCAGTGGCAACTACAGCAGGGAAGGAGACAGCTCTGAAGGTCAGTGGCTGCTAAACCCAAAGAATTTGCCCATTCCTGTCTTAGACTTGAAGTCAGTGAAGAGAATTTGAGTGTTTTTAATTAACTGTATAATGCTTAGTTCTCACAGCACTTTATAAAATAAAGGTAAATCTCCTTCTTCATCAACCCTGTTATTTAAGAACTGCACATCTTGTCTGTGTGTCTGTCTGCCTGTGCATCTGTCAAACCATCCTCCATCCATCCATCATTCCTTTCCATACATGTGTTCACAAGAGGTAAGTATGACATCAACTGTGGGAATGCAATTAATATGCACATCTTTTAAAATGTCAACAGTGGCCTAAATCTTATTGGTAGTCTCAACTAAAGCAGAACCATTGACTCTTGTTCTTGCATGGTGAGTCAGTACTTGCATAAATCCTATTGATTCAATAGATTTACTCTAGCTGGGAATATCAATAGAATTTAGGCCAGCAGCTGCAAGGCAGCAGGAACTGATCAGCAGTAGGACTGCAGCAGGGGAGAGAGCTTACCTTCCTACCACTACCACGATCTCAGTGAAAATTGCTCCTCTGAAACAGCTATTCACAAGAAGGAAGTATCTGTAGCTGCCAAGAGAGGTTTTCCGTCTGATACAAAAAGAAGCTTCTAAGATGAGACCATTTTTCTCAGGACTCTGACAGTTTTTAAAGAGTTCATGTTATTGATGTACAAGCCCTGAATTCAAGTTTCACAGCTCTTTTATAGACAAAGTTCACAGCATACACAAAGATCACAGGCAAAGATCGCAGGCATGTCTCGGTCCACCCCTCCGGGGTCACAAATACCACATGCTGTTACTAGCTAATTAACCCCGCACTCAGACCCCGGAAAGTGCTTATCTACAATCTGCAATTACCGCAGCCAGTCAATAAACAACACCCTGGCTACGTGATCAACATCCTAGCTACGTGATACATTGGCTCTTGTGACCTTTTCACCCTTCTTAAATCTTTCTCCGTTCCTCTGACCTAAGCCCCCAGCTTCTGCTTTATTTCTACTTTATTATTTCTAATTCATACCTATATCAGATGGAATATACATACTTGTAGTATTGCAGATAAAAAGAGGATGGCTAGGAGATTGTGTATCCAGATTACAAATAACTTATGTGAAAATATAAGTCTTTTTAAGTGCAAACGCATATATATTTGTGCATATGTCTGTGTGCACAGGGTATGCATCTATGTGTGGGTGGGTGTATATGTGTTTATGTGTGTGTTTGTATAGAACGTTATGTGTATACACACACCTATCTTTTAAACTGTAACTCAGTATATAGAATTTGTTTTTTTCCTTTATTAATTCATTGTATAAGCTTAATTCTTTGTGGCATATATACACACACACACATATTTGGTGTATGTGTATGTATTGTAGCACTTTGAATGGAACTCAGAAATAAATTGGAAGCCAGTGCAGTTCTTGTAAGACTGTTTTATATGATCTCTAAGATGCATACCAGAAAATAGCCTGGCTGACAAGTTTGGCACTAACTGCAGCTTCCAACCACTCTTCAAGGGTAGCTTGATGTAGAGTAAACTGGACACTTGAACTGGTGGTCATCATCCTTTCGTCTGGAATTTTTCAAAGTTGAAACACATTCTTCTGGTTCCCTGCAGTCCTGCTGCTGTTCACATTTAAAACAAAACATGCAGATGAACTGCCTTCAGATAATTACAGATACATCTGTTTGAGCATTTAGTAATTATACAACTGCAGTTACAGAATTTCTAGATTGACAGTATGGAGATCTAGGTGCCTCTGTAAATTTGTTTTCAAAAGATTTTTGTTCATGTTATAATTCTGTCCCTCCTACTGTTCCTTTGAACTGGGCAGGTGGTGCCTGTCTCCACAGCCAGTAGCTTCCTATTTGACAGATGGAACGTGCTGCTTTGTGGCAGGCAGAATATACTTGGGCAGGCCACCTCACATAAAAAACTCAGCCTTGGCAACATAAGGAGAACTGATTTTACTTCGGGATGTTTCTGCTGGTATATTAAAAGCTTGCTAATGCTTCAGTCTAACATCAACAAAGGAGAAGTGAGTTTCCAAGAGTCCATGGCTGGCATGTTTGCTTGAACCATACACACTCTCCCACACAAGTCCATTTCCACACTACACTCTTATAGTGCTATTATTCCACTTTCAACATCCTGTGGAATCCTGGGGTTTGTAGTTTACTGAGCCCCTCTAAGTGCCCCTCCCTAAACAGCAAACTCCAGGATTCCATAGGACGTTGAAAGTGGAATAATACCACTATGACAGGATAGTGCAGAAATGGCCTAAGATTACCCAGAGTTTATTTTTTTATTAATTATTTAAACTTACATAACAATACATAACAACGCTTAACACACAACACAATACATAATACATAATAAACATAAACTTACAAACCATTTATACCCATAAATTCATAAATTCAGTCTACACTATAATTAAATCATAAGTGCTCCCCCACCCCAGCCAAGACCATTGGAGACATAATCACTTCCATTCCCTTCATGTGGTTCCATTCCCCTTCCAGAATTGTAATGATTCTTCTCGTGGTTTCCTTCCTTTCCCCTTTATTAGCATATAATCAATAAATTCACCCCAAATATCCATAAAGATATCTCTTTTTAATCTCAGAGGTTATTTAAATGGGGAGGGGACCCCATTTAAACCTGGTGTAATATATTGCAGAGGTGATCAATGTGTTGGCCTCTAGATTTTGCTAGACTGGAACTCCAGATGTTGTTGGGCTGATGACCACAATGGTGTGATAAGTGGCTATCAGGAGTAGAGGCTTCTTCTTTCGGCCACCCCATCTGCGAAATAGCTTCCCAAGAACACCCTACCAGACATCCTCATTAGTAGCATTTAGATTCCAGGATAAGAACCTCCTTGTCCAGCAGGCATTGAATAATTTACTATGTTGTCCTTACACTCTTACACCCACACAATGACACATTGGTTGCACTACACCAGCCTAAATATAAATGTTGCTAAATACTGATGCTGTACAACCCATTGCAGATGCGTCAATGCACTTGTTTATTGTTCTGTTGTGCAATAGGGAATGTACACTAGCTGTTTTCACAGTCCCAGTGAATCAGGTGGCATACTGAAGGCACTAACAGCTAGTTCCATGCTACCCAAGAATGTGCATATGAAACAGTTATACTTGTGGAACTCCACTGAAACAACCATGAACTGAAGACATCTGTTGTGCAACAGCCAAATAAATACAACCCACGCATACAGGAACTTACACTGTGTATGACTCCAACAGGATTCTGTCCATCCAGTCTTTGGTTTTATTACTGGTGGTTCAGTTCAGGTTTTGTTGCTGGTTCTTAACATTAGTCTCACCCAGTTCCCTGCCCTGTGAGGATGGAGAGAAATCATTAACCATGTGTTCAAGGAAACTCGGAGCTGGTATTTTAACAGCTCTTTTCTTCAATCAGCCCCTGCATTAACCATTTGGGACAAAAACAGTGGCTAATTGACCAGGCCAGATTTGGGGGCTCTTTGTTTCTTCCTTTATCCCCTACATTTTGTACCATTATTGTTGTTGGTTTTGTTGTTGTTTCCCCTCTTTTTTCCATTTTTGGGACTCAGGGTGGCTTACAAAAGTTAAAACATAGTTAGAAGTTCACAGTATACGAAAATTAAAAAGTAATTAATCTATCAGAAAATTAAAACCAATTAAAAACACCAACCACTTAAACAATAACAATGAAATGTCCAGTACATCATACAAGGCCTGCTACCCCCAAAAAATTAATTTTTAAAGCTCTGCTGGCATAAAAAGGTCTTTACAGACCTGTGGAAAGAAAGCAAGACGGATGCCGGTCTGAGCTCTCCAACAAGGAACTTCCAAAAGTTGCAAGCAGCCACGGAAAAGACCCTCTTCCATGTTCCCACCAGATGTACCTGTGAGGACAATGGGGCCGAGAGAAGGACTTCACTAGAAGATCTCCTAACAAAGGCAGGTTCATATGACAGAACATAGTGCTTCAAATAGCTTGGTCTTGAACCTGATAATATTTTAACATCTTGATTTTGCCTGGGCTGTGCTACCGTACCTGGTTTCATCTGTAATTTTATTGACTGAACTGGTCTTCGTATTTGTAAACTACACCAAGGGCATTTCTGATTGAGTTACAGACAACCAGTTAAGCAAGCAGACCAAATTCAATCCTAGGTAGCATAGCCAATGCTGATAGATAATATGGGTGGCAGTCCAACTATCTGGAGGGGCATATACTCCCCACCCGTGATCTAGGCCCTTAAAGTTTTGAACTATGAGGCTCAGGGTTCAAATTTTATTATAGTCATGAACTCATTAGTCATTGCTTTCATACCTTCAGCTTCCAGTCTGCAGTGGGGAGTTAATAACAGCAACCTGCCCAAAGCTTGGGAGTATTATTGTTTTGGATGACAGCTCTCCAAAACCTCTAGCCAGCAAGGTCAGCGGCTATGCTGGGAAGGAGATTCTAGTAGTTGTAGTCCAAAAACTAACTTAACTTTCCAAAGCTTTGCAAAATTGCCAAGCTAGGAAACATCAACACGGCCCAGTTGCAAAAGTCTTGTTTTCCAATTCTTCCAAGGTCTGGATTTTTCTTCTCAGGCACCAAGATCTCTTGGGTGTCTTTGCTCCAGTCCATCCATTACTACGGCCTAAAGCCCCAGTCCAGCACAAAATTAAAAGCACAAGCCTCCTGTCTTCAGCGAGTGCTTGATTCTGTCTTATGGCCTTGGGATACCCCCTTTTACTCAGCCCCAAATGTCTGCAGTTAATAACTAAAGGCAAATTAGGGCTAGCAAACATACCATGTTGCATCTGGCAAACAAGAAACCTGGGGAACAGAAATAATAATTAAAAGATAATAACCACATTTGGATAACTTGCATAATCTTTTCCCGGCATCTTTTGACATTGACTTCACTTCAACACCAGCAATCCAGTGAGATCTCTTGGATTTCTAAACCTTTGGAGTCACTGGCCTTCAAACAGACCCCCTTCAACCACCCTCTCTTACTCTGTGGCAGGATTGATTTAATTATTCTATAACTATTCCTGTAAACTGGTGCTTTGCCTTGGAATAATTCTGGCGAAAGCTGTTGCACAACATTCTCTGGCAGTTTACCTCATTGTTGAACAGGCCTGGTACAGTCTGGCTGAATATTTAACCTAAAACTTCCCTTTCTGCTCAAGCCAATTACTACTTGTTCCGCCCTCATTGACTAATGAGAATAATTGATCCTTGTCCTCTTTTAAAGCATTCCTTTATGCTTCCTGTTATCGCCGTCCCTCATGTTCTTCTTACAAACTTGGCAGGAGGTGCCAAGTTATCTTAACCTTTCCTCCTGGATCCCAGGCCTTGCCAACAGAATTTCAAACCATCCTCCCTTGTTCTCGTCTGAATTCCCCCATTTTGTAGATGGATTGGTTGGACTCTTGTTTTGTTTGGTTTGGTTGGTTCTTTTCCACATTAAAAAAAATAGATTGGAGCGCAGAACAAACTACGGCAAGCTACTCCTGTTAAGCTTTAACCAACGGCAAGCGGAGCGTGATAATTACTTCAGCAACCTGACTGACCTCATCTAATGACAAAAGCAAGATGTACTCTGCAATTAAAGTCCAAGGCCAGCCAAAATACGTTTTTAAAATTCATTTCCTTAGTAGTTAACATGATATTTTTATATATACCTATTCAAAAAAACCTATTGAGGGAGCTTCAAGAGAGTGAAAATGAAAGGATGCCATAGCTGAAGACGTCTTTTCTTTTCTTTCTTTTCTTTTGTTCTTACTTTCCACACTGGTTCACTCTCAGAACTTTGGGAGACTTGAGTTTTACTCCTAAGACAGGACATGTTGTCCTTCAGAATTTGGTACTTGCCCCCCTTTTTTTTCTTTGTTTTACCCAGATTTCCTTCCTACTGGCCTCCTTCGGCCTTTTCCACATCAGTGAAATTTTCTAAATACTTTCCACCATTGCTAACATTTGTTTGGCACTCTGAATGCTGAAAGATTTACAGTCTGAGCGTGATTTTCAACATGTTTACTCGGAAATATTTTATTAAAAAAATACTCAATTCAACAAGGTTTACTTCCTAGTCTTTGGGACTTTCCAAATGAGGACAGCCATGTGTCCTCTTTCACAGAGGACTGTCCTTGCTTCAAAGGGCTGCCAGGAAGTTAGTCTTCTATTTTGAAGGAATCCTCTCTTTGAAGGGTACTTCAGTTCAAGTCTGGTTTAAAGAGAAAGAACAAAAGAGAATGAGCAAGAGCTTGAGGTTGCCCATCCACAATCAATGTGTGGGCTGCAGGCACCGCAACCTCTTAGACCACCTGGTCACAGTCTTCCCCATTTTGGTGAGATGTACTGTTGTTCTGTTTAAATTACAAAAAAATCATTTCAGCAATACAGATAAGTTAGAGTATGCAGCTTTATGCAGATTGGTGTCTTCTTGTGGTGAAGGTACTGTTGCACTGATGTGTCGCTGCCCACTGTATTCGAGACTACATATTTAAACGGCTTTTCTGCACTGCACTGTTATAGTGCTATCGTTCCATTTTCAGCATCCTGTGGAATCCTGGGTTTTGCAGTTTAGTAAGAGGCATTTAGAATTCTCAGCCAGGGAGCTCTTTGGCCTCAGTAAACTACAAACCCCAGGATTCCACAGGAGGTTGAAAGTGAAATAATAGCACTGTAACAGTGTAGTGTGGAAAGGCCCCAAGAGCAAAGAGGACTGCCCCCAAAGTACTGCCAGAGTCCTTCATTTGTCATGGGGGGTTCTCTTCCTTAACATTTCTCCTTGTACTCAAACTCCAGTCTTAAAAAAGAGTTCCAGATTGAATCTACACAGAAAAAATAATAAGGCCTTATCTCAGTCTCAGTCCTGACATGTCAGATAATGTTCTTCCTGATCCAGTTTGAAATCAGAATTTTACATGCCTGAAGGCTTTGAGAGGATTTCTAAAAACCTCCATTTTACCCATATTTTTTGGGTAGTACTGGTGTGTCTTCCTTTATGCATGTCTTGCAGCCAAGACTGGAACTGAAGCAAAATTTCAAGAAACCAGCTGGATCTATGATGACCAGGATGGGTCAGCACCATATCTGGCTATATGATGTCACAAGGTCAATTCAGAGTGGCTGGAAGTATTGCCCTTCAACCATAGGGGCCTTATGGTATTTTCAAATAGCCAAAGCTAAGTGGCTAAATAGTGTCCCACTAAGGCCATTTCTGCACTGTAGGCCATTAGCACGATATACCGTTACAATTGCAGCACTGCCATTTGCGCGATGCTGTCAGGTTAGGAACACTGTTTTCCACACCCTTCTGCTTTCAGCAGGTGAGTAGTGGTATTGCCACCAGTGTTCCTTCTGCACCACAGCATCCTTGGCCACTCCCTGTCTCTACCTTCACCGTGCCCCACTGCCCCAATTGGTCGGGGGCAGTGTTTTTCTTCGGAAACCATACTAAACACAGCAGTACACTATTGCATTTTCACGATATAATGCCTAAAAATTTATTTTAAAAACTAAAAAGTTTTAACTCAAAAGAGAACTTTAACATAAACATGGAGAGGTGATAGATTTCGAAGTTACTACCCATGGGAGTCACTGAGATTGGGACAAGCTGGGCAGCCCACCCACTGCTGGATTCGGGATGACTGGAAGCACTTCAAGCACTATAACAGTACCACACTGAGATGGCTGATGGGATTGAAGCACTACAGGAGGCGCTTAATAGATTTTTTTTGGAAATAGAATAGGGCAATTTGGTGATGCTAGAGAACAGGATAGCAACTGGATAGCAACGGCATCATGGAGTAGCACAGGTCCTGACCCGCAAACAACCCACTGCTATGGCGGTATAGTGATGTCATGCGGAAATGGCCTAAGAGTGATAGCAATGCTTCCTGACCTTACTTTGAATGTATGCCACATAGCTAGTTATAACAACATCATGAAGCCCAGTTAGAACGAAAGTAGGAATCACTGTCCTTGCTTTGAATGGATTTTGCGCAGTACTTTCTTTAGTCTTAAAAATTCCCGTGTCCAAAACCTAAATCCCTGAAAGGGAAACATTCTATAACGATATGAAAAGGCTCCTAAGAGGACCTCTTGTCTTTGACCTGCCCTCTAAAACAGAAGCCATATGCAGATTAGAATAATTAATGACAGTGAGCTAATGTGGTAAGCCAGATGAAAGGCAAAACAAAAGAAAGACTGCAGAGTAGATAACTCAGCACAGAGGTAGATAACTAGGCAACTTCCAGGTGCAGAGACTGTAACTCCCATAATCCTTTATCACCACCCAATCTCTTTGGAGTTTATGGTATTTGTAGTCTAGGACATCTGGAGCATACTGGGTTGCCAACATCACTCAAGGAACTACAGCAAGCTGAAGATATCATGTATGGGTCACCCAGTGAAAATTGTACTATAGCTTGCAACCTAAAGGTTCTTCAGCACGATTAGAACCCATATTAGGGCTCAAAGAACAATAATCCAGAACTGCTGCCACATCAGCCAGTTACAGTGTGTTTATAGTGGTGAAACTGGTGAATTGAAGAATGTTAAGGAGCTTTAGAAATCTACTAGAGTAGTAATTCCTAATCTTTTCTTTACTGGGGACCCCCAAGATTTAACTCAAGATTTAAATATTTAAATATTTATTTAAATAGTCAGATATGATTGATTGATTGATTGATTGATTTAAGGCTTCAGGAGACTAGGATTCAAATCCCCACTCAGATGTTGGGTGACCTTGGGCAAGTCACATTCTCTCAGGCCATTTCCTCCTTATACTGTTATAGTGCTATTATTCCACTTTCAACATCCTGTGGAATTCTGGGTTTGTAGTTTACTGAGACCAAAGAGCTCTCTGGCTGAGGATTCTAAATGCCACTCCCTAAACTGCAAACCCCAGGATTCCATAGGAGGTTGAATGTAGACTAATAGTACTATAACGGTGTAGGGAGGAAATGGCCTCAGCCTCAGAGGAAGGCACAGGCAAACCCCTTCTGAACAAATCTTGCCAAAAAAAAAAAATCCCCTGTGATAGGTTGCCATAAGTCGGAAGTGACTTAAAGGCACCCAACAACAAAGTGCTTCTGACATGAGGAGGTTCTTCTTAGCCATCATGTCACTTCCCCTTGAAAACTGACTTATGGCAACCCTACGGCAAACCTATCATGATGGTTTTCTTGGCAAGATTTGTTGCCTTTGCCTTTCTCTAAGGCTGCGAGAATGTGACTTGCCTGAGTGAATCCAGTGGGTTTCCATGGATTCAAACTCTGGTTTCCAGAGTCATAGTCTGGGTGAACACGCATGTCTGCTGCTGCTACTAT
Source organism: Iguana delicatissima (assembly GCA_948472985.1). Lineage (NCBI taxonomy): Eukaryota > Metazoa > Chordata > Lepidosauria > Squamata > Iguanidae > Iguana > Iguana delicatissima. The sequence continues at coordinate 560,137 of CAOKZL010000220.1, forward strand.
GCTCCCTTGTTTGCAAATGAAGGGGCAGTTTCAGCACCTGCAACCCCACACTGCTGCTGGTGCTGCTGGTGCTGTCCAGCAGCAGGGCTTTACAGAGCCCCCTGGACCCCAGGTTAAGAACTGTACTAGAGTAAACATTAATTTATGCAGCTGCCCACCACTTAAAAAAATTCTACTTGATTAAATTTCCTACCTTTTACCTCTTAATCAATTACATATTACCACAGCTTCAGGAGAGCTTCTTTTCTGAGATGCCAATAAAGTGTAATATAATGTTAATAAATACCAAAAAAAAATGACTATTCATTGTTAAAATGAACTGTTTGCTGACTACTAGCAGCAATCCAGGCTTTCAGACAAGAATCTTTCCTAAATGTCTTTCCCAATCTTGTTGAGGACTGTCCCTGAGACTTTCTGCATATAATGTGTCTGGGCCCTCCCACACTCCACAATTATAGCACTATAACTCCACTTTAACTGCCATGGCTGCATCTTGTGGAATCCTATGGTTTATAGTCTGATGAAGCACTAGAGGTCTCTAGCTGAGAACTGTAAATATCCTTCAATAGACTGCAGAACCTAGGATTCCATATGATGTTCCCATGGCAGTTAAAGTGGAATCATAGCCCTATAATTGTGGGGTGTGAGAGGACCATACACTGTAGCTATAGTCCCTCAGTGGAATCCGTTTCACAGGGAAGTCTATAACTATCTCATGCAGAGATGCAGTGGGTTGAGTTCATAGTAGGAGCCCTTCTTAATAATCTGTCTGTCTAAGACTCATGAGTATTCCACTCACAGCACGCTGGTGTGCTCTGGCACACAGTTTGGAAATTATTGCCCCAGTTATAGGCTGTCAAAAAGTACATTGTCTTCTCCTCGAGTGCTCTTCTCAAAATCATTACAATCCTCATCATTGCTGAAAGAAGCCAAGTCACTCCTTTTCTTACCAGGAGGAGACCAGTGTTTTGTCTTCTGGTAGGAAAAAGGGCTGGAAGTCACTCTTTCAACATGTTCTTCTTAAGCAGCATTCTGCAGATGTTGGATGTTTTTTTCTTATTTTTTCTAAAGGAACATAACCCAAACAACTCAAAAAGGTATCTGAAGAGATACCATATTACAATGCCATTACTATTAGACAAACAGAAACTGGTGTTTTAAATGTCCCTTAAATGTTTACATCTAATTATTGGAATGGTGGGGACAGGCTCTTTCAGAAACGAGTCAAGTGGCAAAGGTACCATCTGCCCTGGACACTATTTAAAAGCAAAGAGAAAGCTCCATGGACATCAGTGCTTGGAAACAAGTGCCCATGCTAGCTGGTAGAGCCCAAGAGTGGTAGTTCAAAAGTTGCTTTCCCCACCTCAGCTTCTAAATCAAAACCATTCAGAATGTAAAAAGAACATTCCTGGTTGAAACAAAAACTGGGATTCACTAAGTATCATGTCAAGTTTCTAGCTCTGGCCACAGTTCCCATTACTAGTCCAAAGTCCTCTGAAATGCTGTTGAAATGTACTGTCCCTCACAACATGGAGGTTCTAGCATGGCGAAGACCACTGACAGACAGGCAGAAGAATCCTACACCCCAGGGTCTGGGAGAGATATGCCGCTAATATACTGCAGAAATCTACCACATCAATTATATGTGCTCAGCCTAGGAATGGAGAAGAAGATACACAGCTAACATTCCTAGGTGGTGCAAAACGACAGACAAACGCCAAACATCCATACAAATGCTGCCAAAACCCACTACAGGCCACCCATCCATGGAATGCTTCAACAAACTCATAGGATGGGCCCACCCAGCACCCCTCCCCTGCATCAACATACATGCACAAAATGGTGTCCCTGAAGAAGGGAAGGGAGGGGAAGGGAAGGGAAGGGAAGGGAAGTGCACATGACACAGCACCCATATAGTTTCCAAAGTAGAATGTCTGCTGAGAAAACACACACAATCCTACCTGGAAGAAGGGTTCAGAGGTTCAAGGAAGGAAAAATCATTCTGCCAAGCTGCCAAAAAGGTAAAAAAAAAAGAGTTCAGGAGGTCATGTAATAAGAGATACATAGAACATAGAACTACAGCCTCCTATGACTTATGAACATTTGTTAAGCTATCAAAGCTAGTGCTTTTTACAGTATGTTGTAACATTGCAAACCATAAGTTTTAATGTCTGTTTATGAGAAACTACAGTGTTAGTGTTTTGAAAGCCTGTATGAAGCACTCCAGTGTGACAGCATAGTGCTAGAACATTGTTCTTTGATCATGACAACCTGGATTCAGATCCCTAGCCATGAAGCTCAACAATTGAACCTAGGCTAATTCAGAGTTTAGAAAGTTTTATGTTTTATGGTTACAGATCTCCCAGCCAGCATTGACAAGAAAGTAACTTTTCCAAAATCTGGGCCAATTATTGTCTCCAAACCAGACTTGCCCTAGCCAGATGCCTGCTAAACCATGTTGGACTGCAACTCCTATCATCTCCAGCTAGCATAGGAAGGCTATTCTAGCCCTAGCCTAATTTACAGGTCCTATGTGAGAAAAAAAAATGAGAGGGACAGAAAATGTGTGCCAATATGGAACAATTTTTAATGGAGGGGGACTTGATACTGGTAGGTGGGTTTTTATTAATTTCTCCTACTTGCAGGTAACTGCAGAGAAAGGCTAGACCCCATTCATCATCACTGAAAAATGATAATTTCATTATCATCGAACAATGGTTACATAAAAGTGCCCTCCATACATTCATTGTAGCCAACTCATAAGTAAACACACATAGGATAGATTGTAGGCAGCCTTTATGATTTCTGGGAGAGCTCAACTACAGTTGCTGTCTTAATATTTCTTAGTGCTTGATCATTTAGTATAGTATAGTACAAGCTTTGCAGTACTAAAATTCTTTGACAAGTCCACGTGTCTACAAATTTGTAGTGAACAACATGTTGCCAGGAATTCTACCCATTACAATCCTTCCACCCACCCCTCTTCTTTCTTCTTTTTCGAAACAAGTTGGAAGTATCAGAGGAGTTGTAAGGCAGGAAATAAGTGAAATGAACAACTAACTTACTACTAATAAATAAATATCCCAAAAACAGCAATCCTATCTTTCTAAGCTGTTTAAGATATTCCACCCGAACCTCAGGAAGAACTTCCTAACGATCAGAGCTGTCCAGTAGTGGAATATGCTGCCTCAGAGTGTGGTGGAGTCTCCTTCTTTGGAGGTTTTTAAGCAGAGGCAGGATGGCCATCTGTTGGGAATGCTTTGATGTAGGTTCCTGCATGGCAGAGGTCGGACTCGATGGCCCTTGTGGTCTCTTCCAACTCTATGATTCTATGTTTCTATGTATCTTCAGGCTGGTGAACAGACCTTAGGACTGAGTCAGGTTTGGTTCAATAAGAATTTACCAACATTTGCAAAATTTTTCATATTTAGTGTGGAAAGTATTTGAGAATTTTGGTTTGTTTGGTTTTTTAAAAAAAAAAAAAAAGTACATGTAGAAGAAACCAAAAGCCTCAGATGTCATCAACCCAGGGAGCTAAATGCTCAGCTATTTGGTCTGAATCCCAGTGTACTATGTTTAAGATGCTGAAAGGACTGTTGCAAACTATTTCCGCATTTTGAATTCAATTTTCGACAAATGAAGTAAGCAGAAGACAAACTGGGAAAGGAGGAGGAGGAGAGAGAAACTAGGACATTTTAAAAGTAGCTAACAAAGTGGGACAATAGAAGCTTTATTGGAACTGTCCCAGCCAAACTAGGACAATTGGAAATTATGTGGTTGACCAGTGTGTGCACTGAATGCTGGACTAGACAGTTGGACTGATCTAGCAGGGTTCTTCTTGTACTCTTAAACATCAGCCAGAATTTTATTGGTGTGTCCCTACTAAAGTAGACTCTATGAATCAATTCTTCAATGGTGAGTTAACATGTAGGTAAATCCAATTTATTCAACTGAAGACCAATAGTCAGGACTAACAATAGGATACAGCCCATCATGTTAACATAGTTTTTCGACCAGTCGTTGTGAATAGTTCTAATGTTTATGTTGTGTTTGGATTTTATTACTAATTGCTGTATTTCTGTTCTCCTTTTTTAGTATACATAATTGTGTATGATGCTTAAAGAAATCTTATAAAGAGACAAACACACTGTACCAACCAACATGAATTAATGGTCCATCTCACTATATTTTTAGCATATTATATTTTTATGGGGACCCGTCCCTAACCTGCAAATCCCAGAATTCCATAGGATGGAAACATGCCAATTAAAGTGGAGCCATAGTGCTGTAAATTTGTAGTGTGAAAAGGCCATAAATGCCATCTGACAGTAGTGATACTATGAGGATCAGTCCAAGTACAGTCAATGAGCAGTATCTGACTAAAGATTTGAACCCCAGACTTCTTGGGCCTCACCCAACCACTGCTGATTTATACATGGTGATTCAGTTCTTATAACTGAGGATACTGGTAACTAGTAAACTGCAATGGAGAAAACTAGGTGCTCCACTTCCTTGATCTAATATAGTATCCATGACTGAACAGAAAAGTAGAATATTAGAAACTGCTGCTTGGATTGGAGAGATAGTATTGAGCTTTAAAAGAACAGCTTCAAATGTTGTCCAACTTAACACAAAGGCTAAGTTATTATTTCAACAGAAATTGAGACTTGCAGCCAAGGATTGCAAAAGAAAACAGGATTTTCAAATGCCTATTTTAATTAGCCTTGGGGTTTGGGCTGTAAGCAAAGGGTAACAAAAAGACTTGGGTGAGGAGATGAGTTTAGAATCATCTTTATTAAATGATTTCTAAAGTTTGTTGATGACAATCATTGCCATGAGGAACAGAATTAAGTTTAATTTGTTTTAAAATAAAAACTAAAATGATATCAAAGCAGGGATTAGAGCTGCGGTAGTAGAAATGGAGAGCCTTCATGGCGTAATGGTTTGAGTGTGAGATGATGCTCTGGAGACCAAAGTTTAAATCCCCATTCAGCCATGGAAACCCACTGCATAGCCTTGTGCAAGTCACAGGCCATTTCTGCACTACACTGCTATAGTGCTATTATTCCACTTACAACATCCCATATACTCTTGAGGTTTGCAGTTTAGGGAGGGGACCAAAGACCAAGGCCACTCCCTAAACTGCAAAGCCCAGGATTCCATAGGATGTTGAAAGTGGAATAATAGCACTATTACAGTCTAGTGTGGAAATGGCCACAGTCTCTTAGCCTCAGAGGGAGGCAAAGACAAACCCCCTCTTAACAAATCTTGTCAACAAAACAATATGAAAGGTTACCTTAGGGTTACCATAAGTTGAAAATAACTTGAATGCACATAACAACAACTACAAGAAGGAGCAGACATGGGCCAAAATCATAACTACCATCAAGAAAAAGGCAGCAGGTGCAATGGATACTAAAGAAGATAGGAACTGGAGAAATAGACTATCCAAAGAAGGCAGATTTTTTGCACCTTCCTTTGCCACTGCTGCACAGCTTTAGAAGAAGCATAGCCACTAGCATGGGGCACCAACAGAATTCCAGCCATGGGCCTTGAGGTGTAAATCATATCAAACAGCTCTTCATGTATAAGTTTCTCTGTAAAATATGCAGTGGGATTTTGGATGAACCTTAACACTGAGCATATCATTGCCATTTCCGCACTGGACTGTTATAGCGCTATTACTCCACTTTCAACATCCTATGGAATCCTGGGGTTTGCAGTTTAGGGAGGGGCCAGCTATAACAGTCCAGTGTGGAAATGGCCCATGTCTCCTATGGCAACCTCCAGCCTTTAAGTAAGGAACATAAGAAGACGCTTTATACCATGTCATATTAATTGTCTTCCCAGAGCTTGAGAAAATAACTTCCCAGAATTTCCAACACAATTAACTCAGCGGAGGGGAAAGGAGAGAAAGGGCGGAGACTTTCCCTTCCCAGTAGCTTCAGGCAGAAACAAACAGCTAGCTTGTGTGTTCTTCCTCATTTTTAACTTTTGGCATCTTTACCATTGGGAAGGGAGGAGCTGAGCAAGCCTGGTTGGTGCGCACCAATCAAGTTCAGGGAATGCTATGAAAGGGGAACTCCAGGGAAGAAAAGATATAGAACTGATGCTTGTCTTTGACAGAAGGTAGATGGGGACGGACAGTATAGAGATAGGAATAAGATTTCAGGAAGATAGGGGAAGGCCTAGAGATAGGGAAAAGCGGTAATAGAGATAGAGCAGTCAGCCAGGAGGAAGAACTGAACATTATTTGGGGAGCTGTGAAGGATTAAATAGTTCATAGGTTAATGTGTGATCTAAATATGGCTTAATAAATTTCTACTTGGTTATTCGTTTTTACAACTGTGTCTGGCTGTCCTTGTCAAATTTTGATCATGTGGTCGTGCTCACCACAGTGAACAATGCATCCACTGGTCAATATAGGAATCATCTTGAGGCCCAAGTACCCAATCCAAGGAGAGATCTTGAGGGAAAAGGGTGAGCAACAGGAATCCAAGGGTTGGAAATACCAGGCCATCCTGAAGAAGACAATCTGTCACAACCATACTCAGATGCTGCTTGGCAACATGAATCCCAGCTTTTGTCCGTGAAACGTTGAAGGGTAAAATGCAGCCACTTGTCTGTCAGAAGCTCACCAGAAGGACAGGAGTGTAACTGCACCCTCCATCTCATACACTCAGTAACAGGATACAGAGGCACACAGTCTCCGGTACAGGAAGGAAAATATAGGCATTCTAATGCCCCATACTCCATCAACTTGTCCAATCCCCCTTTAAAGCCATCTACATTGTCAGCCATAGCATAAACACGTCTTGTATATTACAGAAAGAGGGGGGACAAATTGCTTTTATTTTTGTTATTTATGGACAGGAATGCATTACTACACAATAAACATCTGATTTCACAACTCTTGCAAGTCAATTAATTACACAGACTTGGAAACATGCAGAGAACCTGGGCATGCTTCTTTTGGTTCCAAGGTGTTTGAGATCTTGCACTGAATGAAAAATTAACCAGGAATTTTAAATATATAAAAGAACAAAAAGAAGACAACTTTGCAGGAAAAAAATGGTTCCAATTCACTGTTTGAAAACCATGGTGGTTTTCCCACTTTACTGCCTGAAATTTTAGAATGATCTGTTAATAAACAGGTTGGACTGCCTATTTAAAAACTCCTGGAGTCTGTATACAGAGCATCACAGACCTAACATTGGCATAATTTATTAGTTTTATTTTGCAATATAATTTTGCTAATTGCTGGTGTCAATTGTCTAGATGCTAATATTCCTGATGGGTTGTCAAATATTGCTTGCATTATGCTTTTTTTCAATAATAAGAATAAGAATGTGTGTAAAGAAAAAAGATGGAAGAACTAGTAAGAAAACACAGGAGAGTTACAAGCAGAAGCTGATGTCATCTCGATAATGTCATCCCATAAACCTTTGTGAACGAGGTAAGGCGAATGCATGATTAAAGGCCTCATCTGGAAGTACCCGCTGTTGCTAAATACTTGTTAAGTCATAGTAGTAAATTTTGCTTTCTTATAGAAACATTTGTCCAGGGTTCTTGGCATTGCGCTTAGGAGAGGATCAGTGAGTACAGGCGACTCTCAAGCATCCTGCACGCTGAATCCCGGGAGAGAAAATGTTTTCATTCAAGCAACTGCTGTTGATCTGCACAGTGCTTCTGGAAGACGTTCTTGGAGGAGTTACTCTAGCATAAGGATTCATTGTTAAGCACTATCTTTGGGGAGTAATGAAAATGCTGGATAGAGTCCTAAATCTTCCCTGCTCCCTTAAATACAAATATTTTTATATGAACAATGTATACCCTAAAAAAGATTTCATTTTCTCTATTTTGTTACATAGGCTGTAATATTTTTAGAACAATTCCACCACTCCCCTCACCAAATTCATTGTGGGTTTTATCCCCCGTTTATTATGTTTTTATTCCAAGGAGTTTGTGGCAGTACATGTATTCTCCAATATGAACCTGCTCATATTTTGAGGTCTTCTGGAGAGGTCCCTCTGTCTGGCCCACTGCCCTCACAAGTACACTTGTGGAAACATGGAGAGGACCTTCTCGGTGGCTACTCCCAGGCTATTAAAACTCCCTCCCACAAGAGGTTAAGACTGGCACTATCCTTGCTATCTTTCCTTAGGCAAGTGAAAATCTTTTTCTTCCAATAGGTCTTTTAGAACTGATTTTTTTAAAGAGAGGAAACAGACCTTGTATATCGTGTGGGATATTTTATTGTTGTTTTCTTCAGTGTTTTCTCTTTTTTAGCCATTGTTTTCTTTAATGTTCTTTAAAAAGTTTTCAACTTGTTTTATTTAATTTTTTTCATAGTTAAAAAACAAACTATGAAAAAAATTAATTAAAACAAGTTAAAAACTGTTTTTAAAGAAAAGAACATTAAAGAAAACATTAAAAATATTATAGAAAACAATGGCTAAAAGAGAGAAAACATTGAAGAAAACAGCATTCTGATTTTTACCTGTGCTTGTTTTAACTGTTGTAAGGCATCTTAAGTCCCAAACTGGGATAAAGGCAGGATAATAACAACAACAAACATACCTGTGAGGTAGGCTGACATTATCCTAACACTCTCAGGAAACTAGAATACTCAGTATCGGGGCAGTTGGCGGCTGTGCAGGTCCCCCGTATCCACATGAGTGTTATTCACAATTTTACTTATCCATGCTGAAATGTTTCCATCTGTTTTTGGACCACCTGTTGTTGTTAATTTTTATGTTTTGTATGAGTTGTGCACTGGCTTTGGACTGCAAATAATGGCTGCAAAGCCTTTTTTCTCTTAAGCCCTTTCCATACAACATTGTTGTGCCACTTCTGTGGCAGGCTGGCAGCAGTCAGCAGGTCATTCTTCTGCACACCATTGTTGTTCTGCACACCACTGCGATTCTGTCGCAAAGCGTCACACTTGCATGGTATTTGCAAAATGGAAAAAATCTGTTTTGCACCTCCAAACGCGTGGTGCTCCCATACTTGCTGCTGTGCAGAAGTGCAATTGTGACACTGCCTGCCCCAGTGCAGCAATGACAAGTGCCCACCTACGCTGTAGAAGGAAGAGGCAGGGCCATCGCGGTCTCTTCCACAGGGAGCAAGCACGTGCAGAAGGAAGTGTTGCTGATGCACTCCCTTCTGGACCCGGAATTACAGCGCAACAACATGGAAGAGCATCGTCGTGCAGAAATGGCCGCAGATTCTAAGTTCTGTCAAGTTTTAGGGCCTCCTGTCCAAGCTGTATATTAATCTTGATACCTATGTCATACGTCTCAATGAAAAAAATAGTGTTTCGTTATCCATGTTTTTTCGTTATCCATGGTACTTTGGGGAATGTATCCCCTGTGAATACAGTGGGGGACCTACTATACACTCTTTATTTTATTACCACTGATCCAGTGACCTCTCAGAGTTGAACCAGTTTAGAGTGCTCATTTGCAGCTATAGCTGTATGCCCCAAAGTGAGTAGTATTTAAGCACTGCCATCTCAGGCCCTTTGATTTCAGGACAAATACGTGAGACCAAAGAATGACCCACAGCGATGTCACAAGCGCAGGCCCTGGTAATGTCATTAATCGGGATACAGTAAACATCAACCGCGATTGCTCAGAGTATGTCATTCAAATTGAAAAAACACCAAGTCTAACAGATTAGACAATATAGTGTGTGTGTGTGTGTGTGTGTGTGTGTGTGTGTGTGTAATATATATATATATATATATCTGCATGCACATACTGATCAAAGTGCTCTTGCCCTCAGATTTCTCCACCTCCTGATCAAAGTGCTCTTGCCCTCAGGTTTCTCCACCTCCGCCTGATTACTGGAAAAGAGGAGTCAGGCCCTGAGATCTGGGAACCTGAGTAGCATTTCAACAATACTTTTAAAACATGTTGAATAATTATTTTATATTTATTTTAGTTTATCAATATTTAGGTGTCCCTGATCATCTGATGCCCAGCTCTAGCTTGCTTAGTTTGTGCAGAAGTCTGGCATAATCGATGAATATCTGTGTGTACAATAGAGGGAGTATGTGGGAAGTGAGTAGTGACTGAATAGGAACATATCCATATCAGGGAAGCTACCTGACAGCAGTGGGATGACTCCTATCACTAAGAAGTATAGCTTTCCCCATTTCATGCCATCTCCCAATGTATTTGCCCAGAATTAATTTAGTGCTTGGGCTGAAAAATGTTCTACAACCCTGTGCAAAACAATGGTTTAGCAGTATGTGCAAACCAACCTCTTGAATTGTTTATATATAATGGTTAGCCAGCATTGTGGTTTTTCTGTTTTATGATAAGCGAACAGTGTATGGCTCATGCATCATCGGATTGTAGTGGAGTCTCCTTCCTTGGAGGTTTTTAAGCAGAGGCTAGATGGCCATCTGTCAGGAGTGCTTTGAGGGTGTTCCTGCATGGCAGGGGGTTGGACTGGATGGCCCGTGTGGTCTCTTCCAACTCTACATTTCTATGATTCTATTATCTTATTCACTGCTTTGTTTCTTGCTTCATGTGAGCAGGTCAAACAAACAGGATAAAGCTTTATATAACCTCTCAAACCAGGGTATTAGTTTGTTGTTCCCACTCAAGCCAGGAGTTGTAAACCAATAGCCTTGTCTTAGGTACCTGGTTTATTTGAGGAGAACATGGAACAATATTAGCTGTTGCTTTTAAAAAGTTAACATATTAACATTATGTGTGTGTCTTCCAATCACTTATCAACTTATGACAACCACATGAATTTCATTGGGTTTTCTTAGGCAAGAATGGCCAAGGGGGATTCAAACCCTGATCTCCAGAGTTGTAGTCCAATGCTCAGATCATTAAACCATGATGGCTCCCTAGGGGGGGGAAATTACTTTAATTTTTATGACAAGAATAAACTAATCAGCCTAGATTAATGAACACAATTTAGTGAGTTCTTACACTAGCACAGGCTAAAGGGACTGTACAGCTCTGAGCTCAAACTGTATTCATGTTCCACTTAGTAAAAATAACAGTTCTTTAAACTGCATAGTTTTGTTTCTGAGATCATGATATTTTAAAATTCTAAATGTGGATTTTGTTATTGTACCTTCTTATCTGCATTTTTGACCAGCAAAATCATCACTCCCGTGGATTTAAAGTATATTCTGAAAAGGGTCTGAATCAATCTTGTAAGCTGAGCCTCATTGTCAGACCTACTTCACAGGGGTTGTTTTTCTTTATGGGAAGGGAAGCTGTGGTTTCAGACTCTTCAGACTGTTGTTTATCAGGCTCTAGAATGTGACCGCAAATCACTGTTGCCATTTATCATTATAATTAAGTACTGTGAAGGAGCCGCTGGAGCTTTACAGCTGCTCATCAAAGAAGACATAACTTTGCAAGTCAAGGCAAAGTCAAGGCAAAATAAGGCAAACTCAAGGCTGTCAGTTCCTGGAGCTTCTCAATATGGAGTTTTCCTGTGATTGACAGTCGAAGAGAGAAAAACACAGAGAGTCTGTGGAGGGTCTTGAGCTAGGTAGGGTTTTTGAAATGTCACCATCACGCATTTTTATGCTGAAAGAAACTGGAAATGCAAAGAGGTAGGAACAGATTAACAGCAGCCATGCAAGGGAGATGGGAAGTAAATGTCCATTTTCACCACAGCCATCACCAGCATTAGAAGGAGTGAGACAACAGCCTCAGGCACGAGATACTGGTGAGGACATCGGAGAGAGCTTTCAGTGGCTGCTCCTAAACTATGCTACTGCCTCCCAAAGGAAGCTCAGTTGGCTTCCTCTCTTTTTGCCAATAGGCAATGAACTGTCGGGCCTTCAACTCCTCCTACCTCCCCAAGTCCAGGAGCACGCTAAAGCAGAAAATCTCATATTTTTGAACTCCACCCACCACAAATGGAATCCTTTTCTCTTCATATGCCTATTGACTGACCTCTGTCCTGTCTGGATTATGTTTCAATTTGTTCAACTTCGTCTAGTCTGCTACTGACAGCAGACAATGATTTAGTACTGTGATAGCTTCCTTGGAGTTAGATGGGATGGAGAGACAGAGTTGGATGTCATTAGCGTATGGATCACACCAAGCCCCAAAATTCCAGATAACCTCTACCAGGAGTTTCATGTAGATATTAAATGGGGACGGAGCTGAGCCATGAGGAACCTCACAAGCCAATGGCCAAGGTGTCAATCAGACATTCCCCATCATAGCTTCTGAATCCTTCTCTCCAAGAAGGACCAGAACCACTGTAAAGCAGTACCCCCAGCTCCCATCCCAGAGATGCAACCTAGAAGGATACAATGATAAATGGTATCAAAAGTCACTGAGAGCTCCAGCAGAACCAATAGAGACATGCTCCCTTGCCTAGTTCCCAATGTATGTCATCTACAAAGATGACCTAGGCTGTCTCTGTCCCAAAGCCAGGCCTGGAGCCAGATTAAAACGGATACAGACAATCATGCAGCACCCCTGCAGCTGGGAGGCCATACATATATTTTAATTCCCATTCATCTCTGTTCATTTTTGTTTTCACAGGAAGAGTTCCTTGGCAAAAGAGAAAGAGAATTGGTAGACTTTAATAGCTTCTTAAAGCAGAAGTGCCCATTCAAGTATTTGAGGAATTTCTGAAATAGTGTTCATTTTTTCTGTTGTTGTTGTTGTAGTATGCCTTCAAGTCATTTCTGACTTACGGCAACTGGAAAGTTAACCTATCACGGGGTTTCTGGGGCTGAGATTGTGTGACACATCCAAGATCACCCAGTGGGGTTCCATGGCCAAGCAGGGAATCAAACCCTGATCTCCAAGGTTGTAGTCCAATGCTCAAAACACTACACCATGCTGTTTTCAGATAAATATGGATGGACTCAACCATCATCCTCAACTCTGATTTGACATTTTAAAAGCCATAGACTTAAGCACAGCTAATAATAACCAGTCAATCGTGTTTTTCCGAGACTTGATACCAGTTAGAAAAATAGTCCCCTGGCAGCCGTCAATGGGCATTTGTGCCAAAGATTGCTTTACCCAAGAATCTAACATACCCTCCAACATTTCACAGATGGAAACTGGGATATGTGTGGCCAAGCAAAACCAGAATGTGGTGAAGATGGTAAGTTATTAATGAAGAGCAGACAAACTAGGAAAAGCTACAGCAGTTTGCGTTTGCCTGAGTCTACTGGGATGAGCAGGATTCTGCTCCCTTCTCTACTCTCCTCACTGCTGAGTTAATTTGGTACAAACTACTTTTGTACTTTGAATTCAGTTGGCAGCAACTGGAATAAGCCAAGGAAGAAGGGGGAAAGTGGAAGAGGAGAGAGGAACTGAGTCATTTTAAAAGGAGTTGAAAAGTGAAATGAAAGAGGATTAATCCGGACTGTCCCTTTTAATCAGGGCCATTAAATGCTAAGTATGCTAGGTTGTCATTATCGCTATAGCGTAAGGGGAAGGATTCTGATTATAGTAGCATTTAAAAGCATTATAGTAGACATTTAAAGGGTAGAGAAAGGTTTCTTAGTTCCAACAATCAGAGACAGTCCTACCATTGAGCAGCATGCAGTAGCTACCTCAAGCAGATTTTGGGTGTCACAAAAGGGAAACAAATTATTCATTATTTACTGCCAAAGAAGGAGTGAGATACTCATGGAATTTTCTTTCCCACGTGCCAAAATAATTGGGTGCTTTGCTTTTTGACTTGGAAGAAGCCATTTGCTACTTTGCCTCAGGCAGCAGAATATCTCGGGGCCAAATCCTGTCAGCAGATGAACAAAACATTTCCTTTCTTTTGCCCTCCTTTTAGAGATCGCATCTAATATCTGCAAATGAGAGAAAGAATCAGGAGTCCCTTATCTCGAAACCTCACAATCAGTAAAAACAGTTGTAGGGACACAGGAAGAGAAAAGGAATTTAAAATAAGCTAGCTAAAATAACCAAAGATATGTAACCACAAAGTACAAGCTGGACTCAAGTGTTCTTGAATGCCTTTTGATGGTTGATCAGGCAAGACTTCACAAACAGAACAGAATTCCAAAAATGTCTTGTAAAGGCCTTTGTCTCTCAAACTTGATGAATAAATTCTGTTGCCAAGAGAGTACTCCAAACTAACTTTAGACACAGAGGTGGAGCTAGGTAATTTCACACTTTAGACTTAATGTTCTTACCATTGCCTTCTTTAGGTGGGATTATATACTACTTCACTTACTTCAAATCAGAGCTTAGAAATGTTACTTTTTTGGACTACGGCTCCTAGGACCTCCCCCACCCAGCCAACATAGCCCTGGCATGTTCTCTGTGGTTCCTAAGAGGTGTAGTCCAAAAAAATAATTTTCCCATTGATTTATTTAGTTTCATTTATTTATTACAGTTATAACTCAAGTATCTGTCATGACTGGGATGGAAAGTGACTTCTCACGTATTTTTTTTAAAAAAAGAAAAACCTGCATGTAAAAACACAATAAATTGTATACATTGAATGGCAGATTAAACTGGTCATAGTAGTAAAACACAAAAATATAACAGTGTTAAGGTCTTCAGTTAAATAAAATTGAAATATTAAGAAGGCTAGCACATACATTTAAATCTGTCCATTTCAGTCAATCTAGTCCAGTCCAGTTGCTGAATGCCTTACAGAATAGTCAGTGGAAGAACTACAGGGAAGGACTAATCTAGCATCCCTCATAAGGACTTCCATATCCTAGGAGCAACCACCAAGAAGGTCCTCTCTTGCATCTTTATCAAATGTGCCTCTGAAGATAATGACAATCAGACTCAAAAGAGTCCCTTTATACTGAGATTGGCATCCTCCTGTTCAGCAGAGATGGGAGACACATGGCTGGACAACAGTATGTGTGAAAGGAATCTAGAAGTCTTAGTAGACCACACGCTGAACATTAGGCAGCAGTGTGATGTGGCAGTCAAGAAAGCCAACATGATTCTTGGTTGCATCAATAGGAGTATGATGTCCAGGAGGAAAGTAATAGTATCACTCTACTGTGCTTTAGTCAGACCTCATCTGGCATACTGTGTCCAGTTCTGGGCACCTCATTTCAAGAAGGATATTGACAAGCTAGAATGTGTCCAGAGGAGAGTGACCAAAATGGTGAAGGCCCTGGGAGCCATGCCCTATGAGGAGCATCTTAGGGTGCTGGGTATGTTTAGTTTGCAGAAGAAAAGGTTAAGATAAGACATGATAGCCATGTTTAAATATTTGAAAGGATGTCATATCGAAGAGGGAACAGGCTTGTTTTTTCCACTGCTCCAGAAACTAGGACAAGGAGCAATGGATTCAAACTATAGGAACAGCGATTCCACCTGAACCTCAGGAAGAACTTCCTGATGGTCAGAGCCATCCAGCAGTGGAATATGCTGCCTCGGAGTGTGGTGGAGTCTCCTTCTTTGGAGGTTTTTAAACAGAGGCTGGATGGCCATCTGTTGGGAGTGGTTTGATGTGTGTTCCTGCATGACAGGGAGTTGGACTGAATGGCCCCTATGGTCTCTTCCAACTCTATGATTCAATGATTCTAGGTCCAGAGTATGCCTTGCAGTACAAGTCAGTACTACTTGGAACACTATCACAGTGAAGATGAAGTCCCGAGCCACTTCTCATAAGGCCATCTCAGTACTAGCATTGAAGTCCTCCAGTATGACAAGCAAAGTGATTCCAGCACCAAACCTGAGACCAGCTCATCTAGCTCAGGAAGGAAGACTGTCCATCAGGAGGATACAATAACAGAATTCTTAATCTGTTCTGTGCACCCAGCTTGAGATCCACATACTCAAACCCAGCAAAGTGTAGACAGGACTTCTGTTAAGGGAAACAGAATCACAATAAGCCACTGCAATCTGTGTCAACCAGTAGATCTGCCCCACATATCCACATACCCTTCCTTTGATTGTAGGTCAGTTGTCAGAAGAAGGGAACTGGGCTCAGAGATCCTTGTAGAAGTGCCATTCCCTCCCAACGATAGATTCTTTCTTGGAAGTAGGAAGGGGAACAAGGGAACAGACAACAATTACCCCCACACTTAATTACTTCTTTGTAGATTTCTTTTCATCTTCTGGAATAAATTATCTATCAGTCTGTCTGCCTTTCTCCTTAATCACTTTGCCAACTTACGGAAGATTGGTACTGTTGCAAAAGCTGAGTGAAAAGGGGAAGTAGGCATTCTTGCTAATTCCAAAAAACTCTATCTCATCATGTAGAAAGGCATGTCCCATGCCCCTTTGCCATACAAATAGCATGTAAGACTATCACTGGCTTCCCCGTGCTTTAGAGAGCATGTTTGAAGCATCAACAATCAGTGCATCAGTCTCTTCACACACTTCAGTCCTGTCAGCGTTCCTAGCAACCTCCCATTTTGGAAAAGGGCAAAGCCCTGAAGGCTTCAACATGTTTTAAGAGGCCCTAAAGGAAAGAGGAAGAAGAAGAGAGAAAAATGCTGCAAGTAGCTCAGCTACATCATATACATTCTCACTTTTTAGCAGGGAAATTGCAAGTTTATTATAAAAGTTAAACCCACATATCTATGATATCAGAAGCATAAAAGAAGTTTTTACACATTGTGTTGCAAAACTTGAACTTTAGACTCCTTGTCAAAAGTCCAGGCAGATTTTAATGTACTATTTACTTCAGAGGAAAGGGATGGTTGCCCACCTCCTTTTTTTTTTTCTTTTTGGACCAGAATTGAATGTCTTTGATGGTCCGACAAGACTTTGAACTGTTTGACTTTTGCTCAACATTTTGAGTTACTCTTGGAAATAAACATCTTCTTCAACCGGCTGGTATTTTGGATGCATGTATGAAAATATACATATAAATGTAAGTCATAGATTGTATTGATTGACTGATTAATTGACTGATTTTTACATGAACTGCCATGAACGCACAGCAATTCAGTGTGAAAATACAGAAGGGAAAGTTTCTAACAATGTGGTTTGGTGGCTGGAGTGTTAAGTCTTCTTTGGTTCTTAAAATTAAGTGTGTCAACTCTAGGTCTTTTTAAAACTGTTTCCCTGGCTTCAGGCATACTTTTGAAAAGGACTTTGGGCAGTTTTAAAGTGGTTTTTATCTATTTGTCTAATGTTTTTCAAGTGTTTTTATTGACCATGCATCACCTCAGGATCCTGGTGGGTTATGAGGCAATAAATAAATGCCAGGAAGAAAGGAAGGAAAGAAGGAAAGAAAGGAGGGAGGGAAGGAAGGAAAGGAGGGAGGGAAGGATAAACAAACAAAGTTCAAAGACATCAGAATACAAATCATCCTGGAAACTTGTTAAGTGACTTTGGGCCAGTCAGCATCTCTCTGCCTAGCCGACCTTACATGGTTGTCGTGGGGAGAAAGGGGGAGGAGGAGAACAATTTGAGGGGTCCTCGGATGAGCTATAAATGTAAGAAAAAACACTTTTCATGGAAGGTAAGGTGCAAGATATAAATCATGACTGAGGCAGCAAGGAAAGGAAAAATATGACAACAATCTCCTGCTGACTTTCTGTAATTTACTGTATGAGAGTTTGAATCCTTCCCAAAATGTTTCTCGGTACCCTTCTTACGTTCCTGTTCAATGTACTTTCCCCAGTGTTAGAACATTTCCCCCGTACCTCCCCCTCACATTTCCTTTTTTATTAATAACTCCTCCACATCGGGGCCTCTAGTGGACTCTCCCTTCCAACCTTCTGCCTTTCACTGTATGACTGGATGGCCCAAGCGTTACTGTGGAAATTAGTCATAAAGCATGAATTCTGTGGTAACAGCCACAGTTGTAAATGAAGGATTCTACACATAGTCTACTGTTGTTGCAGCCCCCTTGGGTCTCTGTGGCAAATCATAAATCTGCAATTCCAGGAAGATTTCAAAACTTTTCTTTTCTAAGAAGGAATGTTAATTATTGGAAGTTTAACAGGCTGCCTTGTGCCCCCTTCTCTTTCTTCTTCTTCACCTTTTATATCCCTGGTCCATTATAGCAGAGACGGACACTTGGAAATAAGCATTTAATAGTGTTAACGTCATTGGATGAACATATATTCATGTCGTAGCTGGCTGTTTCTTCCATCTATCTGGCTCTCAGGGGAGTTACAAATAAGGATAGGTTAGCACAGCTGCTAGGCAGCCTCACAGCTCTTCCTCTGGAACTCTCTGGCCAAGATCCTGCGACAAGGGGAAGGAGTGTAAATTTATCTTACAGAGAGCTATGTGGCAGTTGTGCAATGCCACCTTTTTCATAACTTGCAATGTTGTGCAGCCAAACGCAGAACAAACCTGCACCCACATCTTTACATAAAATGTAGCATGTCCAACCATGCAATGAACAAGTGCTTCCATGTGCAATCCACATCTATGCACCATGGTGCCACATGCAAAATTCTGTTTCCCCAACCCTAAGAACTGAACACTGCCGTGCCACACAGTGGACATATATGTCCACCTACTTCCTTAGGGAAACTTGCATATGTGTATGACACCATCAGGATTCCAGTCCCTGGGGTTGGACATGTGTCAACCAATCCTGGATGGGGTCACACTACCCCTGAAAGAGTGCATTTGCACTTGGGAGTGCTCCTGGATCCATCCCTGCAAATGGCAGTTCACATACATGCAATGACCAGGAGTGCTTATTATTAGCTTTGGCGGATAAGTCAACAGCACTCCTTCCTAGAATTGGAAGACCTAAAGATGGTGCTCTACATGCTGGTAACTTCAAGCTTGGACTTCTGCACTGCACTGCACTGCACTGCACTGCACTGCACTGCACATTGAGTTACCTTTGTACCAAGTCTGGAAACTCCAACTAGTCCAAAATATGGCAACCAGCTTGGTGATAGGTACATCAAGGAGTGAGCATATAACACCAACATTAAAATCACTTCACTGGCTGCCAATTAGTTTCTGGGCAAAGTACAAAGTTTTGGTCATTACCTTTAAAGCCCTACATGGTTTGGGTCCAAGTTGCTTGCGAGGTCATCTCCTCCCATACAATCCACCCCATACACTCAGATCCTCTGGGGTCCATTTACTTAAACCAGCCATGACTAGACTGGCAAAAATCAGCCAGAGGACCTTGGCTGCCCCTAGACTGTGGAATGACCTGCCAGAAGAGATTTTACAGCAAAACAGGCTGTCTAAATTTTAAAAAGTACTAAGCACCTATCTCTTCTGGCAGGCCTACCCAGTCAATTTTTAACTATACATTTTAAATTAGACTATTTTTAAAGCTTTCATGTGTTTTTAGCTGTATTTTAATTTATGAGGTACCCCACCTCAAGCCACAGGGACAGGAAGGGAAGAAATAAAAAAAGAGGAGGAGGAAAAGGAGGAGGATATGTAAGACGCCAACAGGATTTTTCTCTCAGAATCATAGAGTTGGAAGAGACCACAGGGGCCATCCAGTTCAACTTCTTGTCATGCAGGAACCCACATCAAAGCACTCCCAACAGATGACCATCTAGCCTCTGTTTAAAAGCCTCCAAAGAAAGAAACTCCACCACATTCCCAGGCAGCATATTCCACTGTTGGACAGCTCTGACTATCAGGAAGTTCTTCCTGAGGTTCAGGAGGAATCTCCTTACCTGCAGTTTGAATCCATTGCTCCTTGTCCTAATCTCTGGAGCAGTGGAAAACAAGCCCACTCCTTCCTTGACATGACATCCCTTCAAATACTTAAACATGGCTATCATGTCCCTCTCTTAACCTTCTCTTCTGGAGATGAAGGCTGCGTGTGCCACACAACCTGTCCTAGGCACCCTGGAATAACCTTTGCCACTGTTAAAGTAAGATTAAATAGTCATCCCAGTCAGTTCCTGTACACTGACAGGGAAGGTAGACATTATTACACCCTTTGCCTCGGATGTCAAACTATTGGAGGTGGGCACTGTACCGCCAGCACAATCATTTTATTCAAAGATAGTCAAATGTGTGTGTAATTACATATACATAATAAGAAAACGTAAGCAACCAAAGGCATTAACTTACATTGCAAGAGCACAGCCATTATCCAACCAGTTTTGTAGACATTGCATGATGCCCTTCACCATTAGTCTTTCTTCACCACATTTGCATACACTTAATACTTTAAAGGGACTTACAAAAATACACCACTTTGAAATTTGAAAAAAAGAAAATGAATCTAAGCTTTCTATAAATATCCATCAATAATTTTTTAAAAACAAATGCATATTTTTTTACCTTTCCACCAAGGAATTCGATGTAGCAGGAGGTTTTTTTGCTTCACCTGTCCTCCATTTTATCTTCACAACAATCTTGCGAGGTCACTAGGTTGCAAGTCTGTGACTGGCCTGGTGCAATTCACTGTGCCTCATGCCTCATGCTGGGATTCAGACCTGAGTCTCCTCCATCCACAGCTGCCATGGGTCCTGCATGAGGAGAAAGGTGGGATATACATAAATGAACCAATTTGAATCCCAGTTTTGGGGGAAAGTGGGAAGAAATAATAATAACAATAACAATATTAATAATAGTCCCACACTCTAATGACTCCATTACACTGGCTCCCACTGAGATGGCATGAAACAGCAAAGATGTGAGTTCTGTAGTAACTCAGGAGAACCTACTAACAGACCTTAAGAAATAAGTTTTAACTGCTTAGATCAGAGTGGACAACTATGGAAGTTCCAGAAGCCACTTTTATGTCCTGGAACTCTCTAGGCAGGGCAGAGGGGCTTCATGGAACACCTAAACTAAATTGAACTAAACTGATACCCCAGAGTGACCACAAGTCCACTTCTGATTCTCAAAAACTAGTATTTTTTGATTCTTGATGTTAAATAGTACAAGGAGGCTTTGTAACTTATTTAAAAAGCAAAATGTTGTATCAGGGGGCTTCCAGGAGAAGTAATTCACCCTCTTTTGTGGCCATAAAAAAAGTCAATGTGGGGATTCTGGAGGTGTCAAGGGCCGCAGAAACATCCTTGTGGGGCCATGTGTGGTTCCGGGGCTACACTTGCCCCTGCCCTGTCTTAGGTGGTTCCGCTTTAGGATAGTAGGTAGCGCCTAAAGGCAGACTGGCTGCTAATTAGAAATACGATTTGTTGTTGTGTGCTTTCAAGTCATTTCTGACTTACAGTGACTCTAAGGTGAACCTGGGATTTTTTTTTTTATATAAATCATTTTATTCAAATTTCACAAATAAAACATTCAAATGTTGTTGCTATTTCACATGAATTATTGCTTGATTCTTCCAAACTGATCTAGATTTCATTTTCAATGTCTCTTAACATGCTTATATCATTGTACTGCATTTTACAGCTGTTTTTACATGTTGGTTCTTACATTTCATTCCCCATATTCCAGTTTCATGATATCCACCACTGTCATCTCAAAGTCAATTTTTAATACATTATACCGTGAATCACAGGTTTCTGTCAGCCAATGCCCAGCAATTACCTACAATTTGCCATTCTTTCTGAATTTCATCAACTAATTTCCCTTTTAATCTTTGAGAGACCATATCAGCGTTTTTGTTTTCAATAAAAGTTCCCCACCATTGCTCTGTTGTAAGTATTTGCTGCGTTTTCCATAGCTTTGCATATTCAATACGTGCGGCTGTTATCATATATAGTAATATTCTCCAATATTTCTTAATATTGGTACCTTCTAATAAATCTGTCATATTTAACAAGTACATTTCCAGTGTCATAGCAAACTGTAATTTCATTACTACACAAATTTTGTTATGTATTTCAGTCCAGTAGTTCGTAGCTTTTGGACATGTCTACCATATGTGATATATTGTACCAACCTCTTTCTGACATTTCCAATAAAGTCCAGTACCTGTATTATACCGGTAAATCTTTTTTAATTTATCTGGTGTCAGGTACCATCTATGAAACATCTTATAATAGTTACCTGGGATTTTCTTGACAAGATTTGTTCAGAGAGGGTTTGCGCCTTCTTCTGAGGCTGAGAGTGTGTGACTTGCCCAAGGTCACCCAGTGGGTTTCCATGGCAGAACAGAGATTCAAAACTTGATTTCCAGAGTCTTAGTTAAACCAATACACCACACTGGCTCTCAGAAACATGATTGCCTAGGCATTTTTTTGAAACCAAAATGGTCCAGAAATTAAAAATCCAATGACTATTTCACATCTTTGCATATTTGCAGCGGGGAAGGGTGTATTATTAGTGGCAGTTTACATGACAGTTAGGTGATAAATCCTCTCCTGGCTTTAGTCTGAAATCTAAAGGAGCTATTCAAGGTGCTGGTCCTCTTTTCTTTAGCTGATAAATTTCATCACCTTGAATAGCCCCACTACCAGCGTAGCCCCCAGATGTCACTGTTTGCTTCACAAGTTATGCTGATGTACTTCCCATAGGCATCTAGCTGGTAGCTATTGTTCCAAGGTGCTAAGTTAGATGAGCTCTTGATCTCAGCTAGCAGGGCAAAAGCTGTAGTGGAGCCTAGCCTTACAGGGCCAAAGCATCCATATATTTTGACTGCAGGAATTATGTCATCATCTGGTATCTGCCTCAGATTTCTCCATTTTTTCTGAGACTAGCTCGTGTCTCATTGTAACTGGGATGGTGGAAGGGACAGCAAATGAGTTTTCCCAGCAATGCTATCCTTCTTGCAAGGCAAAGTATTTTGGAATGCCTTCATCTTTTATGGTCAAATAAGATCCCTTAGCTTTACAAAAGAACCTGTTTGTCGGGGTCTCCGGCCCTGCCGGCCCCGCCGAAGCCGCGGAGGACGCTGCGGAGATGGCGCCCGAGGCCGAGAGCACGCCGGCCTCCTCGCGAGTCGCGGCGGAGGCCTCTCGTGCCGGAGACGGTCAGCTGGCCGGCGGCGAGGGCCCCGCCGCTGCGGAGGGGGCCGCGGAGCAGCCCACCACCGGGGACGGTCGCCCGGCCGTCCCCGCAGGTCTCCCTACCGGGGAAGAGGCTGTGGACCTTACCGTTGCGGCGGACGGCCGCCCGGCCGCCGGTTCGGGTCCCGCCACCGGGGAGGGGGGCGCGGAGCCGCCCGCCGCAGACGACGAGCTCCCGGGTGCCGCAGCAGACCACGCCGCCGCGGAGGGACCGTCCGTCGTCGTTACCCAGCGCCCAGACACCGCCGAGGGTCTGACCGCCGAGGAGGAGGGCATCGGGGCCCCGCCCACGTGGTGGCAGCTGCGGCAGGCCAAGGAGGCCGCCCGGCGCTCCCGGCGGCTGCTGGAGCGCCGGGCGGAGCGCTCACAGCTGGCCGATCAGGCGCAGCTGTGAGGCCGGCTGAGGGCCTGCAGCTGCGGGAGAGCTGCAGGATTGGTCAAGGGCCCTATTTAGGGCCAGAGGAGGGACAAGGCCGGCACGGGGCAACAACCGTCGGATATCCTGCGCCGTCGGTCCGTTCCGTGTCCCACGCCTGTTGAAGCTTCGTCCAGAGGTGTTGCTGGTCGACCGTCCCTCCGTTGCCTGGGTGAGGAAACCCTTTCCTTTTGTTTCTCCGTTCGCCTGCTGCAAGGCTTGCCTTTGTTCCACGGGACCTGCCGGTCGCCGTTCGTTCGTTGCCTGGGTGAGGAAACCCTTTCCTTCTGTTTCTCCGTTCGCCTGCTGCAAGGCTTGCTTTTGTTCCACGGGACCTGCCGGTCGCTGCCCCTTCGTTGCCTGGGTGAGGAAACCCTTCCCTTCTGTTCCTTCGTTGCCTGCCGCAAGGACTGCCTTGGACCAAGGCCGGTCCCGGCCTGAGGCCTCCCTAGCCTACCCAGCCCCGCCCTGCCACCGACACTGTTCTTAAAATTGCATGACTTAGTTTTTCTGCATGGTCAAGACTACTGTCTGGATTTTGAGGCTCTATTTAGGATTATGGCTATGGTAAGTGCTTACACTTCAAAATGTACTGTTATGACACTGAGCAGGACTCTTACATGATCTAAATAATAACTGGGAAAATGTAGTCCTCAAAGGACCACCTCCGTGGCCTTGAGACCCACCTCTCATGCAAACAAAATTTCATAAGAAAAATACAGAGTTGTAGTTCCAGAAACCAACTCATCTTGCACTTTGAATTTAGTCTGCAGCAACTGAAGCAAGGTGAGGACAAAAGAGGAAAGTAGGGGGAGAAGGAGAGGGAAACTGAGACATTTTAAAAGAAGTTGAAGAAGTAGGAGGACAGAGGATTAATCAGTACAGTCTCTGACAGATCAGGACAGTTGGAAGGCATGCAGTCCAAGCCATTTTGATATCTGAGTTGAAAGACTAGATAGCACTTCTCCCATTCAGTTCCACATAGGGAAACCAAACAGACTGAAAAGTGAAGCTTACCTCAGTGTTGATAATGAAGCACCAAAGGGAAGCTGGCTAGCTTGGATAGTGAGAGACACACACAATTCTCTCATTTGACACCTCACCATGACTCCTCGCCCCCTTCCCCCTCTATCGGCCACATTACTGTGCCTAATGGTAGAGCCAGATCTGCAAAAAATGGTATGTTTCTAGAGCACTAGGTGAAACTTTGACTGCTCATGTGATACAGCGGTCATCCATGGAAACTCACTAGGTGACCTTTGGTATGTCACATACTCTCAGCCACAGAAAACCCTGTGACAAATTCACCTTACGGTTGTCATAAGTTGGAAAAGACTTGAAGGCACACAACAGCAACAAGGGGAAACTTTGAAATTGCATGGAATGCATGCCAGCTGTAGAGCTGGCTCATATATTTTCTCTCCTAGGAGAGGAAATATTTGGGAGAGAAAAGATGCAGGGAAAAAGAGTGACAAAAGAAGACAGAAAATGGCAGAAGAATTGTTAGTTGTTTTACTCTATCACCAATATCTTGTGTTTTCCTTAGAAAAATGCATGTAAAATTTTAATTAAGAGGAAGAGGAAGAATGATTGTTGTTGTTGTTGGTTTCACAATCTACCACATTACTGACTGGAGCTCTGGAGCATCAGTGATTCATATTCCATCCAAGTATCTAGGTATCAGTGATGTATCATCAGCATACCCTCAAAATGTGCAGATTTGTCAGGAATAGTTGTGATTAATCCTCTTTCATCCCACTTTTTCAGCTGCTTTTAAAATATCCCAGCTTCCCTCTCCTCCTCCTCTTCCTTTGTATTCATCAGACAATGTTGCATGTTCCTAATAGCGTCACTTTTTGTAACTGTGCTATTGCAATCCTTTCTAAAGCAACTGCACTCAGATATTTTGCCAATCTGTTTGGAACGTCCCTATGGCCTCCCAATGCTGTGGCACTACCTTTTTGTGGTGTTGGGACTGTGTTCTCCCATGGGGCATGAGGATATACAGATAGATGCATCACTATTTGTCAAATCTCCCAAGTCAATCAGGGTTTTCCTGAAGGACCAGATATGCCAAATCCCCATTAAATGTGCCAAACCTGATTTTAATGAGTTGCAAAAACAAATCCCCGTCTGGACTAGTCATTGCCTGGGACAACAAGGACTGCATCAGACATCAAGATGCCTAGTCAAAAAGTGGCTACAGGACACAAAAAAATTTTGCTAAGCAACCAGAGCATGAGCCTGTGGACAAGAGC
This sequence comes from Iguana delicatissima, assembly GCA_948472985.1. Classification (NCBI taxonomy): domain Eukaryota; kingdom Metazoa; phylum Chordata; class Lepidosauria; order Squamata; family Iguanidae; genus Iguana; species Iguana delicatissima. The sequence goes on from CAOKZL010000220.1 coordinate 585,623, forward strand.
AGAAAACATCATCATCATCTCATCATCATCAGTTAGCATATTTGTTTGTTTAGTGATTCTGATGTGTTGTTTTGTTCCTTTCCACTTTAGTTCTAAATAAAATAAAATAAAATTTCCTAAGAAGTTAAATTCAGATTATCTGAGTGCCAAACCCTTCTTTCTTTCGACTGAGGAAACTTTTCAAAAGTGCACATTTTGACTTTAAATTTGCACTTGTAAACCCTGGATTGTAACGTCAAAAAATGTTCTCTTTTCTTTTTGTTTTATTTCTTTTCTTTTCTTTCTTTCTTTTAAGGGTTGTGTGTGTGTGTGTGTGTGTGTGTGTGCTTGCCACTACAAAGAAGGAATAACAATGTATATCTGGCTCGTGGAAGTATAGTGATTTTTTTTTAATCTTTAAAAGCTGGTTAAATGGCAAGACCTTTTTTCTTGCTTTTTAAAAAAAACCAACATGCATCACAGGCTGACGTAATTGGCAGCAGATAACATATCAACCTCCCAGTGTGTCCTTGGTTTGGCAACAGGGTAAACTGAAATATTTGCTAACTGAAGAAACAATGGACCTTAATTACCGAAAACATTTTCAAGCCCCAGAATGATACCTCTGTGTGCATGTACCTTCAAGTTGCCTGTTGACTTGTGAAAACCCTATGAGTTTCATAGGGTTTTCTTAGGCAAGGAATACTCAGAGGTACTTTTGCCAGTTCTTTCCTCTGAAATATAGCCTACAGCACCTGGTATTTGTTGGTGATCTTCCATCCAAGTACTAATCAGGGCTGATCCTACTTAGCATCCAAGGTCAGACAGGATCTGGTGTCTTTAGGATATTTAGGCAAGGCTGGTGATACCTATAGCAGACTGTTGTTTGGGTTGTTATTGCTAACAAATGTTCTGAGCATGAGTTTCAGTAAACTGGGTTAAGAAAAAAAGGGGGGTTAAATCTATACAATTCGTAATCACACCTGTTGTGACACTGTAGGTTTATTTCCAGTCTCTTAAGTGGACTTCCACCTTTGCAAAACTGGAAATTCCCTCCCAGTGTTTTACTAGGGTTCTTGCAAGCCTCCCAAAGTTGATTCCCACGCTTGGAACGACTGGCAATCTCCCCAACTCTATCGGTATGCTGCCACCACCCCCCTGAATTATGAATTACTTAGACAGAACAGGAGGGACTCTGCCTAATCTCTAAGCGTAAGGATCTTCCCCCTCCTCTTTCCCCTGAGTGAAAGAGGTCCTATGTAGCGTGTGCCAACCCTGGCGTGGAAATGGAGAGAAACGGAGGTTTATAAAAGTGTTTTAATCAAGGCATGCAAAATAAACAATATCACACTTGGGAGACTCCCCTTCTCCCAGGTACACTTGGTTACAAGAATTTACAAAACAGATATAACAGCACAGATACATTCTTAAGATCAGCCAATTCCCAAAATAACAACATCCCTAACACGACTAACTACTTACTTCTAGTTACTCACAATTAGGTTATAGGCGTAGATGGTCTAAAGGAGGAGAGAGGGAGGTCCAGGAGACACAGCATGCTTGCCAGCTCCACTGGCCCACCTCTCCTGTCTCTGGCCACATGGCCTCTCAGAAGTTTTATATTTTCCTCCTTGGAAGGATCTGGAAGCATCTCCAAGATGCCCGCCTCTTTCCTTTTGGTTGGTCAATTCTCACCTTGTGACCTGTGATGCTGACCCCTTCCTTTTGGTTGGTCAACTCTCACCCTGTGACCCTTGATGTAATCCTAACATCTCATTAACCCTTGGTTTACCTGAAGAGAGAAGTATCTCCCTTTGATAAGCCTAGATAATGGGAAGCCCCATTATCACACCTGTTTGCTAGAAAAATGGTCAAATATGGATCTACTGTCCTTTCAGATTTTCACTGGTTATTTCAGTAGTGAAAAGAAATAAGAACTGCAGAGAATGCAAGAAAGAAATTGTTGGAACTGACAAGACTTACAACTTTAGTCATTATGGGGTTAATTGGTCTATTGGTGTTATAGAGGACCTTCACCTGCTACTGTTATTGGAAGCAGTTGTAAAGGCTCTATAAGAGTAGGATTCTCTTAGTGAACACTCAGTTCCTGATTTGCTCTAATCAGCTGTTGCTGCAGTTTGTATTATATCCTGCTTCATTGTGGTTTTAATATTATATTTTGATATATTTTGTATTTGTATTTTAACTTGCCAAATTTGCTCATCTTGTCCTTTAACCTTTTGTACATTAAGAACCTATATGCTATTTTTATCTTTTAACTAGAATATATAAAAGACTATTTCTCTTTCCCTATTTTGTCTTCTGAATTTCCTTTTTATTTACAACAGAAATTATGTTCACATCATATCAACTCAAATCTAATTGAACCAGCCTTTCAGTATACTCCATTGGCAAAAATTAACAGTGATGGGCTTGTTGCAACCTCCTAGTAGCATGCATATGCTTTCTTGCTGGCTATCCTCATAATTATTCTTTGTAGTCAGAGCTTCCAAGAAGGAAGGCAAGCACTGGCATTTACTAAAGTCATTTCAGGGCCATCTAGTTTCTTCAGAATTCAGTATAGTGCTGAACTTCAAGGCTGGCAATCAGTTCATTAATGATAGTTGGTCTACCATTTGCTGTTCAGCCTAATGGGCCTAAAATTAATCAATCTTAAAGAACTATACTTATAATCAAAACCTCAGCAGATGAACAGAGCTTGGAAAGTTGCTCCTAAGACAAATAAACATATTGTTGTTGTGTGCCTTCAAGTCATTTCCAACCTATGGCAACCCTAAGGCAACTCAGTCACAGGGTGTTCTGGGGTTGGGGAGCATGTGATGCACCTAAGGTCACCCAGTAGATTTCCATGGCCAAGCAGGGAATCAAACCCTGGTCTCCGGGGTCATACTCCAAAACTCAAACCATTGCACTACGCTGGCTGTACAACATTCTGAAAGATGTCTGTTAACACAGCAGTGGGTGGCTGATGTTGTGGCACCCATTATGGACAACTTCAGCTTGTCATTCTGCTCATTCATCTTAAAAGTAATTTTCTAAGTTGGGTTAATTTAGTTGAATTTACATCCCATCTTTACTTTTTTAAATTTATATCCTGTCTTTCCTCCACTGAGTTCAAGATGGTGTACCTAGCTCTCTTCTCCTCTAAGGGCTCCTTGCAACAACCCTGTGAGGTAGGTCAGGCTGAGAAAGTGGGACTGACCCAAAGGGAGTTCATGGCTCAGTGAGGAGCAAGGACTTGATTCTGGGTCTCCCAAATCCAAAGCCATCTCCACACTAGACTGTTAATAGTGCTATGATTCCACTTTCAACATCCTATGGAATCCTGGGGTTTGTAGTTTCGGGAGGGGCCAGCTAGCCCCTCCCGAAACTGCAAACCCCAGGATTCCATAGGATGTTGAAAGTGGAATCATAGCACTATTAACAGTCTAGTGCGGAAATAAACCAAGTCTAATACTCCAACCATTGTACTATAGTAACAGAACCACCAAAATACCACACTGGCAAAGCACAGTTGGCCTCCCACTTTTGTAAGTTTGGCTTTCATGGATTTGATTTACTTGTGAGTTTTTCAACCCCGCCCCCCCCCAAACCTCAGACACTTCTTTTCCTGGAGAACCCTCCCTCTCAGCAGCTCCAATCAGGGCTCCACACAGTCCTTGAAAAACCTGCCTCTGGTCTTGTTCCTCCTCCACCACCAGCAACTGCCTGGCCAGCTAAAGATCGCTCGCAGCCTGATTTCTCAGCAACACAAACCTTCTCCTGATGGGTAAGAGAGAGGAAGTATGGGGACACCCACTCCTCTCCCTCTCCTTTCCCTGACCTGGTTTGGAGCCTGGGTGCTCATTCACCCCACCATGCCTTGACCTCCTTCCCATAGACATATATGGATATTTGCAATTTGCCCTCTTTTGTGAGGTCCTGAGCCTCTTACCCTAGTGAATGTGAAGGGTCAACTGTAAAAGTGATTCCTTAACTGCAAATTTGATCAGCCAAGTTCATGCAATCCAGAATAGGCTGAACTCATAACTCATGTAAACTCTTAACTTATGTGTTTGCACATATAGGTCCCTATATAACCAGGGATTCAGTCTTAATGCCATACCTGCTAAGGGCCCCTATCTGGGCAATTATATACAATTGTCTGTCTGTCTCTCTGTTTTGTGAAGGGAACAGAAGCTACCAGCCAGGACACTGGTACATCTAGCCTATCTTTGTCAACTCTGACTGGCAGGGACTCTCCAGGGTTTCAGGAAGGATTCACTCATAGCCTTGTCCAGAGATCCCTGGTATCCTCCAGTGTCCTCTAATCCAAGTACTAGTTAGGTCTGACCTTGCTTAAGTTTTCAGATAAGATTGGGTATGCTCAGGTTAGTCAGTAATTCTAAAGGACAGGTTTTATGACTTTGAATATGGTGTCTCAGCCAACACTGACTTCAGCAGGAAAGAGAAAGCACATTTCCCATCTGTGAGGCCCCAGCACACTACTGCCTTAGCTGTACTAAAACACCATTTACAAAAACACTGGATTAAAAAAAAAAACCTAACTTGCCCCGATCATAAAACCAATCCTCATTGAAGGCAACTGGATGATTAACAAGATTAGAGCAAGATAAGTAAGTTGCATAAACTCCCCACAGTCAGCAAGGATAAATAAAATGTTCCGGTGTTACTGCCAAAACCTCACTGACAATCAATCGGCAGCTTTCCACACTACGTAAATATGTCTTTTCTTCAAACGATGCATGTAACAAGACTTCTGCTCTGATTGACCATGCAGGCAGAGCCAAATACAAGATAGAAATGGGGCCAAATCTTGATGATTCTGAGGTAAATTTTGGCTTGCTCATTTGTCTGAAGAAACAAGAGTTTAAAGATATAAATGGGCAAAGATCTTGGTGCTATTTACCCAAACTAGTACCTCTTCCATTGTAGTCATTTTCTCTACTGTCCCACAGAAAATAAAAACAATCCTAGTATGTGATCCCAACCAGCATAAGTTCCTTTTTTGGGGGGGAGGGCAGAATGTTCTAACCAATAGCTGCTTGGGATTCTAAAACTTTAGTCATAAAAGTAACTTTTCCAGGATCTGCCTTTGAACCTTCCTGTGCTTATTAAAATTAACTCTGGGAAGGTATCTAATCAAGTTAACTATTTATTTATCTCATTTAGATGCCACCTCTCTCCCAAAACTGGGATTCAACATGGCACACAACCAAAAATTAACTGTAAAGATACAAGTAAAAAAAAGAACACTAGAAATTGTTATAATATTAAAATACTATTAAGCAACTCACGGCTGACATCCTGTTGGGAAGTTACAACATTGTAAACTGACAATCATGGAAAGCTGAATTATATTGCATTCAGATTCTCAGGAGAGAGGAGAAGAGACATAGCTAGGCTATTAGGACAATTGTGCAAGCAGAGGCAGCAGTGTGGCCCTTGTGCAATAGTCTGATGTACAACGTGTCCCCATGCACAGTGATCCTCATGAACAACATGTCCCAATGCACAACAGTCCTGATGTGCAATGTGTCCCATTGTACAAAAGAAGTCCTTGTTGCACAACAAGTGCCCCAGTTGTATAGTACCCCAGTGTGCATCATCATCATCACTAGCAGGGTTGTGTACCATGTCAGTAATGTAGCTCAATCATTGTAAAGTTATACATCGTAGTCTCTGGTGCGAGATATTGGTCAATATTATCAAAGCATCATGGAATTAAAAGCAATTTGATAACATCTTTTTTTTTTAAAGGGGTACTTAATGTAGAATGCTGAATGGGGACATTCTGGGGAAAAATTGGAGGAAATTGTGGACTGCATCAGTTTAGACTGGCAGTGGAAGAGGGTTATGGGGAGTTGTGTTCCTCCACCATATAAATAAGACAAAAGAAAAACTCTATCAAGTGGTTGCAATCCCAGCAGCAACATTCACACATCAATGATGTGAAAAGAAACACTGCTAGATGCCTCCATACCTAACCCCAATTTATGGGGGAACTTGCCAAAGTCCAAGCTCAAGACACCTGTTTTCTGCTGGCTTTTAGGGATCAGCATTAATTCAGTTCCAAATTATATTTTAATACAATGGAATCTTACTCAGGTTTGTTTTGTTTTTGCAGGGAGATTGCATTTGTGTCTCTCCACTTCAAAAGCATAGCACTTCTGCAGTCCTTAATTCACCCTCTCCAAGAGCTGGGAGAAATAGGTTGTTGATACATTATACCAAGTGTGGGGCTCTGTTCTTTGTGGCCTCCCATGCACTGTCTAAAAAAACCCTATCTATACCACCCAGCAACCACAAAAGTGAGTTTCAGAACAGTGTACAAAGACAGAATAACATACTCAACCATAAAACACAATAACACTGCAATCCAATGTCCCATGGAGTTTGCTGGAATTTATTCCCTAGCAAATATGTTTAGAATTGCAACCATAAAATTGAGAGGGATTAAAATAACTCATCATCCAGCTAGAAACCACATAAACAGATCAAAACGCCTAGGCAAAGAAAGGGCTTTTACCCTGGCACTCAAAAGGAGTCAATGTTGCCTCCAGTCAAATCTCTCTTTCAAGGGCATGTCAAAGTTGGGACATATGATCATTGCAAAGGCACATTCTTTCCTGACGTACTTCCTTTACTGAAAACTAATGTTGTGAGTCTTTACTTAGATAACCAGTCAGAATTCTAATGGCTCAATTCTGGACTAGTTGAAGCTTGATGACTGTCTGCGAAGATCTGTGTACAACACATTATAGTCACCCACCCAGATGATACCCAGATGGTTCATCCTGAACAGGCTAAGTCCATCCATGAAAACCCACAATTCGCCAGTCAAACAAAATTAGTAACACTGGAGGTATTGTGGACCACCTAGGCCATCTACTGACGGGGATGGATCAATGTTAAGCTAAAGCAACATTACACTTGCTACAGTACTTTAACCTGATGTCCTTCAGGAGATAAACTATAATGCTTCTGTCTAGTTGGGATTTACTTTTCTTTTCTCAGCCCTCATCCAGGCCATAACAGAGGTCAAATAATCATGAACATTCCAGAAAACTAAATTGGACTCTATTCATGCTTTTTCAAAGTTAAGGAAAAATAACTGCAAAATTGTATTAACTGTTTGGGACATCACAGTTCAAGAAGGATACTGACAAGCTGGAACATGGCCATAGGAGGGCAATATGATGGTAAAAGGTCTTGAAACAAAGTCTATGAAGAACAGCTGAAGGAGCTGGGTTATATTTGGCTTGGAATAGAGAAGTTTGAGAGGCAACATGATAGCCATACAGTCAGCCTTCCATATCCAGAGATTCTGTATCCATGGATTCAACCAACTGTGGCTTCAAAATATTAAAAAAAAAAAAAAAAGCACAAAGCGAACTTTGATTTTGCCATTTTTTTGTATAAGGGACTCTGTTTTTCTACACCCTAGTACATAATGAGAGTTGAGCATCCATAAATTTGGTAGCCTCAGGGGGTACTGGATCCAAACCATAACAAATATTGAAGGCCCACTGTATTTAAATACCTGAAGGGATGTCACGTAGAAGATGGGAGAGAGCTTGCTTTTCTGCTGCTCCAGAGACTAGAACACAAAACAGTGGATTCAAATTACAAGAGAGAGAGAGAGATTCCAGTCATACATTAGGAAAAGCTTCTTTATTGTAAAACTGTCAAACAGTGGAATAATCTGCCTTGGCAGTTGGTGGACTCTTCATTCTTTGGTAAATCTTTAAACAGAGGTTGGGTGGCCATCTTTCAGGAATGCTTTGGTAGTGTATTCCTGCCTGGCAAGCAGTTTGACTACACGGCCATTGCAGCTCCTTCCAGCTCTAACACTCTTTGATTCTATGATGATTCTGTGAAACTAAAATAGAACCCCTCTGGTGAATGAACTGGGAACACTAGCTGCTGTAGGATGACAAAGACAAGCAGATGTCAACCCTGACATCTAGAAGACTCATCTAAGACAGTGGTATAGATATCTATAAGTACAGATTGATACAAATAAATATAAATGAATATATTATACACATATATTATATAGTATTTAAAGAGGAAGAATATTTCTATGTTGTTTTAAAAATTTGAGAAAAATGCTTCTCAGCTTTTTCAAAAGAATGAACTACAAAATCCAGCAAGACAGGCCAAAAACATTTGCTACGTTTGAACAATAGCATTTCTAATAACTTGTCAGTGTAGCCTGCTCTATGTTAACTCACAAAAAAACATTTCATTAAGCTATTTGTATTTAATACTACAACCCTATACTCCAGAGCTTTCCAAACTGTGTGTCGCAACAGTGTGTCAGCTGCAGTGTGTAGTGCGTCGCATGAACGCGGCAGGCCTGGATGAAGGGGCTGCCTCTGCTGCCACCGCCACTCTGGGCAGAAGAAGACCCCAGCAAGGGTGGGGGCCAAGGAAGACCCAGGGGCCAGGCCCTGGTGGAGGAGCTGCCTCTCCTGCCACCGCTGTTGCCCTGGGTCAAGGAACGCCCTGGCAAGGGTGGTGGTGAGCCAGGCCCAGGTGGAGGGGCTGCCTCTCCCGATGCTGCCCTGGGCCAAGCAAGACCCAGCGAGGGCAGTGGCGGGCCAAACTCAGGTAGAGGGGCTGCCTCCACTTACTGAATTATTGTGTTGTGAAATGATGCACGTCTAAAAAGTGTGTCACCAACATGAAAAGTTTTGAAAGCTCTGCTATATGCAATCACCAATGAGTATGCCTCATTGAACTCAAAGCCACTAATGTCTAAGAAGATGTGTATTTTTTGTTGTTACTTGCTAGCAAGTGAGCTTCAACTAATAACGCTATATGAGAGATTTCCATGAGCTTCAGTCATCAACAAGTCTTGCAAACTCAGGGCCTTGACTTACTTCAATGAACCACCTGTAATGTAGCCTTCCCCTTTTCCAACTGACTTCCATTTTACCAAACATTATTGTCTTTTCAGTGAGTCATATTGAACATGACATGTCCAAAGTATGATAGCCTCAATTTAATAATTTTGCCTTCTAGTGAAAGCTCGGGTCTGATTTGCTGTAGGAACTATTTATTTGTCTTTTCAGCAGTCTATGGAATCTGTAGAGTTCTACTCCAGCACCACATTTCAAATAAGTCAGTTCTCTTCTTGTCAGCCTTCTTCACTGGCTACCTTTCACAACTGTACTTAAAAACTGGAAATGCTATGGCACAGATGATTCTGACTTTGGTATTTAATGACATTTCTTTACACTTGAGGAACTTGTCTAGTTTCTTCATAGCTGCATTTCCAAGTCTTAGACTTCTTCTAATTTCTTAATTAAAGTCTCCATTTTGATATATGGCTGAGCCAAGGTATAGAAAAGCTTTAACTATTCCAGTGTCTTCATCAGTCTATTTAAGGTTTTGCAAATCATCAGTGTTGTAGCCCTGCTTTTGTGCTTGTATGGGCTTGTATAGCACTTTATCATAGACCAGGGTTTGTGGTTGTTGTGTGCTTTTAAGTCATTTCTGACTTATGGTGACCCTATCACAGAGTTTTCTGGGGCTGAGAGTGTGTGATACATCCAGGGTCACCCAATGGGTTTCTATGTCCAAATGGGGAACTGAACCCAGAAATTCAGAGTCGTAGTCCAGTTCTCAAATCACTACACACTTACACCAAGCAGTGTATTCCTGCTCAGTTCCATGAAACTGATCTGTTAATATAAACTGCTATTCATTCACATTCAGATAAGGACAAGTTTCTGAAACTTCTTTCTCTGTAAAAAAAAAATACCTTGTACATCTATCTTGAGCTAGTTTGGTGGAGCATAGTGGCAAAAACCTATGTGCAATGTCTTGTGCTCTATGGAATATAAAAGTAAGACATCTCTCCTCCAGCCAGGGGCTCTTTCACATGACACAACTATAGCAATGTGATTTCCCTTCAACTGTCATGGCTCTAAGATTTACAGTTTAGAAGTATTTAGAATTCCCAGACAGAGAGCTCTAGTGCCTCACCAAAGTAAGATTGCATAGAATGCAGCCATGACAATTCAAGTGGAATCATAAGGTTATCATTGTGTAGTGCAAAAGGACCCCTAGAACCTTCTAGATGTGTTACAACTACAACTTCAATCATTGCTGGCCAACATAGATTTCTCTGGAGGCTTCAGATAGGCAAGGGGAAATCTGTTGTAGTAAATCAAGCAAAGTAATGTTGCTGGTGAGGTGTGCCTTCAAGTCATTTTCCAATTTATGGCAACCCCAAGGAGAACCTACCACAAAGTTTTCTTAGCAAGCTTTGTTCAAAAGGAGTTTGCCTTTGCCTTACTCTGAAGCTGAGAGAATGTGTCTTGCCCAAAGTTGCCCAGTGAGTTTCCACAGCCAAAAGGAGATTCAGACTCTGGTTTCCAGAGTCTTAATCCATCATTCAAACCACTACACTACATTGGCTCATAAGCAAAGTAATATCCTTTTATAGCTGTTCCCACCACATCATAAAACATGCATACTCATATGTAAGTATGGAAATATTGGGATAATATTGTACCATTTATTGGTTCTGTTTCATCACACTGTCAGCCCAATGTTGCCTCTTTTAGGGTGTTTGCTTGCTATTTAAAGTGAGTGGTTTCGTCAACTCCTTTATGGTACCCTGAGAATATTTGTAATACCAAAAGGCAGGGTATATGAACTCTTATAACAAATTGAGAAATAAGCAGTCCTTGTACCCATTAGAAAATTATTGCTCTCAATGTCACTTCAAAAATTGTTGTGGCAAACACAAGAGTAGATTCACAGACATTCATCAACACATGAGAGCAATTGGGCAAATTAAAGGCACTAGTGGTCTCAGTGAAGTCCCTAGTGGGCATATGCCCACATGGCGGAAATAAACAGTATTTACTATATGTATTATGTATGTCCTGGTGAGAACCCTGGGGGGCAAAAAATCCAAAGAAAGCAATGCAAAAGTCAGCTGTGGAAACAATTCACTCTACAGCAGGAAATTTCTAGAAAAAGGTGTAGATTTTCAAATATCTTCTTACTGGAGGCACAGAGGAAATAAAGAAAGGGCAAAAACGTGGACTTTGGCCATGTTATGAGATTATGTGATTCACTGAAAAAAGATGAAAATGCTTCTTAATGTGGAACACAGTAGGAAAAGAGGGCGCTGTTTGGTAAACTAGAAGCAATCACAAAAGAAAGTGATCATGCTACAGGTGGATTGATTCAATCAGGAAAGTATCTCCTTCATAGGCCATTTCCACACTAGACTGTTATAGTGCTATTATTCCGCTTTCAACATCCTATGGAATCCTGGGGTTTGCAGTTTAGGGAGGGCCTTTGAGGCCGCTCCCTAAACTGCAAACTCCAGGATTCCATAGGATGTTGAAAGCGGAATAATAGCCCTATAACAGTCTAGTGCGGAAATGGCCACAAAGAGCCATGTGCAATAATTATGCTGCATCATTACATATCATTATGCACTTAGTGGGTGGTGACGTTACCCTGATTTATGGGGGTCCCGTGAGGGACACCTAAATGCTCTCCAAATTACACAAGTTGGGGGAAATTAGTCAAAGAGCACAAGCTAGCAATATGAGAGGCAGGGCAACGCAGCAAGATCTTTTACCCAGCGTCTATGGGGTCTGGCCGAGTCAAGGAGCACACAGAAGTGAAATAATAATTGTGGTTTTTATTAAAATACAATCAAACAAGTGTATGCAGCACACTCACACAGATAACTAGAGAAATAAAGGTTGGAGTGAGATAGAGGGATTTTTAGAGGAGGTTTTTGGTATGGGAAATACTGCACTTGTCCTGAAGCCCAGGTAGCCTGAAGACAGAGTTCGTGGATATGGAGGTTCTCAGTACGGGGGACTGAGGGGAAGGCTCACCAAGCAAAGCGGCAACAAGGCGGTATGGAAGTCGGGAGCAATCCAAAGAAGCTCTCAACGTCAGGGGTTCTTATAGGGGAAATTGAGGCTGTAGGCTAGTCCGTACTTGGGGAAAACAATGAGTTTTGGGCTGGAGACAAAGCCTCCGAAAGGTCAGAATTTAGCATGATTAAGTCCGAATTGTCAATAGAGTAGCCAGTATGCAAATGCAGAGTCCTTGGCGCTTGAGTATTCAGCTCGTCAAGCTGCCTGCTCGGGGCAGGGGGTTCTTTGTACGTAGCATGCATACATAATAGGATACTTGCCTGGAGGTCTCCTGAAGCGGCAGTCTGGCTATTTCTGGCCTGCCTCTATTTGTTTGGAATATTACAGCGATTAGCGACCGAGCCTGTTTGCGTGCTTGTCCGGGGGTCTCGCAAGCACGTGGGAAGGAATAGATGAGGAAGGCCCAATTATTGATATCAAAAGGATATCTGGTATCCCCCAAGTCCAGCTAGAAACTGCGGTAACAGTAATCCTACTGTGTAAATGCCCTCTTATGGTACTAAAGTTCACTCCTTGTCCTTCTCCACACCATATCTTTGAGGCACCTCCCTAAACGGCAAACCCCAGAATTCCATGGGATGTTGAAAGCAGAATAATAGCACTATAACAGTCTAGTGTGGAAATGGCCATAGTGTCACCATAAGTCAGAGCTGAAGATGGTGCAAGCTTTGTTTTCTGCTCCTCCAGCGATTAGAACACAAACCAATGGATCAAAATTACAAGCAAAGAGATTCCACATAAACATTAGGAAGAGTTTCTCTACTCTCAGTGGAATAGACTGTGGGCTTTTCTTCTTTGGAAGTCTTTAAACAAAGCTTGAATGTTCATATTTGGGAGTGGTTTAATTGTGCATTCCTGCAGGGCAGGACTAGGTTAGATGAGATGGCTCTTGTAACTCCTTTAAACTCAATGATTCTATCTCCCTATATATATCTTCCAACTGTCCTCCATTTCTTTTTCAGCTACTTTTAAAATGTCCCAGATTCCCTCTCTTCCTCCCACTTTCCCTTTGTCCTCAGCTTACCTCCACCATTGCAAACTGAGTTCAAAATGTAAAAGTACTTTGCGCTAGATTAGCTCAGCAGTGGGGAGAGGGGTGGAATCCTGCCATTTCCACAGAGGTGGATCTAGGGTGGGGCAACTGGGGAGCCTACCTTGTGTGCCAATGTTGAGGGAGCACAAAAAAGAGGAATCTCCACTGCCATTTGCCTCACCCACCTCTGTGTGCCATTTCCTCTGCCCACCTCCACCAACCCCCCCACCTGCCTCCACTCCCCCCACCCACTTCCTCTGCTCATCATGCCCACTTCCTCCATTTGCCCCACCCATTTCTGTCTCTCACCCCACCCACTTCCCCCCACTGGTCACCCCACTCCTGCTGGTCACTCTGCTCCCTTGGCCTGGGCACTGTTAACCCTCCATCCACCACTGCCTTTCCAGTAGGCTCAAGCAAAAGCTAACTGTTGCAGCATTTCTTAGCTTGTCTTTTCTCCCTAATAACTTACTCTTCTAAATAACTTTTGCTATTTTGACCACACTCTGATGTTGCTTGGCCACATGTGTTCCAGTTTTCATCTGTGACACACTGGATTATTTGTGATGCAGCAAGAGATTTTCATTCCTATTTTGCATCTTTTCTTGTATCAAGCACTGTATCACAGGTGACATACTATTAAAATGCAATACAACAATATGTGTGTGAGTAATATGCATTCCCCACTGATCCTATAAGGTAAGGGAAGTGTGACTCTGGGCTGCATGTGACCCTCAATGCCTTTAGATGCCCACAGGAAAAAGAAAAGTTGGCTTACTTTCTCTTTGCCTTCAGATCACTCACTTAAAGTGATTACATGTATTACGCACCAAATAAGCAGCAATCAATGAACTATATTATTTGTGAATGAATTCTGTTCCTGACAGATCCTGTGTCTCTAATTCCCCAAACTGTCTTGTCCAGTACCTGTAACTTTTCCCCATATTCCCCAGTCCAGTCTGCATTCAGAGTTATTAACATACAGAGGTTGGGTTCCTGAGGGAACACACTGTCTTCCTCCTTGCTGCTAGGCCTCATCTCCATAGCAACTGGCCTATTCAAGACGGACACAGTTGACTGAGGCTCAAGAGCTCTCTGGCTGAGAATTCTAAGGGCCCCTCCCGTAAACTGCAAAGCCCAGGATTCCAGAGAATCTTCTTAGGCAGCCAATTATATGAGGTCTTCACCTTACACAGACAGGCAAACTGTAACTTTTATATATTAGATTGCTACAGTGTTTCAGGTGAGGGGAAAGATCAGAGCCAGGGGGAAATGAAAGTGTAAAGGCGTGTGTTTTGAGAACCTGGTGTCTCCAAGATAAGAGGCAGGAAATATGCCCTTGGATCAAGGATGACAGGTGGGAACTAAACATGGGTCTGGAAATTGTCTGAGAAGTGGTGTGATGTTAGATTTATGATCGT